>OX382274.1:31706140-32441525 GCA_947507595.1 Pyralis farinalis | reverse complement strand
TATATAATCTGTATCAACTTTTGCCTTGTCATTTCAGATCGCGAACGAAGTAACCAGTAAACTTTTGAGGAGTTGTAGTAGCAGAGGTGGTTACACGCGAGCATTATAACAAGTTTTGCAATGAGTATCTCGTGTTAATAGTTCATAATGGACGTTTAATATAAATGGGGTTAAATCTAAAGTTACTAATGTTAATTTCGATGCGCCTCAAGGATCTATTTTGGGTCCCTTTTTATGTTTAGTATATGGGAAGGATCTGAACTATAACCGGCCTAGTAACCAACAGGTACCCGGTTCGAATCCACCACTAAATTCGTGTTTTCTGATTTACGTACATATTTTTAATTATCACTTGCTCGACGATAAACGATAACATCGTGAGGAAACCAGCACGTCCAAGAAATTATATTTCGAAAGACGTATGACCTTACCTGAGAATGATCTGGTTTTCTCTCTGGGATGCGGACGTCTGACAGCAGTCGCTCCATCTAAACTGATTTTTAGATCTTCGCCAAATCCTTACGCTTATGTAGCGAACCCCTCCAATCCTAATGAATTAGGAAACGGCATAACTCTAAAAAGAAGAAGGATCTGACCTATACTAATGATGATGTGAAAAACATATATGGACAAGTTTCTTTCATCATTTCTTTTTGCCATTGGCCATCTCCGAAGTAAGGTACTCGTAAGTAAGCAAATGATAACATGAGAAATGAATAAGATGCGCACATAAAGAATTTGTATCTTTATCATTTTATCATAGGCTACGGCTACATTTTACATCAGTTGGGTCGTATGCTGTTTGCCTCCTGACGTTGTATAAAAAACAAATTAACTTTGATCAATGATCAGTCTATGTTAATTGGACGATGATCACATTTGGTCTTTCCTACTAATAGCGATCAAATACATAATAAATGTCACCTAAACCTCAACGTGAGATAGACAGACAGTTATTTTCGAAATACATAAGTTTATTGCAGATAATATTGCATACAAATAAAGTACTTGACAACTGTATCTTATCTACTCGACACCTTTCTACATATATCTTTTGGCCGTTTGTGAAACAATGCAATCTTCCTTAAATAACTGTAGACTGCAATATTTTTAACTATCTACAAAATTAACTGTCTCTCGAATAGACGAGCTCGGTGGCTCACTCGTGAATGACGCGACTTTGATACCAACGCTCGTGGGTTCGATTCCCACACAAGGCAAACATTTGTGTGCATGAACATGTCTGTTTGTCTTGGTCTGGATGTTTTAAGAGAGGTAGGGCGCATCAAAGCAGTCCGTCTGGGGAAGTACCTCCACCTCACAGAAAACCGCAGCCAAATAACAACTCCCTAGAGGGTTGTTGTGGTCCTGTGTGTGAGTGAGGTCACTTGTAACCTCCTAAGGAGTTGCTGTGTAAGCAGCAGAGGAGGCATCGTGAGAGTGATACTTAATATATTACAAGCATTAATAGGCTACGGTAACTGATTTACATCAGGTAGGCCGTATGCTTGTATGCCTCCTGACGTTGTATAAAAAGAAACTGCAGACTACAATATTTTTAACTACCTAAAAAATTTACTCGAATAGATATAACGAGGTGTTTGGTGACCATATAAAGATCAAATTCTTTATAGGGTCGATTAATATTTTAATTTTAATGAATAATGAAAACCGCAATCGCGTTTTTTCTCCACTCCCGATGGTTGACTGGTAGAGAATGCAATTAGCATTAAGTCCGCCTTTTGAACCAACTGTATTGTGGTCAATAAAGTATTACATAAATAACGAGGATTCGGGCGAAGACCATTCCCTTTCTCTTCTTGGTTATATCCCGTTTTCTAATTCATTAGGTTTGGAGGGGTTCGCTACACGAGCGAAAGGATTTGGCCGAGATACTGATTTTTACATGGAGTCAACCCAGAGAGAAAACCAGACCATTCTTAGGTTAGGTCACATGTCAATCGATATAATTACGGGGAAAACAATACCCCTCCATGAAAAAATAAATCTTTATTTAATTGAAAGTTTTCTCTCCGTGTCCACCCCACCAGCAGGTTTTTTTTTTATTCTACGTCGGGAGGCATACAAGCATACGGCCCACCTGATGTAAAGTGGGCGCGATGCCTCCTCTGCTGCTTACACAGCAACTCCTTAGGAGTTTACTGGTTACCTCACTCACACGCAGGAACACAACAACCCTCTAGGGAGTTGTTATTTGGCTGCGGTTCTCTGTTAGGTAGACGTACTTTTACAGACTGCTTTTGAAGCGCCCTACCTCTCTTAAAAAACACACACAAGATAAATTCACATGTTCATGCGCACATATGTAAGTGTTGTTTAGGTTTAGCCGTTAAAATAACATGCTAAATCTATTTTGCCTACGAACGCTTGTAAACATTAAGTATCACGCAATGCCACCTTTGCTGCTAACACAGCAACTGCTTAGGTACTCTTACTGGTGACCGCACTCACACGCAGGAACACAAGAGCTCTCCAAAGACTTGTTATGTTGTTGTTGATTGCGGTTTTCTGTGAGGTGGAGGTACTTCCCCAGACGGGCTGCTTTGGTGCGCCCTACCTCTCTTACCTCTTATATTTCATGTACCGAAATAGATAGATAATGAACAAGGATTTCTTCTATTTTGCTCTTGAACACAATATGCTCGCAACAAAACTGTTTACGGTTTTATTGTTTTTTTAGCAAAAGAGTTACGAAAGAAGTGTATCAAGCAAGAGCGAATGGTGATGTCGGGAGGGGCCGCCCTAGGCGCACACATATAGATCAAATTGGCGATGTGTTGAAAAAGGGCCAAATTAAAAGTACCCAAAACCGAAGAGCATGCATGAAGAGGTTGATGAGTGTGGAAGAAGCGAGAGCGGTATGTTTGGATCGGTGCATCTGGCGTTCTAGTCTCTGCCTACCCCAATGGGAGACGTAATGATATGTATGTACAAGTGTTTACGGATTCGAATACACGATATCTTAAAGTAGCTATACTACCCACTTCACCGGCTCGTGTGTTTATCTCGATGTGCCCATGATCACTTCAGATAGAATTACTACGTCAGATAAAACCATCCAATATAATCGAGAACATTCTATTGAAAAACAAGTAAGCACTCCCGCGAGTCGCCAGCGGAGGCTGCAGGCGGTCTGTGCGCTGCGATGAATTGGCTCTTACTTCTCTCAGGTAAAATATTGCATTTTTTTATACTACGTCGGTAGGCATACAAGCATACGGCCCACCTGATGTAAAGCGGGTACCGTAGCCTATTTACGCTTGTAATATATTAAATATTACTCGTGCGATGCCTCCTCTGCTGCTTTCACAGCAACACATACTGGTGACCTCACTACAACGCAGGAACACAACAACCCTCTAGGAAGTTGATATTTAGCTGCGGTTTTCTGTGAGGTGGAGGTACTTCCCCAGACGGGCTGCTTTGATGCACCCTACCTCTCTTTAAACATCTAGACCAAGATAAACAGACACGTTCATGCACACAAATGTTTGTCTTGTGTGGGAATCGAACCCACGAGCGTTGGTGTCAAAGAGAGGTAAGATACTTATTATATTACAAGCATTTACAGACTACGATAATCACTTTACATCAGGTGGGCCGTATGCTTGTATGCCTCCAGACGTATGCTTAGCTTAACGTATGTTTTCTGAGAGGTGGGGAAGTACTTCCCCAGACGGTCTGCTTTGACGCGCCCTACCTCTTTTAAAACACCCAGACCAAGATAAAAAGACATGTTCATGCACACAAATTTTTGTCCTGTGTGGGAATCGAACCGCGTTGGTATCAAAGTAGCAACAGCGCGTTTCACCATTGCGCCACCGAGCTTCGAACGTCATCACGTCTTTTCTGAAGGACACCACCTCATATTCAGTCCAGTTTAATATACCTATATAACAGTACTGAAACGGGACAAGACAACTATTATGCTTAATTAAGTTGCAACTATATAATAATAATTGCAGGGGTAACCCTCGTGCTGGGCGCGGCGCCCAGGGCCCAGAAGACCAGGGAGTTTTACGTCGAAGAAGGAAACGACGGATGGATTCTGTACTCGAATGGTAAGATAAAAGAAATTGATAAGAAACAGTCGTTTATTTGCAGGGAAGCCCATTAACATCTGCCGCCGATGGTGACACACTATTGACACCACGACTAAATTATATAAACAAAATTAACTTTATTCAGTATCCTTTTGAGTTAATGGCCAACGGTAACCACTTTATATAAGGTATACTTGTACAAGAAAAACGCGGTCTATTCAGTCCGCCGATGTCTGTGTAGAAGGTACTCCAGCCTTTTGTATTGATTGTCGTAGACATTTCCATGGATCACTTCAATCTCTGGATTCACGATGACCACTGGGTGATACGAAATCATTCTACAGAAGTGTTTCCTTGACAATACTCTAGCGCTGTGGCTCGAGATACAGCATTAAGACCATAGAACATCCGTCTGATCTCAGATCCAAGCCAATCAGATACAAACCTTCAGTGATTCAAGACCAGGTTTTTTAGCAAACCCAAAGTGTATATTCTCCCTGATAACATTCATACCGCGTGATCTACCATCAAGTATCTTGAACTCTGTCTGTCTGTCAGTCTAGTCGTGATCAGTTAAGGGGAGATTACGTGACCTTGTCGCTCCTCTCTGCAGCTCAGTGATAAAGATAAAAAACCTTTATTTGCCCTCGCGGCCACTTCTTACATTTTTTTAAATGTTATTGTATTAAACTGTCTTATGTTGATATTTTTCTTTTTTAATTTGCTAAATTAAATGATCATTGGCGAAGAAAAAATACCGAAATCAAGTTGCCAATTTCAAAATGAAGAGACATTTTGAAATTGTAGAGACAATTTCAAATTGTCAATTGGTTATTACAAACAATGTCAGCATATTGTTACAATGATGATGTCAAATGGTAGAAGTTAAGTACTACTCTGTGTAAAAAGTATCGGGAATATGTCAATAAAAAGACCCGCGTAAAAGAGGTCGTTCTAATTTTTTTACTGCATGTTGGTAGCACTGTACTGATTTAGCGCGCAAAATTTGAGCGGGATCTGTCATTTAATTTGTTTTAAACTACACTTTTTGTTGGTCATAGTTTTGAGTCCTCGGCGATTTTTACAATGGAAAATATTGTTGAACAAAGAGTGTGCCTTAAATTTTGTGTTTCAAATGATATTTCATGTGGTGAATCACTAAAAATGTTGCGAAATACCTACGGCGAATCGTGTATATCGAAAACAAGGGCTTATGAATGGTATAAGGCTTTTAAAGAAGGCCGAGAAGTAGTAGTAGACTTGCCTCGTTCTGGTAGACCTTCAACCGCTACGACCAGAGAAAACATCGACAGAATCAAGAAGCTAGTGCTCGAAAATCGACGTATGAGTCTGAGAGAGTTGGCTAGTGAGGTGAACATATCTTTTAAGTCCGTCCACAACATTCTCATTGACATTTTCGGCATGAAACGCGTCGCCGCTCGACTAGTTCCAAAAGAGCTCAATTTTGTTCAAAAAGCGCAGCGAAAGCATGTCGCTGAAGACATGGTTTCCCGAGCTTCTACGGATCCGACCTTTATGAAACGTATAATAACTGGCGACGAGACATGGGTTTATGAGTACGACATGCAAACAAGCCAACAGTCTTCAGAATGGCGTCTCGAAAACGAGCCGAAACCCAAAAAACCGCGGCAAAGTCGCTCCAAAATCAAGGTGATGCTGACAGTTTTTTTTGACTACCGTGGTGTGGTTCACTCCGAATTCCTTCCAGAGGGAGAAACAGTGAATAAAGAATATTATTTAGGCGTCATGAAGCGTTTGCGTGAGAGTATCCGCCGAAAACGTCCAGATTTGTGGCAACACAACTCATGGATGCTGCACCATGATAATGCACCATCACACACAGCCATTATAGTGAAAGAGTTTTTAGCGAAAAATTCAACAAAAGTTCTCGACCAAGCACCGTATTCACCTGATATGGCTCCGTCTGACTTTTTTTTATTTCCCAAGTTAAAATTACCACTTCGAGGAAAACGTTTTGAGTCGATAGAAGCCATAAAAGAAAATTCGCTGAATGAGCTAAAGGCCATACCGCAAATAGCCTATGAAAAATGTATGGAAGACTGGGTGAAGCGGTGGAGATGTTGTATTGCAAGCGATGGGGCCTACTTTGAAGGCGATAAAATAAATTTAGATGAATAATTTGTATTTTTTGTTTTATTGACAAATTCCCGATACTTAGTACACAGAATGTATATTAAGAAAAGGTTGTCTGTGCTGAATTATTTCCAGACATCTTTGTCAGTTACAAATACGGAGAGTATTTTTGATGTGCTTTTTGAACATGTCAGGAAAGGACAGAACTGTTTCGGACAATTTATTATAGAATCGAATATTTACAATAAAATATCTACCAGTCCTAGCAAGCCGATGTACCGGCATACACAACTTATTTCTACTTCGAAGATTTTCAATGCAGTTTGAATACGACTTTCTATAGAACGGCTATAGGCTTTGATTGCTGGTCCTCTATGCAGGCAGTCATTGTCGCAATGTCACACAGGCATCTCAACATCTGGATTTTTTTTTATACTGCGTCGGGAGGCGTTCAAGCATACGTCCCACCTGGTGTAAAGCGGGTACCGTAGCCTATTAACGCTTGCGATATATTAAGTATCACTCGCGCGATGCCTACGCTGCTGCTTACACAGCAACTCCTTGGGAGCTTACTGGTGATCTCACTCACACGCAGAAACACAACAACCCTCTAGGGGGTTGTTATTTGGCTGCGGTTTTCTGTGAGGTGCAGGTACTTCACCAGACGGGCTGCTATGATGCGCCCTACCTCTCTTAAAACATCCAGATCAAGACAAACTGGATGTATCTGGATTCACATCGCTGTTAGGCCAGGAGAGACCATAATTGCCTCGGAAAGCCATCTTCTTCTTCTTAGCCTTATCCCGTTTCCTAATACATTAGGATTAGCGAGCTCCACTACCTAAGCCTATGGATTTGGTGAGGATACAGATTATTACGCCTTCATACTAATGTGGTGTGTCGAGGCAACGTGACTGCATACAAGCATACGGTCCTTAAAATTAACAGGCTGGTTCATTATCAGATGGTGAAGAGAAGGTTCTCGGCAGCATCGGTCGTCAGTCGGTGCCGGCCGGTGACGGCGTCTCCTTCGACATGACGACCTCGTACGACGAGGCCAGCGGGGGGTACATGGTCTCCATACACTGGGACGGACCCCCCGACAGGGTGTTCATGGACTGCTTCCTCTTCGGTAAGTCATTTTTAATATAAGTAAAGTGAGAGGTAGTCCTATCACGAGAGTTGAGGCATCTTCAGTTCTATGCGTCAGAATTCTTGCGAGACTAACGCACGACAATTGATTTTTAACCCAACGCAAAAAAGAGGGATATTATAAATTTAACCGCTATATGTGTGTGTGTGTGTCTTTTTGTGGACCGTAGCTCTTAAACGGGTGAACGGATTTGGATGCGTTTTTTTTTATTTGAAAGCAAGTTTTCTAGCGGTGGTTCTTAGACCGAGCGCTATAAGACGCGGTCCTTACACACTTCACTCGCTGCGCTAACAGTCATAGCTCTTTGCTCTTTTCATGTACGCTGGCCAGTTCCTAGGGCTCCTGACATCACCCTCTGATAGAACACGACCAATTTGGTCATGGTAGGTTAGCCTTAATCTTCCTCGAATCCTACATCCGCTTTTTAATTACATTCCGATTTCGCATTGTACTGAGTATGCCTTTTCTTATCTTAACACCGACACTCTCTTTCAGACCAACTCTCTCTCCTTCGTCACCATTACAAACGCGGTCAGCGAGTGTTATGCCACAAATTTTGCGCAATGTTCTCATCTCTCTCTCGCTCTCTCGTCTTTATTCTACTTCCATGCTCTCTCTGCCATACCTAGCTTTCCCTTCCTTATGTTAGCGTTCGGATCAGCACCGCGTTGTGTACAGCGAGCTGTGCCTTCTAGGTTAGATTTCGGCTGCCTAGAAGTTCGCATTGACGCTATTTCCGGCACTCACTCGTCTCCACATCACCGGTGTACCTTCCATCGCTGCTAAAAGCGCTTCCAAGATATACAATCTCATCCACGTGCTCCAATACAACATCATCAACCGTAATCCTAGTGTTCGATCTGGTTGTCTGTCTTTCAAATACCATTATCTCGGTTTTCTTCGCTTTCAATTGTAATCCTTTCTTCATACAATCGTCTTTCATTGTTGTGACTAGTGTTTGCAGGTCGGATGGTGATTCTGCTATTAATACCGCGTCGTCTGCATAAAGCAGACATTTGACCACTGAGTCACCCATTCACATTCCTACATTCATATTTCTCATTCTCTGAAGACAACTGTCCAGATACAGGTAAATAGGCGAGCCAACAGCACGCATCCTTGTCTGACACCAATATTGATATCAAATCAGTGCAACCCGTCCACCCGCACACGTGCTGTACAATCCTCATTAGCGGATTGCATTCCATCGAATTTCACCCTCATTGTCCTTTCCATACACTGTAACTGCTAAGCTGATCAAACTGATGGCCCTATAATTGACGCAGTCCATACCTGAACTTTTGCCTTTATACAAGGCATAATTTTCTCAAAAACCAGAAGGCGTCCTTACCGTAGGTGCCACCTAGTTTGATCATCTCAGCTGTAACCATATCGATCCCGCTCACTTTCCATTTTTCAAACTTCGTATTGACTTTATCTTATCTACTTTATCGTTTGCTAATGTCTTCATGGTACGCTGGCACTGATGAGTCACAGACTCATTCACAGTGCCATTGTCCTGGACATAATCATACATTTCTCTAAAATGTTCACTCCACCGTTGTAACACTTCCTGCAAGATTGCCTCCATCTTACATTTTATCTTGTCCATTCTGGATGCTGACGAACGACTTCGAGACTTATTTACCTCTCTCCAGAAGTTCCAGAGTTCTTAGACATGTTTTATCAAAATCGGTTCAGCCGTTTCAAGGTCATCAGCCCTTTTGTGAGCTGAGGTAGAGATCTTACACGCATAATGGGTATGTACTTTTCTTTTCATACTAGTTCACACATATGACCTAAAATTTGATACACCCATGTACGTACATAACTATGGAAGATTATGTTTATTTTTACTTTCTATAGTCTTTGTTGTGTCAGGGGTTTTATATATTTTTCTGTTAATACTTTATTATATAATAAAATGTTTATAGCACTAAATGCAATATTTGAGTGTACTGTCAACAGGTGAGGAGCAGTGGTACGGCGGACCAGAACAGAAGCAGCAGTACTGGCCAATCCAAAACGCCAAGCTGCAGAAATACTCGATAGTTTCCAAGGAGGACGACAATTCCGCCATCTCCGAGCGGTACTGGCTCAACTCCGCCGGCATGTACATCCGAGTGGCTCCAGAAACTCCCCTCTTCATTGACTACCACAACGTCCTCGACAATCACCTGTGCTTGATCGCCGAAGTCAACGCTCCTTACTCTTCCCGAAGAACCCATAACAACCTCAAATACGACATCTGGTTCTTCGAAGACGCTAAAGTTGCCCACCAACACGCCGTCGACACCTACTTGGGGAAACCCAGCGGGATCCCCGACTACAGAATGATTCAGTATCCAATTTGGTCTACCTGGGCAAGGTTCTACAGCGCAATCACTGCCGAAAACATGTTGCAATTTGCACAAGAAATAGTAGACTATGGTTTTACCAATGCACAGTTTGATATTGATGATCTATGGGAAATTTGCTACGGTTCCATGACCGTGAACTCCAAGTTTGCTGATTTTAAACAGCTGATACAGGATCTCAAGAGTCTAGGTTTCAGAGTTACCGTGTGGGTGCATCCCTTCATCAATGACAACTGTCAACCTTGGTATGACGAAGCAATGGACAAAGGGTAAGTGGACTTTTACTACGACGGATGGCAATCAAGCATACGATCAGCCTTAAGTGAAGCGATGCCGTAGCCCATGAAGGCTTGCAATAAAAAGAATGAAGGAAAGGATAGCTTGCGCGTTGCGATCAGCGAGCTTATACAGCAACTGCATAGAATCTTGCTGGTATCATTAGACCATATTGAATCGCATAAAATGTAAACTCTTTAGGTAGCATAACATTTTCAGGCATAATATCATTTCGCATAATATTCATAACGAATCGGATTAGGCATACCTACTTTGTTACTCATGAACGGTATTGTCATATGTCACGTAATAGTAATACTAATGGAGTCATTATGCATGTAAATAATTATGCAAATAAGTAATTATGCGAAAAATATTTATACGAAAACGTTTATGCCACACTAAATTAGGAGCTAAAAAATTATGCGTTCACGAAGGCTTGATTGTGCTTTTCACATCCCTCCAGTGGGTTGTTGTATGGTTGCGATCTTCTATAAGATGAAGGTATTTTCCCAGTCAGCATACCTGTTAATATCTCTCTGAGCTACCTCCAGCCAGGCCAGGGTCATTACTAGTTGACAGCACCGCACTAGGAATTTTCTTATTTTTTTTATAGATAGTATGAGAGTGAGACATACATTTTTGACGAGCTCGGTGTTTGTTAATTTAAGCCTTCGGGTGGATTGAAAACACTGGCCACCGCCAATCCGCAGTTGAGCAGAGTGATGGAGTATGCTGTAAATACTTTCGCTTAAAGAGAGTCCCGTATCCCTGCAGTGGGATGAGTTAGGTTTAGTGTAGTGTATGTCACCAGTTAGCTCCCAAGCTATGTTAGCAGCAGAAGTGGCATCACGCGAGTGATACTTAACTTATATTACCAGCGTTCATAGGCTACGATAATCATTTTACATCAGGTGGATCGTATGCTTGTATGTCTCCCGACGTTGTATAAAAAAATGCTCTATCTTTTTTCATTTATCTTTGCCCAAACAATGTTTACATACGTTCATCATTTGTCTATTATTCGTAGTACTTTCAGCTTTGTGCAGATGGCGCTGTTAAATTTACGAGGAAATTATTTTATTCCCATAGGAGACGTAATGGTCGCGTTCTGTGCTGTTCCAGGAGACCTTCTTCACCTATACTTATTCTTGGGTTATCCAAGGTTTTTTATACTACGTCGGGAGGCATACAAGCATACGGCCCACCTGATGTATATATGTATATATGTTTGCCTTGTGTGGGAATCGAACCCACGAGCGTTGGTGTCAAAGTCGCGTCATTCACGACTGAGCCACCGAATGAATTTAGATAGAAAGTCTAAGTAAATAACGGAATGGTCATGCACCAACAGATATTTGGCTGTGAACGAGGAAGGCAGCCCGGTGACATCCTGGTGGAACAACAACGGCTCCTCGCCCGGACACGTGGACTTCACCAACCCTGAGGCGGCCGACTGGTTCCTGAGCAGGGTGCGCCACATCGTCGACACCTACGACATCGACAGTATAAAGATGGATGCAGGGGAGTCCAGCTGGTATCCTCAGGTTACAGAATCATACATTTTTACACTAATATTGATTTTATACAAATAAAAGAGCAGTAGGTCTGAAAGAGAACGTCGGTGTTAAAATAAGAAGAGGCATGCTCCGTTAGTTCGGACACGTAGAAAGAATGCAGGATGAAAGAATGACGAAGCAGATATACAATGCAAAAGTGGAAGGATGTAGGAGCCGAGGAAGATCAAGACTTGCCTTTGACAATGTCTATCAAAATATATAACAAATTACCAGAACCCATAAAAAATTTAACAATGATATGATATTTTTAAAGAAAGTTAGAGAGATACTTATCAATAAAGGTTACTACAACATTTCAGAATACCTGAATAAAAAAATATAAAAATAAATACTACATAATATAAAATATAAATATAAAAATATATTCAACCCCTCTCTAGATTGCGGTGCCCGTCTGGGTTCATAATTGAGGCTACTTATGCTTGTTAGTAAGACCTTCGATTTGTACATTATGGATGCAATAAACACTTTGACATACCTACAATGACCAAATTGGTCGTGTTCTATCAGAAAGTGATGTCAGGAGCCCTAGAAACCGGCGAGCGTGCATGAAAAGAACAATGAATAGTATTGTCTTAGGTTTTCGCGATTGTTACACATTGAATTAAACAATTTTTTAACGGAAGTATCGCGTGTTTTATTTATTTTGTTGAACCTGACGAGGAAGACCTGTCTTCCTGCGACCACGGACGCTGCAAAGCGTTCGAAACGTCAGCTTCAACAAGAACAATAAATGTTAAAGAATCGAGTGAGGTGTGTAAGGATCGAGTCATATGGCGCTCGGTACTCTCTGCCTACCCCGCAAGGGACTTGGCGTGAAGTTATATATAGATAAATAGAAAGAGCAGTGATAGCCCAGTGGTTAAGGAAGGCCTATTGAGCAAAAGGTCCCCGGTTCGGATCCTGGCATGGACCATTACATTTTTGTTTTAGGATTTATGTACATATTTGTAATTATCGCTCGGCGGTGAAGGAAAACATCGCGAGGAAACCTGCACGTACAAGAAATTGTATTTCTATAGACGTGACCTATCCTAAGAAAGGTTTGGCTCCATGTCAAAACCAATATCTTCGCCGAATCTTTCGGTTTAGGTAGCGGACCCCGCCAATCCTAATAGATTAGGAAACGGGACAACGGTAGGAAGAAGATTGATTTTATACAACATCGGAAGACAAACAAGCTTACGGTCCACCTGTAAATTGGTTACCGTACCCTATAAACGCTTACAACATAAGATTCGCGGGCGTTTCCACATCACGTTGCTAACTCAACTC
Organism: Pyralis farinalis; assembly: GCA_947507595.1. Taxonomy (NCBI): domain Eukaryota; kingdom Metazoa; phylum Arthropoda; class Insecta; order Lepidoptera; family Pyralidae; genus Pyralis; species Pyralis farinalis. Next base: position 32,428,705 of record OX382274.1, on the reverse strand, counting down.
CTCAGGCGCGTAATGTACACAAAGGCTAGGCTAACTCTGCAGGAGAGAACACCTCGGCTATACTGTGTATAGTCGATGGGGTCGCGGTGGCTAGGTGGAGCTGCGAAGTTCGCTGTCGCCCGTGGCTGGACTGACGCAGTATAGCGAGGGAAGTTTGAAAACAGATATAATTGTTTCACTGGCGTTAAAAAAATGGGCAAAATTATAAATTAAAACTGAATGATGATGAATGAAAGAATGAATTTGGGAATGAAAGAAAATAAGATGTATGAATGTGTTTATTTATATTGTAAAATTTTAATATATATATATATATATATACAATTGTATAATAAATAAATATGTGCTAAACAGAGCCTTGCCCATGGCTGGGGAGCAAGTAATTAAAAAAAAATGCAGGAGACATTTAAATATATGTCGGAGGTTGGAGAGGAGGAACGCGCTGCATTGTGCATTGCAGGAGGGACATCTCCAATTGGTGTTCTTTTTCCATATGGCTAAGCGCTATATCCCTTTTTCTAGTCCCCTTCATAATAGTGGGTTTGGATTTTAAGATTTTTTTAAACAACTTCGAGAGGTACGGTCAACTGGAGCATGGAGCATGCGGCCCACTGGATGCAAAGTGGTTACCGTAGTCGATGAACGCTTCCGACAGAGAAGCGTGTACGAGTAGCTGTTTTCTGCAGTTGAATAGCGTCCAGTGGGATGAATTAGGGTTGGTGTGGTGGAATGCAGCTGGCATGTATTCCCCTTTTCCTCATACTAAAGTTCCTGTCTTTCTCGCCATGGTGGAATACAACAAGCCCCATATTCCTTAATACAGAAGTATCGCACACACGTTTTCACAACTCATTAGCAGCAACAGCACAAAACAGCAACTCATTAGCAGCTTACTGGTAACCTCACTCACTCGTATACCTAATGATTTCGAACTGATAATCACCGCTACGGGCCGGGAGTCGCAGTCGTGAATGACGCGATTTTGAGACCAAGGCTCGTGGGTTCGATTCCCACACAAGGCAAACAATTGTGTGCATGAACATGTCTGTTTATCCTGGTATGGATGTTTTAAGAGAGTTACGACACATCAAAGCAGCCCGTCCGGGGAAGTACCTCCTCCACCTCACAGAAAACCGCAGCCAAATAACAACTCCCTAGATGGTTGTTGTGTTCCTGCGTGTGAGTGAGGCCACCAGTAAGCTCCTAAGGATTTGCTGTGCTAGCAGCAGAGAAGGCATCGCGCGAGTGATACGTAATGTATTGCAAGCGTTCATGGGCTACGGTAACCGCTTTACATCAGGTGGGCCGTATGCTTCTATGCCATAAAAAAAGGTGAAGCAGAACGCACAGATTTTATTGACTCGTTCTCTGCTCAACATCGTGTCACCTCAGGTTATTGGTTAAAACATGGACTGTGTAGCCTCGAATCGGTGACTAAAAACATCATGTTATAGTGAGGAAAGGGCGCCTTTATGCGGCGTCAAGAGGTTCATTGGTGTTCAAGAATTAAAATTTTAGTAATATTTTTAGATTCCAGTGCAAAACGGCGATATCGACCTCCACCCTGGCAACGCTGTCCAGGCATTCGCCAGGGCTGTCAATCAGTTCGGGCCCATGATGGAGATCAGATCAGGAATGAGGTTGGTAAATGCGTGTAATGAAACTAGGTACCTTAATGTTATTTTTATGCCACTGAGAATGCAAGTGGCACACAAGCCCATACAGGCCTGCAATAAAGGGTGATGTGCGAACAATTCCTTGTACTGCACAAGTAGTTGCGATACGGTAACTGCTTTTCATCATGCGGATCATATGCCTATTTTTCGACTATCTATCCATCTAGGCATATCTCCACGCCAGGTCCCTTGCGGGGTACACAGAAGGACCGAGCGCCACAAGACGCGACCCTTACACACCTCACTCGCTTCGTTAACATTTATTTTACTTCGTACTTTACTATTTTTTTTTTATACAATATCGGGAGGCATACAAGCATACGGCACACCTGATTTAAAGTGGTTATCGAAGGTTATGAACGGTTGCAATACGTTAAGCATCACACGCGCAATGCCACCTCTGCTGCTAACGGCAACTCCTTATTAGCTTACTGCTTATGGTGATCTCACACACACGCAGGAACACAACAACAAGTTTTATTTAAGGGATATTTAAATTATTTGTGGCCGTGGTATAATAGAAGAAGAATAATGGTCTCTCAAATTCCAGAACCCAAGACCTCCCCATCTTCGTCCGTATGGTGGACAAGGACACGCTGTGGGATTGGAACAATGGCCTCTATACCCTGATCACCACCCTGCTGGCCATGAACCTCAATGGCTATACGCTGGTGCTGCCAGACATGATCGGAGGCAATGGCTATAACGCCAAGCCCACCAAGGAGCTGTTCATCCGGTGGACACAAGCCAACGTGTTCATGCCAAGCATGCAGTTCTCATTCGCGCCTTGGGATTATGATGACGAGGTAAGGAATATGAATAAATCTACTTTCATAGTTTTTTTTTATAAACTTCCGGAGGCAAACGAGCATACGGCCAGCCTATGGTTATAGTAGGCTGTGAATACGTGGGGGTGGTATGATGCGAATGAGACATCGACTTTTGTATAATTCTAAGACGTTTTACGCTAGCGATCAAAGCGGACAAAAAAGGCCGGGCGCGGTAGCATGTCGCTTCTATCTACACGGACAGCGCCCTCTACCATAAATATGTTTTTTGTATATAATTGTTTCGTAATATTACATATTATACAGATTGTGTTCAAATTAGGTATATAATGAAGGTGGGCCGTGTGTCAACATAGGCTATTACTACTTGCAATGCAAGGAGTATTGTTCACACGTCGTTACCCGCGCAGCTAACACAGCAATTCCTAGAGTTTATTATCAAGATCAGGTGTTCCTCGTTGTGTGGTGAGTAAATTAACAAACAAAATTTATTTACTTAGTTCAATTTGTTCTTCTTACGTCTATAAAAACAATCAAAATGGCATTAAAACTTAAATCAATTATAATATTGCGTCCTAGCAAATCATATTTTTTTCAACTGTATTTTAATGTTGGCCTTATTATACATATATATAGATTATTGGTAAATAAGTATCAATGGCTCCTGTAAAAGACTAACTTAATGAAACAAAAAGCGATGGACACATCCATAACAAATATAATGTTCTTATAAATAGCTATTACCGGTAACAATACACACCTAGGTATATTTATGTACATTATTGTACAGGGGTATTGTGCTGTTGTTGAAAACTATTGTAAGCCCTAGGCGTAGGACATAGCGGACATGTCACATACAACCAACACAATTGTCACACCTGTGTTCCTCTATCAAGAATGTTGATATGATTTGAAGTTGTTACGAAGGTATACACATATTCCAACAAAATATATTTTTTTCTATTTACCTATATGTTGAAGCCAGATCCCTTGCGGATTAGGCAGGGAGAACCGAGTGAAATATTAATTACCTCACGTCAGGCAGATCGTATACTGCGTGCGTTAATCCAGCAATAATATGTCGTATATAATCATCAAATGTAAGAGACTTAGCAATTTTGATGTGTAGCATCTTTCCTCACGTTTTTCTGTAATCTGTTGGAGTAATTCTGTAAAAAAGGACGGCAGTGTGTAACAGGAAACTGGGAATGGGCGCGCTGTTTGATTTGACTAAAGAACGCTCGCAATGGTGGAGTTGGCCGTCACATGGTAACAACCTATTTTCAGAGGATGGTACTCAGAAAGGGAAATAGTTAATTAAAACATTGCAATCTTATCGTAATCAAAAATAATTCGTTTGAATTTCATTCTTATTATTTTTCGTTACGATTCTCGACGAAAAATCATTTCAGATAAACATGAATCATTTTTTCAGATTTTTTATTATTTATTCAAGCAACACAACAGATAACAATCACAGTGAAATAACCGTTTAGAACAATTAACATATAGTTATTTATGGTCTAGATTGTTATCCTGGGCGTATTAGCATAAAGATTCGATCTAGTAAGTCAGTGCACTGTACTAAGGAACAAAATAACTAAATTAACAGAATTACACGGATAGAAAAACCTTGGAGTGAACTTAGTTGAAAACATGAAAGTAAATAAAAAAAAACTTGACAAAAAAGAAACAGTTGTATAATGGCATATAAAGTTAATGTCGCTTATTATCAAGGTGAGACGTCAGATGTTACATGTCTGCGACTACCGTACGCTCACACGTTTCTTTTCCTGAACAGATCTACGAGTAGCATATTTTTATAGCGGGCCATGTTAGGGCGCGGGCCATCTTCGCGCACGGCACGTTGGATGAGGTTTAAAACTCTGCTACTCGTATTATTTCAGACAGTAGAGATCTGCCGCCGGTACACTGAGCTGCACGCCGCCTACGCAGACGAGATCGTCGCCGCGATGGAGGCCTCGGTCAGGGACGGAACCCCGGTCAACGCCCCCGTTTGGTGGATCGACCCTGCCGATGAAGACGCACTAGCTGTCTGGGATGGTAAGAGCACCATTTTCTTCATAGAGCCATGGCCATAAGGAATAGTAGCAGTATAAAATGAAATCTCTATTGAATCGTACAAGAGGGGGAGGTGATCTTACTCACTCACAGGAACACAACAACACTCCAGGGAGTTATTATTTGGCTGAGGTCTTCTGTTTTAGCGCTTACATATCTTAGCGATTCAAACCTGTACCAATGGGAGCATAAATATACAAACAAGCCGATAACTGACGAGATGTCTATCTGTGAACTAGCCAATCAGAGCAGCGCATTCCACTTTACCTCCCGCCTCGTAGAGGCAAATTGAGTTACTATAGCAAAACAGTCTCATCGGTTCTCCACAGGCTCGTTCTTTATCCACTAGGCTATCACTATTTACGATATTGTTATACTCGTATGTAGGTATAAATAAATAAATATGGTCGGACAAATTACACAGTGCCATCTAGCCCCAAAGTAAGCGAAGCTTGTGTTATGAGTACTAGACGTAAATACTTTTTTTTTTGTAAATACTTACTTATTATACATAGAAAATACCCAGACCAATACAAACAGACATGTTCATGCACACAAATGTTTGTACTGTTTGGGAATCGAACCCACGAGCGTTGGTGTCAAAGTAGCGTAACAGCGCGTTTCACCACTGCGCCACCGAGCTCGTCAATATTATATATAGTATAGATTAAATGTATTTAATGTCGTCTTCCAGAGTTCCTCCTGGGTGAAAGGATCCTAGCCGCCCCGGTGGTGGAGGAAGGCGCGGTAAGCCGCAACATCTACTTGCCGCGAGGCAGCTGGCGTGATGGAGTCACGGGCGATCTCCACGAGGGACCTGTCTGGCTGAACGACTACCCAGCACCGCTCGACACCTTACCGTACTTCACCCTTGAGGAGTAACGTTGACGGATGTGGCTCGTTTAGACTGTGCGAACTGCCTGCCTGACAGGAGACTCTATTGCATCATGCAGGCCTCACGCTAGTTATGTTAATGATAAAAACCACTGAGCTGGATGAATTGATTACAATTTCTGCGTTTTATTTTTCCCCCCCTACATTTTTTATACGGTCCACCTGATGTGAAGTGGATACCATGGCCTGTGAAGGCTTGGCAACACAAGGTGTACCCTCCCTGCTGATACAGTAGTTTCATAGAAGTGATAAGTCACTCGTGGGAAGACAACAACCCTATATTATTTTATTTTATGTTTTTTATACCACTAAGGTGGCAATCAAGCATGCGGCCTGCCTGATGGTAAACAGTCACCGTAGCCTATGGACATTTGCAACACCAGGGGTGTCACTGCGTGCGTTGCCGACCCTCTAAAAACCTCTTCACGCATTTCTTGAAGATTTCCATGCTGTAGTCCCTTGGAAAAACCTCGGCTGAGAGGTAATTCCACAGCTTGAGAGTTCTCGGAAGAAAACTTCTCTGGAACCGCACAGTATGCGACCATTGCGGTTCCAGCGTGTGATGGTGAACTCCCCGCGGTCGGCGAGCCGGTTATAAAAAGTAGCTGTCGGCATCATTTCGAACAATTCTATAGAACACAACCCGTTGTACAATCGGTACAACGGGTACAAAGGGAGGCAAAATCTCTCCTTAAACCTAAGGGCTCAATACCGTGTGTAAACTTAGGATTGTCGACAATTCTCACAGCCCGTCTCTGAATCGAATCACACGGTCCAAGCTGGTATCCAGGTGCTCCCGCCCAAAGGTGATCATGTGTCATCCTATCACAAAAATCTAGTCCCTGCAGCTACTCATTTGTCTATAATCGTCGTTAGTTTCAAGGCAGCAGTTTTGCCACCCTTGGACTTGCAATGGACCATTTAGTAACATTTTTATCTCTTCAGAATTACAGTTGATGATGAAGTTTTTTTATACAACTAGTTTGGCAAACAAGCATGCGGCCCGCATCAGATGGTAAGCGGCCACCGCAGCCTATTGACGCTCGCAACACCACGGGGATGTTACTCGCGCGCTGCCAATCTTGTGACCTGAAGGATGGTTCGTCACAGCACCCAGTAATTTCTCTGCCATATCTCACCCTTCAAACCGGAACACATCTATATAAATATAGCTGCTTAGCGGTAGAAATAGGTGAGACAGACGCAGACGACTTATACAAAGTCTCCCTCTGGTAAAACTAGTTGGTACGAGTGGATGAGATTGATGTGATCTCGGATGAGCATTTAGCGGGTATGATTTTTTTCACTATTTCATTAATAAGTAGCAAGCATACCTGAGGCGTACATGGCTTAGCACTATTTAAGAGTCAAGGCTGATCTCACCCTAACCCTAACCAAATTGAACCCTGCGAACTAGCGAATAGAGGCTCTGGCAATAAAAAGGTTCGGCAGCTTTTGGAACTCCACAGCTGAATAACATCTCTCTGGAGTTGTGTTCGAGGGAATGAATCTACAAATAAGGTTACGAGGAGCACTAATAAAGGTAGAGACTGCGACTAATGCTCCTTCAGTTGGAATAGGTTCCAGACTCTGTCTTCAGGTCAGTAAGTATGTAAGCTTAGGAAGGAAACTTGGTACATAAGATGTGATAGCGGATGTTTGGGTAGCTGATCTATCGACTCCAATTGTAGAGAAGAACTCTCTTGTTACGAGCCCGCTGGTGAAGTGGTTAGCAATACTTTAACACTTTAGGTTCGTGGATTCGATTAAAAAAAAAGATAGAGATAAAATCATGTATTTGCCATTAGGCCCTCACGGACACTTAGACACGTCTTACATTCTTTGAATCAAATCATATTATATCTTATTTATTTTTCATAGCTTTAATCTCTATTTTCTTGCTTTTCGAAAATGACCATTGGCGAAGAAGAAATGCCAAAAGAAACTTGCCAATGCAGGTCATTTTCCAAATCATCAATTTACATTACAATCAATATGTATGAGTGTACATATAGTGACATCAAGTGGTACAATTAAAGATACACATGTTGTTAGCGCCTTCTAGTATCATCTATCGGCCTTTGAGTGCACACTTATTCCTTTCCACCTTACATCCATTTTAGGGTTCCGTACCCAAAGGGTAAAACGGAACCCTATTACTGAGACTTCGATGTCCGTCCGTCCGTCTGTCACCAGGCTGTATGTCACGAACCGTGATAGTTAGACAGCTGAAATTTTCACAGATGATGTATTTCTATTGCCGCTATAACAACAAATACTAAAAAATAGAATAACATGAATATTTAAGGGGGCTCCCATACAACAAACGTGATTTTATTGCTCGTTTTTGCTTGATATTGATAACGGCAACAGGTAAACGCTTTAAATATTTACAGGATATTGAGATATATATCCACTTTAAAAATTAATAATTAAATTAAAATAAAACAAATATTTAATCCCATACAACAAACGTGATTTTTTTTGCCGTTTTTATAGATAATGATACGAATCCGACTCGCACTTGGCCGGTTTTTTTCCTTCTACCCACATATTGTGCTTGTGATCAATTTGAAAGGGAATTGTGAAGGGTTTGAAAGGGAATCAGCGCGATGCGAATATCTTAGTTAGAGGTATAGGTGGAACTAAAGCTGTCTCCACACTGTTGAATATAAAAATATTTTCCCGCTTTAATAAAAATATTTCGTATTGTTTGGATACTTTGGTGGTCGATAAGATTATTGACAAGCTGCCGAGTGTTAATGTTGACAGGTCCATGCTGTCTTCGTTGCCCTTAGCGGACGATACTTATCGTGCACCTGGAGAAATTGACATTTTGATAGGTGCATCATTATTTTCGCATTTATGACTACCGCATAAGGTAGAGTGCCGCTTAGGCTCGCCGCACGCTATACAGAGCACCCTAGGTTATGTTGTATTTGGCTCTGCACCTACCGCTTTCGTAGACAACACCACTGTTTCGTGTTGTTGTGTAGTTCCGGATCCGCTTGATGTTACAATGAAACGCTTTTGGGAATTAGAGGAGATTGACGTCCCCCCGCCTAAAAGCCACGCAGATCATGAGTGTGAGAGTTATTATCGTGGCACTACAACCCGCAACCCGCAAGATGGTAGATAATACTTCTTTAGATTCTTATAAAACCGCTGAAAAACGTTTTTTGTGTTTGGAGCGAAAGCTCATCGCATCGCCCGAGTTAAAGTTGGCATATGATAAAGTTATACTCGACTATATTGAAAGGGGTTATCTCTCACCCGCACCTGTAGAAATAAAGTGGAGAGAATTTACAAGGTAATTTATTTATGATTTTAATTAATTTTAGACTGGTTTCAATTGCACTGTCGGCCGATATACGACAGATGTTTTTATGTATTGGAGTTTGTGAAAACGATCGCAAGTATCAACGAATACTATATCGCTTCGCACCTACTGATCCCATTGTAACTTATCAATATAATCGCGTTTGTTTCGGATTAAAATGTGTACATGGACGACGTTGTCCACTCTGTCAGCACAGAGGAAGAAGGTACAGCCATTTTTAACGATTTAATTGCGCTATTAAAAGCCGGTCAATTCGTTGTTGTAAAATGGACAAGTAACTCGCAAAAGGTACTTGATTTTCTTCCAGCATCTCACTGTCTCTCATCTGTCAAGCAATTTGATGAATCTCAAACACATCGAGTTTTAGGTTTGTGTTGGTCGCTCGCCACCGACTTGTTTCACATGCAGGTCAAGCTGTCCAACGAATTATGTACGAAACGCGCTATACTTTCATGCGTCGCTAGATTTTGGGATTTAGTGGGATTTTTAGGACCCGTCATTTTGTACGCCAAACTGCTCATCAAAGAGTTATGGTTGTGCAAGTGTGATTAGGATGAGTCACCGCCAGAATTTATAGTAAAACTTTGGAATCAATATCGCATCGAGCTACCCTTGTTCAATCATATTAGCTTACCGTGTCATGTTGATATAAACAAGCACAGTGTCGTACGATTGTAGGTTTCGCAGACGCCAGTGAGGCATATGGAGCAGTTGTTTATATCCACCTTGAGAACAATGGAGTACACAGTGTTCATTTACTGTGCTCGAAATCAAGAGTTTCACCCGCAAAAGTTGTTTCGTTAGCTAGACTCGAGTTATGAGCCGCGCTTATACTAGCTAAACTCATACGCAGTGTACATGATACATGTAGCAATCGCATCGCAATTCATAATATTTTCGCATTTTCCGACTCAACAGTAGCACTATGTTGGATTCATTCGTCATCCCACAGCTGGGGTACATTTGTCGCAAACTGCGTAACACAACTTCAGTCGCTCTTATCCCCGGAGCATTTCTACCATGTAGCTGGAATCGATAATCCCGCTGATTGTTTGTCTCGTGGGCTAACTCCCGCTCAAATCATTGATCATCCGCTGTGGTTCCATGGCCCGCCGTGGGTCTCGTCGGACTCCAGTGAATGGCCAGTCGCGCCCTTCGACCCTTCTGGTGTATCGAAGCCTCCGGAGGAGAAGACACACGCATTGCTAACTTCAGAAGCTCCAAGTAGACCTATGCTATTACAGTTAGCTGATCGATTCTCATCATGGTCTAAGTTGTTGTGATGTGTTGTTTATATTTGCCGCTTTCTTAGATTACTCCCGCATCGTGTACCTATTCATCTCAGCATCTGACTTACGATTTGCTGAATGTAAAGTTATTAAAGGGGTTTCTACTTCGCTAATGAGTTCAAAGCATTGCAAGCTAACTCGCTTCGCAACCCCGCATTTTTAAGGCTAAAACCATTTATCGCAGATGGTATTTTGCGTAGTTAATAGATTCAGGCGTTATTTTGCGAAAGTCAAATTTACATGCAATTTGATCTAACCTGCTTTGTGTGCTTCCGTTGGTGGCGGAAGTACACAAAGCAGGTTAGATCAAATTGTATTTTGCGTGTTGTTGGTCGGCTTCAAAATTCCGACTTGAGCTACCAACAACAGCATCCCATCGTATTACCGCGCAGAGACCACGTAGTAGATTTGCTTATTGATTATTATCACAAAATTCATTGTCACGCCGGTCCTGATTTATTTATTACTTAGAGAAAATTATTGGATATTTTCCGCTCGCAGCATAATTCGCAGTAAAATACACAAGTGTAATACTTGCTTTAGATTACGCCCGCGTCAAATCTTTCCTGAGATGTCAAATCATCCTAGCCTAGCTTTTGCGGGGCCCGTGAAAGTTACATCGCGCCGAGGTCGTTGTGTACACGCTCATAAAGATTATTTGTGTGCTTGACCACTAGGGCGGTACACATTGAGCTCGCTTCAGAATTAAGTTGTGCCTGCTTTCTATTAGCTTTCAAACGTTTCTTATCGCGTCGCGGACCTGTATCCCACATATATTCCGACAACTTTGCCCGCTTTACATCAGGTGTAGCTGTATGCTTGTATACCTCCCGACGTAGTATAAAAAAACATGCGCTTCACGTAAAGTTGCTGTTTTACTGCGAACGTGCGAGGGTATTAGTAGGTACTCTCAGGAATTGCTGTGTCAGCAGCAGAATACGCAAAGCGCGAGTGATACTTCCTGTATAGCAAGCGTCTGTTATGGTAGTCTGTTTAAATCGGTGTCGTATGCTTGGTTGTACGTTTGTTGTATGAAGTGCCTAGTAGATACTCGTTCCAAGTGGAGACACTTGAATCGCAGCGGCAGTGAGTGAGTGTATTGTAACTTATCAATATTTATCTCATTCGATAAAGTTACTGTACAGTGGACGCTACAACATTTGAAGATGTGCGCGGGCGACCATCGCAACATTATCTTCGAGATAAACGTAAGCACGTCGGCGAGTTGATGTAACCATCACGAGGTGCCCCAGTCGGTGGTGGATAGTCAGCGATGGCTCTGGTTGTTACATTTTTGGGTAAGTTTTTATCTATGTACTGCAATTATTTTCAAGGGAGTCAATTGTCGTTTTTATGGTAACCCACCATGTGCGACCGGTGCCCGTCCTTCTACAGGACTTTCCTCGTGACCTCACTTGCACGAACTCTATAACCCACCCGGGAATTATTATTTAGCTTCAGTATTATATACTATAGTACATATATTTTTTTATGAAACTAGATTGGCAAACAAGCATGCGGCCCGCATTAGATGGTAAGCGGTCATCGCCTATTGACGTTCGCAACACCACCGGGATGTCACTCGCGCGCTACCAATCTTGTGACCTAAGGCTGTTTCGTCACAGTACCCAGTAATTTCTCTGCCATATCTCACCCTTCAACCGGAACACAGCTATATAAATATAGCTGCTTGGCGGTAGAAATAGGTGAGAGAGAGGTACCCACGCAGACGACTTTTGTACAAAGTCTTCCTCTGGTAAATACATATATACCTATATAATAAAATCGTAGCATGCACATGTTTTTCTATAATATATGCAGCTGAACTCTATTTTCGAAACAGAAGCTAAAAAGTCTAGCTCGCATCAAACAAAAATGTGCAAACGGATTTTAAAGAAGTTTTTCTCTGTGATAGATAAATGAAAGAAGTTGAAAGTAAATCAAAGAAGTGAATCAAGTTTGTTAGGACCGAGACATGTGGCGCTCGGTTCTCTCTGCCTACTCCGCAAGATACTTGGCGTCTAAGCTATTTATATATAGATTAATAGCTTAATGCGGAAAGCTTGAAAAATGCGAAACCTTGTAAAAACTTCAATTTATTTGTACAATTAGTATATTTTTACCCAATATTTCTGTGTTGATTTACCCATGAAAACTAATCTTCCGCAGTCCTCTTGTCGCTGAGTGCGTGGGCGCACAGCGCGGGTGTGCCGGCGCGGCAGCAGGACAGCCACGAGTTTAGAGTTGGTGACATAACACTGTCTCTGGAGCACCAACTCACTGGAGGCTTCCATGTCACCATCATCGATGGTAAGAAAACAGCCAAAGCGGTGAAGTTTTTGATGATTATTTAACCACCATCCTATCTTCCATGTTTGACAGCAGTTCCTGTCAAATTGTCCATGAATAACCATTTGTTAGAACGCAATCAGAAAGGAATGGCTACAAAAGTTATATATATATATCAACCTTTTTTTTATACAACGTCGGGCAGCATGATGTAAAGTGGTTACCGTGGCCTATAATCACGTGTAATACATTAAGTATCACTCCGGAGATGCCACCTCTCCTGCTAACACAGCAACTCCTTAAAAGTTTACTGGTAACCTTACTCACACGCAGTAGAAACACAACAACCCTCTAGGAATTTGTTATTTGGCTGCGGTTTTCTGTGAGGTGGAGGTACTTACCCAAACGGGCTGCTTTGACGCGCCCTACTAATATCCTTAACTTAATTAACTTTACTTAGGTATTATTTTTAAAAGCTAACTACGAATTATAGACTACATGAAACAAACGTATATCGTAACTAATCTATACAAAATATCAATGTCTCTTCCAGGATATTAATAAATCTATTGACATCTCTTTGAGATTATTCATTCGCATACTCCGATGGCAGACAGATAAATAATACTTTATCATATTGCATACGGTAGTGAAATCCGAGGTTATTTCTTTAGATATTAAGATATTATATAACGGCTGATAATGTGATTCATAGTCTGAAGTGTTTCAGACATACATACAAGGTTCTTGTGCAGTTGTTGGGTAAAGCCGCTGATGTTATTTTTTTGTTTTACAAAAGAGAGCCGACCGCTCTATATAGATTCCAGGCAATCGCTCAGGGAACTGTTCAAAGAAATAAATCAATATGTCACCTATTAGTATAAATATATTTGTATGTTTTAATAAATAAATATGTAAGTCCTTTTTGAAATTCAATGAAAATCTTAGAAGCAAAAAAAGGTTGCGTACGCCGGAACATCTGGTTGCTAAGACAGGCTGGATTTTGTTGCAAATTGCATTCGATTCTATAACGAATTGGCAAACAATCGCCCTTTTTCGACTATATCTGCAAAAGGTGCACTTTGAAGTATCAAAAACACTCCTGTAAAAAAAATTTGACGTGATGATGTGAGGCAAAGACGTCTGGAAATTATTCAGCACTACCATATATATAAATTTCTGCTACTATAGTTGGTATTGTAACCCTATGCTTATATTAAATCTAGAGTAATATTAATTGACGATTTGATTTGACTTCTTTATTTAATATACCGCATTTGGTATTTGACAAAGAAGTATTAAATGTAAAAGAGAGTGCGTGTTAAGATAAAAAAGGCACTCTCCGTTGGTTCGGACATGTAGAAAGAATGCAGGATAAAAGAATGATGAAGCAGATATACAACGCAAAAGTGGAAAGATGTAGGAGCCGAGGAAGACCAAGACTAACCTACCACGACCAAATTGGTCGTGCTTTATCAGAAGGTGATGTCAAGAGTTCCAGAAATCGCCGGGCGTGCATGAAAAGAGTTATGAATGTTAAAGAAGCGAGTAAAGTGTGTAAGGAACGCGTCTTATGGCACTCGGTTCTCTCTGCCTACCCCGCAAGGGATTTGGCGTGAAGTTATAGATAAATAGAGAGAAGTATTAAATGTAAATAAAGTTTTTTTTTGTTTTTATTATGCACCAGGTGACGACAGAACAACGTTAGGCCACATCGGCAGGACCCTCGTGTCCACCTTCACCGCGGAGAACATCGAAGGCGGCGTGGAAGTCCACATGGGAGGCGCCACCTTGCTCATCCACACAGTTCAGGATAGCGCAGCGAACGCAAAAGGGATCAAACTGAAATGGGACGGGCCGAGTCAAATGAGATTCGAAGACTGTTTCCATTTTGGTAATAATTTGATTGACTAATTGATTCACATTGCCTTGTAACTTCTGGATCTTACATTGATGTCACAATTTGGTAGTATATGTGCGAAATCTTTAACGGTAGGTACTAGGTACCTATCAGCAGGAGAATTGATATATATATATATATATATATATATATATATATATATATATATATATATATATAAATGAATGTTTGTCTGTATGTCCTCTATGGACTCAAAAACGGCTGGGCAGATTTCATCAGAACATCCCGCAAATAATGCTAAATGAAAATGAATGTGATTTTCGCATTTGCATTGCATGCTTGTTTAATGTTGATACGTGATTATGTATATATATATATAGTAACTGACCGATGTGTAGAAGATATTTATGAAAAATTAATATCATTATTATTATTACTTTTTCTGATCGCAACAGCTTTTGTTTAAACAAACAATTCCGGATTTAGTTGTAGTTTTGCACACAAATAGAATATGTTCTGTATTAACATAGGCTGCTTGTTATCACGAACATATTTAGGGTTCCCAACTTATATGAGTACTTGAGAGCTCGATGGTGTCGTTGCGCGAGTCGTTTTAACCAAACACGCAGGTTAAGCAACGTCGATCGCAGCCTATCTATGGATGGGTTTATCTATCTCGAGTTTCTCCGTACTCGGAGGGCACGTTAAGCCGTCGGTCCCGGCTGTTGTCGATAGATGATAGAAGCTAAGTTAAGCTAAGTCAGTGGCCCTCGGGCGGGGTTGAAAACACTGGCCTCCGCCAATCCGCGTTTGAGCGTGGTAGAGCATGCTCTAAACCCCTTCGGTTGAAGGGAGACCCGTATCCCTGCAGTGGGATGAGTGAGGGTTGATGTGGTGGTATAACTTATAAAGCCAAACGTAAGATTTAAGCTAACAACTCGCGACAACAAAATACTTGACGTACCGAGCACATACGTACCGAGGCGTACACAGAACAAACATTTGTGTACATGAACATGTCTGTTTGTCTTGGTCTGGGTGTTTTCTATGTCTCATAAATACGTATTTACAAAAAAGAATGTATTTACGTATGTTTATCAGTTGTCTTGTACCCGTAACACAAGCTTACTTTGGGGCTAAATGGCGCTGTGTAATTTATCCGACAAAAAAAACTAAACGCTATCTATATATCTATAACTTCACGCCAAATCCCTTACGGGGTAGGCAGAGAGAACCGAGCGCCACGTGACTCGATCCTTACATATCTCACTCGCTTCTTTAACATTCATTGCTCTTCTCATGCACGCTCGCCGGTTTCTAGGGCTCCTGACATCACCTTCTGATAGAACACGACCAATTTGGTCATGGTAGGTAAGTCTTGGCCTTCCCCGGCTCCTACATCCTTCCACTTTCGCATTGTATATCTGCTTCGTCATTCTTTCATCTTGCATTCTTTCTACATGTCCGAACAATAAAACTAAACGCTAATGACATCAATTACAACCTTTCGAGTTTTACTCATAATTTTACTTTGTTTCATTTGCAGGCGCAAAACACTGGTACGCTGGACCAATGCAAGTTAATCAAGTGTTTCCCATAGAGCTCGCCACGCAATCATACGCACCTTACGTTTCCAAAGAATCCGATAACGGAGCTATTATAGAGAGATACTGGCTAAATTCCGCAGGAGAATACATATACGTCCATCCACAAGTCCCGCTGTTCGTAGACTACAACAACCTGTCCCCGAACCACATCTGTTTCGGCGCCCAAATATCTGAACCATATTCCTCAAGAAGAAACCACACTATATTGTCTTATGATATTTGGATGCTACCAGACGTAAAAGCGGCTCACAAGCACGCCGTCGAAAACTATCTCGGAAAACCATCAGGAGTTCCAGACTACAGGATGGTCCAACATCCAATTTGGTCAACCTGGGCACAGTATTCCAGAGATATTAACGAGGAGAAGCTATTGGGGTTCGCACAGGATATCAGAAATTACGGTTTCAACGATTCACAGTTCGAAATTGATGATCTGTGGGAAGTTTGCTATGGATCTTTGACGGTTGACGAGAACAGGTTCCCGAATTTCACCAATTTTGTGGAGGACATCAAGTCTCTCGGGTACCGCGTGACGCTATGGGTACATCCGTTCATCAATAAGAATTGTGATCCTTGGTATACGGAAGCACTGAACAGAGGGTGAGTTTAAGTTGATGAATTTGTAGAGTTACACAATTAACTTTTTTTTATATACTACGTCGGGACTATACAAGCATACGGCCCACCTGATGTAAAGCGGGTATCGTAGCCTATTAACGCTTGTGATATATTAAGTATCTCTCGCGCGATGCCTCCTCTGCTGGTTACACAGCAACTCCTTGGGAGCTTACTGGTGACCTCACTCACACGCAGGAACACAACAACCCTCTAGGGAGTTATTATTTGGCTGCGGTTTTCTGTGAGGTGGAGGTACTTCCTCAGACGGATTGGTTTGATGCGCCCTACCTCTCTTAAATCTTACTTTTTGACCAGCCCTATACTGACTGAGAGGTCGATGGTGTTGTTGCGCGTGTCATCCTAACCGAACACGCAGATTAAGTAATGTCACCCACAGCCCGTCTACGGATGGGATGGGTTTATGTATACGGTTCTATAACAAACTTCCCAGCAATATAAGAGAATTGTCAATAAACAAATTTAAAACTACTGTTAAAGCCAAATTGTGTAGCAGGGCATATTATAAAGTATCTGACTATATTAATGATAAAAATGCCTGGGCTTGAGTCGATCCAATTATAATGTAATTAATAAATTATGTAAATTTGTTTGGATACCAAAAGAGGGATGCCTGAGTTTTTTGGCAGTATTTTTATCAGTGCTCACCTAGTCATGAACTGCACGGTAGGGAAAAAAATTGTGACGACTCCAAACAAATGTAGCCATTTTTACGGAATAAAAAGATTTTGACTTTGACTTTGACTATCTATCTCAAGCTTCTCCGTGCTGGAGGGCACGTTAAGCAGTCCCGGCTGTTGTCGATAGATAACAGTCGTTAAGCTAAGTCAGTGGCATTCGAGCGGCTTGAAAACGCAGGCCTCTGCCAATCCGCAGTTAGCAGCGTGATGGAGTATGCTCTAAACTCCTTGGGTTGAAGAAAGACCCGAGCAGTGGGATGAGCTAGGGTTGGTAGAGATAGACAAATATATGTGTACTATATATGATTATTACAGTTTCTTGGTACTGGACGAAACGGATGGTCCCAACACATCATGGTGGAACAACAACGGTACAGACGCGGGGTACGTCGACTTCACCAACCCAGCCGCTGCCGAGTGGTGGTACCAGCGAGTGAAGACTCTAGCTGATACTTACGGTATCGATAGCTTCAAATTTGATGCCGGCGAAAGCAGTTTTGCACCACAGGTAATCTATACAGATAAATAAAATTGAATATTTGTAATATTAAAATAGCCGCTTTTTACTAAATGCATATGGATGTACGAGTATACACGGTACATATACCAAAATGAATATTTTTTCAATTTTTGTCTGTCTGTTTGTTTCGGCTAATCTCTGAAACGGCTGGTTCGATTTTGTAGGGATTTTACTGGCAGATAGCTAATGCAATAAGGAGTAACTTAGGCTACTTTTATTTACTTTTATTAATGTAAATAAATAATATTCCACGCGCACGAAGTCGCGAGCTCAGCTAATTATGAATATAGAAATTGCAAGTATTGCTGAGCGTAAAATTTGATCGTACTCAGAAATTGTAAAATAAATCAATTGAGTGAATACGTTTAAAGTGCTTCTCATAACATTTCATGTATGGTGGTTACAGAAAAGATGATTACGAAATACTCGTAGTTAACAGCAACTGTCATGATAAAAGTGTTGATTGCAGATATCCGTCCAGCGCGGAGATATAGATTACCAGCCGCATCACATTGTGCAGTCGTACGTGAAGACTTGCGCAAGATTCGGCGACATGATTGAAATCAGAACTGGATTCAGGTAACTTTTGTTAGACGTAGCTTATGACATTAATAAGCAGTTGAGAATGCGCAAGCTTGCATTGCCAGAGGAATGCCTGGCTCGTCAATTATATAACAATTCATTTTTTTTTTAATTTGTCGGCCATTTTGACCATGTTCCTTAAGAGATAGTAACGGTGTTCCTGAACATTCCTACTCTACTTTTTTATGCTGAATCCGAATCTGATTCAAAAAAGTGAATCAAAATTCGAATATTCGAAAAAAAGCGACAGACTCACACATAGACAAACATATAGATTTCATATAGGAACAGTGTTCCTGAAAATGATGTAGGCAATATTTTTGAAGTGAATACGTCTTTAAATTAACTTCCATAGTGAGAGGCAATACAATGATTAAAACAAAATCACCGTCACCAATTACACCACTTGATAGCTAAACAAAGTACTCGTTGCGTTGACTGAGGACTGTGACGCATCGCGCACGGCGAGGGAGAAAGCGCCGCCGCCATTTTGAGATAATTCCGCTGCATTATATAATTTCCTTTTAGTATAACTTATTTCCGTTCACTCTTTACGAAGACTTATTCCGTGAAACTCCCGACCATGTCCACGAGACAGTTGCACTGCAATTTTTCAAACGTGGTTAACAGCGCATCTCGTAGAAAATTTGTTAAATAATCGATTGTTACAATATTTATCGATACTTAATCACGATTTGAAATATTTTATTAAGTAACATCCTTTAAAGAAATAAATAAAATAAAAGTCATGATGGATGGTAAATAATTTATTTGAAGATTTTATTGAAATTGTAAAATGACATTCCTGCTTTGGATCTTTTTCATTAAAAACATTTCCAAAATCGTTTAGGCCTTCACACGGGTTGTCTTGTATCGTAAAGCTTCTAATTCTCTTAACAACTTCTTTAATTTACTTTATAGCTTCTTCTTTATACGTTATACGCATACAAGCATATGGCCCACCTGATGTAAAACGGTTTACTTACTGGTGACCTCACTCACACGCAGGAACACAACAACCCTCCAGTGATTTTTATTTGGCTGCGGTTTTCTGTGAGGTGGAGGTACTTCCCCAGACGGGGTTCTTTGATGCGCCCTACCTCTTTTAAAAAAACGCACACCAAGACAAACGGATATGTATGCATATCATGCACACAAATGTTTGTCCCTTGTGGGAATCGAACCCACGAGCGTCGGTGATAAAGTTACGTTATTATTATTTAAAGTAATTTGTAATTGCTCTCGCAAGAACCATTCTCGCTTTGTTTCTTCTTCTTTCTTTCATTATGATTTTTAGAACTCAAGACCTCCCAGTCTTCGTCCGAATGGTGGACCGCGACTCCATCTGGGGCCTCAACAACGGCCTGTCCACCATCATCACGACCACTCTTCAAATGAATCTGAATGGCTACACGCTGGTCCTGCCCGACATGATCGGAGGCAACGGATATAACTTGGATCATGAGCAGTCCAACCTTCCAACTAAGGAGCTGTTCATTCGCTGGGTGCAAGCGAATACCTTCTTGCCCGCTATGCAGTACTCTTACGTGCCTTGGAACTTTGATGATGAGGTAAACAAAAGACATTAGGGTTTGTATTACATTAGAGTTTCATACTCAAAAAAAAACACACAAGGGTGTAAGAGAGGTGGGGGTGGGGCGCATCAAGTCGAAGATCGAAGTCCACCTCAAAGAAAATCTCAGCCAAATTACAACTCGCTAGATGGTGGTTGTGTTCATGCGTGTGAGTGAGGTCTCTAGTAAGCTCCTTAGGAGCTTACTGCTATGTTACTACGATGCTACCTCTGCTGCTAACACAAGCAGCAGAGGTAGCATCGCGCGAGTGAGACTCAATGTATTGCGAGCGTTTATAGGTTACGGTAACCGCTTTAAATCAGGTGAGTCGTATGCTTGTATCTATTCCGATTTTGTATAAAAAAAGCCTGGGTATTTTTTATAAAGCTAGGACACATCAAAGCAACACTCCGGGAAGCACCTCTATATAAAAAAATACAAACAGAACCTTTATAAGATCACTCACGCGTCTGCGTGTCTGTCTGTCAAAGCCAGAAATAACCCAAAAAATAAACGGCACTCGTCATTGAGTCATAATCATGAAATTTGGCAAGAAGCATTGTCTTACAACACAAATAAGAAAAAAGTTCGGATGTCAATCATTTGTTTTACAAGAAAAATACAAATGTACAAATGTGCATTTGTATTTTTAATTGCACGAATACATTATGTGTTTTTCTGGGCAGCATTCCGATAATTGAGAAAAATGTTCTCGTCCACAATTATTTACCTCAATGTGTCAACAAGAAAGTGGTCTTGGACCAGTGTTGACTTACGGCACAGAGGCGTGATCCCCAACTACAGGCCTCGCTCGACAGCTTAAGGTAGCACAGCGTGAGATGGAAGGAGCCATGCTCGGAGTCTTTCTACGTGATAGATTCAGGTATGATTGAAGAAAAATACAAGTCCCGTATCACTTATATTGGTACGGAGTTTTTTAATTAATAGAGTGGACCTTCATATGAAAGAGCTCATTTTTTAATATTTTTTTTTTTGACCATGATTTTGAATCATTTTCAAAACTAACTGAAACTGTTACTTTGTGTATTTACGTGTCCGAGTCCTCGCTGTTGCAGATCATTAGGCCACGGTAACTGCTTCCCGTCGGGCAGGTCCTATGTTTGTTAGACACCATCCTAATGCTAATAATAATATTATAAATGTGAATGTCGGTTTGTTTGTTACGCTTTCACGCGAAAACTACTCAACCGATCATCATGAAATTTTGTACACATATTCTTGGAGGTATCAGAAGTAACATAGGATACTTTTTATTAAAAAAAAAAATGCGAGCGAAACCGCGGGTAAAAGCTAGTAGTGTTATAAAAAAGCATTAAAGCCCTTCCTCCCCAGTGCGACGTATGCAATTCATAAAATCTGAATATTTAAATATTACGTTATAGGAAGTCCGTAGCGGTAAAACTACTGTTTGATATTACGGTCTCGCACCCGTTCGCCCCTTATATCTCGCCCCTCACACCACAAACGTACCGACTCGCACTTGTGCTTCAACTAGTTGTTTTGACAGTTCTCTCTTGATGTTAACCAACACAACTTAAAGAAGAAGACGTTAACAGGTGAAACTCTGAGAGTGCAAGGTCATGGCTACATGGTGAATGTATTAACACTTCCCCACCAAGCTCTCTCCATATATGCTGAGTGGCTAAGATGTGTGTGGTATCATAATGAAAAGTCACACCCTTAATGTTGATCAATTCCGGCTGTTTATCCCTAACAGGTCGACCAGGACGAGCATAATGTTTGGCATCAAAATTTCCGTACTCAAAACGCTTGAACAAATTTTGTGACAATAACACTGCGTTAAGGCCATAATTTTATAATTAAAACATAACATTATTTTTTATTTAAATAATTAAAACTTCAAAATGTATTGTATTTCTTCGTTACAATCACCCGAAATAGCGGGCCGAAAACCCATAGAAAATGGCGGGAAACCGTTTTTACTTTTTATTTTTCTATCAATCTATCTATAACGTCACGCCAAATTCGTAAGGTAGGCAGAAAGAACCGAGCGCCACATGACTCAATCCTCACTTGCTTCGTTAACATATATTGCTCTTCTCGTGCACGCTCGCCGGTTTCTAAGGCTCCTGACATCACCTTCTGATAGAACACGATAAATTTTGGTCATGGTAGGTAAATCTTTTTATTTTTCTGTCTTTTAAAAGTACTTAATCTATATAATGGTAGGTATCAAAACCAAAGAGATTTTACTCAACGTTATACTTATAAAATACGCAACAACTTATTCCCCGATCTATTTACATACAAGAACAAAATTGCTCATTTAAAGCAATAGAATAGAATTAGAGATAGTTTTTATAAAATGCAAATGCGATATTAACATAATGCCAGTTGCATGTAAATTTCGCAATTTGATTGACTGCGTTTCCTGCTCGGCCGTCGCTGATATCTAATTACAATGTGGCCTCATTGAATACAACAGTTTGTAATACAATATACCGTATTGTTTGTCGAACGAACAATTAGGCACGCAATAATTGTTTGGTCCGCCTGATGGAACGCAAACTCTGACTGGATTATTTGTATATTTGAAACTACGAGTTTTTGAAGCCGATTAACAATTGCATATCAATTTCAAAATCTAGGAGTCATGTTCTACGATTACAAAAAGGAAACTTATGGAGAACCTATGAGAGCTATTTTACGTAGTAACTAATTCACCGCTACGTGTCGGAGGGTAAAGTAGAATGCACAGCTCTTATTGGTTAGTACGCGGATCAATATCGCGGCACTTATCGGCTTATTGGTTAAAATATTCTCCCATTGGTCAGGTCGAGACGTCGACATTCTCCCATTGGTCAGGTCGAGACGTCGACATGTCATTTCTTGGATGTGCGGGTTTCCTCACGACATTTTCCTTCACCGCCGAGCAACTGATACTTACAAATATGTACTTAGAAGATGTACCTAGATATTATTGTTATCCTAAATATCTCCTACGTATTATCTGTAAGTTACAATTATAGTATAAAAAATGATTTCAAGAAAACAAATTATAACTATCATCCGCATAAATATTTCTACGCTACGTGCAAACAAAAGGCTATTTCATTTTACATATTCTCGTACGTACATATTCAAGGCAAGTCCCTTGCGGGATTGACAGGGATTACTGAACGCCACATGACTCTGTTGTTACATATCTCATTTAACATTCATCTGTCTTCTCACGCTCGCCAATTCCTATTTTATACACCTTTGGGAAAACTGTCGCGATTTTTTATTTCTACTTTTTTGGCTTGACTTTTTAAAGCGGTAGGCATCTCAGCCTGCAACACCAGGGACGTCCTACGTTACCGTTCTCTATAGAAACTTCTTCACATCTTTTTAGGAAAACCTCATGCTATTATCTCTGGGGGGGGGGGGGGGGGGAAACTCGGCAGGGAGTTCATTCCATAACTTAAGAGTTGTCGGAAGAAAACTTAGTCCTTTGTCCATCTACTTATTCTAATATCTATATTTCAGACAGTAGAAATAAGCAAGAAGTACACGGAGCTTCACGCGGCATTCGCCGACGAGATCTACGCGGCGATGGAGGCGTCGGTGGAGCGCGGGACTCCGGTCAACCCGCCGCTGTGGTGGCTCGACCCCACGGATGAGGAGACACACGCTATTTGGGATGGTGAGATGCTTCTATCGGTACTTTGTTGTTAGCCCGCGTTTCCACCATTGATGATAAAGCTGAGCTGTGTGAGGATGCACATTGAAGCTGCACCGCCTCTCATTCCCTTTTTTGTACAAAGTAAGAGATTACAGGCATACGGCCGACCACATGTAAAGTGATTATGAACGCTCGTAATGCAGGAAGTAACGCTCGCGCGTTGGTACCTCTGCTGCTAACATAGCACCTTAGAAGCTTACTGGTAACCCCTCTCAATTGTTGTTATTGTTATTTAGCCGTGGTCTCCATGAGGTGACCAAAACGAACAGACATGTTCATGCACAGAAATGTACATATGTTCTCGCTGGTTTGACAATGCCCAGTAACTTGGTTTTGAATGTTAGAAAAAAAATCTATGTGCTCGATTTCCTATTATTTTAGGCAACTATCTATTTTTATCGCAAGCAAGCAAATACGGAACCCCACACTGTGCGTGGCCCGACATGCACTTGGCCGGTTTTTAATTACTATATGTAAACGAGCACTCCTTGTATTGTAAATAAATACATTTCTACTATCTCAGAAAAGGCTCTACCGTATTGGCTCCAATTTTGCATTCAGATAAGGTTTTGTAACATACGAGTACGTTTATAGGTATATTTTATATAACGGTATTGTAGACAAAAACACCAGCTATTCGCCGTTATACTTATTTCATATTTGGTCCCGCCGTTTGTATTGTTTTGTTGTGAATTTGTATTGTTGTGTTTGGGTCTCCGCTTCGAATCACAATCTTACGTCACAATTACTTACCATTTTTGGAGTCGATGCCAGCCGCTTAATATCAATTGATAATAGATAATGACGAGCTCAGTGGCGCAGTGGTGAAACGCGCTGTTACGCTACTTTGACACCAACGCTCGTGGGTTCGATTCCCACACAGTACAAACATTTGTGTGCATGAACATGTCTGTTTGTCTTGGTCTGGGTATTTTCTATGTATAATAAGTATGTATTTACAAAAAAAACCTATTTACGTATGTTTATCAGTTGTCTAGTGCCCATAACACAAGCTTCGCTTACTTTGGGGCTAGGTGGCGCTGTGTAATTTGTCTGGCAATATTATAATATCAGTATACTGGCTCCGACTCCAAAAATCGTAAGTAATTGTGACCAATTATTTTTCGCTTCTTAGTTCCTGGGTGTTTTTGAAGGCAGGTTTTTTATTTAAATATATTTTATTAAGTTTATGTGTACAGGTGACTTACTCGGGACTTCAACCCAAAAACCATAAAAAACGCCGAACAAAGCATCCCACTGTTGGCATTAATTAAAATCGGCAACAATTTTACTTTTCAGAATATCTCCTAGGCGAACACATCCTTGTCGCTCCGGTTCTAGAGGAAGGTGTGAGGTTCCGTGACATCTACCTGCCTGCTGGGACCTGGTTCGAGGAGGGCGACCCTGACAGAGTCCACGAGGGTCCTGTGTGGCTCCGCGACCATCCGGCACCCATAGACGTCCTGCCGTACTTCGTCCGGGAAAGAGGTCTAGAGGCTGACTCCGCGGCACTCCCTGACGTTGCAACGAGCCTGGTACTTCTGGGAATAATGGCAAATTTTATTAATAATTTGTAAAGAATGGAGTTAGATTTAATTTTGATTAAAAAAAAATTGAAAAGTATGTATATTTCTTTTTGTAGACAGGATCTGCACATTGGCATTGAAATTTTGTCAAAAAGTATGTTGTATGTCGTATATTTATAAGATTTACATTATAATAAATTTATTTATTGTGTACATAAATCCATAGCTTATTTTAAGCGTTGTTTCTTTTGTGTCATAGTATACAACAATACTTCGACCTGCCCGCCGGCCGCCCGCCGCACCGTCAGCGTTTACCGTAGCCTCCGCCTGCAATAGTGCCGTGCTTACGATAAACGCACTAACTAAATTCGAACGCTTATCGAAAAAACGTATTGTGAGTTTTTTATTTTATTTAGATTGTATCTCGGGAACTACACGAGATACCAACATGAAAATTGTAACAAAACAAAGAGAATCATGACAAAAACAGAAAAATATTAAACATGTATAAATATAGTATAGTTATAAGGATAACTAAAACTGTGTCTAATAGAGAAGTCATGAAATGTCACTTTGAGAAACTGTAGATCTCATTTTTCTGATTTTGGATATCGTATGAACTCAATTTCGATACAAACCTTAGTTTATGCGTTTATTGTAAGCGCGGCAGGATTCGGGAGTATCATCAGCACCTCTTCAGATTAGTGGAAGCCTCAATTGTAGACAGAACAATAAGTCAAAACAACACGGTCTTCTGTAAGGAGGTACATCCTGGCATATCACTATGCCCTACTTCTTTGCCATGTACCCCACCATCAGCAAGGTATATTGGCTCCAAAAACAATTGCTATTCCAACTGATAGATCCGGCATGTTGTTAATGTTTAATGCAAATAATAGCCAAACAGAACGTGAAAGAAGAATGATGAGGAACCATAGACAGTTAAAGCTCACCTTTTTCGTCTTGTTAGCGTTGTCCCGTTTCATAATTAATTGGCAAGGTCCGCTAACTAAGCCTAAGGATTCAGCGAAAATACTGATTATTACTTGAAGCGATTGCCGTCAGACCTTCATAAGTCAGAGGACAAACCAGACCTTTCTTAGGTAAGGTCCTGTAAGGAAAAACTTCGTAACTCATTTTTCGTAACTTTAGAGGAGAGCGCGTCAAGGATTCAATAAGTTCTTACTATGCTCTGTTAGGAATAAGGCAATAAAATCTTTAATGGTTGAATCTATTTTCTTTCGAGTTTTTCTGTTGGAGCATGGTTTTCAGAAAGAAGATCCCGACCTCGTTATCTGCTATGTCCAATTTTTCCTTAAGCTCATTAAGCTTAAAATGCTTTTTTCCATTTCTTCAACTTTAAGATTCATATTCGTTTTCTCAGGGCAGCTTCTTCAGCTTTCTCTACGATTGATGTTGTTGATAGATAAGATAAAGCTTTAAATGAGTTCTCCGTGGGGATTATCGACCTATATTTAGTGTGCGTGGTAACATTTCCAGGTCAGTTTTTGTCAGCGTCCATTAGATAATATCTTTTCAAAGGTACATTACAGCAATCAATGTGAAAGGAACATTCACAAGTTGAGCAGGACAAGAATTCTCTGTTTGTAATTGTAATATTACATTTATTACAATTTGTAGCCACGATTATTGTAAATATTGTTTGTTTGACAACGTATTACTAATACAAACAAAAAAGAAAAAATGCGTAATAGTATTTCAGCTCCTTGGTGTCGAATCATGTAGACTGGGTTTCGAAGTCGCGTCGACTGCCACTCTGCCGCCGCGTTCACACTTACACATCCATGAAAATTACGTTCTGCAGCTGAGATTGCTTTAGCGCGTCGTATTGATGAGTCATTACAGAGAAGTCGTCGATGTTCCTCTTCGTCACCCTATAATATAATGTTGGCTTGATGAACGATGACTCACAAGTTCTGTCCATTCCCGTAAAGAGTATTTTCGATGTACCTTACGAACGCGCCTCAAAAATACTCTTCCACAGAGATGTCTTTAAAATGTTTCAGCATGTATTATTATATCTTTAATTTTCTTACTTGACATCCTCATACATATACATATAATGACATACATTTATTGTAATATGAATTTACAATTTGAAAAAGGACCTACATTGGCAAGTTTCTTTCGGCATTTTTTCTCCGCCATTTTCTATGATAACTATGAGAAATGAATAAGATACAATAAGATTATATTGAATGTAAGAGTGAATATGTGTCCGCGTGAGCCAAATGGCGAATGGCGAATTTTTCACCTCTTATATATTTTTTTATACAACATCGGGAAGCATACGACCCGCCTGATGTAACGCGATCACCGTAGCCTATGAAGGCTTGCAATGCAAGTACAGCTCGCGCGTACTAACACAGCTACTCAAACTGCTACAAGTGCTACATGTATTGATAATATATTTAGTAATGTAAAACCTTCGTATCAATCTATAATTAATAAAGTTCAGTCAGACCATTCAGGTCAGTTGGTTTCATTTCCAAATTCTTCAAAAATACAAAGAAAGCAAATAAATTATATACCATTTAGTAAAAGCCGCTTAGAAAGATTTAAGTCTAATATAGCAGAAAAAATTGTATTGTTGCCCTATCACGGTACTCCGGACCACTTGTACTGTTCATTATTTAGCTTAATCACTAGTGAATTTAATGCAATCTTTACTCCAAAACAACTGTCTGTAAGTGACCGTATGACATTCAGTGATTGGGCAACTCCTGGTATTTATAAAAGTCGGAATAAATTGTATGAACTTTATGAAGAAAGGACCTGTAATCACAATCCGACTTTTCAAGAACTTGTAAAAAATTATGCTAAAATATTTAAACGAGCCTGTTCCAATGCTAAATCTATATATTTAAGAAATAAAATCACTGGTTCAACAAATATTATTAAATCTGTTTGGAATATGATAAATAATGAGACGGGTAGAGCGAAAGTACGTAGTCGCGACTTTCAGTTAACGATAAATGATATAGATATCAAAAATGATGTAGAAATTGCAACTGAATTTGAAAAATATTTTTCTAACATTCCTCTTGTTACTACGAGAAATCTTAGGTCTTCTTCTATAGCTGCTGAACTGGTTCTCAAACAGAGCGTGGTAGAATGCGACACAATATTTGAATTTTCAGCTGTAAGCCCAAAAGATGTTTTGAACGCTTTTAAATCAATAAATATGAAAAACACTAAAGATCTGTGGGGTCTATCTGTCAAAACCATATCTTCTATTATTATTTCAATCGCTCCACATTTAGCTACAATTTTCAATTGTTGTGTGGCATCTGGTGTATTTCCTGACTTGATGAAACATAGTAAAATCATTCCATTATTTAAATCTGGTGATAGTTCGGACCCTTCGAATTTTCGACCTGTTTCCATACTGCCCATTCTCAGTAAAATTTTTGAAAAACTAATGCTTAGCCAGTTGCTCAGACATTTCAATACACATAATTTGCTTCATAGGAGACAGTTCGGATTTACGAGAGGTTGTTCAACTATAGACGCAGGGATTCATTTGCTTAAAAGTATATTCGCGGCATGGGAAGGTTCGCAAGATGCCTTGGGAATTTTCTGTGATCTGTCTAAAGCGTTTGACTGCGTGCACCATGACACTCTTGTCAGAAAATTACACCACTACGGTATCAGGAACAAGGCTCTCGAACTTCTGTCTTCTTATCTGGGCAATAGGATACAGAAGGTCGATGTTAATGGTAAGAGATCTTCGGGGTCCCCTGTAGTTATGGGAGTCCCACAGGGGTCAATTCTAGGTCCATTCTTATTTTTAGTATATATAAATGACTTACCTTATTATGTAAAGGATAAACATGAGATTGTATTGTTTGCGGATGATACCTCTTTGACATTCAAAATTAATAGACAGTTAGATAATTATGACGAAGTTAACGATGCTCTCTCTAAAGTTATGCATTGGTTTAATGTTAATAATCTGCTTTTAAATGATAAAAAGACAAAAGTAATTAAGTTCTCAACACCTAATGTAAGACAGGTGACTACCAATGTCAATGTTAATGGAACTAATTTAGCCCCTGTGGAGACAACTGTGTTCTTGGGTATAACAATTGACTCCAAACTACAATGGGGCCCACAAATTGAAAAATTATCAGGAAAACTAAGTTCTGCAGCCTATGCAGTGAAAACTATTAGACGGCTCACTGATGTTGATACGGCTAGAATAGTTTATTTCAGCTACTTTCATAGTATTATGTCATATGGAATTCTTCTTTGGGGTAACTCCGCGGACATTAACACCATCTTTTTATTGCAAAAGAGAGCCATAAGAGCTATCTACAAACTTGGTCCCCGGGAGAGCCTTAAAGAAAAATTCAAAGAAATAAATATTTTAACAGTCGCATCGCAATATATATATGATAATCTTTTGTATGTCCATAAAAACATAGACTCATTTTGTAAAAAGAGTGATACTCATAATATAAATACTAGATATAAGCATAATCTTGTGTTACATGCAAGCCGTCTCCACAAAATAAGTAATTCTTTTATGGGGCAATGTATACGGTTCTATAACAAACTTCCCAGCAATATAAGAGAATTGTCAATAAACAAATTTAAAACTACTATTAAAGCCAAATTGTGTAGCAGGGCATATTATAAAGTATCTGACTATATTAATGATAAAATGCCTGGAATTGAGTCGATCCAATTGTAATGTAATTAATAAATTATGTAAATTTGTTTGGATACCAAAAGAGGGATGCCTGAGTTTTTTGGCAGTATTTTTATCAGTGCTCACCTAGTCATGAACTGCACGGTAGGGAAAAAAATTGTGACGATTCCAAACAAATGTAGCCATTTTTACGGAATAAAAAGATTTTGACTTTGACTTTGACAAACTTTACTGGTAACCTCAATCACTCGTAGGAACACAACAATCCTCTATAGGGAATGGTTATTCGGCTGTAGTTTTCTCTGAGGTGGAGTTACTTCCGTAGTCGGGCTGCTCTGATGATTTGATAACTTAAAAACACCCGGATAAAGACAATCAATCACGTTCGTGCACACAAAACGTTTGTCCTGGTTGGGAATAGAATCTACGAGACTTACGCCACCGAGCTCGTCGAAATATATACGACGATTCTTTGACGAGTTCAGCGGCACAGTCGTGAATAACGCCACTTTGACAACGCTCGTGGGTTTGATTCCCCCACAAGACAAACATTTGTGTGCATGAACATGTCTGTTTATCTTGGTCTGGGAGTTTTAAGAGAGGTAGAGCGCATCAAAGCAGCCTGTCTGAGGAAGTACCTCCACCTCACAGAAAACCGCAGCCAAATAACAACTCCCTAGAGGGCTGTTGTGTTTCTGTGTGTGAGTCAGGTCACCTTCTACGTTATTTGACTCCACGCGGGCGGAGCCGCGGGCAGCAGCTAGTAAAAAATAAAGACTAGGGTCCCCGACCAGCGGCTGGAGACGTGGTGACAGACAGACATCCGGGTGCAGCAGATCCTTTCCACGAAGTGCTGACAGACGCGGCCTGTTACGTATTAATCGCCGGCACTTCGCCATTATCCGTTGGGAAATTCGCTCCATTAGCCTGACATCGATCAACAAACATATCATTAGAGATTCTAATTGCTTTATCTCGGCCACGTGAACTCTTTTATATCCTTTAATCTTCCGTATGATGTGATGAGTCCGGTGGCGCAGTGACGAAACGCGCCGTTACGTTACTTTGACCCACCGCTCGCGAGTTCGATTCCCACGCAGGACAAACATATGTGTGCATGAACATGTCCGTTCGTCTTGGTCTGGGCGTTCTTAAGAGAGGTAGGGTGCATCAAAGCAGCCATACTTATGTCTGGGTATGTACCTCCACCTCACAGAAAACCGCAGCCAAACAACAATTTCCTGCGTGTGAGTGAGGTCACCACAAAGCTCCTAAAGAGTTGCTATGTTAGCAGCAGAGTTGGCATCGCGCGAGAGATACATAATATATTGCAAGCGTTCATAGACTACGTTAACTGCTTTACATCAGGTGATATCCTTGTGTCCCTTCCGATGTCGTATAAAAAAAAAGATTGATATGTTAATGCCCTATTGCATGACAACGTAGTAAGTTCATAAACAAAATGGTGTATAAAGGTAATCCATATATCTTTTCTTCCAATCAATAATAAAGAAAATGGTATTTATCA
Organism: Pyralis farinalis; assembly: GCA_947507595.1. Classification (NCBI taxonomy): domain Eukaryota; kingdom Metazoa; phylum Arthropoda; class Insecta; order Lepidoptera; family Pyralidae; genus Pyralis; species Pyralis farinalis. The sequence continues at coordinate 32,397,452 of OX382274.1, read as the reverse complement.
TTTGCTCGGCGGTGAAGGACCCCAACGTCCAAGGAATAATGTTTTGAAAGACGTGTGACCTTGTATAAATTAGTAACTTCACAAATCCTTATGTTTAGGTAGCGGACCCCGTAAATCTTAATGGATTGGGAAAAGGGACAACGGTAAGAAGAATATTAAATAAAATAAGAGAGGTAGGTCAAAAGTATTTCCACCTCACAGTTCTGTAAGTACGTTGTACGTTGTGGTTTCTTCACGATGTTTTTTTTCACCACCGAACAACTATAATTACAAATATATACATAAACCCCAAAACACGAATTTAGTGGTACATGCACACACTAAGAATCGAACCAAGGACTGACGGTTAATACATTGGTTCATTATCCACTGAGATATCCTGCTCATCCCCGGTAAACTGTATAGCTGCAAATCGGACCGCTTTCTTCTAAGCGCTAAAAGCGACCACACTGATTATACCCTACTTACAATACTTATATACGGTTAAACTCAAAACCTGTTTTCCGTATCTCACTCGTCCAGTATCCTTCTATGTAATTACTTATATAAAAACAATTACACAAGAGACACAATGGACGTGCTGAAAGATGTCCGCCGCGATAGGAAGCAAGCAGAAAAACGCTGTTTCCTGCGAGTGATGAATGATATGATACGTTAAACACAACATCACTCGTTGTTGCGTCCATTTGCATAATTAAACGGTGTCGTTAATCTATTGTAATCATCTACATTGTTAACTATACATATATTCAGTCTCAGTATTAAGGTTATGTACACAGAGCGACACCTCTAGTTAGACGTTTGACCTTTATACCGATCATGCGACGCACGCAATAAGTGTAAAAATGGTGTTGAAGGCATTGAGATAGTAGTTCAATGGTTGAAGGTGTCTAACAAGACTTGACTCTGGGTATATATAGACTAAATACAATGTAACAGATTTTTAACATTGCATTTAGTGCATGGTTACTAAGTGCTTTTATGTTTAGTTTACTTTTACACTGTCGGCAGGATGTGTCCGTTGTTTGTCACATACAACACATACGCATGCACAAACAGTTGCACTCAGTATCCCACTCAAACACACACTCACTCACACACAAACTCTCAATAGACAGGCTCATCGTGAGGATGAACATTGAAACAAAAATGGTGGCAGATTGTGCGATCCCAAAGATTTTCTTCCGTGAAGGTTGCAGAATGAATTACCTCCAGATATTTTTCCAAGAGACTACAAAAAAGGCATAAAATCATTTTTTACAAAGTAGGCAACGCGAGGAAGACGGCCCTCTAAAGGAGATTACAGACACGGCTTTTCTAATTGTAGATCTGAACATTCCTTTCTATTGCAAATCTGCTCTCCTATTCAAACTAACCATTTCGAAACCGTGTATTATTGGAATTCCTAATATATAAATAGTTCATCATCTACGGATACAAACAACTTCAGACTTACTACGTAGTAATCAATCTTGTGAGTAATACATACCTATGTTACAAATACCTCATTACACCAAATAAAACAAATGTGCATATAGTTTAACATTAAAGCCGAGAAGGCGATCTCATCGCAAAGCTATCTCTTCTAGACAACCTTGAGGTAAAGGAAAAATTTAACAGTCATGTCATTAGTGCACTAACTTAGTCAATTTTAACAAAGTAATAAAACTTAAATATTTACTTAACAAAATATTATTGTCGGACAACTGTGGTATCAAAAACACACAGAGAATAAACCTCTTACCGTCACCAAAAGTATTAGGATGCTTGGCGTCGAGATCTCCAGTGGAGTGCAGTATCGAAATCACCTGGAGGAGAAGGTCAAGCTGGCGTCCAAAAAACTTGGTGTGCTCAACAGAGCAAAGCAGTATTTCAGTGCGGGGCAAAGACTTATGTTATAGAAGTCTCAAGTCACACTGGACTTGGAGTACTACAGTCACCTTTGGGCGGGAGCACCTGGATACCAGCTTGGACCGTGTGATTTAATTCAGAGAAGAGCTGTGAGAATTGTCGACAATCCTAATCTTACACACGGTATTGAACCCTTAAGTTTAAGGAGAGATTTTGCCACCCTTTGTGTGTTCTACCGATTGTACAACGGGTTGTGTTCTGAAGAATTATTCGAAATGATGCCGACAGCTACTTTTTATAACCGCTCGCCGACTGCGGGGAGTTCACACTGGAACCGCAATGGTCGCATACAGTGCGCTTCCAGAGAAGTTTTCTTCCGAGAACTCTCAAGCTGTGGAATGAGCTCCCAGCCGAGGTTTTTCCAAGGGGCTATAGCACGGAATTCTTCTAGAAATGCGTGAAGAGGTTTTTAGAGGGTCGGCACCGCATGAGTGACACCCCTGGTGTTGCAAATGTCCATAGGCTACGATGACTGTTTACCATCAGGCAGGCCGTATTCTTGATTTCCACCTTAGTGGTATAAAAAAAAGCTAAGTACATGAACTGGAACTTTCCACTAGGGGTAAATAAAGAAATCAACTCATGTGTTTTATTAGGAAATTGTAATTAATTTAATGTCCAATTTTATACGGAACACTTTTAGTTTGTATTTGAACAATCGTTAGCGATAGAAGGTTTGTACTTAAAAAAAATATAAAAAAGAATTATTTTATAATAAAATAATTGACATGTCCCATTTTATCTTATTGATAAAAAAGAAATAAAAAAAAAATTACTTATCTCGTTATGACCTACGAATAAATAATGTTATGACACATGAAATGTTGCGACGGTAACCATAAACTGTGAAACGGAATCATTTTAGGGATAATTACATTCTTCTGAGTCGGGGTCCACGTCACGGCTGCTTAAGCTTGTTTTAAATTGTATCACACTTGATTCTATTTCGCCACTGTACCGAAACCGTTTCACGTTATACCATAAAAAAAAATGATTGTAATACAGTAATTCCAAGACTGTATATTACATTTATTATTTAAGTTATTTCATTACATTATAATTACAGTTATTAATTTAAGTAATTACACTTTACAAATTACGTAAGCGAGGAGTTACGAGGGCTACACTTACCTCCATACACCATGACTGTTACAAGATCTCCTACATTGTTCATACGAGTGCATTCGTCTTCACCATTTTTGAAAAGTCAAAAAAATACATTTGATGATTAGTCGAAAAGATAGTCTCTGTGTGACAATGAGTGATAGGGTCTTAGGGTTCCGTGCCGTAATGGTAAGAACAAACCCTTATGATGTGAGTTTATCCGTCTATCTGATCGTTCGTCTATGGCAATGCAGAAATAGACTTTTTTCTTCGACGATGAAAAACTTACTGTTATCCTCATTTACTCGCAGGAACACGACAACCCTCCAGTTAGCTGCGGTTTTTTATAGACTGGAGACACTTCCTCAGTAGAGCTGCTTTAATTCTACTTCTCTTAAAACACCAAGATACAGAGAGATGTTTATGCACACAAATATTTATTATGTGTGTGTGTGTGTGTGTGTGAATCTATTCCGCGAGCCTTGGTGTTATAGAATAGAACCCATTGCTAACCACCAGTGTATTGCCGACAAGTGTACAAGCTCCTTAAGCCGCCTACGGTAATTATAAAGTGCATGAACGTATCTGAGACAATAATACGAGAGCATCACGGGGAAATGGCACCAGTCGGACAGTTCACTCGGACAGAAGCGATGGTCGTCTTGCTCTTCCGTGAGTAATTTTCTTTAAGTACAACTGAGAGCAGATCATGTTTAACACTCGACGTGCGATTGTAACTCTTATCATAAACGGCATAAGTTTTTTGCGAGGTTTTCTGCGAGGTGGAGGTAGTTCCGCAGACGGGCTGCTTTGATGCGCCCTACCTCTCTTTAAAACACCCAGACCAAGACAAACAGCCATGTTCATGCACACAAATATTCGTCTTGTGTGGGAATCGAACCCACGAGCGTTGGTGTCAATGTCGCGTCATTCACGATTGAGCCACCGAGTTCGTTAATACGGTACAAAGGTCAAAGTGTAAAGCTTGAGCTGCACTTAGCCGTACGACAATCTGTTTAAAAGTGTTCCTCGATATAATTATAACGCAATTCATCGCAAAGGAATATGCAAATTCATAGTTTCAAGTTGTGGTATTAAATCTAATCAATTTTCACTACGTCTCTCAAAAAATTAAGCCATTATCCGGATAATAAATTAGACAAATTTAAAAATACTTTGATATAACTGTTAAAAGACAAAACCCACAGGTGCGGGAAACCGGGAAAGCGGCAGCGATCCGGGACGGGATTTATTTTTAACATGTTTTAACGCAACCAGCGACTAAACGGGTCCCGGGTTCGAACCCTGGCGTGTACCACTAAATTCGTGTTTAGGGATTTATGTACACATTTGTAATCATCACTCGCTCGGCGGTAAAGGAAAACATCGCGAGGAAACCTGCACGTGCAAGAAATTATATTTCGCAAGACGTTTGATCTGACCTAAGAAAGGTCTTGTTTTCCTTCTAGTTTGTGGAATTCTCAGGGCTGTCGCTCCGTGTCAACACACTACTGTTGACACGGAGCAGTATTTTTGCCAAATCCTTAGGCTTAGGTAGCGGACCCCGCCGATCCTAATGGATTAGGAAACGGGATAACGGTAAAAAGAAGACGTCACTTCTATTCGAATACATGGTTGAAGCTCTACAGATTGCAACCGGTTTCATTACTGGATAACATAATAATATAGAAACCAAAGTCCGTACCTCGATGGACATTCTCCTTTACGTATACCTACCTACCTACCTTATACAGTGTACTAGGTGTGTCCAACAGGGGTTCATACGGAACACTATTTCTTTTTATACAACGTCGGGAGGCCACCTGATATAAAGCGGTTACTTTAGCCTATGATCGCATGCAATATTGGATGTATCTCACGCGCAGTGCCACCGCTGCTGCTACGACAACACCTCAGGAGCTTAGTAATTCACTCAGCCGCTGGAATACAACAACCCTCCAGGGAGTTGTTATTTTTCGGCTGAGATATTCTGTGCGGTGGAGTTAGTTTCTTCTGACTGTTTTAATGCGCGCTATCACTTTTAAAACAACCATTCTAAGAGAAACACACATGTTCATGCACATAAATATTTCTCCAGTATGGGAATCGAACCACGAGCGTTGGTGTACCGGGTCTACCGAGCCTTGCATTTTCGAGTCCCAAGGCCACTCGAAATTCCGACGGCCGGCGCGCCTTATCACTTTGTTGACTCATGTCTTTTGAAAGGCGATAACCGACACTTGTTTATAAAGTGGCAAATAAACAATTTGATTGATTGTATAATTTGTTATTGCCACTCGAAACCGAGTGTATGCAAATATTCGTACCTATTTCAGATAAATGTATAGATTCTACAGTATACGTACTTTACATAAATAAAAAAATAATAGTACCTACATATTCCTAAGAGAAAATAAACATTTTCGCATATGAAAATTGAGCTTGGAAATAGGTTTACGAGCGACGCGACGACCTAATTTTTCAAACATTTCCTATAAATAGTACATAGGAGTTATATATTTGATATTTACCCCAGTTTATACCTACATAATCTATTCAGCTACAATACGATATTTATTTATTTTTCGACAGTAGTAAAATGTGTCCAAAATTAGACGAAATATTCACGAAGGAAATATGCGATTTGAAAGTACCTATCCGTTACGTAATATTTTTTTCTCATAAATAAAAGCATTAAACATAGCTACGTTATATAAAATTCGTTGAACTTCTGCTAAGCTCTGAACACAGCACGTTTCGTTCGCGCAGTAAGTAGTAAGTAACACGTATGGGGTAGGCACACCTGGGCAGATCAACTTCAGAGAGAACTAGATTTTTGTCACGAACTCGTGTAGTACCAAAATAAAAAATTAAATATGGTTATCTCGAAAAGCTTCAGAACCTAGTTCCTGTAGGGTTCTCTGTAAATTACAGTCTCATTTCTAACCACGTAAAATTTTTGCAACACCAAGCTAGGTCATAAACAAGCAAGCAAGATCTATTTAGTGTAAAGCTGTTGCTCAAGCTCAAAAATTAGTAATGCCGTCTGTTATTTCCGTACGTTGAAATGGCAAAGGAAATAAATTTGCGTCCTCATCATGAAGAACTGGAATCCTTACAATATATTTAAAGAGCCTTCGGACAACTCTGTCATTCGGACACAAACCAATAAACCACTTGACTATGCATGAAGGCACCTCGCACTCACAAAAACGTTGCGTTTCAGCGCCTAAATATCTCAGGGATTTGAGACAATGGAAGAATATTTTCCCCAATAAGATCCCCGAACTAGCCAATATGAGCTGCGCCTGCTACGTTACTCTCGACCTATAGCGGTGAATTGAGTTACTACATAATATCGACCTCACCGGTTCTCCATAGATCTCTGCATGCATTCAGGACATGTAACTTTACACGTATCTTCTTAATCCAACCGTTTCCTAAGCCTACAGATAAAGATACTGATTGCAACATGAGACGACTGCGGTCAAACCTCGATAACACAGTGGGAAAACCAGACCGTAGGTTATTTCGTCGTTCGAAATATAGTTTCCTGAAAGTGTGGGTTTCTTGACGATGTTTTTCTTCACCTGCGAGCAAATGATAATTACGAATATAAGCATAAATCCTTAAACAAGAATTTTGTTGTATACTCGTACACGCCCACACTAAGATTAGAACCAGTTGTTTAATAGACTGTTTCATTGTCCACTGCTCTATATGTTGCTTTACACGTATATATATGTATGTATGAAGGTCCTTTTCGCAGAAAATAAGTATCAACGTAACAAAGTATATACATGCAACATGCAAACATTTTAAAATCGATGAGGAAAAACAAATCAATTGGTCAATCACAATTACTCATACAATGGGGCAAACAATTATAGGTCTACGTAAGTGGCAGATTACAGCGGAGAGGATCAGGTGGATGTTTTTATAGAGTTCCGTATTTAAAGGGAATGAGGGTCCATGATATCGTTGCCGGTTTATCTAGGTCGAGAATCTCCGTGCTTTGGAGAGCTGGTAACACTATCGGTGCCGGCTGTTTTCGATAGAGATGAAGTTCACCAACGCTCGTGATTTCGATTCCCACACAGGACAAACATTTGTGTGCGTGACATGTCTGTTCGTCTTGGTCTGTGTGTTTTAAGAGAGGTAGGGTGCATCGAAACACCTTGTTCGGAGAAGTACTTCCACGTCACAGAAAACCGCAAGGGTTGGAGAGCTGTGGTGTTCCTGAGTAGCGATCCTTCTGTATAACAAGCATTAGGCTATGGTAACTACTTTACATGAGGTGGGTGGTTGTATAAAAAGAATAGGGCGCAGTTGCGATACGGAAACGGAACCCTCCGTCAACGAATTCGACTCGTACTTAGGCATTTTATTTGGATTCCCATTAAATAATAGATCTTGAGATGTAAGGCTTACTTATATATTTAGACCTAAACACAACCTCGTCTACACGTGATGCAACTCGCTGTAAAAGACAGGGCGCGGCAGATGCATGTGTTGAACTACAGAAAACAATAAAAAAAAGAACAATTTCTTCGAGGTGTGTTTTTTTTTGCTGCGAGTGATTAAGGTCACCACCTCATACATAATTATTTTGTACGTGTATTTATATATGACTGAACTTCTAAGCGGTCGGAGCGATTCTGAGGATTTTTTTGTATATGGTGGTTTAATTTTACAATTTTATAATAAGAGCTTATCTTGGCTCAACATAAAGGGTATCTTTATTCTTAAAAATAGAAGTCACCAGTTGATCGTGAATCAAAGCGGTGAAATATAATGAAAATGTGATACATATTGGTGATATCATATTTGTATTATCAATGTATATGAAGAAAGAATGCAAGAGGAAAGAGTGACGACACAGACAACGCGAAAGTAGAAAAATATAGGAACCGAAAAAGGCTCACCTACCATAATCTTCTTCCTGACGTTATAACGGTTTAGGAACCATTATCATTAGCGGAGACTGCTGCCTAAGACTAGAGATGTTTCATTTTCTCGTCCTGGCAAACTCACTCACTCTCAACTAAACTGTACGGAAAAGTATCTATCAGTACGCTATCACTGCTCATTGCCCTATCATGATCAACTTCGCTATAAGACTTACTCCTTGTTACATGACGTGAAAAGAGGAGGCCAATGTGTACGCCATGATTTATTGAATTGAACAAAAAAATACTGGTTAAACAAAAGTGAAATGTTATTTGAAATTGATAATTATAAAATAGTAAGTTACTTTAATTGAGAGTCTTCGATTAGAAGCGGTTCAATTATTATTACAAAAAAATACCACAAAGTCAAAGAACGTAACTACAATGTAAGGCTCTCTATTGAATGCACTATTGAGATGTCATGTGCTGAATTAGATCGTAATAACATAATTGTACACAATTGAGCTGGTAATGGAGGGTATTTTGAGAAAAGTTTTCATAGGTAAAAAAGACATTATAGTCTGTGGTGATTTTAATGTAGACATTCTTGTAAATACACAGACAACCCTACGATTTTTAAATTTATTAAAATCATTTAATTTACATGTTTTCCTGGAGCATACATATATAACAGCCACATCTAGTCGCAGATATGGCTGTTAGACGTGTAGATTCCCCCACAAATAAACTGGCCAGCAAGCTCCGCTGCATATGTTAGGAGATTTGGACAACTGAGAGATGTGGCTACTGCGCGCTTAGGCTATTTCAGCTACTTTCATAGCATTATGTCATATGTATACTGTTGTGGGGAATAGCAGCTGCTATTGAAACTATTTTTATTACAAAAGAGACCTATCTGCTTTATTTATATCATGGGCTCCAGGAAATAACTTAGAGAACTAATTAAAGAAATAAATGTCCTCACGGTCACCTCTCAGTATATTTATGAGAGCATAATATATGGTCCTAAAAACCGAGCTATAATATGTAAATTACCTGTAACAGTTCTGTCCATGCCTGACAATATATTCAAAAGGCACATCAAAAATACTCTGTAAGAAGGGTTCGATGGATATCTGACTGACAGAGATGTTTGGATATGATTCAGCACATGTATTAATGTATCCTTATTTGTGCCACTTTTTCTTTTTCACAAATTTATGATTTAAAAAAAGACCTACAAGATATTAAAGCTGTAAAAAATTTAAAAAAAACGAGTGGTTAATTTAGTGCCAAGAAAACTCAAGTGTGCGCGTTTACAACAAAAATGTCCTCATTCCTTCCCACACCCAGTCTTCAGGGCGCTTCCCTCAGTATGTGAGATGGCCTGAATATGCTAGACACGGATTACCTTGCGATCTTAACCAACGTAACTACATCGAGAGCCTTATCTCAACAGCCTGAACAGGGTGCGCCCGTTCTTCACGCCGTCGGACCAGCTTTGTTTTCTTTATAAGACTCAAGTTCGGGCCTGCGTGGAGTATTTCTCGCATCTCTGGGATGGCTCCGCACAGTATCTTCTCGAGACTCTCGATAGATTGCAGCGACGGACGTAATTACCAAACACCTAGAACCTCTTCAACTTCGTAGGGACATTGCCTATTTGACATTGTGTATTTTACCACCTCTTTTCGTTTACCATCAGACGAAGCAGAGCCACTATGGTGAACTGAAATAAAAAAAACTGAAAAATGTACGCGATATTAATGGTGGTGTTAAAGAAGCGAGTGAGGTGTACAAAAACTAAGATGAAAGAGTCATGTGGCGCTCGGTTCTCTCTGCCTAGCCAGCATTTGGCGTGAAATTATAGATAAACCTAAAATAAAGTATTATAGATAAACCTAAAAAAAAATTACCTAAAGAAAACTATTTTGCTAGCGTTTATCTCGTAATTATTCTCGTAAATCTGTATTACATAGCAGTGATTGCTCAGTGGATAAAGAACCAGTCTATTGACCTACGGTTCCTGGTTTGAATCCTGGGATGCACCACTAAATTTGTCTTTTCGTTATAACCATTGTGAGGAAACCCGTCGAAGAAATTATATTTCAAAAGACGTGTGACCTAACCCAAGAGAGGTCTAGTTTTACCTCTATGTTGTGGAGATCTGATGGCAGTTGCTCCATGTAAAAATCCCCCGTCAATCATAGTGAATTAGGAAACCGGATAACGCCAGGACGAAGAATAAATTTAATAAAAATTGAATAGATTCAATGAATATCGCAATTAGCAAAGTGTGAAACAAAAAAATCTGTTTTCTTTGATTCGCCTGGAAGTTGCATCTATATGTGACGTAAATAAATAAATATTCATTTTGCCGGACAAATTACACAGCGCCATCTAGTTCCCAAACTAAGCCAAGCTTGTGCTATAGATACTAGACAACTGATAAACAAACATACGAAATGCCTGATTTTACATATTATTCATAGAAAACACCCAGACCAAGCCAGACATATTCTTCCACACAAATATTTGCCTTGTGCGGGCATCGAACGCACGAGCCTTGGTGCTAAATCAGCCATCGCTAGCCATTTCACCACCGAGCTCGTCAAACGTAGGGAACTATAACACCCGTGAGCGTAAAGAAGTTTGCTTTGCGTGCATGTTTTTAGTGTGTTTACAAGCAAATAGACACGTTTTTGTATTTGTTTCAGTGAGCTGCTTCTCGGCGTGGACGTCACTGGCAGCCGCCGCGAATGGCGTCGATATAACGTTGCTGGACAAACCAGGTCTGAGGGCTCGCCTGCAGAACAACCCGCATGGAGGACTTAATATAATACTGCTTCGAAGTACGTATTCCTTCATAATCCACCATCTTTGACAGAGAGACAACCAGTACAAACACGAGGATTACGGTTGATGATGTAGTGTTGGTGCACGTGGATGAGATTGTATGTCTTGAGGGATGTCAGGCAGGGATGGAAGGTACACCGCTGATGTGGGAACAGCGTGAATGAAGCGTTTTGTAAATTTCGAGGCAGCCGAAATCTAAGCCGGAAGGCACAGCTTGCTGTACACAACGCGGTGCTAATCCCAACGTTAACTTATGGAAGTAAAAGCGGGTATGGCAGAGAAAGCATTACAGTAGAATAAATGCGGTCGAGGTGCGAGCATTGCACAAAATTTTTGGCATAATGCTTGCGGTCAGCGTTCATAATGATGATGTAAGAAAAAGAGTTGGTCTGAAAGAGGGTGTTGGTGTTAAGATAAGAAAAGGCATGCTCCGTTGGTTCGTACATGAAGATAGAATGCGTGATGAAAGAATGACGAAAACAAAATATAAGAAGGATGTAGGAGCCGAGGAAGACCAAGAGTTACGTACCTTCATGACCAAATTGGTCGTGTTTTATCAGAAGATGTCAGGAGCCCTAGGAACCGACGTGTATGAAAAGAGCTATGAATGTTAAAGAAACGAGTAAGGTGTGTAAGGACCGCGTTTTATAGCGGTTCTCTCTGCCTACCCTGCAAGGGACCTGGTGTGAACATATACATCCACCATCTTTTTTACACAACGTCGAGAGGCATACAACCCTTCTGATGTAACATGGTTACTGTAACTTATGAACGATTGCAATATAGGGAGCTATTACTCATCCCGCTGCTAACACAGTGATTTCTTCCGTGATTTCCTGACCGTTAGTGTACGAGTTCTTGGTGATAGTAATGGATGAAAAGTATATAATTTCTTGTGAGTGAGCAAGTTCACCTCTGGCCAATTTAGTATCTCGATTTACGACGGAAACACCATTTATGTATTGTCCTGCCCGGAGATGACCTTACTTGCTTGTGGTGCACCTGTTAATTACAAACGAGTCTCTGGCAAAAGAGAGGTAGGGCACATCAATATAATTCAACTGGTCAATTAGAAGTCTTTGTTTGAAAAGTACAATTTAATGTACAATTTATTACATACATATGAACCCTGGTGGACATTGCATAGGTCAGTAGTAGTGTTGGAGGCCCGGCAGATGGGTTTGGGTTTCTTGAATAGGTATTATATTAGATAACATGATCGAATAACTAGTGTGGTAAGTAGTTATTTGTAAATAGAATTAATTGTTATAGAATATCAATTTAATTCACTTAAATTATAAAGTAATTACAATCCACGAGAGCTGCCAAGGCAGCGAAGGCATGGCATCCGGCTGGCGCTAGCTTGCATGAACTAATTGGCGGTGTAGGCACATAAAGTAGTTTAGATCGAATTGCCTTTAAATGTAATGTATAATATGAAAGTGTCAAAGATATACCTGCAACCTAACATACTCCGGCAGAGGACATATCCGAAGTGATATGTGTGATCGGCCGCAACACCGGCACAGTCAAAGACGTGGTGCAGGACAGCGATGTGGTCATCCAGTTCGCCAACGACACCACCGTAAGGATCACCACCGAGGAAGCCGCCGGCCAGAGTAAGGGATACATCATTACCCTCAACTGGGAGGCGCCGAAGAGCGTGCGGCTCGAGGACTGCGTTAATCTAGGTAAAGTAATTTTATAAAATCCACCGTGCAGCACCCTACAATAAGGGAGCGGAAATCGTAATATTTTACGATTTATAAGGTGATGTCAGGAACCTTAAATATCGGCGGGCGTACACCAAGAGTTATTGATGTTAAAGAAGTGAGTGAGGTGTGTAACAGCCGAGTAGTTGCCTATAGCCCAGTGAAAAGTTACATTTAGGGTTGTAAAAGACAGAGCTCGCAATTTTATTGTTTAGATGTCAAGATGAGTTTACTGTAATATTATTCATGTTTTTGGGGTCGCATCTCTTGTCCCGTGGTCGCCATCTTGTAAAAAGGACTGCGAATAGTTTTTACGCTATATCGGGCAAACTATTCGTCGCACAGAAAAAATGTGAAAATGTTTGAATAAAATTTATGAGAACCTTGGAGAAACGTCCTGCGTTGGAGTGCGGAACAGCATTATTCTTCAATGAGAGAGTGGACTCTACTTTCTTCATTGTCGTTGGCGAACGTGTTTTCATCTCTTTATATGGTGGCAATAAAGATGATAAATCTCTTGATAGTCTTAGATATAAACGATTTGCCAAGTCAGTAAATGTACCTAACGTAAAAATGGTAAAATATTTAAGTATGGTTTTATGATTAACTGGTTTTTTTCAGTAAATTTAAGTTATGAAACAGGGAATGACTTCTGCTTTGATTGATGGAATTAAATAAGACAAATTAAACGCTACGACAATGATAGGTCCTTTTAATTTGGTAGGATTGATACATGTAAAAATAATAGTGAAACGAAATTTGTTTAGAGGCTAGGCTAAAATGAACTTATTGTATAATAAGAGCGGGTTTGGCTTTCGACGGCCTGCCTCTCTTCCTTTTGTCTTGTCTTCTACTGGAGGCTCGGCTTACTTCAGGCGTGTGGTCAGGCCAATTATATGTTTACACATATACATGTTATAAAAGTTCTGCCAAGTACGTGTTCCTCGAGTCCATTCCTCTTTATGTTGCTGCAATATGACATCACATTTATTGAAAACCTGCTCTCTAAACTCATCAAAGTTTTCAGTTGTGTTTTCAAATACTGTACATTCCCTAGCCTCCCGCCCTCTCTAACGAAAGTTTACCTCTCTTTTCAATCAAAGTGACGTTCGGGTGTCCCCGCTCCCTGTGAACTGCCCAACTATTTATCTAACTGGCCATTCCAACGTTTTTACTGGCCATTTATTTATTAGACTGCTTACGTATTGTTTGTGCTGATATTGTACGATGAAATAACCGACCAAGTATTTTTTATCACTATTCATTCTTTACTGTCGCACTAATTCATCAACCGCCGAAAAATTAAATAACTGCCCATTATTTTTTGTAACCAATCATAATAACCCCCCTCCCTGTTTAAATAACATTTAAAAAAATACTTCCCTTGTTCTAGTAGTCGTTTCTATGAAGTGGAGTGGAGGATTGTCCCCAGTCGGGTTTTTGAATTTAACTAAATATAATTTGTTCAAAAGTATGTTATAAACCTTGCCATAAATACCTACTTAACTACTTGTTTTAATGATTATTTCTCTTCCATTGGCATACTTCCTCTGGAAGACATCGCTTTAGCGATGACAACGCCTAATGTATGACTCTTCTAATGACATGTTTCTTATATAGATTAATTTTGGCGGAATAAAGTATCTATTCTATGTATAACCAAAATAACAGGTACCAGCCACTGGTACGGAGGACCGCAGCAGAAGCGACAGTACTGGCCGATAGAGCGACTCGTCCTCCCCAACTACTCCTACGTCACCAAAGAAGCTGATAATTGCGGCGTGGCGGAGCCCTACTGGTTGAGCTCCGCTGGCCTCTTCTACTATTTCGACAAGAAGGTACCACTCTTCGTAGACCAGAACGACTTAGAAAAGAACGCAGCGTGCTTCATCGCACAAATACAACCACCTTACTCCAAAAAAAGAGAAAGAAATGATTTAATATACGCCATCGGAATCTTTGAAGACGTCAGATTAGCGCACGAGTATGCAGTAGAGAAGTACTTGAAGAAACCTTCAGGTATACCCGATGAGAGAATGATCACGCACCCCATTTGGTCTACTTGGGCGAGATACAAGAGAAACGTTGATCATGACGTGGTCTTGAAGTTTGCCGATGAAATCACTAAAAACGGCTTTTCGAATAGCCAGTTGGAGATAGACGACCTTTGGGAGGAATGTTACGGTTCCCAGACCGTGGATACCAGTAAATTCCCGAATATGAAGAAGACTGTAGAAATATTGAAGGAGAAAGGATTCAGAGTCACCTTGTGGACGCATCCATTCGTCAATAAAGGTTGTGAACCTTGGTATACTGAAGCTCTGAATAAGGGGTGAGTACTTTTGAAATTTTAAGGGTTTTCTTATCTGTAAGGTAATTATTAATAGGTTTTAAAAACAAACACAAACCTAGAAAAGATAAAAATCTTTATTTACCATGTAAATAATAACTTATTGTAAATATTCATAGTTTTCATTTTTATATTTTTAATCTACTACCATTTTGGAAATGACCATTGGCGAAGAAGAAATACCGAAAGAAACTTGACAAAGTAGGTATCTTTCCAAATCTTCAAGATATTATTTTAGATGATTAAGAATAAAATATGCCAGTGTACTAAACGAACACCACGAGAAAACCAATTTATAATTATTTAGCTTGTATTTATAATCATATAATTTTCATAAATACAAGATTTTGAAACCTTTAAAAAGTCCAGACTTAGTGAAGTATAAATATAAATATATTCTTCAAATATAGATTTGAAGAATTCAATTACGTCAGTTAAAAAAGGGTATATATCCGGCGCGCCGACATAATTTCGCCCCGTTACCGCGGCCGCAGCGCCCTGCGCCGCTACAACATAAACAAGAAAACTGTCTTTTTATTGGAGGATTTGGTGACCATTTAGCCATAGAAAGAGAGCTAGGTAACCATAAAAAAATATACACCATTAGAAAGCTTATTAAATATCACTGCTAACGGTGGTGTATTAACCATATTCACAACGCTATTTAGTATTTTTATAATCACTGGATAAACGCGATGACACATAACATTTCAGCGGAACTTTCGAGACTCAGATTTTTATTGGAAAATTTAAAAAATATAACACCGAAATCTTCAAGCCAGTTTATTACCAAGGAAGTGACAGTAACCCGCAGCAAACAACAACTCCCTGCAGGGTTGTCGTGTTTCTGCGTGTGAGTGAGAGCATTAGTAAACTTTTAGAAGCTTACTGGTGCTCTCACTGGGCAACTAAGGAGTTGTTGTGTTAGCAGCAGAGGTGGCATCGTGCGAGCGATACGCAATGTATTGGAACCGTTCATAGGCTAACCGCTTTACATCATATGGGACTATACTTGCATGCAGACCAGTGTTTAAAATATATATATAAATATATACAAAAACATGAATTTAATGCTATATGCCAGGATTCCAACCAACAACAAAAGGCTATATAAAGAAAAAAATAGCCTCGCGTGTATAAAAGGCGAAAGACCGTGCAACAAACTTACTGTCTAATCTTCTGTAATCGTTACTATGAAGGTTCTTTGCAACAACCAATTACTTTTATTTGTTTTCACGCTTTTATGTTTGTCATTAATGAATAGCCGGTGCGGGTAGTAGTAGTATTAAGTAACTTGTGAGTATACTAACAACTAGTTACTTTATTGACTAGTTAAGTGAGTGTTTTGACGTACCTGAGTAAATCATTTTTATAATTTGCATTATCTATGTTTATGCGTTATGTCAATGGAATCGATGCATGATTGGGGTAATGAATACTTTTCATGTTCTTCGAAACGTCAAAATGTACGCATTTTGACACACGCCGCGCTGCAGTGCAGTTGCAGTTTTTTTAGTAGAATCGGCCTACTGGTCCCCGGTGAAATATGACACGGGCATGTACTACTAAATTCGTATTTTCGGATTTATGTACATATTTATCACTTGCTCGGCGGCGAAGGAAACATTGGTGAGGAAACCGACACGTCCAAGAAATTATATTTCGAAAGAGACGTGAAGGTGCTCTTACACGGGATTTCTTTTTGGCAATAATTGCTTGGCAACTATAATGGATCAATAAGGAGCAATTAAGTGGAGCAATCTAGAGCAATTACAATAAATTGCGGCAATTGTTTCGGGAACATTACTTCTAATTGCTCCGTATATTCCACATTTCTCAATGTCGCGAATATGAGTTGCTGAATATCCAACCGGTTTGAAAATTTTTAGAAATATCGTATAAATAAAAAATATTATATTTTTTAGAAATACCGTATCTCACCAGCAACTTGCTACATGTTGCCATCGCCCTAAATTGCTTGATGTGATCGTGACGTCATAGTTCGGGAGTATTGACCGGAATTGAGCAATTTTAGTTGCCCGTGTAAGCGCACCTTTAGGATAGGCTAAGAGAGATCTGGTTTTCTCTATGTAAAAAACAGTGTTTTCGCCAAATCCCTAGGCTTATATAGCGAACCTCACCAATCCTAATGAATTAGGAAATAGGATAACGCGAAAAAGAAGACTAATTTCATAACATTATAAGTATTAATTGTTGCCAGATATTTTGTGTCGTCGGAGTACAATTCAGCGGACACCAGCTGGTGGAACGACAATGAGACCACGACGGCATACATCGACTTCACGAAGCCAGAGGCCAGGCGATGGTACATAGACAGGCTGAAGAAACTGCAGACTTCCACAGGAATTGATAGCTTCAAATTCGACGGGGGCGAATCTAGTTGGTCACCACAGGTTAGACATATTTATTTATTATTATTATTTAAAATCACACGATCGTTCCTTGGTTCGAATACGGATGTGGGCATGCACCACTATGTCATCGGACTTTGTGATGCAATGATGTTCATATTTTTAGTTATCAGCGTAGAAAGAAATCTTCGCGAGGCAACCTGCATGTCCAAGAAATTATATTTGGAAAGACATATGACCTAACCTAAGCGTGGAAGTCCGGTGACAGTTGCTCCATGTCAAAATCAGTAGTTCGCTAAATCATTTGGCTTAGGTATCGGACCCCGCCAATCGTAATGGTTTAAGAAACGGGATGAGGCAAGGATGAATAACGTTATTGGGGGACTTCTAATAACTTCTAATATTGTAACAGTGCAGTTTTTTTTTATATCACTAAGGTAAAATACAAGGACACTGCCTGCTTGCTGGTAAACACCTACTGTAGCCTACGGACAGCTGCAACACGAGAGGTGTCACTCATGCGTCGCCATCCCTGTAAAAACCTCTTCGCACCTTTTTTTTCAAGAATCTCATGCTCAAATCGCTAGGGTAAACCTCGGCAGAGAGTTCATTCCTCAACATAAGAATTCTCAGTAGACTTTCCTACCGTATAGTACGCGACAATTGCGTGAGAAATGAGAGTTAACACTGCATGAGGAGTTATTGAACTATTGTTACAGAAGTGTTGCCATTTTAGTACTTGCTTGTTAATATTTATTGTACATAAAATAACACAAATATTGATTTAAAAAAAATGTACAAAGTTGGAGTCATCTCTCTAAGGAATCTCTTCCTCGAGAAAGAACCTGCTTTGATATGCAAAGGTAACGATGTAGTATAATACAATTAAGTAGGCAATATTTGAATATATATAGGATTATTTCGTTTAAGTCCTTTTGCGTGTTTCCTCGCGATGTTTTCCTTCACCGCCGAGCGAGTGATAATTACAAATATATACATACATAAATACGAAAACACGAATTTAGTGGTAATACCAGGATTCGTAGGGTATGGTGAATACGAGTAAGTATACTGGTATATAGAGCTCGATGGCGTCGTTGCGCATGTCATTCTAACCGAATACGCAGGTTAAGCAACGCCGACCGCAGCGTGTCCATGGATGGGTTTATCTATCTCGAGTTTCTCCGTGCTTTGGAAGGTACGCTAAGCCATCGGTCCCGGCTGTTGTTGATAGATGACAGTCGTTAAGCTAAGTCAGTGGTCCCCGGGCGGCTTGAAAACACTTGCCTACGCCAATCCGCATTTGAGCAGCGTGGTGGAGTATGCTCTAAACCCCTTCGGTTGAAGGGAGACCCGTATCTCTACAGTGGGATGAGTAAAGGTTGGTGTGTGTGTGTATATTGGAGCTTCAAAATTGAGTTGTATTCGTGGTGTCAGATCCCGGTCCTGCAGGGCGACGTCCGCGACCAGCCAGGAGTGATCACGGCGGAGTACGTGCGGGCCGTCTCACAGTTCGGGCCCTTGGTCGAGGTTCGGTCAGGATATAGGTACCCACGTATAATTATTACTATACATTCAACTATATAGCTGAATTCAAATAATTATTCCGTGCAATAAATCTCTTCTCTCGTAGTTAAGTAATGTTTATCTCTTTCTAACCTTACTTTTCCGAAAGTAAAAATTAAATAATGCTATATTCATTTTAAAATTGTCATTTTTTATACAACTAGATTGGCAAACAAGCATGCGGCCCGCACTAGATGGTAAGCGGTCACGCAGCCTATTGACGCTCGCAACACCACGGGGATGTAACTCGCGCGCTGCCAATCTTGTGACTTAAGGCTGTTTCGTCACAGTACCCAGTAATTTCTCTGCTATATCTCACCCTTCAAATCGGAACACAGCCATATAAATATATCTGCTCGGCGGTAGAAATAGATGAGACAGAGGTACCCACGCAGACGACTTTTGTACAAAGTCTCCCTCTGGTATTTGAGATTGATGACACAAATTTATAAATGGAGTATTTTGCACCGCAAGGTGCGATTTTTAACCGACTCCAAAAAAGGAGGAGGTTCTCATTTCGCCTGTATTTTTCTTTTTTAATGTTTGTAACTTCATAACTCGAGTGATACTTAATTGTATTAGGAGCGTGAATAGGCTAGGGTAACCGCTTTCCAACAGGTGTACCGTATGCTTGTGCATGCCTGACGTAGTATAAAAAACCTAACGCTTGAGCTAAATTATGTTCAATTTATACAGAACCCAAGACCTGCCAATTTTCACCCGCATGATCGACAAGGACTCGTACTGGACGTTCGAGAACGGCCTCCCGACCCTCGTCACCACGCTGCTGCAGATGAACATGAACGGGTACCCGCTCGTGCTGCCGGACATGGTCGGGGGCAACGGGTACAACGAGCCCCCTTCCAAGGAGCTGTTCATTCGGTGGCTGCAGGCCAATGTGTTTATGCCCAGCCTGCAGTTCTCGTATGTGCCGTGGGACTTCGATAATGAGGTAAGACTGGATTTTTTTCATACAATATCGGAAGGCATACTGCCCACCTGATGGAAAGCGAACACGAACGCTTGCAACACATAGACGTTCGCGCGATGCTACCTCTGCCGTTAGTACAGCTACTCCTTAGGAGCTTACTGGTAACCTCACTCACTCGCAGGAACACGACAACCCCCCAGAGACTTGTTATTGTACGCGGTTTTGTTAGGCGGTGAAAGGTACTTCCCCAGCTACCTTCCTGCTTACAACCTACCTATCTTAAAAACACTCAGACCAAGACAAACAGACATGTTCATGCACACAAATATTTGTCGTGTGCGGGACTCGAACCCACGAGCTTTGGTGTCATAGTAGCATTACTAAGCACTGCGCCACCGAGCTTGTCAAGAGTCTTTCCAAATCTACTTTTATACTACGTCGGGTGCAACTAAGTCTTTTTCTAAACAGCGTTATTCTGTTTCCTAATCAATTAGAATTGGTGAGGTCCGTACTTAACCCTAATGGTTTGATCAAGATACTCATTTGAAACGAAGCGACTACCGTCAGAACTCCGCAACCGAGGTGGAAAACCAGGACTTTCTTACTTCAATTTTTTGGATGTGCGGGTTTCTTCCACGTGAGACAGACGGACAAACAGCAGTCGTGGGCTCCCGTACGAAAATTTAAGAATAAAATATTTTCGTGCTGATCCATTTGATGTACATTGATCATTTTTGTTAGCCTCACGACTGTTTAAACCTGTTTTTAGGGTTCCGTAGTAAACACGGAACTCTTATAGTTTCGCCATGTCCGTCTGTCCGTGGCCTAGCTCAGAGACGCTTGATACTAGAAACCTGTAGTTTGGCATGTATATACATACATATTAACTATGCTGACAAAGTGGTAGAATAAAATCTAAAAAAAAATTTTTTTGGTACACGTAAAGTGGGGACGATTTTTTTTACTCACCCCCACGTGTCGTTAGATAGGTTTTTCTTAAAAACACTGATAGTGGGGAAGATCATTTTTCAATATAGTGATCCGTTTGCGAAATATTTATATTAAAAGTGTAAATTTTTGTTTGACACGAGTGTCACGGTCAATCGGTTGTTGGCCTATATTCATATGCCTATCTATGCGTTTAATGTTTTCTGGATCTGGATAGTCGTAGATTTAATTCCACTTTGTATATAACGTTGAATATTAGTTACATTATTAAAATAGGAATAGTTATAAGTAGTAAAGTATAAAAAAAATAGTTATACTTCCTATTTGCATTTAATAGTTACTAAGACGGCTTGATTTTTGAATGTATGTATATAACCCTTACAATATTTGACAATGCACAGTAGGTAACTTGGTTTTGAATGTTAGAAAAAATCCAATAGACTCAATTTCCTATTATTTTAGGCAGCTATCGAATGCGAAGTAAATAAGCGACAAATCGAAAGCGAAGGAACCCCACACTGTGTTTGGCCCGACATGCACTTGGCCTTTTTTTTAATTGTGCGTGTGTACTTATTATTATGTTCATTATCCATCGTATTATCATATGTAGGTAAGTACTTCCATTGTTTCATGTACATACTCTCAGACAATTATTATTAATTGATTATTAGTTGAAATTGTCTCATAAAGCTAATTAAGTAGGCTTAGCGGACACTGATTGCCGGGTGGGAGCTCCTGGGTTCGATTCCACGGTCTAGTAAAGTGTTATTGATTGGTTTTCAACTTTATACGCAGCAATATTTGGTGGCAACCCCGAGTTTGAACACAGAATGGCTATAGCCCTGTTTTCTCGTTAGTTTTTTCTTATTATGTTTGTTATTGTGCCAATATGTGTAGTGCTGTGTTTTCCTGATAATGTATTCAAAAAGCACATCATATACTCTCTGTATCCTAAGGGGCTCATTATAGAATTATTGAATATGTAAAAAATGTCTGGAAATAATTCAGCATAAAGAACCTTTTCTTAATATTCCTTAATTGTATCATTTGATGTCATTATTGTACCAACATGCTAATGTGATTGTATTGTGATATTAAACTGCCAATTTTAAAAGAAACCTATATTGAAAAGATTCTTTCGTATCATATATCAATAATTGTCATAGAGAAGCGCTTACACCAAAAGTTAATACATCATCATAACAGTACGAATAGCTGTAAATGTACAGTTTGTTTAACAAAAGTGTAGCAGAGAAGTAGGTATATTATCCCCGGACAATGACTTTCTTTATTGTGACAAATAAACAAAATACCTTCTTCCATTCCATCACATGCCGATTTATTAATTGAAGTGCATTACAATATTGATGTTCATACGGAGACAGCGAAGAGACTTGTACTCTTATTTGGTCATTTGTATTTTTTTTATTAATTTTATTATTTAGTGATACAATCATCCAATGTAAGGTTGAGTAGTATATTACACGTAAATGAGCATTGGTTTCTATTATTAAAATATATTGTGGCTGTACCGCATTGTTATTTTTTTTATATGTACGCCGGAATTTATACATTCGTTGATTTTATGTTTATGCACGAATAAGTAATTGTTCAGAATCCGGTGTCAAGAGTAAGGGCGTGATGAAAAACAGCTTTGGTACACGATCAACCGTGTACTCCAACATTATGCTGAGAAGGCACCTTGTTGACACATATTTTTGTATATTTTCATACATTTTTCTTTGTCTCCTATTTATTGTGCGTATTATTATAAGTGGTCTCTGACAATAAATATTTCTTTCTTTCTTTCAGACGATCCAAATAAGCAAGACATTCGTTGAGCTGCACTCCAAGTACGCTCCACAAATCGTGTCAGCGTGTCAACGGGCCGTGGAGAGCGGCGCGCCCGTCAACCCGCCCGTGTGGTGGGCGGCGCCCAACGACACCGCCGCCCACGACATATGGGATGGTAATGAAAAAATAATTATTGTGTGTGATGTATTTATAAATTGAGCCTATTCTAATAGTCGACTATTAGAATACGTGAGTGGCAAACTCGCTGGGACTAGGAGACAGGGCAGGGAACCTTATCAATATTTCCCTGACGTGTCAGTAAGACTCAGGTCTCACTGGGTCGAACCGGATCATCCAACCTCACAACTCCTGGGGCTCACGGATGTTTCAGGAAACGTTTGAGTGAGATGAAATGTTGTGAGAGTAGCATGTGTTTGTGTGGTGAGAGGGATGAGGACGGAGATCACGTTCTGTCCAAAGTATGCCGATCTGCGTGAATGAATGATGGATGGGATTTAGCGCAGCGAAGGGGAAACGGGGCCGGTGTATTTCGAGAGCCTTGTGTCGTCGCCGGGGAACTACGCGGCTTTCCGCAGGATGGCGCGGAGGAGCGCGGGAGGAGGGAGAGCGCAACATATAGGACCAATATACGAATACCCACGAACGCCTTCGGACGGCAGTGAAGGCGTTGTTGGTTGTTATGTTCCTATGTGTGCGTGAGGTCACCAGTAAGCTTCTAAGGAGTCGCTGTGTTAGCAGCAGAGGTGGCATCGCGAGCGATACTTAAATGTATTGTAAGCGTTCATAGGCTACGGTAAACACTTTATATTAGGTGGACCTTACGCTTGTATGTACTCCAAGGCTGTATATAAAAAACCTTCTAACATAAAGAAGGAAAGAAATATTCACTAACGAAAGAATGTCGAAACAGATATACAACATAAAAATAGTACGATGTGGCCGCCGAGGAAGGCTAAGTCTCACCAACCACGACCAGACTGGTCGTGTTTTATCAGGTGACTGGGAACCGGGGAACATACATCAATAGAGCTAAGCGTAGTATGTTAAAGAAACGAGTTAGGTGCGTAAGAACCAGTCATGTGGCGTTCAGTTCCCTTTGGACAGGAAACACTTACTCATCAGTTCCCCTTGGACAGGAACCACTTTCTATAAAAAGAGGACATGCCGTCCTGAGAGAACTATTCCGCTCGATCAACCTGAATTTGATTACTATCCCTCCGGTTTAGGTTAATTGTTTAATTATTTTACGTAGAATTCGTGTCAGTTCAGGGTATCCCGATCTCGAGGCGAATGAGGTGAATACATATCCAGGCTTTGCTTTCAACCAATGACATGTAGTACATCATGTGCGGTAGTTTGTTAGTGAAGTTAAGAATGCTACTACAAAGTGTAATAAACGTCGCCTTTAGTCGAAAATTGGAATATGCTCGAAATGCATTGAAGCAATCAGTTGGTGAGAATACACCAATGTTGAACCCCCAACAGAAGGTAAAGTGCGATACGTTAATGAAGGCAATTGGTGATGGAAATGGCTTATTTTTCATCGATGCGCTCGTTGGAACTAGGAAGACATTCCTCATATCATTGAATTTGCTACTTTGCCCATTTTTGCCAAGATATCCAAAATTGCAGTTGCTTCTTCCGGAATAGCGGTCATGTTGCTAAAAGGACGCAGAACAACTCATGCAGCGTTGAAATTATCGTCAAACCTTCAAACGACTGGAAAGCCGACATCAAACATTGCAAGTCAAATCATCATCAGGGATGAGTGAACAATGACGCATCAACGCGTATTGAAAGCACTCGATCTGGCAATGAGTCGAAATGTTTTGGAGGCGCAATGATTCTACTAGCTGGCGATTTCCGACAAATACTACCATCCGTTTCAAGATCGACCGCTGGTGGTGAAATAAACGCTTGCCTCAAGTCATCGACTCTGCGGCGCTATGAGACGAAACTTCAGCTGACGGCAAACATGCGAGTTGCAGTGCTAAACGATCCATCTGCCGCAGGATTCTCGAAACAATTACCGACTATCGGTAATGGTCGTATTCCTGTCGACGAATCTAAAGGATTGATTTCGTTTCTGCCGCAATTTCTTCTCAATGAAAGACGAGCATATTAACAAAGTGTTCCCGGGCATCTTTGAAGACCACGAAACTCACAATTGATTGAGTGAAAAAGTAATTCTTGCGGCAAAGAAGAACATTAAACTTCACAATTCAAAATTAAATCGTTAGTCCACTGCATGCTTTCAAATCTACCGACTATGTAACAAACCAAGACGAAGCCTATACAACTGAATGTTTAAACTCATTGGATCAGCCTGGCTTGCCGCCAACTGAAGGGTAGTCCGGCAGTCAATTCAACGAAGGGAATCGACTCGAATGCAACCCATCCAACAAATAGCTTAATGTAAAGCAGTACAACAATGGTACGCGAATAATTTCGTTGGCTTCTACAAAGCTAATGCCATGTGAATTACATTAGTTTTAATATAACTAAAATACTTGTCATTTATATTTTTTAACATTTATTATAATTACTTAAGGCTGGTCTTTATCCACTAGGCTATGAGTGCTAAGATATATTTAAATATGTAGTATATTATTCCAGAATACCTACTAGGCGAGTCGATCCTGGTAGCACCAGTGCTGGAGCGGGGCGCGCGCCAACGGGACATCTACCTCCCGGCGGGCACCTGGCTGGCGGAGGGCGACCCCGCCAGGCGGCACCGCGGCGGCGACTGGCTGCGGGACTTCCCCGCGCCCCTCCACACGCTACCCTACTTCATCAAGGCTTAGGCCGTTCCCACCGTGTTACCAATTACTTTATATTAATTTACTGTGTGTTTAATGTGATTAAAAATATTATATATTAAAATTTATTATTTTTTATAGATGATATATTCTACTAATTAATATCAACGACATATAGAAAAGAAAAAGTTGATGGATCAAAATAGTTCGGATATTTTTAACGAGCTCGGTGGCTCAGTCGTAAATGACGCGACTTTGACACCAACGCTTATGGGTTCGATTCGCATACAAGACAAACATTTGTGTGCATGAACATGTCTGTTTATCTTGGTCTGGATGTTTAAAGAGAGGTAGGGCGCATCAATGCAGCCCCGTCTGGGGAAGTACCTCCACTTCTCAGAAACCCGCAGCCAAATAACAACTCCCTCCGCAACAGCTTAACTTGCCCTCACAACAGACAAAAGCCATCCACTCATAGGCAGCGGTAAACAATGCGTAACTTGCATGTTTAATCCGATAGACACCTCACCGGAATTCAATTTTTATATAGAATAGCGTCTCGTCCATACACACTTTCAACCCCCATTTCACCCAACTAAGGTGATTTTTTTGTAAACGCTGAAACATTTTTTTTGTGTTGCAATAGAGACTATTATGTACGAAGTTTTAAGTCACTAACTTCAAAAAATATTTCTACTTCATACAAAACTTCAACCCCCTTTTCAGTCCCCTAAGGGTGGAATTTTGAAAAACGCTCACAATTTGGCATAATAAAACATTCACAAATTGGCATAATAAATTTAGGGTTGCCATTTATTTTTCGTAAACTTACCGAAAACCTAGTCAAGCACGATGTGGCACGTAGTTGTTTTTGCTTTTGCCAAGCCAGAAGTATCTAAATATTTTAAAAAGAAAAACACACCGCCTAGATCCGGAAGGAAAATAAATTTACATTCATGAAATTATTATTTATGTTTGTATATCAAACATAACCTCAACTCACATCACTGGCAGAGAGATTAGTCACAGCAAAAGAAACAACCGAATAATCCCTGATATTCCTGCGAATGAACAAGCTTACGAGGTAGATCTCAGGGTAAAGGAACCAGTATAGGAAGTCACACACAAATGAGACAACACTACATCATTTATGAAAAATAACTATATTGAATATAACAGCACCGGAACATATCCATGGTCTACGCAAGAGACACGTCGGCGACCAGCCCCTCCCCGAGCCGCCGGAAGTCTTCCACCAGGGCTCGCGTGTTTATCCTGTACGTGGTGCCTCCCTTCACCGTCACCGGCTCCAGCGCGCTGGCGTTCAGTGGCTGGGAGATAAATAAAACACATGTTAAATATTCGGAAGCACGAGATTTTTTTTGTCGATCCACATCCTGAACCTTGATGTTCTTTCAATACCATCTCCTCTCAAGTATCATAAATCGTATCAAGAAATAAAGAAACTGGCGGAGAGAAAGAAAACCACTTTACACCGTGGGAATCGAACCCCTCGTGGGTTCGACACGGGACAAACATTTGTGTGCGTAAACATCTCTGTTAGTTGAATTAAACAATTATAACGGAAGTATCGCGTGTTTTATTTATTTTGTTGAACCTGACGTTTCGAACGCTTTGCAGCGTCCGTGGTCGCAGGTCTTCCTGCGACCACGGACACGCGATACTTCGGTTAAAAATTGTTTAATTCAATGTGTAACAATCGCTGAAACCTAAGACAATCTCTGTTAGTGTTGGTCTGGGGGCGTTTTTAAGAGAGGTAGGGCGCATACCGCAACCAAATAACTCCCTGTAGGGTTTTTGTGTTCCTACAAAGTCAAAGTCAAAGTCAAAATCTTTTTATTCCGTAAAAATAGCTACATTTGTTTGGAATCGTCACAATTTTTTTCCCTACCGTGCAGTTCATGACTAGGTGAGCACTGATAAAAATACTGCCAAAAAACTCAGGCATCCCTCTTTTGGTATCCAAACAAATTTACATAATTTATTAATTACATTACAATTGGATCGACTCAATCCCAGGCATTTTTATCATTAATATAGTCAGATACTTTATAATATGCCCTGCTACACAATTTGGCTTTAATAGTAGTTTTAAATTTGTTTATTGACAATTCTCTTATATTGCTGGGAAGTTTGTTATAGAACGGTATACATTGCCCCATAAAAGAATTACTTATTTTGTGGAGACGGCTTGCATGTAACACAAGATTATGCTTATATCTAGTATTTATATTATGAGTATCACTCTTTTTACAAAATGAGTCTATGTTTTTATGGACATACAAAAGATTTTCATAGATATATTGCGATGCGACTGTTAAAATATTTATTTCTTTGAATTTTTCTTTAAGGCTCTCCCGGGGACCAAGTTTGTAGATAGCTCTTATGGCTCTCTTTTGCAATAAAAAGATGGTGTTAATGTCCGCGGAGTTACCCCAAAGAAGAATTCCATATGACATAATACTATGAAAGTAGCTGAAATAAACTATTCTAGCCGTATCAACATCAGTGAGCCGTCTAATAATTTTCACTGCATAGGCTGCAGAACTTAGTTTTCCTGATAATTTTTCAATTTGTGGGCCCCATTGTAGTTTGGAGTCAATTGTTATACCCAAGAACACAGTTGTCTCCACAGGGGCTAAATTAGTTCCATTAACATTGACATTGGTAGTCACCTGTCTTACATTAGGTGTTGAGAACTTAATTACTTTAGTCTTTTTATCATTTAAAAGCAGATTATTAACATTAAACCAATGCATAACTTTAGAGAGAGCATCGTTAACTTCGTCATAATTATCTAACTGTCTATTAATTTTGAATGTCAAAGAGGTATCATCCGCAAACAATACAATCTCATGTTTATCCTTTACATAACTACAAGTGAGTGAAGTCATTAGTAAGTTCATGAGGAGTTACTATGTTATTAGTAGGGGTGGCAACGCGCGAGTGATACTTTATGTACTACAAGCGCTCATAGGCCACGGTAGCTACGTTACATCAGGTGGGCCGTGGGCTTATGTACTCCTGACCTTGAATAAAAAAATATATACATTTCTTTATTATACCGGCGTGCTAGGACCGATATAACAGTACGGAAGTATCGGGGCTGCCTTGACCGGTCCGATTGTTACCTTTTTTATACCACTAAGGGGGCAAACAAGCATACAGCCTGCCTGATGGTAAACAGTCACCGTAGCCTATAAACATTTGCAACACCAGGGGTGTCACTCACGCGTTGCCGACCATCTAAAAATCTCTTCGCTCCTTTCTTGAAGAAAACGGAAAACCTCGGCTGGAAGTTCATTACACAACTTGAGAGTTCTCGGAAGAAATCTGAAAGCGAACAGTACGCGACCATTGCGGTTCCAGCGTGTGAGGGTGAACTCCCCGCCGTCGGCTTCTTCTCGTGATCCTCAACATCACCACATAAAGTTCTCTGCACAAAATATATGTTACCTGGAAGTCTCTCAGCTGGTCAATGTCTGGTCTCCACAGGACAGCTATAACTTCGCCCCCGTACGTGTCGTGGAAGAACAGGGCGTAGTCGCTGTACGCGGCCTGCAATACCAATTTATAAACAGTTAATAGATTCAGGCGTTATTTTGCGAAAGTCAAACTTACATGCAATCCGATCCAAACTGCTTTGTGTGCTTCCGCCACCAATTAGTTCATGCGGCCTAGCGCCGGCCGGCACCCACCCACTACTGTTAGTGCGTGCAACATGCCGACGTGAATTTATAAACGTTATTGGTGTTGAAACAAGAGGCACGCTCCGTTGGTTCGGACATGTAAAGATAATTACGAGACAGGTTTACAACGCGAAAGTGGCAAGATGTAGGAGCCGAAGACGACCGTACGTTTACCACGACCAAATTGGTCGTGTTCCATCAGAAGTATGGTACAGGCGAGATGCACACTCGCAGAGAATAGATGTGAATGTTAAAGAAGCGTGCGAGGTGTAAAGTCCGAGTCATGTGGCGCGTGAGTCTCTCTGCCTACCACGTTTTTTTTATACTACGTCGGGAGGCGTACAAGCATACGGCCCACCTGATGTAAAGCGGGTACCGTAGCCTATTAACGCTTGCGATATATTAAGTAGCAACTCCGTGGGAGCTTACTGGTGACCTCACTCACGCGCAGGAACACAACAACCCTCTAGGGTGTTGTTATTTGGCTGCGGTTTTCTGTGAGGTGGAGGTATTTCCCCAGACGGACTGCTTTGATGCGCCCTACCTCTCTTAAAACATCCAGACCAAGACAAACAGACATGTTCATGCACACAAATGTTTGCCTTGTGTGGGAATCGAACCCACGAGCATTGGCGTGAGCAAAGTCGCGTAATTCACGACTGAGCCACCACAGTATGGTAGCGTGCATCAAATCAGCCCGTCTGGGGAAGTACCCCTTCCTCACAAAAAACCGCAGCCAAATAACAACTCTCTGGAGGGTTGTTATGTTAGTGAGATCACCAGCAAGCTTCCAAGGAGTTGCTGTGTAAGCAGCAGAGGGGGCATCGCGCGAGTGATACTTAATATATTATAAGCGTTAACATGCTATTGTAACATCAGGTATGCCGTATGCTTCTATGCCTCCCGACGTAGTATATAAAAAAAAAATTTTCGCCCCTCTAAAATGAGAAATTATATTTTCTTTCCATCCCTTTTTTTAGTAGATACATTTATGAATAAAATTCTTTTATTATATTTTATGTTTGCTACCAGCCGCTGAGTTCCACTATCGTACCACACGGCACAGACTTTCACCCTCACCATCTTGATGAGAGGCAATCCACTACAGTACGCTTTTTGAGACATTTTCTACCACGTACGGTGAAATTGTGGAATAAATCACCCTCAGCGGTGTTCCCGAACAAATACGATATCTTCAAGAAAAGAGCCTTTTTTTCCTAAAAAGGCTGGCAACGGATCAGTGACCCTTTGGTGCTGCTGATGTCTATGGGCGGTGGTGACCACTTACCATCAGTGCTCGTTTGCCCCCCTCTAATATATAAAAAAAATGTATAGCCATCACTTTATATGGCTAAGTCAGTTCAGGTACGAGTAGATCACGTTCGACACTCAAAATACGATTATGACTCTTATTACGCAAGGAAACGAAACTTTAAACTTTACGCCCTAGAAACCGGCGAGCGTGCATGAAAAGAGCAATGAATGTTAAAGAAGCGAGTGAGGTGTGTAAGGATCAAGTCGCGTGGCGCTCGGATCTCTCTGCCTACCCCGTAAGGGATTTGGCGTGAAGTTATAGATAGATAGATAGATTACGAGATTAAGGAATAGGAACGGTTCACTTAGGTGTACAAGATGTGACGTTTGTTAATAAGCCCATACCCTTAGTTCATCCAAGTACAGCTGCACGGGATTGAACTCCACGACCGGTATGACGTCCTCCGCCACAGCGCTCGGCTGAGAGCGAAGAGCCGCCTTCTGGTCCACGCGCTCGCACAAATACGGCACCATGGACGGGTGCAGCCGGATGATGACGTCATATCCGGATAGAGAAGGAATGAAAGCGGACTGTAAAAAAACATATGAAAAATGAGACTATTTTATACAACGTCGGAAGGCATATAAGCACACAGCGCGCCTGATTGAAAACGGTTACCGTAGCCTATGAACGCTTGCAACACAACACATTAAGTATCACTAGCGCGATGCCACCTCTGCTGCTAATACACAGCATCTCTATAGGAGCTTACTGGTGACCTCACTAACACGCAGGAACACAACAACCCGCCAGACAGTTATTATCTAGCTGCGGTTTTCTATGAGGTGGGTGCACTTTTCCAGTTGGGCAGCTTTGATGTATGGCAGGTTGCATCACGTGCAGGGGCAGTATGTTTTCAATCTAATTACTCTACTTGATGAGCCGCTTGTGAATGAGCCAGTATCGACGACGAGCTCGGCGGCGCAGTGGTGAAACGCGCTGTTACATTACTAAGACACCGACGCTCGTGGGTTCGATTCCCACACAGGACAAACATTTGTGTGCGTGAACGTATCTGTTTGTCTCGGTCTGGGTGTGTTCAAGAGAGGTAGGGCGCATCAAAGCAGCCCGTCTGGGGAAGTACCTCCACCTCACAGAAAACCGCAGCCAAACAACAACTCCCTAGAGGGTTGTTGTGTTCCTGTGTGTGAGTGAGGTCACCAGTAAGCTCTTAAGGAGTTGCCGTGTAAGCAGCAGAGGAGGCATCGCGCGAGTGATACTCAATATATAACAAGCGTTAATAGGCTACGGTAACTGCTTTACATCAGGTGGACCATATGCTTGCTTGACTCCCGACGTTGTATAAAAAAAAAAAGAGAAAACAGAAGCCAAATAACGACTCCCTAGAAGGTTGTTGTGTGTATGCCTGCCGACGTTGTATAAAAAAATATATAGTTAGTCGTAGTTCGCATGAACTAATTGGTGGCGGAAGCACACATAACTGGTTACATCAAATTGTATGTAACTCTGATTATGTTTCATATTTAAAACTAATTAAAAAGATTGTATGGACTTGTATAAAAAAGTATGCTTTTATACTCGACTAGGCAAAAGTGTCTGTGTGTATTTATATTTTTACACTTTACACACACACACCTGTGTTGTGTGTGTGTACAGGTATGAGTTTTAGGAGCTCCTAACTCGTGACATCAGGTATGAAGAAAATAACCGAATGGATAACCGATACAACAATTTTTCTTTAAGACTCAACTCACCGCCGGGCCTACAGTCGGGAGTGATGTAGAACGCGCAACACTAATTGGCTAGTTCGGCTTACAACCAGAGGGAGACTTTGTACAGAAGACGTCTACCTCACCTATTACTACCGCCAAGCAGCTGTATTTATATAGCTGTGTGCCGGTTTGAAGGGTGAGATATGGCACAGAAATTACTAGGTACTGTGACGAAACAGCCTCAGGTCACAAGATTGACAGCGCGCGAGTAGCATCCCCGTGGTGTTACGAGCGTCAATAGGCTGCGGTGACCGCTTACCATCTGATGCGGGCCGCATGCTTGTTTGCCAATTTAGTTGTATAAAAAAAACAATCATTCAGGGAGTTGTTATTTATCTGCAGTCTTAAAACATCCAGACTAAGGTAAACAGACATGTACCTGCACACAAATGTTTGTACTTAAACTTCTTGTTCGCGTTTCGCCGTTTCCTAATACATTAGGATTGGCGAGGTCTGCTGCCTAAGGATTTGGCAAAAATACTGATTTCTACATGGAGGGACTGCCGTCAGACCTCGACAACCTAGAGGGAAAACCAGATCTTTCTTAGGCTAGGTCACACATCTTTCGAAATATAATTTATTTGATGAGAGAGTTTCCTCACGATGTTTTGTTTCATCGACGAACAAGTGATAAACATGTACATAAATCTGAAAACACGAATTTAGTGGTACATGTCCTCGCCACGATTCGAACCCGGGACTAATGGTTCAATAGGCAGGTTCCTTATCCGCTGGGATATCACCGCTCATACACAAATGTTTGTACTGAGTGGAAATCGAACTCCGAACTTTGACACCAACGCTCTCGTGGCGTCAAAGTAACTCCGCCATCAGGCTCATCAAAATTATTACTTACCAGTATGTTATCCTTGCAGTCGTCGAGCAGTGCTCGCTGGAAGTACTCCAGGGTGCTGGAGGCGAGGGCCTTGGCCCTGGTGATGACCGGCGGAGTCGGCGCCTGGTTGCTCCACACCGCCGGTAGAGGACCATCGAACGCCGTCACGATGTGGATGCGGGGAGTTTGGTCCTCACGAGCGGAGAACTGACGCTCCATGTCTGTTATCTCTTCACCTGGATAATTGAATCATATTTTTGAGGAGCTAGATGGTGTTGTTGTGCATGTCTAAAACACGCAAGCTAAGCAGCCTTGACCGCAGCCAGTGTATGGATGGGATTAGTCATCTCGAGTTCCTCCGGAGAACACGTTAAGCTGTAGATGACAGTCATCAAAAGAAGTAGCGAAGAGCCCGGTGGTGAACAAATATTTGTTTTTTTTTAAATACAACGTCTGGGTATCATACAAGCATACGGTCTACCTGGTGTAAAGCAGTTACCGTAGCCTATTAACGCTTGTAATATAAGTATCACTCGCGCAATGCCTCCTCTGCTGCTTACACAGCAACTCCTTAGGAGCTTACTGGTGACCTCACTCACACGCAGGAACACAACAACCCACTAGGGAATTGTTATTTGGCTGCAGTTTTCTGTGAGGTGGACGTACTTCCCCAGACGGGCTGCTTTGATGCGCGTTATCTCTCTTAAAACATCCATACCAAGACGAAAGACATGTTCATGCACACAAATGTTTGCTTTGTGTGGGAATCGAACCCACGAGCGTTGATATCAAAGTCGCGTCATTCACGACTGAGCCACCAAGCTCGTCAGAATGTGTATATGAACAACCTGTTCGTCTTATACTGGGTGTTTTTAGGAGGATGGGAACTCAAATGAGATAAAAAAATATAACCCACGTTTCATATCATGATTAAAGTCCAAGACAATCATCTCCCTGGCCCAGTCGGTCTCGGCCAACAGTCGTAGCACCCTGAAAAGCCCCGCGGCAGGCATCGTGGGCGGGGTGAGCGGCGCGCTGTGCACGAACACCGCCGCCGTCATCAGCTCCGCTACCACGCCGGGGAAATGCGGCGGGGAGAGCAGGTGGCTGGACAGCCAGCGCTTGAAGAGGCACGCCGTTGGACCGAAGGATGGGTACCGCTGGTGAAGACTGGGGAATAAAACAAATAACGTTGCTCAAAAATATTTTTTCTATCAACATATGTATCTTCACGCCAGGTCCCTTGAGGGGTAGGCAGAGAGAACTGAGCGCCATATGTCTCCGTCCTTACACATCATCACTCATGCAAGCTCGCCGGTTCCTAAGGCTCCTGATATCCCTTTCTGATAAAAAATGACCAAATTGGTCATTCACGGTAGGTATTTATGGTATTTTTTTTTATAAATGTTTTCATTTTTACATATTTTTATACCAATAAGTTGGTCCCTGTATTCCCGTTGTCCCCGTTAAAAGTGACAAAGGGAATTTAACAAAATAATTAAAATGATTTCCAGTTGTCCCCGTACGCTGTGCCCGTTAATTAGTGTAATAAATACTTTACAAATTATATCCGTTGTCCCCATTCCATTAAAAATACAGTGATAGTGCCTTAACAGAGAGAATATTATATACCTATACAAATGCACAATACATGAAATTATCTAAAATGTAAACAATGGTTATTTCATAATATAGGTAATACATTTCCGCCCGCGTACGTATTATTTCCGTAGGTACTTCTGGATAAAAACTACTCTATATGTAGCTTACTAGGGTATTAACTATTCCCCTACCAAATTTTGTCAATATTTGTCAATATCTGTCCAGCAGATTGTACACGTGATTGCGGCACAAACATTTATAATTTACGATTTTATTATTATGTATAGAATGTATTTGTTCAAAAATATTTAGCGTATAACTATATAGGTAGTAGTTTCCTAATTGAGTACTTAGTAAACAACACATGACTTTGAAAAAGACCATGTTTAAAAAAGAAATATAAAACGAATGTGCTTTAGAGCACACGACCGAAGTAAAACTTCTTTAGCTCCATAGTGTGATACAGACAATAGCCCTGCACTGTGTCTTACATATACGAAACTTAACTCGCTATGAGAGAAAGAGAGAAAGAAAATGTGTGCTCGCACCTCTCTCTCACAATATTACTGTAGGGGCAAGAGAGAGAGAGATGAAACACAACTGTACAAGGTGGTATTTCTATGAGGTGGAGGTACATACTTCTCCAGTCGGGCTGATATGATGCGCCATACCTCTTAAAACATCCAGTTTTTGCACACAAATTTAAATAGGTATGTAAATTTAAATACATTTGTTTTTCTTCGTGCAATTCGAACCCACGAGCCTTGGTGTGTTAAAGTAGCATTTCTACCAATGGCCAACGGACTCGTCCCAAATACATAATTGACATAACTTTCATAGCTCTTTTTTCATGCACGCTCGCCGGTTCCTGAGTCTCCCGACACCACCTTCTGATAAAACAGGACCAATTTGCTGAACCTTGGCCTTCCTTAACTCCTACATCCTTCCACGTTGTGTTGTGTTCCGAGGAGGTGATCGCTATCATGCCAAGAGTCTCTTTTTACAATCGCACCGCTCCCCGACGATTGGAAATTCATCCTGACACACGGGAACCGCAATGGTCGCGTACTGCGTGCTTACAAAGAAGTTTTGTAACGAGAACTCATAACTTGCATATTAAACTCCCTACTGAGGCTTTCCCAAGAGATTACAGTACTGGATATACAGTATAACGCACGAGTGAAATCCCTGATGTCGCAAGTGTCAATAGGCTATGGTAACTGCTTGCCATCAGGCAGGCCTTGTTTGCCACCTTCTTAATATCTTTCTTTCATGACAACGCACAAATGCATGGTTCGCGCGTTGACTACATCTGGTGAGTCATACGTTTGTTTACCTCCCCACGCAGTAAAGAAAAAACAATAAATCACCCACACAGCAGGGATGGCAACGCGCTAGGTGACTGGCGGGCCTACAATACATCAGGTGGGCCATATGCTTGCTTGCCTCTCCCCATAGTTAAAAGATAACCAATTACCCATGCAAAGCGCCCCTCAGCCTCGGCATCAAGACAGTATCGCACTGCAACTTCACACTGTCCTCGCTCTCATTGTACTTCACCACGCCGTTCACCATCTCCCTCTTCAGCAGGGTTATCTCCTTGGGGTGCGCGATCTGCAACCGGAAGACCAGCCCGTTCTTGAGCACGTCCACGTGGGTCGGGTACGCCTGCGCCGGCAGGGAGTACTGTTTGTTCAGCTGTTTCGCGATCTGAAGGTGGAACGCCGCTTTCAAACAGCGGAACGCCTCGATGTCTCCTGGCCATTTGCCGCTGTAACCTGTACATGAAGAGGTGAAATTAGACAACGCCTGATTTTACGACGGGCATGACGGCGTCATAGCGTGTGTCACTTTAATCGTACAGGTTAAGCAGCCTGTCTGTGGAAGGGTTCTCGAACAAGTTAAGCAACGTTGACCGCAGCTTGTCTGTGGATGGATTTATCTATAGTTAATACATTTATACGTTATTTTGCTAAAGTTAAATTTACATGCAATATGATCTAAACTGCTTTGTGTGCTTCCGCTACTAATGGTTATAAATGGCGAAAGTACACAAAGCAGGTTACATCAAACTGCATGGATCTATCTATCTCAAACTTCTACGAGTATCGGAGGACACGTTACGTCGACTTTATTATTATATTACGATGACAGTCGTTGATTTAGTGGTCTTCCGGCGGCTGAAAAACATTTGCCTCCGCCAATTTGCAATTGAGCAGATTCACTGTGCCCTAAACCCCTTATGTTGAAAGGAGATTACTCATTCCGTCGCAGGGATATCCCTGTAGATGCTTGCAGGGTTCGGTGGATGCATTTTATCACAGAAAACCGCAGCCAAATAACAACTCATATTATACCAGAGGGAGGTTTATACAAAAAACGTCTGCGTGGGTACCTCTGTCTCACCTATTTCTACCGCCAAGCAGATATATTTATATAGCTGGGTTCCGGTTTGAAG
Organism: Pyralis farinalis; assembly: GCA_947507595.1. Classification (NCBI taxonomy): domain Eukaryota; kingdom Metazoa; phylum Arthropoda; class Insecta; order Lepidoptera; family Pyralidae; genus Pyralis; species Pyralis farinalis. The sequence continues at coordinate 32,360,586 of OX382274.1, read as the reverse complement.
GGTGAGATATGGCAGAGAAATTACTGGCTACTGTGACGAAACAGCCTTAGGTCACAACATTGGCAGCGCGCGAGTAACATTCCCGTGGTGTTGCGAGCGTCAATATGCTGCGGTGACCGCTTACCATCTAATGCGGGTCGCATGCTTGTTTGCCAATCTAGTTGTAAAAAAAAAGTATTGTAATATTTGAATGTGTTATTTCACAACGATACAAACATGCGACGCTCGTGATGTAAACCAGTTTGGTAACTTATAAGTTCATTAATTATGCCATGAGACAAAGTGTAAATGAAGGTTTTCAAATTTAAAGATAAAGATAAGATAAAAAAGATTCAAATTATACATTTGCCATTAGGTTCCCGCGGGAACTCAGACATGTCTTACATTGTCATTATTGTATCTTATTGATTTTTCATAGTTTTGATTTCTCTTTTGTAACCAACATTCAAAAATGACCATTGGCGAAGAAGAAATGCCAAAAGAAACTTGCCAATATAGGTCTCTTTTCAAACCTTCAGTTTGTATTACAATAAATTTATAACAGTGACAAGTGGTAGATAAACAGATAGATAAGCACCACTTGAAGTTTCAGAGATAATAAGTAATACATGAATGAATGAAAAGAAATGAATGAATGCGAAGAAAACAAAGATAATGGTATTTGAAAGAGAAGAATCCAGAACTAATGTAAGGATTACGGTTGATGATGAAGTGTTGGAACAAGTGGATGAGTTTGTATATCTTGGATGCGCTTTCAGCAGGGATGGAAGGTACACCGCAGGTGTGGAAAGACGAGTGAGTGCTGGGAATAGTGTGAATGGAGCGTTGGGAAAGTTCTTGGCAGTAAAAACCTGAGCCAGAAGTCACAACTCGCTATACACAATGCAGTGCTGGTCCCAACGCTAACTTATGGAAGCGAGTGCTGGGTATGGCAGAAAGAGCATGAAAGTAGAATAAACGCGGTCGAAATGCGAGCGCTGCGCAAAATTTGTGGCGTAAGGCTCGTAGACCGTATTCGCAATGATGATGTTAGAAACAGAGTTGGTCTGAAAGAGAGCGTCGGTGTTAAAATAAGAAGAGGCATCCTCCATTGGTTCGGACATGAGAAAGAATGCAAGATGAAAGAATGACGAAGTAGATATACAATGCAAAAGTGGAAGGATGTAGGAGCCGGGGAAGGCCAAGACTTACCTACCATGACCAAATTGGTCGTGTTCTATCAGAAGGTGATGTCAGGAGCCCTAGAAACCGGCGAGCGTGCATGAGAAGAGCAATGAATGTTAAAGAAGCGAGGGAGATATGTAAAGATCGAGTCACGTGGCGCTCGGTTCTCTCTGCCTACCCCACAAGGGATTTGGCGTGAAGTTATAGATAGATAAGTAATACATTTTAAAATAGTGAGTTTAGACATAAAAATATATTAGGGACGCTGCTCCCCTCCACCACCACCACACCAACCCTTACTCATCCCACTGCAGGGATACGGGTCTCCCTTCAACTGAAGGGGTTTAGAGCAAGCTCCACCACGCTGCTCAAATGGCGGAGGCCAGTGTTTTCAAGGCCACTGACTGAGCTTAACAACTGTCATCTATCGACAACAGCCGGTACCGACGGGTTAACGTGCCCTCCGAGCACGGAGAAACTCGAGATAAACCCCATCCATAGACAGACTGCGGTCGACGTTGCTTAACCTACGTGTTTGGTTAGAATGGCACGCACAACGACGCCATCGAGGTCTCAATGCAAGTGTATCTGCAATCTGTAATATATAGGATAGAGGAAAACAATCACAGGCAAGCATTTAGTTTGTGATTTGAATGCCATTGTAGCAGACACATTAGGAAACATAGTAAATATCAATAAGCAATATATTAATAATAAAGTAACATTAATAACAGTGTATAAACAATTGCAGGGATATAATATATTTTTTTACTACAACGGATAGAAGCATACGATTCGCCTGATATAAAGCGGTCACCGTAGCCTGTGTGCGCTAGCAACAAAAATAATGTCGCTAGCGCGTTGCCACCCCCCGCTGTGAACACAGTAACTCCTCATCTTCTGGTGAACTCACTCACTTGCACAACAAGCCTCCAAAGAGTTGTTATTTGGCTGCCGTCTTCTATGAGGCGGAGGTACTTCCCCAGTCGGGTTAACTTCGTGCCCTACCTCCCTTTCGATAAAACCTCGTCTGTTGGTAAGCAGGGTTCACCACGTGCAGGCGAGGTTGACTTTGGGTTTAAAGGTGACATTGAGTCAGTTACACCCCAAAAATTTCATTAAATGGTAAACATATCTTACCAAGTTCTATGATCGCTTTGCTGACAGGTGTGTACTCTGGCAGAGCGCGTGTGCCGTCTGCCCTGACGATGTCCTTGACGAGGGTGGCGGTGGCCCTGCGCCAGGGGTTGGCCTGCTTACCAGCGGGGACGGCCGGCAGCGGCTCGCTGTAGCTGAACACCGGCGACACGCCTGTCGAAACACATATATAAACAACCAGGGTGGCAAACAAGCTGCAGCAAAACAACAATATAGAAAAGCTTCCTACAGTTTCTGGTACCCGCTCCGTCTGTGCGATTTATTCCTGTAAATTTATTCCCATGCATCGGAATCACAAGTAAACCCTTGAATCACCGCAGTAGCCTCTAATTATTTTGACCTTAACGGTTGATTGACATTCAATATCAATTTAATGACAATCTCATATTGACGAAATTATAGTCGAAATTAGATGAAATGGATTGCCGTTGGAATTAGCGTAAGGTTACTCCTACTCCATAAGATAAAAAATAAAAAATATTTATTTACCATTGGGGTCTCGAGGGCACTTACGACACATGTTACAAATTTAAAATCAAAGCTTATTGTATTTTATTCATTTCTCATATATATATATATATATAAGGTGTTTTTTTTATATATGCCCGAACTTCAATGGGAGAAAGAGTATCGTTTATTTGTTACGATAGACAAGAAACTTTGTGTCCCGGCATCGTTAAAAAAGTTTGAGAAATCAAATAAATAAAGTGCCTACTTGGTTCATGGTGCATAATGATTGCCCCGATGATGATGATGAATCATCAGTTGTTAATAATTCAGTTTGACGGGGTCGATGCACGAGTCGCGGGTCTAATCGAATTCGCCATTTACGCAGCGACGACCACAGCCTATGTCGAGTTGCCAGCCTGACAGTTGCCAGTCGTAAAGCTCAGTTAAGAGAGGTAGGACGCGTCAAAGCAGCCCGTCTGGAGAAGTACCTTCACCTCACAGAACACTGCAGCCAAAGAACAACTATTTCTGCGAGTGAGTAAGGTTACGAGTGAGCTCCTGAAGAGTTTCTGTATCAGTAGCGGGGGTGGCAACGGGCAAGCGATACTTCCTGTGTTGCAAGCGTTTATAGGCTACGGTAACCACTTTACATCAGGTCGACCGTACGCCTCCCAACGTTGTATACAAAAAAGAAATACCTATGACGGCTGTGACTATGCCAGCTGATACATCACCTAACAATGTTTCTTACATAGGTAGGTAGGGCGCATCAAAGCAGTCCGATAGGGGAAGTACCTCTATCTCACAGAAAACAGCAGCAAAATAACAACTTACTGGAGGGTTGTTGATGTGATGTGAGTGAGTGATGTTACCAGAAAGCAGTGAGAGGAGTTGTTGTGTGAGCAACGGGGGTGGCAACCCGCGTGCGATAAACTTAGTGCGAGCGTTCATAGTCAAAGTCAAAGTCAAAGTCAAAGTCAGGTCAAAGGGAATAATACGATATCTTCCCGAAAAAAACGCGAAATACCATATATAGCTCCATATAAAGCCCCACATCGACTACTTAATGGGAATCTGGGGCTCTGCTGTTCCGACAAATTTGAGAAAGTCAAAGTCAAAGTCAAAATCTTTTTATTCCGTAAAAATGGCTACATTTGTTTGGAATCGTCACAATTTTTTTCCCTACCGTGCAGTTCATGACTAGGTGAGCACTGATAAAAATACTGCCAAAAAACTCAGGCATCCCTCTTTTGGTATCCAAACAAATTTACATAATTTATTAATTACATTATAATTGGATCGACTCAATCCCAGGCATTCTTATCATTAATATAGTCAGATACTTTATAATATGCCCTGCTACACAATTTGGCTTTAATAGTAGTTTTAAACTTGTTTATTGACAATTCTCTTATATTGCTGGGAAGTTTGTTATAGAACCGTATACATTGCCCCATAGGCTACGGTAACCACTTTACATCAAGTGGTCCGTATGTTTATTTGTCTCCCGACGTAGTAAAAAAAAGGATGCGCCTGATCCAAAGTATGAAACAGATGAAACAGCTGATTTGCTTCATACGAGGTAACAAACATTCATCACTAAGTCTGATTAGTTTACACTTAGATACATTTTCAACGAATTAGGTAGTTACTCGTATTTCACTTTGAGTGGTTTGTTTACTTAGAATATTATTCTAAGTTTGTTTATGGGAACGATAAAAAAAATGATATTGTTGGTAATTGTGTACGAGGTTCGATATAGGAAAAGGTACACTTACACCACTAAGGTGGCAAACAAGCTTAGGTCCTTCCTGATTGTAAACAGTTATCGTAGCATTTGGACATTTTTAACACCAGGGGTCTCGCTTATGTGATATTCGGTGAGTACCTACTTAGTTAACGCCGGTACAGTAGCGCTGATAGCTACCTATCTAGATAAATAAAAATGGAAATTTAAAACACTTACGGGATTTAACAGCTGATCCACTTTTCTTTGTTACATCGTTTGTTACATTAACTAGCGTGTTTAAAAGGTCATCAGTTTATTTACTAGTTATTTACACATCACAATCACGACACTCACTCACACGACACGACACGACGTCTCTCTAAAAGAGCTCCTAACACTGTCACCGAGTATACCTCCACGTTCACGCTGAAATCTGCGTTGGAAATGATCGGGCCGCACTACCCGAGGATTATGAAGTGGTATGGATGTAGCCCTTCATCGCTGAGTAACTACTACACGTAACTATTGCTCACATTGAAAACGGCAGCTCCGTGGCCATATTCACGAAAACTGTATACTGCGCCGAGGATGGTGTGATGACTCGTATTCCGATTTTTTTGCAGTGCATGTTATTGCACTCGCGATAACAAAGTACCATTTGGAGATACTCCTGATTAGAGTAACGATGTCCAGGCATGATTACGGTCACGCGTAGTAATGTAATGCGCGACACTTGTTAAAAGACTGAGGTGCTCTACCGCGCAATTAGCTTGAATGCGCTGCGTTGATGGCGCATGCGCGGCGCTGACGGCGACGACGGCGGCGTTTGGCGGCAGCGAACAAAGAGCCGCTAAATACACTAGTATCGTACCTATGGCATGCTTTGTAGTACTTTCCTAGCTGGTTGGTTTCATACAATATAAAGCTATTGTTTATGACGGATTTTTTTTTTCTATGAAAGAATTTGTAACACGTGGGGCATAAAATATATTTACTATCATAATCAGCATACATAATACTATTTCCCATTTCAATTTGGGCATATACTTTAAGAACACCATATATATATATATATATATATATATATCGTTTTTCTTTTTTAACTTACCAGCAGTTCGAAAATAACCATCGGCAAAGAAAAAATGCCGAAATAAAGTTAACAATATAGGTCTTTTTTCAATTGATATTAATTTTAATTACAATAACTCTATGTCAGTATAACAAAACAATAATAATGTCGATGTCAAGAGATAAAATAAATCTATGTTTGTGTGGTCGGAACCCTTGTACCGCGGCCGGCCATCTTGTAAAAAGGGCTGCAAATGGATTTTACGTTAAATCGTGGAAACTTCGTCGCATGGAAAATTAGTGAAAACATTTTTTGATACAAATTACATTCTCTACAACTTTGATTCCTTAACTTTTAATCAAAGACCAAAAATATTTTTATTTTTAAATTTAGGAACAAATTTTCTTTTGGTCGTTATTACTTTTACTGGGTTAATTTACAAAAAAAGACATCAGAGTTTTGATAGAGAGGTTTCAAGGAATATTTCCCGTTACAATTTTTTTTCTAATTTTATTTATTTATTAAGGTTTCACACGAAGACGAAACGAAAACTACACTATTCTTCAGTACTCGTAAGTATACATAGTTAGACATAGTTTTCTCACATCTTGCCATTCTTTTTATGATTGACATTGTAATGCTGTTAATATTTATTGGCTCTACGTACCCCTATATATCCCTACGTACTATCAAGACTGGAGCTGGAAACGTATGGACAAATATTGATGCCCGTCATTGAGAGATGAAGGTCATTGAGAGGGTACCAATTTGGTATTCCCTCAATACCAACCAGTGTTGAAAGTGACATGTAAAATACATGTATCTTTCAAACTTTCTTGTATTTTTCAATAAAATTATAGAAACTTTCGTTGCGGATCTTCGGTTGAATGTTTTGCAAGTTTAAGTTTTTTACATGTTGTTGAGGATAGCTTTTATATAACCTTTTTATACTTTTGTAAACTCTATGTTTTTACACTCTGGTATTATGCTCTTTCTCTTGTTTTTCTGCTGTCATATTATTGTTGTGTCATCGTTCGTCTTTTGGTAAGCATTATTTTATTGTAACTCCTATATCCTAAATAAATAGAAAATACTCTGATATCTGGTCTTTACCTATTTATTACATACAGTCGACCTTCCTTTAAAACCCGTTCTTTACACATGTATTTTATTGTGTATTTTTCGCATTATTATGTTATAATAAGATGTTATTCTGAGGGTACGTTTATAATGATGTCGAGTACAGTAGGTACATAAAACCTGCTTCATTTAATCGTTCGTATTACGGGCACTGTCTGGATATACACGTTCTAATTGCGTAATTAAATATTTTGGTTTTGAGTCTCGTAGTAGAAGGTATGTAATTTATTATAACATACTCTTCTTCGTCTTTGCGTTATGTCGTTTCCTAATCCATTAGGATTGGCGGGGTCCGCTACCTAAGCCTAAGGATTTGGCGAAGACACTGATTTTTTACATTTCACTACTGCTGTCAGACCTCCACATCCCAGAGGGAAAACCAGATCTTTCTTAGGCTAGGTCATACGTCTTTCGAAATATATTTTCTTGGACGCGCGGGTGTCCTTGCGATGTTTTCCTTCACCGCCGAGCAAGTGATAAATATGTACATAAATCCGAAAACACGAATTTAGTAGTACATGCCCCCGCCTGGATTCGAACCGCGGGCCATTTGCTCAACAGGCCGGTTCCTTATGCGCTGGGCTATCGCGGCTCAATTTATTATAATATAGTAGTGTATGCAAAATATTAATATTATAAATAAACTAGCTGTGCCCGCGACTTCGTCCGCGCGGAATAGTTTTTTTTATTATTTATTTATATTAATAAAAATAAATAATAAAAAAAAATCAGCTATCTTCCAGTGAAAGTCCCGTCAAAATCGGTCCAGCCGTTTCAGAGATTAGCCGGAACAAACAGACAGACAGACAGACAAAAATTGTAAAAATATTCATTTTGGTATATGTACCGTGTATATATCCATATGCATTTAGTAAAAAGCGGTTATTTTAATATTACAAACAGACACTCCAATTTTATTTATCTGTATAGAAGATTATTATTATATTGTTACATATTATGTTATTATATATATAAAAAAATGCGTAGTTATTTTATGTCACAAAAAATACGTATTCTGTGAAAATAATAAAATAATAAAAGTGCAAAGTCCCCCGAAGGGGAAGATATTTCCCCCTAATTTTAACAGTTTTTCATATTTTACGCAGGAACCCTTGAATATTTACGGGATAAAAACTACCCTATATTGTGCTCTGAACAGTCGTCTAACTACCAGTGAAAGTCCCGTCAAAATCGGTCCAGCCGTTTCAGAGATTAGCCAGAACAAACAGACAGACAAAAATTGTAAAAATATTCATTTTGGTATATGTACCGTGTATATATCCATATGCATTTAGTAAAAAGCGGTTATTTTAATATTACAAACAGACACTCCATTTTTATTTATCTGTATAGACTAGCGAAAGCTCAGCCGCGTAAGATTTGTTTTCTTTCCGACAATTTACACGTACCCTGTTTATTTCGTGTTACCCAAGATAGTGATTCAATTAGATAAAGAACATTACTGCTCAATAAAAAATAATAAGCAAGACTGCTTCTCTTTGATTGTTAAATATGAAAAATACACAGTGTATAACAAACACGTTTTTTTTTTCAAAATTTACATGTATATAGGAAAGATACAAAGTTTCGAAAAAAAAATAAAACAATTTGTATCTTTATCAATTTTCAACACTACTACCGACGCACGATCTATATTAATTATTTTGCATTAGTTCATAGACTAGTTCATAGACCACATAATACCATGTAGGCTATGCTATGTGGGAACCGAACCCACTACTCGTGGTATTAGAGTTGTCTTTCGTACCCACTCGGCCGCCGCATTCGACAAAGCTTTCACAAACTTTTGTAACATGACCATTATGAAATGTAATCTATACTAATATATAATAAAGCGGGAGAGTTTGTTTGAATGCACTAATCTCTGGAACTACAAGTCGGATTTGAAAAAATCTTTTTAAATTGACAACTGTTGAGGAAGTTTATAGACTATTCAACTCCATCAACGGGGCGGGCGAAGCCGGGACAACAGCTAGTTTTAAACATAAAATAAAGGAATATAATAAATTGAACAATATGTTCAAAAGGCACATCAAAAATACTCTATGTAAGAAGGGTTATTATAGAATCCATGAATATCTAACTGACAGAGATGTATGGAAATGATTCAGCACATGAATTAATATAACTTTAATTGTACCACTTGATATCACTATATGTACACTCATATCATTATATTTATTGTAATATGTATAAGATGATTTGGAAAAAAAGACTTATATTGGCAAGTTTCTTTTGGCATTTCTTCTTTGCCAATGGTCATTTGAAATGCTGGTAGATAAAAAAAAAGAAAAACTTAAAAAAAAATAAGCAGGTATAATATTGAAAATGTAAGACGTGTCTAAGTGCCCATGATGCAAATAAAATAAAAGGCAAATAAAGAATTTTTATCTTTATCTTTGAGCAGAAAAAAAACAATAACTGTTGATCTAAAATATTGAAATACACATCAGATTATTGATTTGATGTGTACTTTTACGGTCGGCAACGCATGAGTGACACCCCTGGCGTTGCAAATGTCCATATGCTACGGTGACTGTTTACCATCAGGCAGCTTAATTGCCACCTTAGTGGTATAAAAAGAACTTCGGTATTTATAGATATTAACTTAATATTTTCGTAGGTTAGGTAGGGTTAGTATCAACATACTAACCCTACCTAACCTACGAAAATATTCAATTGGTCAACACCAATCAAATACAACCCTAAAAAAACTAAAGTATAGTCTCAACAAACGCACGTGTACCCCGCGCCGTGTCAAAAAATCTCAAATACCATCTACGTACCGTAGACAGCACTGACGTCTAGCGGCAGGTCGCGCAGCTGGCGCAGGTCGCGACGGAGGTCGTCGAACGCTCGTACAGCCGCGAGTGAGCACTGCGCGCACTCCATCTCGCTGTACTGCTTGCGGACGGTCAGGGAGTCCAGCTGGTCGCTCACGTGGAACAGCTCGGTGGGCGGGACGTCTACAAAAATAAAATACAATTTAGTCAAACACCAAAAAAGGGATATAACGACACCTGCTAGGAAAAACATCGTAACTCATTTTTCTTAACTTTAGAGGAGAGCGTGTCAAAGATTCAAAAAAATCTTATTATGCTCTGTTAGGCACAAGGCTTAACAGTGCATAATAAGATTTTTTTGAATCTTTGACGCCTTTTAAGCCTTATGCCTAACAGAGCATAATAAGAGCAGTGGAAATAGCAACTAAATTTCTTTGATGCGCTCTCCTCTAAAGTTACGAAACATAAGTTACGATGTTTTTCCTTGCAGGTGTCGATAATATTCACTATATTTTACGCGAAATAAAACCTTAAATATATAAATTATCCAGTTTAATCATCCAATTAGGAATATTAAACTGGACTATGGTAGGAAGAAGAAGGACCTATTAATATAGGTCCACTGCCTAACACCAAGGACTTGGGGAAGATACCGACTTCAGAGGTCACGCGCCTTTTGAAATATAATTTCTTGAACGCGCGAGTTTACTCGCGAAGTTTGCTATCAACTGATAATTATATATCTATACAGATAAATAAAATTGGAGTGTCTGTTTGTAATATTAAAATAACCGCTTCTTACTAAATGCATATGGATGTATACACGGTACATATACCAAAATGAATATTTTTACAATTTTTGTCTGTCTGTCTATCTGTCTGTTTGTTATCGGCTAATCTCTGAAACGGCTGGACCGATTTTGACGGGACTTTCACTGGCAGATAGCTAATGTAATAAGGAGTAACTTTGGCTACTTTTATTTTAGAATTTTTATTTATTTTTATTAATATAAATAAATAATAATAAAATAACTATTCCCCGCGGACGAACTACGACGACGACTGAAGAACGCTTGCAATGCAAGGATTATCAATCGGTAAGCGTAAGGTACATAAAATATTTATTGACTCATTTCTTCAGCCTATAAAAAGCAGTTTTCGTAGCCTATGGATGCCCACGCACACGTTGCCATCCATAAAGGTAAAGACATCGTAGGTTAGGTATCGTTTGGTAGAAGTAAGTTTAGGTTCCTCACCGTACTTAATCTTCATGAGATAGTCCACTATCTGCTTGGTGACCCCGCGCCGCTCCGCGAGCGAGTCTCCTTCCCACACGCACGCCTCCGTGATGGCGCCGTCTTGGAAACGACGCAGCTCTGACTTCTCGCCCCAGAAAGCTCTGGAAGCATTTATAAATCCCGTAAAACGCCTGTATACGCGTGTTACCTGGACTTGTCCAGGGCATTCGACCTCGTCTGTTATGACCTGTTGTGGGAAAAGATGTATACAGAGACTCCATTAGAGATTGTGTCAATATTTAAGTATTGGTACGGTCATCAAAACAACCGAGTTAGATGGGCTGGCTCGTACTCGGAAGTACGGGTTGGAGTGCGGCATGAGGCAGGGCGGAATGACCTCACCTAAACTCTTGAACCTGTACGTGAACCGACTGATTGGCGAGCTCAGCAGTGCTAAAATTGGCTGTCACATTGATGGAGTGTGCATAAATAATATTAATTATGCAGACGATGTGGTACTGCTGAGCCCGTCAATCAAGGCTTTGCGAGAACTGTTATCGATGTGTGAAGCGTATGCGGTCGCCCATGGGCTCAGATACAACGTTAAGAAAACTGAATTCATGGTTTTTAAGGCGGGAAGTAAGAACTACTCACACGTGCCGGTAGTAACGCTTAACGGTACGCCACTTAGTAGAGTTACAAAATTTAAGTATCTGGGTCACTGGGTGACCGAGGATCTCTCAGACAACGTCGACATTGAGAGGGAGCGTAGGGCGCTGTCTGTCCGCTGTAATATGCTGGCTCAGAGATTCTCGCACTGCACTGATCATGTCAAAGTAACGCTATTTAAAGCATATTGCCAGACGTTTTACACTTGCGGTCTCTGGGTTAACTATACGCAGAGGACGTACAGCGCCTTACGTGTACAGTATAATAACGCGTTCAGGGCGCTGATGGGGCTGCCGAGGCGCTGCAGCGCGTCCGGCATGTTGACGGAGGCGCGAGTTGATGGCTTCCATGCTATTATAAGGAAGCGTTGCGCCTCGCTCATGAGTCGTGTGTGCGGCAGTCTCAACGGTGTCCTGAGCGTGTGGGCTGACAGGTGGGACTCTCCATTACTGCGACACTGGATACACCTGCATGTTGCCGGATAGCCAGTGCGGGAGTATTACACGAATATTGTCAGTTATTAATTTTATTGTTTTTATATGATATTTCTTCTTTTTAATCTACTAACATATTTAATAAGTACCATTGTAACTAAAAATTATGGATGTGAATCTGAAATAAAATATTATTATTATATTATAAATTCAAGTAATGTTGTCCAAAACTAAATAAAGCGGAGTCCGTGCTCACTCTAATAGGTTCTCCGGTGTCTTTTTTATACAACATCGGGAGGCGTACAAGCATACGGCTCACCTGATATAAAGCGGTTACCGTAGCTGTGTGCGGAGTGTTTATACACTCGCAATACATTGAGTGTCAGTCGCGCGATGTCACCTCTGCTGCTAACACAGCAACTCCATTGGAGCTTACTGCTGACGTCACTCACACGGCTGCGGTTTTCTGTGAGGTGGGGGTACTTCCTCAAACGGGCTTCTTTGATGCGCCCTACCTCTCTTAAAAACGCCAGACCAAGACCAACAAATATGTTCATGCACGCAAATGTTTGTCCTGTGTGGGAATTGAACCCACGAGCGTTGGTGCCAGAGTAGCGTGAGCTCGTCAGACGTGTTTTAACTCCCTATATTTTTTTTTATAGTTAAGATCGACAGAGAGAATTGCAAACGATTGGCTATATACTATGTAATTCCCTCTTTACCGCCTTTGATAGGCAACATGCTATCTGTAAAATTGTAAATAAACTCACCAAAACTAAATTGAAGTTATAGCGGCAAGCAAATAAACGTCTAAGAAAATTTAAAACGCCATAAAAGAATAAGAAAAGTATTCATATCTAGCATTACAATAGATTAGAAAGATATACATTTAATATATAGAATTTGTTTGTATACTTGTTAATTAAATTTTACACTCTCAATAAGCAAAATCTGAAAGTAAGTAAAACATTGTTGCCTGGAGTTTCACATACGGGTAATATATGAAGAATTTAAAATAGCTATTACGCCCGTGGGCATTTATACACGTTATACGGCCCGATTTGCGTGCATATTTAGGTTGTTTGCGAGAAAACAAGATGAAAAATAACCTACCTAAACTCCTCGGCTTGTGGCAAATTGGCAGCCGGTCCTCTCTCAACAATATTTATGCAATTCTCCTGGTTCAGTATGAAACCAAATGAAAGTTTCTCTTGATACCTGAAATCAAATAAACATACACATATTTTATTGCTAATCTCTAGTTACTACCCTACAATTTGAGAGAAAGTTGCCATATCCTTAATTTCCGAACGTAATTTTTTTGTAAAAATCCATAATGTACACGTATTTACTCACTTGTAGCAAAACAAATAACCTAAAAGCGGATAGTTTGGCCCTAAAGATGACAGTGAGTCACTCACTCCCTAAAACTTAATCAAAAGTTGACATGGATGGATTTAGGTTGACGAATAATTGATGATTGAAGAAGAGAAGCGTATTGTCAATATATATTTTTAAAGTATCTATCTGTATATTCAAGCCAGGTCGCACAAGAAACACTAGAGAACCCATGACGCGGTATTTACACACCTAGCTTCTTTTAACATCTATAGCTCTTGTCATGCACGCTCGCCGGTTACTAGGGCTCCTGACACCGCCTTCTGATAAAACACAACCAATTTAGTCATGGTAGGTGAGTCGGCTAGACCTATATCCTCCCACTTTCGCATTGTATATCCATTTCGTCATTATTTCGTCTTGCAATCTTTCTACGTACCCAAACCAACAACTCTTTCAGATCAACTTTATTTCTTGCATCATTGCGAACGCGTTCAGCAAACATTACGCCACAAATTTGGCACACATGGACGAGCTCGGTGGCGCAGTGGAGGAACGCGCTGTTACGCTACTTTGACACCAACGCTCGTGGGTTCGATTCCCACACATTACAAACATTTGTGTGCATGAACATATCTGTTTGTATTGCTCTGGGTATTTTTTATGTATAATAAGTATGTTATTTACAAAAAAATAAAATATTTATGTATGTTTATCAGTTGTCTAGTAGCCATAACACAAGCATCGCTTACTTTGGGGCTAGGTGGTGCTGTGTATTTTGTCCGACAATATTTATTTATTATTTCAACCGCATTTATACTACTTTTTTAAGTAATTCAATATTGCCTTACCCATCTTTCTTCGCCTTCTCTGGGCTCTTCTGTACAGGCCATGAGAAGTCTGCCTCGACTAAGTGTAGTATCAAATCCACTCTGTTACCAAGACCCTTGGCTAGGAGGCCGTGGACAACATTGGTGACCATAGTCAACTCATCCAGGCCGTAGTTAACCAGAGACTCCTTGCCCTGCTTGGAGATCACTAACTGCTTCAAATGTTCCACGTTTTTGAACCTTAAACACGCAAATTAAAACAATTAAATAATTTAATTATCATCCACTACCATTTTGATTAAAGTTAGCGTCACCTGCACATGGGCGTCCTGCTAACAAACAATCCTCTGGTGAATCAGGTATCAAGAATCAAAGCATACTGACTGGGGACGTGTGTTCCGGTGAAGAGGTGAGCTTACTGTAGATTCCAGAAGAGTTGCTGTAGCAGTGGAAATAGCAACAAAATTTCTTACATTGAAAGGGTTATTTGCCATTGGGCCCTTGCGGACACTTAGTCACGTCTTACATTTTATGAAATATATTCTTATTGTATCTTATTTAATTCTCTTTTTACTTTTTTTTTATCTAATAGATAAATTGAATAAAATGATTGCGAGTGCATTTCGGAAATGACCATTGGCGAAGAAGAAATGCCGAAAGAAACTTGCCAATATAGGTCTCTTTTAAAATTGTCAATTAGATATTACAAAAAAAAAATACATAAGCATATTGGTACAATAATGATATCAAATGGTAAAATCAAAGATTATTAAGGACAGGTAGGTGCTGAATTATTTCCAGACATCTTTGTCAGTTACATATTTATTCTTTTACATTAAAAGTACTCTGTAGAAGTAGTCTCTGTAGTAAATTAAATGGGCTCAATACATGTTGACTTCATGACTAATTTTGACAAGCTCTGTGGTGGTGCAGTAGTTTGTATTTTGACACCAATGTTTGAGGATATAGATTCCCACACAAGGCAAACATTTCTGTGCATGAATATAGGTAGGACGCATCAATGGAGCCCATCTGGGGAAGTACCTCCACCTCGCAGAAAACCAAAATAACAACTACCTGGAGGGTTTGTAAATGTTACTGTGAGTGACATCACCATTAAGCTCCTAAGGAGTAGCTGTTTTAGCAGCAGAGGTGACATCGCGCAAGTGATACTTAATGTCTTGCAAGCGCTCATTGGCTACGGTAACCACTTAACATCAGGTGGGCCGTGGTTGCATGCCGCCCGACGTTGTATAAAAAAACGTGCATAATAAGAATATATTGTACAACGTCAGGATTAGTTGTTATATCATTAGTTGTTATATCGGTAAAATAAAAACATCTGATTTGAATATTTTTGTTTTTAATCATCTCTTACAACAGTAGAGAAGATTGGAGGCTGTAAATTAACTAAAATACAGCACACATTGCACAGTATCATCAATACAATATGAAATTAATGTAAGTGAAAAATTAAATTATGAGGAATTTTATCTATACAAAATAGATTCTTAGTATTTGCAAAACATGAATAACTCAAGCAATATTTGACAAGCGCAGTGGTTAGTGACGCTACTTTGGCACCAACGCACGTGGATTTGATTCTCACACAGGACAAACATTTATGTGCATGAACATGTCTGTTTGTCACAGCCCGGGTGTTAGATGGCGAGAGGTGAGAGATAGGGCGCATCAAAGCACCCGCGTGTGACACATAGATAAGAGACAATTTTCAAACATACCTTAGTATGTGATCAAACTGCATCAAAGGCTTTGCAGGCATCATGAAAAGTGGAATAAAACAATTTATATCAGGATTATCAAGCATCTCCACTGCTAATGTACACTCTCTTCGCAACGCGTCATATGTTCCACGACACATCTGCCAGCAAATATTATAGTGGCCGCTTTTATCAAGGAAGACTACTGAGAAATGCTGATGGAACTCCTCAATGGAAGGCGAGTTTGATTCTTTGTTTAGAGAAATCCCTTTTGTGTGCCATTCTGATGTTTCTGTAAAATAAGAAAGGTTGATCATTTCCATGCACATTTTGAATATTACATATAAAGGTAGCATACAAAAGTCTGCAATACAGATAATCTGGTGATTCAATATATGACTATGGTCTTCTGTAATGTAGGGAGTACTTGCCACATTGTTGTATGTTACTATCCTATTTGTTATTTTCCTCCACATTTTCCATACATTTCCTCTAACTCTGTTAATCAACTCACACAACACACATTTTTTACACCAATTTCACTAACACCCTGCTACTCACCACACTCAAACTAACACATACCTCACTCATGCTTTATTTGACTAATATATCTTTACATTTGCTTCCATAGTGGGAGGCAAATAAAAAATGTAATGTAATGTCGGCCTATAGGGTCAAAAAGCCAAATACAGAGAGTGTATGCAGTCGGAAAGGGCTTCTCAAGAACAATCAAATGATACCAATAAAACACCATATGACCAAGTGAAACAGTGGCAAAAATTTAATCATCAATTTCCTTTTAGCATAACTTACTTCCATTTACTTGTTACGAAGACATATTCATGTAAAACTCACGGCCATGTCCACGACACACCCACCCCCTGTTTGTTATTAACGCTTGGTTCTGAACATTTTTTTAGAAGAATGACTCCTTCTGGTACAGATGCTCTTTCTCTTAAAAGGAGTCAGTCTTTATAACTGTTACCCGAAAACGCAAATTTATGTACATATTTATCACTTGTTTGGCGGTAATGGAAAACATTGTGACGAAACCCACACATCCAAGACATTTTCGTAAGATGTGTGACTTAACCTACAAAAGATCAGCAGTTGCTCTATGTAAAAATATGTCTTCGCTAAATCCTTAGGCTTAGGTAGCAAGCTACCAATCCTACTGGATTAGGAAAGGGGATATTGTAATGAAGACAAGTTTGGTGACTCAGTCATGAATGACGCCACTTTGACACCAACGCTCGTGGGTTCGATTTGTGTGCATGAACATGTCTGTTTGTCTTGGTCTGGATGTTTAAGAGGTAGGACGCATCAAAGCAGCCCGTCTGGGGAAGTATCTCCACCTCACAGAGAACCACATTATAGACAAACTATTACACATTTAGATAGTTAGCTTAAGTTTTGTTCAGTTTGAAACTATATGAGTCCTGGAATTTATATTAATATGTTACAAAGTTATATTTACTTACTGATTGCGATCCATACATTTCTAACGATTTGATAACTGCTCATAATATTATTGATCCTTTTGTTTTGTACCAGGTATGCAATGAGCATGCTGACCGTGTGCCCTGATACCTGCAACTTCCTCTGGCGCAGCCATATCTTCAGTAACACAACAGCTTGTTTCAAATTCTCACTTTCCGATAATACCTCTTTTAAATAACCTTCATTTACTGAAGCAGTGAGGTCAGAGAGTATACTGCTGTTGTAATATGGTGTTGGCGGACCAACTTCCGTATTGTTGTCATTTAAATCAGGGGAGAATAACCAAGCTTCTCTTAAATTATTCCGCAAAGGACTGAATCTGTGTAATTTATAAGAATCCTCATCACAAACTAAATTAAGGCGGACAGATACAAAGTTGCCAAGCTTCCCAGTCGGCTTAAAGTCGAGCACAGGCTTCACTTCAGATCCATTTAGCCATGAATACTTCAGTTCTGTGATCATGTCACAGTCTCTCAAGTATGCTGCTATAAAAGCCAAATATGCAGCACGTTTTTTATGATATTTATAGTTAATAGAGTCATTTTTAGTATATGTTGCAGACGGTACTGTAACCTGCAGGTCCACTTTAAAATTAGAATTAATTGAACATCCTAGACTATACGCTCCAACAACTTCAACATCCGTAAACTTGTGAAAACGAAAGATACATTTTGTTCCCTTTAACCTGTTACTTATTGGCACCTTCACTTTGAGCCGCTTAGTAAGGGTTTGCGTTGCTAAATCATATTCTGCATCATCTCCAGGAATGGCTAATAAATGTTTTTTAAATTCCTGATACCACTGTTGAAACTTTTTCTCGGTTTTTTCCTTTACTTTGACTTCCTCAAGTATCTCCTCGACTTGAAGTCGAAATAAATTAGAATTGAACAAATTTTCGGTTTCTTGAAGTCGGTTTAGTTCGTTTACGGTGGGCTGTCGAAAAAGACCTATCGTTTTGGTACGTTTCGTGCCTTCATTATTTGAGCTGTCCGCTGTTCGCTTTCCGTTCTCATTTAGTAATTGAGGCTCTCCACCTTCTTCGGAAATAGGTTCTATATCCTAAAACATTTATGCATTTATGTTTAAATTAATCGAAAACATATTAGATTGAATATTATAACGTAGTCGAGCATGTTGTATATAAACACAAATAAAACGGAAATTTATGAAAATATTATAATAAACATAGTATTATACTTACTCTTTTTACCATTGTTTATAAATACACATGAAACACTACAAATACAATAGCAAATAACAATTTCATTTCGTTTCAAAAGGTTATAAAAATGTAAACAACACGAGTTCGTTGACAGACAGTAATTTTTTTTTGGTTCTTTTTATCTCCTAGGGGAAAGGCAAAGGGATCTAGCCCATACAGCCAAGTCATCAATTAAAGAACCATTTGAAAATCTTAATCGGTGATCGATGATGAGTCGATCCAATTATAATGTAATTAATAAATTATGTAAATTTGTTTGGATACCAAAAGAGGGATGCCTGAGTTTTTTGGCAGTATTTTTATCAGTGCTCACCTAGTCATGAGTCATGAACTGCACGGTAGGGAAAAAAATTGTGACGATTCCAAACAAATGTAGCCATTTTTACGGAATAAAAAGATTTTGACTTTGACTTTAATCCTATGTTCCAGCTTCAGGAACTGTGCTGAAAAAATACTTAGGAAGGGTACCTAGACCCAATCAACCCAGTTTAAATACTACCCGTAAAACGATAGTGATTTTACAAGGTTTTCTTGATGAACTTATTCACGTCTTCCAAAAAGTGCATAAACGTGTTATATTTGAGTTTTTTCATTACGGTATACTTTCACTAGCACTAATGTTACAAAATACTATCGAAATTGCCACACAAAACTAATTTTATACTGAATTGTAAAAATTTCAAGTAAAACAACAATGTCACTCGACAAATGCGCGGGAAGAAAGAACAAAGAAGTGAGATTAGTACATTGTTCTTCTTTTTTTTTTTTTTTTATCCCCGAGGGGAAAGGCAAAGGGATCTAGCCCATACAGCCAAGTCATCAGTTTAGAACCATTTGAAAATCTTAATTCTATGTTCCAGCTTCAGGAACTGTGCTGAAAAAATATTTGGGAAGGGTACCTAGACCCAATCAACCCAATTTAAATAGCACCCGTAAAACGATAGTGATTTTTACAAGGTTTTCTTGATGAACTTATTCACGTCTTCCAATAAGTGCATAAACGTGTTATATTTGAGTTTTTTCATTACTGTATAATTTCACTAGCACTTATGTTACAAAATACTATCGAAATTGTCACACAAAACTAATTTTATACTGAATTGTAAAAAATTCAAGTAAAACAACAATGTCACTCGTCAAAAGCGCGGGAAGAAGTCGAGATTAGTACAATTCGCGTGGTGTTGCCTAGCATTGGCTAATTTTAGAAAAGTAGTAGGAGAATTACAAAATTTAGTAGGAATTGGAAGATTTGAAATAAAAACCGGTAGATCTACTTATCCTATAACTTTTTATGATTGACGAATTGTTAGAATCTAGAATGCAATATAATATTAAGCACACAACTGTATAATCTTCGATTACGATGGCTACCATCGTAATCGAAGATTGGATGAAATGCTAAATTATCGACGTTGTAGTCGAAATTATTGCGATCTACATGAAGCAAAGCGAAGGCGGAGGTCGCGAATTCATTTTTAATTAGCCACTCTACAATAAATCTCAATCACAAACTATCGCATTTTTATATTATTGAGCTTTATTTGCCTTACCTGTAGCTATAGCATCTCTAAGCATCCTCTTAATGAACTATTGGATTGTTAGCATTTGAGCTAATATAGATCTGTATGCCAGTTTTGCATTCAAGTGAAGATAGGCTAATTGTGGACTAGTAGTGCGATTGTGATCATGAGAATTGTCTATTCATAAACTTTGCTATTTATGCCAAATACCTGAGTAAAGTGTTTTAGTCAACGGCCTCCAGCTACAATTCAGGAACTGGATCACACTGTCAGATCATCCAACTAGGTTATTACTCCATCCTTCGTTAATCATGCTTCCAAACATACCTATCCGATGTTCTTACGGAGGCGGTTGGAGGGTTCGGGCGATAGTATAAATCTGTCTGTCTGTCTGCGATCGATATTCATCGACTACGTCGAGTAAGTCGAAAGACGTATCGCTAGAATCGGCGATGTTGAGTCCCTACAACGCTGTTATAGGGGCCAATTTTGACGATTATTCTAATGCTGTTTAGTGCCTCTTGAATTTCCGGACCGGTGAGACCCGCTCGTGAGAGGCAACTGGAAATGTGTACGTTGATTTTGCAGTCGTCATTTCACTTCTTCAAGGATTACGTCGGGTTCACCAATTTATGGGGTCGTAGGTTATAGGTTGCGTGGTGGTATTACGAGTAAATAATACTAGGTAGACACATGTGATATTGTCTGGTTTTATTCTTATTACAAGAACTTATATACAGATAGAAATATTTACATGGCCCTGAAAATAGCACGTTACGTTAGTGACGTGCTGATGATGCTAAATTAACATAATAAATATAGATGAATATTGCTTATGCTTCCTTATGTATATCACGTCTGCTTATTATGGGTGCTATATTTTACATTAGGCGATATACCTACTTAGTGTTGTATTTTATGCTTTTTTTTTGTTATGAATGCTGTGTATACCTGTAATTGGCATATGTATCAGATAAAACACTATTCTATGAATAATAAAACGATTATGCGTTATATATGCTGTTGGTGTAGCTTAATAAATAAAGCCTTGAGTCTCCTTCTCTTAGATAATTTTATACAACGATCCAAGCATACGGCTCACCTGATGTAAATGTTTATTGTAGCCAATGAACCACTGCTGATAACACAGCTACTCCTCAGGAGCATACTGGTAATCTCACTCTCTCGCAGGAGCACAATAACCCTGCATACATCCCCAGTCGAGCTGTTTTGACACCTCTCTTGAAAACTTCCTTGTCAACACAAACATGTATGTCCACTCAAATAAATATTTGTCTTGTGTGGGACTCCAACCCACGAGCGTTGGTGTTGAAGTAGCATTGCTAACCACTCCGTCATCGAGCTCGTTTCATTCTCAGTAATTCCCCGACTCTCTTGGACCTCTGATTGAAGCTGGAAATTGTTATCGCCAGAAGATCGGAAAGCACTGGCGGCGGCGGTGCGGTGCATGTTAATATTTTACAATTAAAATTGAACTGTGGATGGATATTTTGATGTGATCGCTTGAAGTGCACGCTAGGGGTCTTATATGTGTTGATGTGGGCAGCTAATTTGGTAATTGAATAACATTATTCGTTGTTGCTGGTTTAATTAGTACAGCACCTTAATAAGATGCCAAACACAAGGGATATAAAATACGGCAAACACGTCGAACCAAGAGTTATATAGGTAACTCGTGGTGCGACGTGTTTGCCGTATTCGTGTACGCGAAATACCTATATATTCGGCCGCTCTCGGTTAATTGACAGCGGTTCGGCGACGGCGCTCGGCAGCCCAGGGAACGTTGTTGGTGATCGTCTTATAGGTACCTAACGAAGTGCGGCGGAGGAATCCCTCTCCCGGACCTATAGGGAAGCTTACTACCCATAGACTATTCTTTGTCAAACAACCCTTACATATATACACTTCTGTAGGGGTATTCACATTGCTTCGAAACACTGTGACAGCATAATGTACAGATGAGTAGGTAAATAATGTACAAGATAATGTAATACATTTTTTACAAAAATAAATTGTTTTCTACGTAACATATATTACATACTTATGATACATAGAAAACACCCAGAACGTGGCAAGTAGACATGTTCATGCACACAAATGTTCGTCTTTGAGAATCGAACCCACGAGCGTTGGTCTCAAAGTAGCGTTACTAGCCAGTGCGCCACCGAGTTTGTCATCTACCTCTATTGCTTTCTAGCGAGAACTCCTAAGTTGTGGAATGAACTCTCCGCCGAGGTTTTTCCTAGTGATTACCGCATGAGGGTCTTCACAAAAGATTCATATTATAGATACCTACATAGTTTCAAACCTCCAAATTTTATCCGGATTGAATTTATAGTTGAGCAGTGACAGCCAAGTGGATAAGGAATTGGACTCCTGATCAACCCCGGTTCGAATCCTGAAGGGGCTATGTACACTAAATTCGTGTTTCGGGATTTATGTACCTATTTATCACTTGCTCGGCGTTGAAGGAAAACATCGTGAAGAAACCTACAAATTCAAGTCCAAGAAATTATATTTCGAAAGACGTCCGAACGAAGTCCAATCCATCCGTTACCTTACCTAAGATAGACCTTTGAGAGTATTCACATTGTCTCGCAGCCATATTCGAAACGCATTCGAAAAAAAAATCACTTAGATTGCATACATTTTGACAGACAACTTTTCGATTCCGATTTTAACATGGCTTTTCGGAGGTAATGTGAATACCCCTGGCATGTCTGAGTCGTGAAGGTCTGACGGCAGTTGCTCCATCTAAAAATCAGTGTCTTCGGCAAAATTAGGTAGAGGACCGCGCCAATCTTAATGGATTAGGAAACGATATAAAGCAAAGAAGAAGAAGGAATTTATAGTTTATCTAGGCTTAAACTAGCTACCTACCTATAGTTTATGAGAAAGTCGGGTAGCCATGGACGGCGGGTAACCGCGGACATTACAATTTCTAAGAAATTAAATGTGTTGAGTAAATAAAGGGTTATTGTAATTGGGCGCTATTTTGAGAATACATTTGCGGTATGGCGGCGTGGGCGCAGAGTAACTTGGTCGTTATTAGGGTCGTGAATGGTGATTTAGTGTATCGTTCCCGCCAAATAAAATTTCGACGCTCCTATCAAACTTGATTGCAGGTTATCAAGTACAGCACGTAATTATATATTCTTGTCTATTGTTCAATGTTTTAGGACATTTTATATATTTTAAGGTTCTAATAATATTTGTAACAATTCATTACAATTTAAGAGCTGTGTTTAAAAATGTTGTGTTATGATGAACGGGTACCCCTGGACATAGTTTTAAGTTTTAAATTTCGCAATATTACTTGAACAAACTACAATTGCATTGTCATTTTGTTTAATTACGGAAACATCTTAAAATCAGTTAAATCGGAGAAAAATAATATAAATGCATCATACGCGGAGAAATATTTGAAGAAGACTGGTTTCAGTGTCAGTAAATGCAAAACATAATGTACCTATATATGGAACATTATGTTTATATAGGTACATCGAATTTTTACTACATTCGTGATGTCTGTAAGGCCAAAAAACGGTTGGGCCACCATTGCTTGCCTACATACCCGGGGGTAGACGTCGTTACTTGTGGCGCCAAAAATGAATTCAAATTATTCTCAGTATATTCCGTTAACAAATGTAATAAATGATTAATAATGTTTAATTAATGTACCTAATTAAACAAGGTCCTAATTTAATTTTAAGTATAAAATAAGTACAGAAATTAAATTAATTTGTTTTTTATTTGCAAATCATTGAAGTGTCCGGGGTTAGGTACCCGATTTTCCCTTATGCTTAGTATATTGTATTATGGTATGGTTTCATCAAACATCTGTAAACACGTTCACACGCTGAATTTCAACAGATCTATAGGAAATTGTTATGTTGCACGTCGTTTTGGAGGTGGACAGGTGACTACTTACTGAGCTCCGCCCCGTCACAGGGTAAGTGTTATGTTACAATCACGTTGACCTTTTATTCCAGGAAAGGGAAAGAAAATGAACCATTTTTTTTATAAAACATTTTACTCTAATGCTAGCTTGAATAATATAGTAAACTTATTATGATTATTCAATAAATAATAACAAATATATTCAATCTGTCTACCACAGGTAAATTGTTATCTACATTTTTAAGTCAGGTATGACTATGCGTCGAGTACATATGGATGTTTATTTACCAATACATACAGTTAACCTATTTACAGAGTCTTAATACTTCGTGTAAAAAAAGCTTATTGTAAAGACATTGACAACTTAACAATGTCTTCCATATGTAAGTACCGTGTAAACCGAATCACTGTATTTTAACTACTTAAAATAAAAAGCTTTGGTGTTCAATTTACAATTTTAAATACATCACTGCATAATGCGTCAAGATTCTTTGAACTGCGACTACAGTAGTTTTTATTCGAGAATAAGGTAACGAGGATCACATAATTACGTTAATTCAATTTCGAAATGATGGCGTTGGTAAACTCGCTGCACTTTCCTTTGCCACCAAGATCTCCTGTGAGGGATTTGCCCTCCCTGAGTACAGTGTAGCAGGCGTTCTGTACACGGTCGGCGTGCTCATTGAACTGAAGGTGTCTCAACATCATAATAGCCGAGAGAAGGAGGGCAGTGGGGTTTGCCAAGTCTTTTCCGGCAATATCAGGGGCTGTACCGTGTACCTAGAAAACAAATAAATGAATATCATGTAATAAATGTCAAACATAGAAAGCAATGACGTAAATCTACGTAGCATAATAATCTAAAATCTACAAAGCGAAAGTAGCAAAAATGCTATAGCAATGATTTACCTATGGATACCGGTGACTTTTTAGATTGTCTAATTAGAGTAAAAAGTGGTTCCCAACAGTTAATTGACCAGGGACCAGAAATTGTTCAAAAAATAAATTTCGTCAACTTAAAAATAAAGAATATGCTTCCTTATATTTATGAATCCATGGGAATGTATGACCATAGATCTCGAAATTTCACACAACGTAGTGTAGTGCGAAATTTCGAGTAATAATTTTAGTTCAAATATATGGATACCGCTTTTGATAAGAAAACCATAAGGTAAAGGTATTTTAACTTGTTACATACCATATTAAATAATTATATATTAGTAAAACATTGGTTTCTGATACTTAGTAATATCAAAAAGACCGGTTACGCACGAGTCGAACTCGCGCAACGGGGGTTTCGAATGTTATCTACTTGTACCGAATAATTAATTATATTTTTTCTTCCCGTTTTTCCAAACTTAACAGTATGGCATGAACCCGACACTAATTTAACATTTGTATAGATTTATACAATGTTTGCAAATCTCTGCTAACTTTGCTTGTGTAGAAAATCCATTAGCAATAACCGAAAACCGCTCGATCATAGAATGAACTCGCTCAGTTTCCCATGAAGTTTCTCTTCTTGAGGTTAGAACTTGAAAAGGTTTTTGCAGGATCATCAACGCACGAATTATGCAGCCGGTGTTACATGCCTACGTATACAAAATGAATACCATTATTATGTTAATTTTATTACTATCTTAATAATATTCTAATGTAATCTAAATACAGGGTGGCCGGAACATTGACGTCAAATAAAAATTTAGGTACCTCGTATCGTGGGGTATCCGAAACACTCCACCCCACGTATGTACCGCGACTTTTCAACGGTTTTGATTTTTTTTTTTTTATTGAGAATTTTCGACATGAGCAACATAAAAAAAATCTTGGTTCCTAAGTAGGCCTCAAGGATGCGCCAGATTGTCAGGTTACATAATCATTAAAAAAAGTTGTACTTTGGCAAAAATCGGCCTTCAAAGCCAACAAGGTGGAAAATTCTTAAAATTAGCCATCCCGGTAAAAAATCTTTGGCTTTTTTATCATTCCTAAGGTTAAATAATGACAGAGAATGCTGGAAGCTAACCAACAAAATAGCTCCAGAGGTTGGGTAAGAAAAGTTTTAAGTAAAAAAATGGTTTTATTAATAAAACACAGACAATGATGTGAAAAAATATTTATTTTTTAAATTTACAAAAGGTTTTCCAGAGGCTAGGTTTTCTGCACTTATTTATTTTTCAATCGTCTAAAAGCTTCTCTGTTATCCCTCATAACTTGTTCAGCTTCTGCCTTGCGTAGTGACAAGGGGCGCAATGATTTTGAAACACCATGGTTCATCTTACTTCGAGATTCACATCACCCAGCAAAACTGGAAGTTCATCGAGCAAGAAGTTTCTGTAGGTTTCGTCATTAAGTCTGGACGGCAATGCAAACGAACTAATTCGTTCCAAACCAAACTTAACGCTGAAACGATTTTGAAATGTCTCACTTCGTGTGGATTTTCAATCGCCCACGTGTGGTAATTATGAATATTCCAGATCGTTCAAATCGTGTGTCATCTGACCATAAAACTTTATTGAAAAATCCAGAATCCTTTTGCTTCTTAGTAACATGGTTTGGCAAAAATCAACGCGCAATTGGTGGCCTCATCATCATGCGAGCGTTAATCTCGGTCGCGTCCTACGCATTCGCTTCGAAATCCTGGGTCCGCTTTCCGACTTTTACGTCTCCATTTCGCGCGGTCTTCTATATCCTAATAGTGAGGCACGCATGGCATTGCTCACGACGTCAAGCCAGCTTTTCTTGGGTCTGCCCATTCTGCCGAGATTTCACTTCTTCCAGCACCGTTGTTTCTCTTCGATCCGGGTCAGCTCTAGGTATTCCTTTACAACTGTCGCATCGACCAGGAATGCGGCCTGCCATTAAGGTGTTGTGCGTGTTAATAAAAACACGATTGCCGGGGTATCGCTCAGGTTGCGGCCTACTACTATGTTGAAGTTGTACGCGCTACTTCACGGCCGTTTCCTCGTGCAACTCCATAAAAATAATACATCTGTATATTCACTAAACGAGTAACTCATCGCTTATACTTTCAAGTAAACAAAGTCCAAATCAGAATGCAAAACACAGTCCCATAAACGAGCAAAGTAGTCAAACAAGTAGGCAGCGGTGTTCGTGTGCAAAGCGAGTGTGGTAAAGACGAAATGGCGACACGCGTGGCAGTAAACACAAAGTGAACACTACGGAAGTGACTTGTTTTGCGTTGGCTTCGGTTGCGCGCTGCCCCTCTTACCACCGAGAGTGAGAGATCCACGCGCCTATGCAGCACTCGGCCCTCCTCGACCCGCCGGAATTGGCGCTGCGTGGCGGCCCCCACCGCCACATGCAGCTACATTCACACTGACGGGGGCGGATCAGTGCGCGGTAGCCTCCGGGAGTTGTTGTCCGAATCGCACATCGGTGCGTTCTCGGTACAGAATTGCAATCTGATTGATTGGCAGGGGTCGCGAACGAGCACGCTTCTGGCACATGACTCATGTATAAACGGCAATATAATTAATTTCTTATATTCCCAACTAATTGCTGTCTACGATGTCATTCGCTTGGAATTTGGTTTTCAAATTTTACTCTACACCCGAGCAGAAAGTTATTGTCAAAATCAGAAGTTCATTTAGATCCGAGACATACGACATCATCAATGTGTAAACAGTAGTTTTTTATTAACCGTGCAAAATATATGCAGACAATAAAAATAGAACATTGCCTCACTAAAACACCAGTTTATTCTTGTTTTAAACCAAGTCATGAGGCAATCAAGCGTTATAGTCCACCTGATGGGAAATGGTAACCGTAGTCTAATTGGCATTGCTTGTGCGGTGCTACCTCCCACTGCTAAAACCGCAAATTCTAGCTTACTGGTAACCTCACGCGCTTCCAAGAAGATGTTATTTAAATGTAGCATTCTGGAGGTACAGGTAAGAGCAGATTACACTAACACTAGAAGTTAGATTGTAACTTGTTCTTAGTTGTACTTCTCCGATCGAGTCGGTTCTCTTAGGTTGGCAACGACTCGTCTTTATATATAACCGGGGCCGATGTGCGGTCGTGCGGTCTGAACTTGGAGAAAAGCTGCAACAAGCATGTATGTTTGCATTCCGGACAGTAAGCTTGTTTGCCTTCCGACGAATAAAATAAAATCAAGTTAAAAGGTAAAATAAGAAAAGTTCGCAGACTTTATATCTTAATTCAGTTACGAAAATTGAGTGTCGCTTTCAGTTTTACGCGCAGGTCCATGGTTATACATATACCAACAACAGTTTGAAGTAAGCAATGGGTTTCTGCTGGCAGTGTAGCGTGTTATGTCTGAAAGATTACATTAGTTACTGAAGAATCTGTTAGATTAGACAATTTAGGAAAGACACGTAATGTTTCGTTACTATGAAATAAATCTCAGAAACGGACCATGGATTTCAAATCACTTTATTAATTCATTTTTATTTACATACATAAAACTAAACAAAATTCTACAAAAACTGTATCCTTATAGCTCATGTACTATAAAACATTTCACTAATAAATATATTGTCAGATTAAATCTGAAAAGCGAATTTCATGAAATAAATACCGATGAACTTATAAATATGAATATACTGTATTTTACCCTGCAAATGCAGCTCTTAAATAAAGTGTTGCAACTATATATGCTAAATTAAATCACAAAAAGGAACTAATTCATAACTATCACGCAATAATGTTACAAATAAGTAATAACACAAATAAAAATAAAAAATACTGTTTTGAGGTGGTACACAAATGGCATATAAACGGAATGTGTAGAAAATGAGCAAATATTGAAGAATGGTAACATTGTAAAGAAGAAGATAGAATAGACGTTGTCTATCTGTACTGTAAAATTGATTTGATTGAGCAACGAAAGAATATTAGAAAATCGTATTTAAAAATAGAGTAAATGATAGACTGGGGCTCTGAAGCTAGAACAACCGTTTAAATACAGACTATATCAAGGCGATAATATAGCGCAAACCAGCACCGCTTGATATTTTATACATAAAAAGTCTATTTTTAATTATCCAAATAAAACTTATTATATTGCACGAGTTTTATGAGTCAAAGCTCTAAAATTAGCTTTTTACTTTGAATTTTAGGTATGGAATGGCTCGAGGCTTGTTTCCACGACGAGGATTGTCAAAATTAAATGTCCGGCTTTAGGTTATTTTATATGAAAATAACTGAATAAATGGAAATTAAGAACTTAAGTTAAATTGATGAAGACTTGACAACGCTGTTGACAAAATGTAGTTTTTTACGGCAATGTATTATTTGATTGTCAGAATACTAACTACAATACAAACTTTTAAAAGATTTGACTCTAATTCTATATAGAAATAGGTAACCAGCCTGTTAAGGTAAAACATCAGGCATAATCTGGTATTTCTACCTGGTAACCCCGTCGAAGATGCATTTCGATCACTAGTTCAGTTCAGAGCCACGAAGTATTTTACTGTTCGTGTACTGTATTTATACATTTACAATACACTATGTATCCGTGAATATCTATCAGAATAAAATACTAATCTCTAAAATTTCAAATAACATACACAAAACAGCCTTTTTATCACTAAAATGAGTTTCATATGTAAAACTGATACATAAAATGGTAACATTTAAACCAATAAATTTACTTTAATACTGTCAATAATATAAAACAAAAACCTTGAACATAAATATTAAATGATTATTTAGCATTGTATTACATACTTTAGTGCGTTGTAATAAAAATGGTCTGATCCTGGGCATTGCCCTTTCGCCGCTGTTTGATTCCATGTACACTCATTCATCAGCATTCACTCTAATATAAGAATAGTGTATATTTGAATGTTTAAATTTGCCGTTTGTTTCGATACTTTTATACATACACTAAACATCACAAATCTATCCGGGAAAAAGAGATGGCATTTTTTTCGCCATTGAACACTTGTAAATTGTAACACACCACTATACGATTTAATGCAATTGGTTCACTCGTGTCTATTCCGTAGTGATATGACCGTTTTACGCACACACACACTCATATTTAGGGACCGTATACGTTCGTTATATAAAACAGGTACAAAACATTAATACATTTAACTTGCGTAGTTAACAGAGGTAGCATATATCGCACGTGGGACAGTAAGTTTCTTAATGCATTTTCACTAACACTACACAAGCGCAAAATGTGAATGTTGTGCCAGCTTTAGATAATCAACTTGTACCGGTTAAGCTGAAGACGATTCATATAAGTTATGTAGATGTCGAAAATAGAACTTTGGTTTAGTTCTTCTTCCTTCAGGTTAGCCTCTAATTTAGTACCATTTTGGGCCAACACTAATGACGTTATAACCTTTTTAAAAATAAGTAGATTTTAGTCACAGATAATTCATTAAGTAGGACATTTTATGCCCATAACCATTGTATAAATATTTATGAAGTTTATTGTAAACGACGTGGCAAATACTAGGCGAGTTCTGTTGATATATATATATATTTTTGCCTCTTTATACAATGGTATTTTCAAAGTAATATTTAGCCATTACGAACTTGTACTCGCGATATACTAACTGGCAGATCTATCTCCTAAATTTGCAGAACGTACACAAAATAAATACGGGCTACATTCTTTGGCAGTAACCTGACACACAAACTACACTAAGAGGACACAGTTCACGTCTCGCAAACAATTTGATCTATTAATGTCACTATTTGTTTCATAGATTGTCTTGATCACTGTTAAAAAGAAATCTAACTGTTGCAATTCTTTCATTTTCTTCAAGTATAGTACGTAAAAATAAGTGTTGCCGTAAAGCATTACCACAAATATTACACATAAAGAGGATAAGAGAAAAAAATCGTTTTTTAATGTTAAATATCTCGGTAATCGGTAAAAAACATATGTCAATCAATCATCAAGCTTTTTCTAAATATAAGTTTTGCCACAAAACTTACACCGAGGACAAGAGAAAAATGGGTATTAATTTTAAATATCTCGGTAGTCGGTAAAAAACATATGTTAATCAAAAAAGTCAAGTTGAAATCAGTCAAAATGAAGAACATTTTAGTCAAGTCTAACCTAGACTTGACTAAAATGTTCTTCATTTTGACTGATTTCAACTTGACTTATATGACTATACTATTACAGCAATTAGATATTTTAAACGGTGCTTTTATATTGTAAACTTTTGGCTCGCATGTACCCTTTCTATTTCTTTTCTTCCTTACTATTCATCTCATGCGTTGTGCTCGTTCACCTGTACAGTTAAATAAATAAATAGCTTCGCCCAGGACACGAACGATTTCTTACCCTATTATCCTCTTACATTTCCTCCACAAATAAAATTCATAACGATGTTACCAGATATAAAAAGTCAATACTTTTACAAATTTAAGCCCAACACTAAATAACAATGATCAAAACATCCTAGCATTTAATGCAGATTCTTTATGATTTCATTTGTATAATCTGAACAGAGGCTGTTCCCTCCTAGGTCTTCAGTTAATACTTTTCCCTCACTGAGGACCTTGAAACAGGCACGCTCGATATTGTCCGCTTTCTCGGTAAATTGCAAATGGCGGAGCATCATGACCCCCGAGAGGAGTAAAGCCGTGGGGTTTGCCTTGTCGTGGCCGGCGATCGACGGAGCGGTCCCGTGCACCTGCAATCATAGTAAGGTTGTAACAATGATGGCCGGTTGCTGGTTACCATGCAGGTTAATATTAACTGAAAGATTAAAAAACCCACGTTGATTTGAGTTGTGCTGTACAATAATAATAAGTAAAAGACAAACCCACAGGGGCGGAAAAACGGCAGCGATCCGGAACGGGATTTTTTGTAACATTCATCATCGCACCGCGCCCGCTTTTTAACCACCGACACAAAAAAGAGGGGTTTTATAAGTTTGACTGCTATGTGTGTATGTGTGTGTATCTGTGGCACCGTAGCTCTTAAAGGGGTGAACCGATTTAGATGCAGTATTTTTAATTGAAAGCAAGTTTTCTAGCGTTGGTTCTTAGACATGTTTTATCAAAATCGGTGCAGCGGTTTCAAGGTCACCAGCTGTTTTGTTAGCTGCGCTAGGAATCTTAGACGCATAATGGGTATTTTACTTTACTTTCTAAAATTTGAAGCACCCATGTATGCTACATAACTATGCAAGATTATGGATTTATTTTTACATGTCATAGGTTTATTTGTGTCGGGGGTTTATCAAATTTAAAATTTTTGTTGTCAAGTTGCATACAAACAGAAATGTAACGAAGAATATCATTCCGAATAGCTGCCGCTCTTCTTGGGTATCTGTTTTAATTATTAGTGTTAAAAAAAAGGCTTTCTAATGGAAATAATTTAAGGTGGCACCATACTTTGCTGGAAAAAAAATTTGATGTTGAATTATACAAAAGGATAATTCAAATGAAAATAGCGGAATCAAATTCATTGATGTCAAAGTCAAACGATGTAGGTATCCTACAACATTGAAATATTATATGGTTATGGTTAAAAATGCATTAACATGACATATCTGTTGTTTTACAACAAGTAAGAACAATAATCAGAACTCGTTGTAGCCTGTCTGCCTGCGGAACGCCACTCGAAAATATTCTTTATTAATCTAATTCTACCTCTTAATTAGTCGTAATTAATATCTATGGCATTATTCGAAAACATTGTCGATGGTAACATTAGTATATCTAAGCTATAGCTCTATCTTTAATAAATGTATATTTTTAGGGTTCCGTATCGTATAAGGAAACACAGAACGCTTACATGATAACTTAGTTGTCTGTCTGTCAAAATCTTTTTTTTTTTTCAAGAAAACTTATTAAGTTGATTAATTCTATGATTCCTTGAACCAGGGGAAAGATCAATTTTCTGTCAAAAGATACGGCCACTGCCCCGTTTATCTCGTATATTTTGATATCTCCCGTTGACCTAGAATAATGAATTTTGGCAAAAAGAATTATCGGACAACTGAGATAAAGAGAAAAATACGAAAACCGTTAAATTTTAGTTACATTACATTTTTTTTTGTAATTACAAAATTATTTGCAGTTGGTAAACTAACCGTGCCTTATATACGGGGACAACAGATCTCTAACGGCAAAGTTTATTCCTCAAAATAATTCATTTTATCGTAAAAGCAATGTTCGGTGCTTTTATAGCCGAGGAAAGCATACAACATAATAGAAAAAGAAAACGGAAAAAATCCCGTGATGGACGAACTATTCACATACCTACAAATTTATACGGAACCCTCGGTGCGCGAGTCTCGACTCGCACTCGGCCGGTTTCTTTTTAATATAAAGTCATACAAATTGACCTTACGGTTGTATGGTGTCATCTTTACACAATGTTGAACAATATGCATTACTGTACAGAAAGACTCATAAAAAGAAAACATTAAAACATCCAATTCCATTCCAAAACCATACCAACAACAGACATTGTTAACGGCATATGTTGTTTGGTTACGGGAGACACGTTTTCCACACACACTATATGTAATAACACCATTAAAATAATTTAGGTCATGTAAATAAATTTATTACATCTAAAATATTTTTCTTAATTTTTTTATGCTAGTGAGTGAGATAAAACAAAAACAAGAAAATATAAATAATATAAATAATACTTAATATAAATAATAATATTATAAATATAATTTTATTAAACTCAATAATGTGTGTGTGTGTGTATATATATATATATATGCACTACATCACGTTAGTAAGACGTTTAGTTACATCCTTCTTGTTTTCATTAAGGAAGTATACAGAGGAGAGGAAAGATATAGATAGAGGAATTAAGACGACATCTCATGCTGCAGCACGAACTTTGAAATAGTAAAAATAAATGAACAGTAGATTGCTGGGAAGTTTCCTATGTCAATCCTTACATGGACTTATTTTCACGCCATTACAGGTAATTCCATTTAATCTTATATAAAGCTCATAAGATATTAAACTGATTATGTAACAACGCTTAGTAAGTTTCCGATATTGTTAAGCAATCTTAAGATACTAAAGTGACACCATTTTCTAGCTAGCGGATTACCCATAATTTTTCCCGCTCGTACTCCTTGGGTATACTCAATATCCTCTCTTAGTGGACATTACGTCTACCAAGAAATCTCCATGCAAAATTTGAAAGATCGGTGGTATCTTTGGTAGCTGTCGTCAGAACGAGCCTAGCCAAAGCCACGTGCTGTGGTGTAAAATACTCTGAACGAGGATAGAAGGCATTAAGTACATGTGATGTGTTATGCCAAGCTATGTGCTCATATAAAAATATCCCCGCTTATTTAAAAGCAGTGATGTCTTCTGTAATATGCGTATTATTTCGTTCGAATGTCTAGAAGATTCCCAACGCCATGTTCGACATTGGGAAACTTCTAGAGGTCCGAACGTAGACCCTGTTAGTAATAAACAGTTATAAACTTTTAGTCAAAAGCACTTTGAATACAAAAACGAGACAAAACATACAAATATTTCACAGACAACATTATTCATGCGGTTAATTATTTCTATCATAGTAACGTATGCAGTATACGTCATCGTTTTCAAGCTGTAAGTTAAGTCTGTAGACAACAATCCATCACCAGTTAGTAGCAGACTCAATATTGTATTGAACTAGACTTACATGTCTTTACTACGACTCCATTGCACTGTTTATATTTTTATCACTATGTTCTTAAATAATGTATACACATACATAAAATGTAACTGGATTTTAACACACTGTATAATCACTAAAATCATATATGAAAGCGTAGCATTGAATCGACGTATGCACATTTAAGCACTTATTACTGTGGTTCCGAGACTAAAATAAAGAGGGCACTTTTCTGTGCGTATTCAAGAGGCGCCAGCGTCAGTTTTCCCATTGTTGGGATATTTGAAAGGCACAGGGAAAGGAAGGGTTCAATTGGGTTATGAAAACTACCAAATAAGATTGTAAAGGGTAAAATGTGCTTTCCGACATGTTAGTGCTATTTGATAGAATATCTAATTATGGTCACTTACTATAGATATTATAGATCATTAAGATATTTTACAACACACGGTTTAATGTACTTAAAAATATAAACTTTATATAAATATATTTATCAAGTATGATAAGCAATCGCAAGCACAACATTTAAACTGACTTGTCAACAGATTTAACATTCCCTGTACTATTGTCGTTGGTTTTGAACTTGCCACGTGAAGGTATCGTTAAAAATTGACCAAATTAAGTATTTAAATAGATTTTACAAACAAATGTCGATGAGCCCTCCGTTTCCTGCGCCTTTTCATTTGTCATGACCGATTTATATGCAAAGAAATTACATACGTATCTTTAAATTATACAAAGCGGTATAAAAGTAATACTCAAAATAGGGTCCTACTCATTGATAGGTACAAAACTCACAGCGACAACTCATGTAAAACATTTGCAGGTCCATAACGGTACAAAGGTCAAACAGTCTAGCTTGAGGTGTCGTTGTGTGTTCAACACTGACGTTGACGTGCATAAGCATGGCTTAAAGGGTAATCCACTTAGTTAGTAAGCTCGCTAGGAGCTTAGTAACCAAGTGGTAGCACCATAGTGTAAGATACCACTACAAAAATATACTACATACAGAAAATGCACTCTTAAAAGCTGCCATAATCACTATGTACTACGTAGACAAAACTGGAAGCTAAACTGCACTTAATCACAGAGATTTTGTAGTTTGTAGTTGTAGAGTAGTAGCTACGTTGTGTTGACGACTGTACGGGCTACCACGTACGAGCGTACGGGCTACGCACGCGGGCGTACTTAGCGCGTACTAGAGTGCGAAAGCAAATTAAAGGCAATTTCCCACAGTTATACAAATTCGTATTCTCAAATGGCAGTTGCATAAACGCCGTCACTCAGGTTCTATACAGACGAACTACATGTTTCGATGCAGTTTTAAAAACAGCTCAAAAACAGTATCCGAACTGCCAATTTGTAGCTGACATGCAGTTCAAATGCAACCTAGCTGCATAAACTAGGTAATCTTATACATAGAAGTTGGTATTTGTTTGTTTGCATTTTATGTGCTGCAATAACGTTCATCCCATTGCTATAAAACTATTATAAACTTATTGCTAGCACTTTTGCGAAAGTATAAGATAATATTTTATTTCTTTGTTTTATTTTTTAAAGTCTGTATTGTAAGTGATTTCTGATAATAAATATTCATTTAGAAAGAAAAAAGAAAGAAATTCTTTCTATTGGAGTTTACTCCTTAACAAAATATGATACCCTTGCCAGTTATTTATTTGTCATAAGATTTGAGAAAGAAAGAAATGGCAGCGATGCGCCGGGTTCTACACATTTTATTGCGTAACTAGTTGCAAAATAAAATGTTGTGTTATTTACAAACTAATTATGATAACTAACAAAATAACTAACTAATATAACAAGACAATATAGCACAAAAAGATTGAACAATTAAAGTCTAAAAAAATAATTTTTTTGCAATACATAAGGTATTACTCGCGCGATGCTACCTCTGCTGCTAAAACAACAACCTTCCAGGGAGTTGTCAATTGGCTGCAGTTTTCTGAGGTGGGACTTCCTCAGTCGGGAAGGAACTTCTGACTTAAAAACATAAGGTCTTAAAAACACCCAGACCAGGGCAAACAGACGTGTTCATGTAGACAAATGTTCCGTGTGGTAATCGAACCCACGAGCGTTGGTGTCAAAGTAGCGTTAGTAACCATTGCGCCATCGAGTTCTTCAAAATCCTATGCACCGCAAATAAGCACAAACCAACATGATGTGATATGGTTACCGTAGCGTATTAACGTATAGACATCACGGCGGCGTATCGCTGCTGACGCGGCAACTCCTCAAGAGCTACCAGTAGCCTCATCCAGCTATTCTAAACCCAATCATCCTCTGCCACCATTGAAGCCTGCACCCTTACAATTCACCTTGACATAGAATCGAAGCACTTCGAAGTATGGCGATATTTTAATACAATTTAAGGGTAAAAATGGCACTGCCCATTTTGACTAGAAATTAAATGAAAGAATGAAATGTTGGAGCGTCGAGTGTAACGTTGGTACTGCCCCAGAGAAAACCAACTTTAAAATATGCAGCGAGAACCAAAGACGTTTGTACTGTCCCGGTGAAAATCCGCTTTAAAATATGCAGTGAGAACCAAAGACGTTTGTACTGTGCCAGAGAAAATCCGCTTTAAAATATGCAGTGAGAACCAAAGACGTTTGTACTGTCTCAGAGAAAATCCGCTTTAAAATATGCAGTGAGAACCAAAGACGTTTGTACTGTCTCAGAGAAAATCCGCTTTAAAATATGCAGTGAGAACCAAAGACGTTTGTACTGTCCCAGAGAAAATCCGCTTTAAAATATGCAGTGAGAACCAAAGACGTTTGTACTGTCTCAGAGAAAATCCGCTTTAAAATATGCAGTGAGGACCAAAGACGTTTGTACTGTCTCAGAGAAAATCCGCTTTAAAATATGCAGTGAGAACCAAAGACGTTTGTACTGTCCCAGAGAAAATCCGCTTTAAAATATGCAGTGAGAATCAAAGACGTTTGTACTGTCCCAGAGAAAATCCGCTTTAAAATATGCAGTGAGAACCAAAGACGTTTGTACTGTCTCAGAGAAAATCCGCTTTAAAATATGCAGTGAGAACCAAAGACGTTTGTACTGTCCCAGAGAAAATCCGCTTTAAAATATGCAGTGAGAACCAAAGACGTTTGTACTGTGCCAGAGAAAATCCGCTTTAAAATATGTAGTGAGAACCAAAGACGTTTGTACTGTCTCAGAGAAAATCCGCTTTAAAATATGCAGTGAGAACCAAAGACGTTTGTGACCCAAACTGACAGTCACTTGGAGAAACACAAAAATCTCTCGGGCATTTGTAATTTGGCAGAGTTTTTCTGTGAGGTGGAGGTAGCTACTTCGTCAGTGGCGCTGTTTTGATGTACCCTACCAGTCTTAAACATAACTAGACCAAGATAAACAAATATGTTCATGCACACAGATATTTGCCTGTGTGGGAATCGAATCCACGATCCTCGTCAAATACCGTTTCCGAAACATCTGCAATAAACGTGACTAAAATAGTCGATGTAAATATAAACGCATTAGTAACATAATTCTTTTAGAACTCCTACTTAAAGCACTGTTTTTAACAAAAAGCTTCTGCACGTACCCAAAATACGCCGATCTGAAACAGCCCTTTAAATCATTAACTCGTGTATTGAGGGCCTCCGGTCTCACTGTGTAAGTAAGGTAATTTATACTAATATACAAAGCGGTAGAGTTTTGTTTGTTTGAAGGCGCTAACCTTTGGAACCACCAGGTGGATTTGAAAAATGCTTTTTGCATTATACATCCCAATTCTTGACGAAGGTTATAGGGTATATTCAACAACACGATACGTCTCTCAGAAGTCGAGAAAAAAGAAAGAAAGCAGAAAAGCGGTTCCCACGGGGTGCCGGGCCGTAGCGGACTGCAATCTTTATACTTCTTTTTTTTTTTTTATCGGGACAGGCCCGCCACTGTCTCCTGTGTATCCCGAATTAACAGCGGCGACCACCAAAAAGGCAATGTACAGTGAAGTTCATTGCTGTCCCGGGGGTTAAACTACAGCTGCCTTGGAACTCAACACGAATTTAATCAGAAGAAATTTCTAAGAGTAGGCAGTTTTGGAATTGACTTCCCCTCTTGGCAAAGTGAGAGATAGCAATATGACAAATAAGGCATTAAAAAAACCTCAAAGAGATGGCTAGTCAAGTGAAGCTCAACTGCCGTGTCGGTTTATCAAATATCTAACACTATTGGGACCTAAACTGTGAGTTGTTACCTAACACATCGATTCCAATAATAGATTGCAGAACCGCCTAAACGTCTGATAATTCTCCCTATTAAGTATAATAGTTTAATAATAATAATTCAACAGTCGTTGGAGAATTCGGTGGTATACTTACAGATTCGAATAGGGCTCCGTTCTTGCCGATGTTGCCGGAGGGCGTCAGGCCGAGGCCTCCCACCAGGCCGGAGCACATGTCCGACATGATGTCACCGTACAAGTTCGGCATCACCTGCAAATATAAATGTATAAATCGCAGACGTGTATATATACATATATATATATCAATACGCCAGCTCTCTTTCTGGGTATCCAGAGAACCGAGAGTTATATGACGTGGTCCTTACACACTTCGCTCATTTCTTTAACATTCATACCGCTTTTCACTTTTCTTGTTTCCCTTCTTTTCGCAGAGGTTTCTTCTCCTTCTGTTATCACACATGTTTATACTACGTCGAGGGGCAAACAAGCACATGGTCCACCTGGTAACCACTATACCAGGTGGGTTAAATGCATGTTTGCCATACTTATTTAGAAGGATGCAGGAGCCGACGATGGCCACAGTCCCTACACACCAACCACGACCAAATTGATCGTATTTTAACAG
This sequence comes from Pyralis farinalis, assembly GCA_947507595.1. Taxonomy (NCBI): domain Eukaryota; kingdom Metazoa; phylum Arthropoda; class Insecta; order Lepidoptera; family Pyralidae; genus Pyralis; species Pyralis farinalis. The sequence continues at coordinate 32,321,229 of OX382274.1, read as the reverse complement.
AAGGTGGTGTCAGGAGCCATTTAGAGCCGCGACAGCCCAGTGGATAAGGAACCGGCCTATTGACCAACTGGTCCCGGGTTCGAATCCTGGCGGGGGCATGTACCACTAAATTCGTTTTTTCAGATTCATGTAGATACTTGCTCGGCGGTGAAGGAAAACATCTTGAGGTAGCCCACTCATCAAAGAAATTATATTTCGAAAGACTGCAGCCTGACGTCTGAAGTTGAGTTATCTTGGATGAGAAGATGTATTGAAGTTTCCCGAACGCTGACCAGCCGAGTTGGATCCGTCTGTTGACCTCTCGGTCATTTGGACTTACCTAACTGAATAACCTGCCCTAGGTAGACATATTCGTCAACAACTTCGAGCTTAGTGCTTCCAACCGTGACCGGCATAGGTGTAACATGGACATTCGACATGATCTTAGTCTTGTCCATGTTCATCTTGAGACCTACCTGGTTGGAAACACTATTGAGGTCATTGAGGATAGCGCCAAATTCCTCCAGCCATTTCACCATGAGATCTATATCGTCGGCAAATCGAAGGTGAGTGATGTATTCCCCATTGATGTTTATGTATGCTTTCCAGTCCAAGAGCTCTTAACATCAGCCTGTTTCCTAATCCACTAGGATTGGCGGGGTCCGCTACCTAAGTCTAAAGATTTGGCGAAGATACTGACTCTTACATGGAACGACTGTCGTCGAAATATAACTTCTTATAATTACATGCGAATTTCCTCACGATGGTATCTCTGATATTAAGGGTGGCTTTTTATTTATACAACTAGACTGGCAAACAAGCATGCGGCCCGCATGTGATTGGCGCTCGCAACACCACGCGGATGTTACTAGTGCGCTGCCAATCTTGTGACCTAAGGATGTTTCGTCACACCCAGTAATTTCTCTGCCATATCACACTCTTCAAACCGGAACACAGCTATATATATAGATATAGCTGCTTGGCGGTAGACATAGGTGAGACAGAGGTACCCACGAAGACGACTTTTGTACAAAGTCTCCCACCGGCTTACAAACAAGCAACAACAAAAAATATTTTTCTCCAAAACTGTAAAGAAATATTCTAGAATTTACACATTATTAAACTATATAGTTTCTACAACCACATTGACACAAATAAATAATACAACATATATTTAAAAAAAATACGAGATTCTCTTTTGCTGACATATAAAGTAGATCAGTTTAACTACATTATGCAATGCCTACGCCGCAAAGGATCTGGCGTGAAGATATACATACATATATGTAATGGCCAGTACTCACGAGCACGTCAAACTTGGATGGGTCCTGCACCATGTTCAGGCAGACGGTGTCCAGGTACCGCTCCTCGAACTTGATGTCGGGGTACTTGGTCGCCAGGTCGCGACAGCACCGCAGGAACAGCCCATCCGACATACGCCTGTACGATAACACATTTTTTTTAAATCAGTAAATCACAAAAGTGTATTGAATACCAGTTTTTGTGAGAGGTAGGGCGCATCAAAGCAGCTTATATGGGGCTATTATAAGTGCCTTCACCTCCCAGAAAACCGCAGCCAAATAACAAACCCTAGAGGATCGTTGTGTTCCTGTGTGTAAGTGAGGTCGCCGGTAAGTTCTTAAGGAGTTGTTGCGTTAGCAGCAGAGGTGGCATCGCGCGATAATGTATTACCAGTGTTCATTGGCTACGGTAACCACTTTACATCAGGTGGACCGTATAGTTGTAAAAAAAATTACCTACTACTACTACTCCAACCCTTAATCGTCCCATTGCAGGGATACGGGTCTCCCTTCAACCGAAGGGGTTTAGAGCATACTCCACCACGCTGCTCAAATGCGGATTGGCGGAGGCCAGTGTTTACAAGCCGCCCGAGGGCCACTAGACTTGGCTTCACGACTGTCATCCATCGACAACAGTCGGGACCGACAGCTTAAAGTGCCGTCTGAAGCACGAAGAAGCGTGAGTTAGATAAACCCATGCATTGACAGGCCATCAAGTTCTCGCGAGTTGTCCAGTGAGGGTTATTTGTGTAATCTATACTATTTATATAAAGCGGAAGAGTTTTTTTATTTAATTGGTTAATTGTTGGAACGTCCTAATCTCAGGAACTACAAGTCGGAATTGAAAAATTCTCTATGCATTTAATAGCCCAATTCTCGAGGAAGTTTATAGACTATTTAAGAGGTGGCCATTAAGCTAAGTGGCCATAAAGCATTTTGTTTTTATTAATAACTCTGAATTTATGATCAATCCCAAAAAACGCTCAATACAGGCACTGTAGAACCATATTTATATTTCTTTGAGACATGTTCTGTTTTTATTATTTATATACAATTAGTCATAATATTGATTATTGCTGTAAGTGGCAACAATAGGCAATAATTAAAATTTTGGTTTCTTGTACATAGATAGTAAATACAAGATATGTTTCAAAAAAACATATATATGATTCTTCATTGCCAGTATTGAGCGTTTTTTGGAATTTGTCTTAAATTCACCGTTATTAATAAAAACAAAATGAGGGCGCCACTTAGCCAATGCCCATGTTAACGTTTCGCTACGGGGCGGGCGAAGCCGCGGGCAACAACTAGTCAAAAATAAAGTTAAAAAAATATTTATTTCACTCTCCCTCCCTCGTGTCCACTTAGACACTCGATAAGAAACTTTTTTTTTTCTTATACAACGTACAAAAAAGCAAACAAGCACACGGCCCACCTGATGTAAAGCTGTTACCTAGCCTATGTACACAACGAATCCTTAGGAGCTTACTGGTGACCTCACTCACTCAGAGGAACACAACAACCGTCCGGGGAGTTGTTATTTGGGTGCTGTGACCTCTTTTAAAACCACCCAGACCAAGACAAACAGACATGTTCATGCACACATATGTTTGTACTGTGTGGGGATCGAACCCACGAGCGTCGGTGTCAAAGTAGCGTAACAGCGACTTTACGAACGAGCGTTACGTTACGTTATATATATATATATGTATAGATTTTCATTAAGCACGTCTCAATGGCGTGACGAAGTAACTGGGCAGATCGGCGGCAAAACAACAAATGCACGTGAACCAATTAAAATTCAACTTAACAACGAACACGATAAGGACTACTGCGATGTCGACCGCCCGTATTACAAGCCGGTGCTAACGAGGTGTAAAGTATACTCTACATTAACACCAATAAAGGCATGTCATGTGATAAACGAAGTAGCATTGTGTCATCTGTGAACACACTGAACAATACTGTATGTGTTTGCTTTTCTGATACACGCAATCTGGTTTGTACCACTTTGTATGTTCATGCAATTTGTGCCGGTTGGCAATTACCATTAGTAGATTGCATGGTGGTCAAAATTGGTCAGTAGGCTCGGATATGTAGGCGCTAAAACACAACGTTTTGTGAGCGAGGGATGCCTTCATTCGCAGACAAGTGGATTATTGGCAACAACATTGCAGCGCTTTTTTAGGAACCCCATTTCATCATGTTCCTTCGGCCGACCACGACCTCTCTGCACCGTGCAGTACGCGACCTTTTGTTTGCAATATGGCGAGCGGTAAGACATTCAGTTGTACCGCTCGCCATCGACGGCAAGTTCGACTCCAGTATGAAACATGAAATTACGAAAAGAAAGCCCATAAGAAAAAAATGGTAATTCCATTTTACTTTTCAGTAAAGCGGTCACTACAGTCTGTAATCGTTTGAAACACAATGAGTATCGCGCGATGACATTCCCGCTGGTGACGTCACCAACTCCATACTACTTTACTGGTAACCTTCCTAGTAAGAGGTAGGAGCCTTTTTTATACAATTTCGGGAGGCATGCAAGCATACAGCCTGTCGTATGTAAAGCGATTATCAGTCTATGTTCACGCACTGCAGCAGCACTGTTCACGCGGATCGCCTGCGTAGACGTGGAAAGGTCACTAACGCAAGTGACAAATGAGTCCAGTTATGAGCAGATTACGATTAACACTCGCTGTTCGATTGTGTTTGTTATTACGCACGACTTACAAACGGTACAAAGATCAATGTGTAACGTTTGACGTGCACTCAGCTGTACATATTACTCGCCAGTCGTGTCGCTCTAAGATCGGTCTAGAATTTTCTACACTATAATCATCGTCGTCATTTTGAATAGAAGGACATTCACTGCAAGTCATAGGCGTCGCCCATTAGAAAAATATTTTTTAAATATACAACAGGTTCCTTGCGGGGTACCGAGCGCCATAAGACGCGTTACTTAATCACACGCACTCTCTTCTTTAAGATTCATAGCTCTTTAGATGCATCCTCGCCGGTTCCTAGGGCTCCTGATATCACATTCTGGTAAAACGCGACCAATTTGGTCCTAGTAGATGAGTGTCGGCTTTCCTCGGCTCCTACATCCTTATACTTTCGCATCGTAAAAATATATTTTTAGATTTCCTATTAATTTTGTAGTTATACTTCTTTAGGCGCGTTATGAAAAAATGATGAGAGTGAAATTTTAAGATGCGCGCGCATCACTGTAACACGAAAGTAACAGGTTGAAGCTGCTAAATGTTTCACGGTATTACCGGTAGATGGCGCTATAGTTAAAAATGTATAACATTTGTACTTGACATTTGACTTGTATGTGATACATTCCATAAACATCGCCACTACTACTTCAAAGACATTTTTTAATTTTACTATAAGAACCCTTTTTATAAATTAAAATATTATTATTTAATATAATTAATACTAAATATTATTAAATTATTAATGTTAAATAATTATTTAATGATGCAAAAGAAGTATAACTTTTCACGCGCGTACATAAGTACACGCACCCATTTTTATTTATTAAGTAAAATTTCTGCACAGGACTTAATGCTATATAAGCATTCTCAATCAGTCAACCTGTAAACAGCTGAAAAGAAAACATACCATAGACAAAAACTTACATGATGTTGGCCTTGTGTACAGCGGTGACCTTCTTCCGCTTGTTGTCTCTGGCGAACTGGAAGGCGAACTCGGCGACGCGCTTGCTGGCCTCCTCGGTGATCAGCTTGATGGACTGCACCACGCCGTCGACGATCTCGTGCTCTATGCCAGAGTATTCTCCCTCGGTGTTCTCTCTGATCGTGACCACGTCCACGTTGTCGTAGAGGGTTTTGATACTAGAAATGAAGGGAAACATTTTAACGTGCTTATAACGTACGTTTCACTTAGTTACTGCTTGCAAAATTACGTACAGTCGATACACTTCTTTTGATATTTTGTCTTACTGTACGATAAACATTGTCCCATCACTGTAACTGCCAGTTCTTATCCCTGACGTCACATGAGGTCTTATATATAAGACAGCGACGAACCCGCAGTATACCAAATGCAGTTCAGTTTAATATAATATAGATATGTTATAAAAAATCAGTTGAGAATGCGCAAGCTTGCATTGCTAGAGGAACACTTGGCTCGTTAATTATATATCAAATTTTTTAAACTATGTCGGCCATTTTAACCATGCTCCTTAAGAAATATGATATTGGTTTTTAAGACATTCCTATTCTACTTTTTAATTTACTTTTTGAATCTGAAATAAAAATTAAAAAATTTTTCTTTAAATTTGTCGGCCATTTTGACCATATTTCTTAAGAGATAGGAGGTTGGTTTTTCAGACATTCCTATTCTACTTTTTATGCTGAATCCGAATCTGAAGTCAAAATTCGAATATTCGAAAAAAAGCGACAGACACACACACACAGACAAACATATAGATTTCATATAGGAACGGTGTTCCTGAAAAAAAGACTATTATTTGATATCAATTAATATCGTGCCTAATATATTCCTGCCCAACATAAAGTCTGCAAGTACAAAGCGACCTATAGTAAATTTTTGAGTTTTAAGAGATTGTTGGTTTGAGCTTGGTGTGACGATTATAAAGATTTCTATCAGCATAAATGACTGCACGATTCTGCAAGCACTATCAAGAATCGACCAGACGGTATTTATCAATAGGAAATAGATAAATTCGTCTGCCTGATAAAAAAAAGCTAGCAAGTGCGAGTTGAATTCGCTTGGAGAGGGTTCCGTACGATGAATATGTTATCTACCACGATCTTATCTGACGCAAATTTGTCTATGTCAGCTAAAATAATTTATCCGAATAAAAATCTTAATATTGTAGTAGAAAAAAAGGTTTCCCATACATTCAAGATGGTCAAGGTCTATTTTTAACCCCCGACGCAAAATGGAGGGGTGTAATAAGTTTGACCGCTATGTGTGTCTGTGGCACCGTAGCTCTTAAACGGATGAACCGATTTGGAAGTGGTTTTTTGTTATTTGAAAGCAGGTTTTCTATAGGTGGTTCTTAGATATGTTTTATCAAAATCGGTTTAGCCGTTTCCAGGTCACCAGCTGTTTTGTTAGCTGCGCCAGGAATCTTAGACGCATAATGGGTATTTACTTTACTTTCTAACATATGTTTAACCTAAAATTTGAAACACCCATGTATGCTATATAACTATGCAAAATTATGTTTTTTTTATTTTATATAGGTTTTTGAGAAGGGGATTTAAAAAGAATTTAATTTATTATAAATAACTTTAAAATTAATAATTACAATAATTAATATTTAATTCAGAAGGTGACGTCAGGAGTCTTAGAAACCCGCGCGCGTGCATAAGAAGGTCTACGAATGATAGAGAAGCGAGTAAGGTGTGTGAGGATCGAGTCATGTGGCGTTCAAAGTCAAAGTCAAAATCTTTTTATTCCGTAAAAATGGCTACTTGTTTGGAATCGTCACAATTTTTTTCCCTACCGTGCAGTTTATGACTAGGTGAGCACTGATAAAAATACTGCCAAAAACTCAGGCATCCCTCTTTTGGTATCCAAACAAATTTACATATTTTATTAATTACATTATAATTGGATCGACTCACTCCCAGGCATTTTTATCATTAATATAGTCAGATACTTTATAATATGCACTGCTACACAATTTGGCTTTAATAGTAGTTTTAAATTTGTTTATTGACAATTCTCTTATATTGCAGGGAAGTTTGTTATAGAACCGTATACATTGCCCCATAAAAGAATTACTTATTTTGTGGAGACGGCTTGCATGTAACACAAGATTATGCTTATATGTAGTATTTATGCTATGAGTATCACTCTTTTTACAAAATGAGTCTATGTTTTTATGGACATACAAAAGATTTTCATAGATATATTGCGATGCGACTGTTAAAATATTTATTTCTTTGAATTTTTCTGTAAGGCTCTCCCGGGGACCAAGTTTGTAGATAGCTCTTATGGCTCTCTTTTGCAATAAAAAGATGGTGTTAATGTCCGTGGAGTTACCCCAAAGAAGAATTCCATATGACATAATACTATGAAAGTAGCTGAAATAAACTATTCTAGCCGTATCAATATCAGTGAGCCGTCTAATAGTTTTCACTGCATAGGCTGCAGAACTTAGTTTTCCTGATAAGTTCGGTACTTTACATACAAAAATAGATATTCGCCACACTTGCTCATCTCCTTCCAATGATACGGGTCTCTCTTCAATCGAAAGGGTTTAGTTTAGACCATACTCCGCCACGCTGCTGTTGTATTTTTATATTGTTGTATTGGTGTCTTCGAGCCGCTCGAAGACCGTTGACTTAATTTAACAACTGTCATCTATACATAACTGCCGGCTGAACGTGCACTACGAGATAAATTAAAACCATCCACATATAAGCTGCCTTTGACGTTGCTTAACCTGCGTGTACGATTAGAGTGACACGCGCAACGACGTCGAGCTTCTTTTATTTTAATTTTCTAATTTGTCGCGTAAAAGTGGCAACCACATTTGAAATTCCTTTATTTACGTCACAAGCTCGTATTTGGGTCAAGGAAATTCATATTGTGTACCAGATTTCAACTTAATCGGTTCAGTAGATTCGGACGGCCCGGCTTAGGCTTTTTGACGAGCTCCGTGGCGCAGTGGTTAGTAAAGCTACTTTCAAACCAACGCTCGTGGGTTCGATTCTCACACAGGACAAACATTTATGTGCATGAACTTATCTTTTTGTCTTGGTCTGGGTGTTTTCACGAGAGGTAGGACGCATCAACGCGGGCCGTATGGGGAAGTACCTGCACTTCACAGAAAATCGCAGCCAAACTCCCAAGGCGGCTGTTGTTTTTGCGTGAATTGCTATGTTAGCAGTGGAGGTGGTATTGCGCGAGTGATACGTAATGTGTTGCAAGCGTTCATAGCCAACGGTAACAGCTCATCAGGTGGAATGTATGCTTGTATGCCTCACGACATTGTACATAAAGAAAAAAAACTTTCGTTTTTTCATACTTACGTACGCAACCCTAAAAGGTACGTGCGTACTGTCGTCAATCGACATTGAACGAGATTGTACGTGAGGACACGTTGAATGAATTCAATGTCGCGGATAAAGGCGGGGACACACCGGAATTGTCAATGTCAACAGAAACTGATGTATCACGCCAAGCTAACACACACATGCATCTTATGATGTAACAGGAAAGGCGAGATTTGAACGGGTTTGTACAGCTTGATCTGTTTTCGTGTGTACGTCTATCAAATGTACTTACACGTATTTTTCCAGAAGGAATATAAATATTTTTAATTAATCGTGTACTGAAAAGAGCGAGCTGGGGAATTACAGACCCATGTCTATACTACCAGTTTTGAGTAAAGTATTCGAAAGGATAATGCTTGATCAATTGAAACTCTTTTTCAAGACTAATGAAATTTTTCATGATGCACAATACGGTTTTACAGCTGGTAAATCTACTACGGATGCATGAGTGGCATTGGTTAGGCAAATCCTTAACGCATGGAAGTGATCACAGGATGCTATTGGGGTTTTCTGTGATCTCTCTAAAGTTTTGATTGTGTAGATCATCAGACATTGTTACTCAAGCTGAACTATTATGGAGTTAGAGGTAAAGCCAAGAACTTGATTGCATCTTATTTAAATGCAATTTGATCTAACCTGCTTCGTGTGCTTCCGCCACCAATTAGTTCATGCGGCATAGCGCCGGCCGGCACCCACCCACTACTGTTAGGTAGGCCGCATGAACTAATTGGTGGCGGAAGCACACAAAGCAGGTTAGATCAAATTGCACGTAAATTTGACTTTCGCAAAATAACGCCCGAATCTATTAACTATCTTATTTAAATAACAGATTGCAGACAGTTGACATAGATGGGGTTAAATCTAAGGGCAATACTGTTAATATCGGGATGCCCCAGGGTTCTATTTTGGGCCTATTTTTAGTATATGTAAATGATCTACATGGTGCAGAAAATGGCGGATATAGTACTATTTGCTGATGATACCTCTCTTATTTTTAATGTGGCCCGCTGTTGTGAAAATATTGACAAGGTAAATGGTGTTGTGTCTGTTATTTCAAACTGGTTCACATGTGTTGCTAAACTCAGCTAAAAATAAATGCATGAAATTTAGTCTTCCAAATGTGAGTTCTGCCAATACAGAAGTTCTCATTGGGAATAATAAATTAGAACTTGTTAATAACACTGTGTTTCTTGGAATTACAGTAGACTCTAAATTACAATGGGGCCCCACATAAATAAACTAGCCAGTAAGCTCAGCTCTGCTGCATATGCAGTTAGGAGAATCGGGCAACTGACGGATGTAGTTACTGCGCGCTTAGTCTATTTCAGCTACTTTCACAGCATTATGTCGTATGGTATACTATTGTGGGGAACGGCGGCTGACATTGAGACAATTTTTATCTTACAAAAAAGAGCCATTCGCTCTATTTATAATATGGGCTCCAGAGAATCCCTCAGGGAACTGTTCAAAGAAATAAATATCCTCGCTGTTACTTCTCAATATATTTATGAAAACATAATGTATGCCCGTAAAAATTTAAAGTCGTTTTCAAACTTCAGTGAAAAATTTAGAAGTAGAAATAAGTTGGGTATGCCGGTCGGCTTGCTAGGACTACTGGTAGATGTTTTCTTGTAAATTGTATTCGATTTTATGATAAGTTGCCTGAAACAGTTCTGTCCTTTGCTGACAATGTATTCAAAAAGCACATTAAAAATACTCTATAAGAAGGGCTTATTATAGAATTGATGAATATGTAAGTGACAAAGATTTCTGGAAATAATTCAGCACAGACCACCTGTCCTTAATAGTAATTAATAATCTTTATTTTTACCATTTGATATCATTATTGTACCAATAATTATAATAATTTTCACGTATTGCGAGCGTTCATAGGCTACCGTAATCAAATTCAGTAGAGAGGTAGGGCGCATCAAAGCAGCCCGTCTGGGAAAGTACCCTCCACCTCAGCGAGAAAACCGCAGCCAAATAACAACTCCCTAGAGGGTTGTTGTGTTCCTGCATGTGAGTGAGGTCACCAGTAAGCTCCCAAGGAGTGGCTGTGTAAGCAGCAGAGGAGGCATCGCGCGGGTGATACTTAATATATCGCAAGCGTTAATAGGCTACGGTACCCGCTTTTCATCAGGTGGGCCGTATGCTTGTATGTCTCCCGTTGTATAAAAAATCTTTCCACTTGACATACTCTTTCCTAATTTTCGGTCTAATTGTAAGTAGTGATGCCACTCGATAGGCCACTATCGATAGGCTGGCAATAGTGCAAATATCGATAGTACCATCGATACTATCTTTTGGCAAATTCAGTGGCTCAGTTGTGAATGACGCGAGTTTGAGACCAACGCTCGTGGGTTCGATTCCAACACATTTGTGTGCATGAACATGTCTGTTTGTTTTGGTATGGATGTTTTAAGACAGGCAGGGCGCATCAAAGCAGCCCATCTGGGGAAGTACTTACCCCTTACAAAAAACCGCAGCCAAATAACAACTCCCTAGAGGGTTGTTGTGTTCCAGCGTGTGAGCGAGGTCACCAGTAAGCTCCTAAGGAGTTGCTGTGTAAGCAGCAGAGGAGGCTTCGTGCGAGTGATACTTAATATATTACAAAATTTAATAGGTTACATTTATAACGTTACGTTGTATAAAAAAGAAATGTGGCAATACTATCGATAATTTTAGCCAATCGATATTCACTTAATAAATAATTGTATTGTATAAGTTATTGTAAATCTAAATAACTAGTAACACTTGGTGTATAATTGTTATTAACGAGTACACAAATATAGCTATAGTATAGCGATTATCGAGGCTCAATTCTATCGATAGTATTGTAATTATTCAATAGTATTACTATATTTTGATCGATAGTACTGTAGGCACACATTACGTGCACAGTGCACACAAGCGCATTTTGTTTATGTACGTAGCATGGACCCGGTGCAGTTCAGTTATCATTGTATAGTCACTCCGAATATACGTCGTGCATTCTAATTTCGAGTTAAATAAAGGTCCAGTAAACCTTTTGAACAATCGATATCCTAACTGATATTCACTATCGATAGGCATACTATCGTTAGTACGGCATCACTAGTTACAACCCCCGCTTACAACTAAACACGTTTCCTAACAGATTACAAACCAATGTGTACTCTACTAAGAAAATTAGCAGTCTCACGACGTCAGGGTCAAACCATCATAAACCCCTCACTAGTCAGTTTGATAAGAACGCACCTTGTTGCATATTATACATACTTTCAGCTATGTTACGTAACTGTAACAATGAGAGCTCGATGGCGTGGTTGCGCGTGTCATTCTAACCGAACATCTAGGTGAAGCAATGTCGATCGCAGACTGTCTATGGATGGGTTAGACTCATTTTGTAAAAAGAGTGATACTCATAACATAAATACTAGATATAAGCATAATCTTGTGTTACATGCAAGCCGTCTCCACAAAATAAGTAATTCTTTTATGGGGCAATGTATACGGTTCTATAACAAACTTCCCAGCAATATAAGAGAATTGTCAATAAACAAGTTTAAAACTACTATTAAAGCCAAATTGTGTAGCAGGGCATATTATAAAGTATCTGACTATATTAATGATAAGAATGCCTGGGATTGAGTCGATCCAATTATAATGCAATTAATAAATTATGTAAATTTGTTTGGATACCAAAAGAGGGATGCCTGAGTTTTTTGGCAGTATTTTTATCAGTGCTCACCTAGTCATGAACTGCACGGTAGGGAAAAAAATTGTGACGATTCCAAACAAATGTAGCCATTTTTACGGAATAAAAAGATTTTGACTTTGACTTTACTATCTCGAGGTTTCGAGGGCAGGTTAAGCCGTCGGCGCCGGCTGTTGTCGATAGATGACAGTCGTTAAGCTAAGTCAGTGGTCCTCGGACTGCATGAAAACACTGGTCTCCGCCAATCAGCATTTGAGCAGCGTGGTGGAGCATGCTCTAAACTTCTTTGGTCGAAGGGAGACCCGTATCCCAGCAGTGGGATGAGTAAGGGTTGATGTGGACGTAACTGTATATACGGTATCCATACACATACATCTGGGCCAAATTTCAAAAGCAAATATTGAACATGATTTTAAGACCGTAGCCAAATAAGTACCACCTGAAGGGTTGTTGTTTTGCTACGTGTGAGGTCACGATTTTTACGGTTTCAGAGAAGTTTTCCACCGAGAACTCTGAAGTAGTGGAATGAGCTCCCTTTCCTAGAGACTACAGCGTGGGGGTTCTTCAAGAAAGGCGTGTGGAAGTTTTCACAGGGTCGGCAACGCAAGAGTCACACCCCTAATGTTGTAGAATGCCCATAGACTACAGTAACCGCTTGACATCAAGCGGGCCTCTCGACGTTGTATACAAAGAACCACACGTTGGCTCCAATACGTTGGGCCCAATGTAGATACATAGATAAAATGTTTATTTTGCAACTTCCAACACGTACATGCAGTCCACAGTGTACATACAGTAATCAAACAAATTTGAGACATTACTTAATTACATATTGTATAATAGTACATACTTCAACAGCATGCGTGCGCTGCAGCAATACAAAAATGGTCATGGCTCAGTGTGGGTTTTTGCTCATGCATGACCAAAACACTGATTTTCTTCCACAGCCATTGGACTGATTCAATATATTTTATATTATCAATGTGCTCGTAGCACTTCTCTTTCAGTCCCTTTGATAGGGCCATGAAATGAGAGTCGCCGGCTTAGTCCAATGTTTGTCCTATACCGACCTGTACAATTTTTTATACAATGTCTGAAAGCATTTTTTTTTATACTACGTCGGGAGGCATACAAGCATACGGCCCACCTGATGTAAAGCGGGTACCGTAGCCTATTAACGCTTGCGATGATATATTAAGTATCACTCGCGCGATGCCTCCTCTGCTGCTTACACAGCAACTCCTTGGGAGCTTACTGGTGACCTCACTCACACGCAGGAACACAACAACCCTCTAGGGAGTTGTTATTTGGCTGCGGTTTTCTGTGAGGTGGAGGTACTTCCCCATCAGACGGGCTGCTAGATGCGCCCTACCTTTCTTAAAACATCCAGACCAAGACAAACAGACATGTTCATGCACACAAATGTTTGCCTTGTGTGGGACTCGAACCCACGAGCGTTGGTGTCAAAGTCGCGTCATTCACGACTGAGCCACCGAGCTCGTCAAAAGCGTGTAATCATACGGTTCACCTGATATAAAGCGGTCATATGTAGTCTATGAGCGCTTGTAAAACATTCTTGCAATACGGTTACAATCATCCGATGCCACGTACGCTCCCAACACGGCTACTCCGTAGGAGCTTACTGGTGACCTCACTCAGACGCAGAAACATAACCATCCTCCATGGAGTTGTTATTTGACTGCGGCTTTCTGTGATGAGGCAAATTAAAATTCCCGAGAATCGAATTTGAATAATTGTTTATTTGTGCTCATTTACGTCAAAATTCTCATGTGTAGTAAGTAGTACTTTCCAAATTGCGGACGTTTTGCAACGGACATTCTGCTTTTATAAAGCAGCACCTTTTACATTGAGGGCGTTTAGCAACAGGGAGATTCTGCTTTTATAAAGCAGTACCTTTTAAATCGAGGGCGTTTTGCAACTGGGACATTCAGCTTTTATAAAGTAGTACCTTTTAAATTGAGTGCGTTTTGCAACTGGGACATTTAGCTTTTATAAAGTTGTACCTTTTAAATTGAGGGCGTTTTGCAACAGGGCCATTCTGCCTTTATAAAGCAGTACCTTTTAAATCAAGGGCGTTTTGCAACAGGGACAATCAGCTTTTATAAAGTAGTACTTTTTAAATTGAGGGCGTTTTGCAACAGGGGCATTCAGCTTTTATAAAGTTGTACCTTTTAAATCAAGGGCGTTTTGCAACAGGGACAATCAGCTTTTATAAAGTAGTACTTTTTAAATTGAGGGCGTTTTGCAACAGGGGCATTCTGCCTTTATAAAGCAGTACCTTTTAAATCAAGGGCGTTTTGCAACAGGGACAATCAGCTTTTATAAAGTAGTACTTTTTAAATTGAGGGCGTTTTGCAACAGGGGCATTCTGCTTTTATAAAGCAGTACCTTTAAAAATCGAGGGCGTTTTGCAACTGGGACATTCTGCTTTTATAAAGTAATACCTTTTAAATTGAGGGCGGGCTTGCAACAGGGACATTCTGCTTTTATAAAGCAGTACCTTTTAAATTGCGGTCGTTTTGCAACAGGGACATTCTGCTTTTATAAAGCAGTACCTTTTAAATCGAGGGCGTTTTGCAACAGGGACATTCTGCTTTTATAAAGCAGTACCTTTTAAATCGAGGGCGTTTTGCAACTGGGACATTCAGCTTTAATAAAGCAGTACCTTTTAACTTGAGGGCATTTTGCAACGGACAATCTGCTTTTATAAAGCAGTACCTGTTAAATAGCGGTCGTTTTGCAACAGGGACATTCTGCTTTAATCTTTTAAATTAAGGCCGTTTTGCTCTCATACCGTTTTGGCTATGCACATTCTTTCAGCGAGGTCATTTTGCTATAAAAAACTACCAGCTCCGTATTTGATACGACAATTTCAAATGGTGGAAACGTGTATTTCAGTGTACGACTCTCCTTATCTCTGTCTTCCGAGTATCTGCCATCTCTACATACATTCAACAGCATGTGATTCGAATCCATTATCCGATAACGTATCTCTCACTACATGCTGATTACATATCGGTACTTACACCTGAAAGACTGCTGTGACTCATACGAGTTGGCGCCGTGTAATTGTTAAACGTAATTAAAAAAAAATGCATTTTGTTTAATACAACGTCGGAAGGCATACCAAGCTTACGGCCGTTTTTCCGTAGCCTCTAAACGCTTGCAATAGGTACCTAACACTCGCGCGGTGCCGCCTCTGCCGCTAGCATAGCGACTCCTTAGGAGCTTACTGATGACCTCACTCATACGCAGAAATACAACAACTCTCTATAGTTGTTATTTGGCTGCGATTTTCTGTGAGGTGGAGGTACTTCCCTACGTACTTTGATGCGCCCTATCTTAAAAAATATCTAGACCACGGCAAACAGACATGCTCATGCGCACAAATGTTTGGCATGTGTGGGAATCGAACGAGCGTCGGTGTCAAAGTAACGTAACTATGCGTTTCACTACTGCGCTACCGAGCTCGTCAAATTCACATTCTCGTTTCCAACCACAAAACAATAAACTATTTGACCGCGCATAAAGACACCCCTTGCTCGCGAATACCAAATGTTTTAACGCCTATCACGGCAATTTGAACCTATTGACCAATGGGAGAATATTTTAACCAATGAGCCGATAAGTGACGCGTTGATCCGTGAATTAGCCAATAAGAGTTAGCAAAACTGCAAATAATCTTCTTTAAAAAATAGTCAAAGCTGTATGAATGTCGAAACGGTTTATAAGAATACGATAATTTTATTGCAGGAAACGAGCAGCTGCAGTCAAGGTATTTTTAACAGAACAACGTGTCATTTACTACAGCGCTGCTGCAACGTCGCTGCTGTCAGAGCGCATAGCAGAATAACGCCGCACAGCAGTGCAGTTGCGGCATATAGAATTGGCCTCGCGTCTCACCACCGTATAGCAAACTCTATTACTATTACACTGGTGACGGAAGCACAAATATTACTTACATTTAATGGTGTACAAAGTTTAAATTGAAATCGTATCAAGTATTTCGAAAATGGCTGAAGAAGATTTGTTATATCAAACACAGCTGAAAACATTCTGATTAACTCGCCTGTCCAATAAAGATAAGGTATAGTATATATATATTTATAAATAAATATTGTCGGATAAATTACACAGCGCCATCAAAGTATGCGAAGCTTGTGTTATAGGTACTGGACAACCTGATAAACATACGTAAATATATACTTTTGATACATAGAAAATACCCAGATCAAGATAAACAGATATGTTCATGCACATAAATGTTTGTCCTGTACGGGAATTGGACCCACGAGAGTGTCAAAGTCGCATTGTTAACCACAGAGCCACCGGAGCTCGTCAATTATTATTTATTAGGTTTTTAACCATGGAGGAAAGTTTATGGTTTCAAACGAACAACTTAATAGTAGAAGGACTGATATCTGCAGACTAATTGACTGGAGAGTGCCTTATCTTTAAATAATGAAGTATCGCCGGCGGTGCGGCGCGGCGCGGCGGGTTACCTTGGACGTGTCAGCGGACGGCGTTATGTAAACCGAGGAAAACACCAGAGAATATCCTCGTTTTGTTTTAATATTGGCAAGATGCGGGCGTAGTTACGACGTCTCGTTAATATTGTTGATGTGACTGTTCGTTTGGTAGATTTATAATTTTTTAGGGTTCCTCGTCTGTCAAGATCCTTTTCCTCGGGAATGCGTGGAGGTGTCAAGTTGAAATTACTATCAAATACTCAAGTTTGCAATCCCAGCATTGATAGCACAGTGAATAAAGAACCGACCTAGTGACCACCAGGTCCCCGTTCGAATCTAGGTGTGTACCACTAAATTTTTGTTTTCAGATTTATGTACATATTTGTAATTATCACTTGTTCGGTGGTGAAGGAAAACATCGCGAGGAAATCCGCACGTCTAAGTAATAACATTTCGAAAGACGTGTGACCTTACCTAAGAATGATCTGGTTTTCCCTCTGGGTTTTGAAAGTCTGACGGCAATCGCTCCATGTAAAGTTCAGTATCTTCGCCATATCCTTAGGCTCAGGTAGCAGACCCCGACAATCCTAATGGATTAGGAAACGGGAATACGCTAAGAAGAAGACTCAAGTTTGCAATCCCGTGGAGAAGGGAAAAAATCAAACTTGTAAGTCAAAGCAAATAAAAGCTATGACCGTTTGTGCCGCATATTTTGACATGCAGGGAATCAAAACCTATGGGGCATTTTGACCTACAATCATGGAATTTGACAAGAAGCAATGTAAATTGTATGTAAATGTAGTTACATTACAATTTTTTACTTTTTGCGAAGATCAATTTATTTGCAGTTGGTAAATTAACCGCGATCTATGACGATGTACGTAGACAACAGTTTTTCAATGTCAAAGTTAAATTTCTCCTTTAATCCAGTTTATCTTTCCGTTAGAGCAATGTTCGGTGCCTTCATGGTTGGGGGGTTACTTACAATATAATTGGGAGAAACGGGAAGAATCTCCGAGACTAGATTGCCGAGATAAACGAATAATTTACAAACGCACAAGTTTGTACGGAACCATCGGTGCGCGAGTCCAACTTCCACATGGCCGATATTTTTTTATACAACATTGGGAGACATGCAAGCATGTGTGTGTGATGGTTTTTCAAAAAAGGTACGAAGAGGTTTTTACGAGGTCGACAAATGTACATGTAATACCTCTTCGTGAAGAAAGAAAAGATTTATTTGGACGTACCACAACACTATACACAAAATAAACAATATACGAGTACAATAATAGTGGTGTGTGGCGACACAAATAGGTCCTATCTGAGCATATTGCCGTGTCAACTCATGACCCGGCGCTAATTTTCAGATAAGACCTGTCTTTGACACCACGGATAGAACAAGCAAGCACTAAGCAGACTATAAATCAACAAACAAACAATTATTTTCTTTTGGCTAACTAAAAGCCTTATATCCAGAAACTCAAAATATCAACTCACTATCGATATCTACTATTTCTCACAAATCGGAGTTTGCCGTTGAAAAAAAATTGAAGTCAATTGAAGTCTGAAGTACGCCGTGCCTCCAGTAGAAGACAAGACAAAAGGAATTGAGGCAGGCCGTCGAAAGCCTGACCCACTTTTATTATACAATGAGTTCATTTTAGTCTCTAAACAAATTTCGTTTCACTATTATTTTAACATTTAATCCTACCAAATTAAAAGTACCTATCATTGTCGTAGCGTTTAATTTGTTTTATTTAATTCCATCAATCAAAGCGAAAGTCATTCTCTTTTTCATAACTTAAATTAATTAAAACCATTAAATCATAAAAGCATACTTAAATGTTTTTCCTTTTGCTGGAATATACATTTAACCCCCTCATTGTTTACAGAACTGCTTAGAATGAGATGTATTACCGACTAATTCCGATCTGTTAACTGTCTACACGTAACTGCCAGTTTTGTTATTTTACTGCACTATATTTATTTAATTACCCATTTCATTATTTTTAATGACTTAGTTTTGTTTACTTTACTGCTAAGTTATACTTGTTAAAACATATGCATTTTATAATTTTTAACTCACCAAAGTTACAATATTACAACTGTCGCTTTAAATAACCGCCCTTCATTATAATTAATAGGTGCTTATTTAGAAACGTGAGTGATGGGAACTGTGTTAGCTCAGTGGATAAATAATTAGCTTATTTAGAAACGTGAGTGACCGGAACAGTATTAGCTCAGTGGATAAATAACTAGCTTATTTAGAAACGTGAGTGACGGGAACAGTGTTAGCTCAGTGGATAAATAACTAGCTTATTTAGAAACGTGAGTGACGGGAACAGTGTTAGCTCAGTGGATAAATAATTAGCTTATTTAGAAACGTGACGGGAACAGTGTTAGCTCAGTGGATAAATAACTAGCTTATTTAGAAACGTGAGTGACGGGAACAGTGTTAGCTCAGTGGATAAATAACTAGCTTATTTAGAAACGTGACGGGAACAGTGTTAGCTCAGTGGATAAATAACTAGCTTATTTAGAAACGTGAGTGACGGGAACAGTGTTAGCTCAGTGGATAAATAACTAGCTTATTTAGAAACGTGACGGGAACAGTGTTAGCTCAGTGGATAAATAACTAGCTTATTTAGAAACGTGAGTGACGGGAACAGTGTTAGCTCAGTGGATAAATAACTAGCTTATTTAGAAACGTGAGTGACGGGAACAGTGTTCGCTCAGTGGATAAATAACTAGCTTATTAATGGCTCCCGGTTCGAATCCTGGTGTGCACCACTAATTTAGTGATTTCGGATTTATGTATATATTTGTATTTATCACTTGCTCGGCGGTGAAGGGAAACATCGTGAGGAAACCCGCACGTCTAAGAAATTATATTTCGAAAAACGTGTGACCTATGAAAGGTATGATTTTGCGCCTGTGTTGTGGTGGTCATGCAATGATAAACAGTATCTTAGCCAAATCCTTAGTCTCAGGTAGCGGACCCCGCCAATTCTATAGGATTAGGATAACAGTAAGATGAAGAAGACGACATATCACACATTTAAAGAGAGGTAGGGCGCATCAAAGCAGTCCGTCTGGGGAAGTACCTCCACCTCACAGAAAACCGCAGCCAAATAGCAACTCCCAAGAGGGTTGTTGTGTTCCTGCGTGTGAGTGAGGTAGCCAGTACGTTCCTAAGGAGTTGCTGTGTATACAGCAGAGGAGGCATCGCGCGAGTGATACTTAATATATTACAAGTGTTAATAGGCTACGGTAACTGCTTGACATCAGGCAGTCCGTATGCTTGATTGTCTCCCGACGTTGTATAAAAAAAAATATTAATAATTATAAAAATGTTTGGAAATATACACGATAAATATCAATAATCTTTATGGTCGCCAATACTATATCACGGGGGTGTGGAAATGACATGTCAAAACATGATAACTGTGATAAATCATTATGCATCAATTATTGATGGCAACACTGACAGTTTAAGTGCATGTGATATATAGTTTAAAATCCTCAGATAACAATAACATCAATCAAAGTAAATTCTGAAAATGATTGAAGAGATATCATGATTAAATATTAATCTAATAATGCCTAGTAAGCGTGTATGCTTATTACTATGTCTTCGTCATAGCGTAATTCCGTTCCCTAATCCATTGGTATTGGAGGAATCTGCTGCCTAACCCTGAGGATTTGGCGAAGATAGTGATTTTTATATGGAGCGACTGCCGTCAGACCTTGTAATATTAATATATATGCAACCTTTTTTGACGTGAATACGTCTTATAAATCGATGAACGCCGCCGGCGCGGCGGGACGCACCGAAAAAGTGTCACGTTCCGCCTGAGCCGAGCGTGCAAGCGAGAGCGCGGAATAAGCGATAGAGAGGCACGATCGGCCTAAGCGTTCGGCTTGTGACACATCTATCTCTCTTCCACTCCATCGGCCGATGCGTCCGAGTAGAAGAGAGACAGCGGCAGCACACAACCTACACGTGAACTGTTTTGTCAACTGTTGTATGTTTTTTTATGACGTTATCACGTAAAATTATCGTCCGTAAACCGATTTTACAGACAACCAAATTTTTTTTGACAATCACATTGTCAAAAAAATCAAAAAATTAATAGGTTGTAATATTAATATTACAAATTACAACCTCCACAAACTAGACGGAAGAAGAGAGGGAAAACAAGACCTTTCTTCAGTCAGACGTATGTTGAAATATTTTTTCTTGGACATGCGTTTCCTCACGTTTTTTTCCACCGCCGAGATAGTAATAATACAAATATGTACGTAAATCCCAAAACATAAATTTAGTGGTAAATGCTCACGCCAGGATTCGAATCAAGGGCTAATTGGTTCATAAAAAATATCCTAGTTATTCATCCACTAGGCTATTATTGCTCTCAAATTCTGTCTCTAATTTGGGGGTCATGTGCCAGAAGCGTGCTCGTTCTCGACCGGAGTTCGGAGATCATGAAAGTATTCTACATCTAATAAGCGAAAGACTTGCGAAAATATTCTTTCTGACTCAGTGTGGAGGATTGCTGGAAAGTTCTGAAAGTATGGTGGATAGTGCAAAAGAAGTATGTGGATGTGCAGAGCAGGTATAAAACATTGAAAGGAGATGCCTGGTGGGATGCGGAGGTTGAATCCTCCGTAGCAAGAAAGAGGAAAGCGTGGCTGGATTAAGTATCTTCTTTGCCCTTAAATGAAAATATGAGAGTGAAGACGAAAGAAATGTACCGTCTATGCAAGAATGAAACCAAGGCTTTAGTGCAAGAGAAGCGTGAAAGACAAATTACGAATGAGGAAGAGGCTGGCGAAAACTTCGAGGCAAATGCCAAACTCTTTTGGAGAGAGGTAAAGAAGTCTCGGAGTAGTTCGTCGGTATCCAGAATGGACAAAATAAAATCTAAAGCGGGTATCATTCTTGCAAACACTCAGGAAGTGTTAGAACGGTGGAGTGAATATTTTGAAGAAATGTACGAATATGCCTCGGACGCTGGCAATGAGAGTGAGTCTGATGCTCGCTCCACGTTGCCGGCGTTTTCTCGCTCCGCAATACCGTGGAGAAGCATCTGGCCATAGGCCAGAAGGTTTTCTGCGGTTTTGTGGATCTTGAGAAAGCATTTGATAGGGTTGTGCGAAAGGAACTGTGGGGCATATTGCCGAGATATGGGATTGATAGGTGATAATTAAAAATATGCACATATATGCGACACACGAAACACAACAAACACACGAACACAATTATAGTGGTACATGACAGGATTCGGCCGGGCCGAGCCGGGGAGCTATCGGTCGACCAGGCCGGTTATTTATTCAGGATACATTTTCTCCGGGAAATAGTAAGTACTCCTGCATAAAACTTGAAAAACCAACTCCTCGCGCGGTAGTACTCGGAGACAACAACTCATGTATAATAAAATCAAAAGCCACGATAGTTTGTGTATGTACGGAGGCTAAAACAATAATTTTAAACCATAAAGGAAGTAACCAATGAAGGACCGATACCGTGATTTTGGGCAGTAACTCAACTCACCGCTACGGTTCAGGGGGTAAAGTAGAACGCATCAATCTTGACTAGTTGACGGATCAACATCGCGTCTCTTACCGCCGAAGAGGGTTTAGAACATACTCCACCACGCTGCTCAAATGCGGATTGGCGGAGGCCAGTGTTTTCAAGCCGCCCGAGGACCACTGGCTTAGCTTAACGACTGCCATCTATCGACAACAGCCGGGACCGACGGCATAGCGTGCCCTCCGAAGCACGGAAAAGGACGGCTTCATACGCTGTTATTTAATTTATTGGTTTGTGTTTTTAAACCAACTTTAAACAAGAAGTATACAAGAGGTACATGAAAAGGTAAAAACGGAATCTGTGACGTAAAGCCCGACACGTCAGCAATCTGATAAGATAACCACTTGTCTGTTTATCTGTCTCTCAGTCTGTCGCACGCTTTATCTCAAAAGTATATTAAACGTACTAACGTGATATTTAGCTCATTATATGCTGATCCCAGAATATACCAGTAAGTTTTTCCTTTTATACAACGCCGTGAGGCATACGGCCCACATGATGTGAAGCGGTTACCGTAGCCTAACGAACGCTTGTAATACATTTAGCATCACTCACGCGATATCACCTCTGCTGCTCACAACAACTCCTTAGGAGCTTACTGTTTACCACACTCAGACGTAGGTACACAACAACCCTCCAAATAGATATTTGGCAGCGGTTTTCTGTCAGATGGTAGTACTTCCCCCGACGGGGTGCTTCGATGCACTCTACCTCTTAAATGCCGTAATTAAAATGAAAGAACATACAGAACCCTCGGAACGCGGACCAGACTCGCACCTGAGCATTTTTTACATATCATCATAGCTAGGCCTCCCCTCTATAGTGACACTCGATATCGAGCCACCTTCATCCATCGACTTCCTTCAAACTTCTTGAGATCGTCGCTTGATCTAGTGGGGGGTCGTCCCATACTGTGTGTACCAGTACAGGGACGTCATTTGAGAACCATTTTCTCCAGCGATAGTCGGTTCTACCAGCAATGTAACCGACCGACCCACTGCCACTTTAGCTTGCTTATCCTTTGGTCAATGTCAGTTACTTTAGTTATACCTCGAACTTAGCCGTTTCCATAATACGATAAGCGACCTTGAGTTACCTTATACGGCTTGGAATGATAAGCTGCTATGTTCACTGATAATATGTTGCAAACAGCTTCGTAGACTGGAGTAGTACAGCTAGTGCCTATGAACGCTTGCAATATAAAAATATTTGTAATCATATCTGTTTAGAGCTTAGAACGGGAACTTTATATACTCTACAATTTAGGATTTGTTTCAAATAGATTTTTCTAATATGAGGATGCATACTCCGTTGGTTTGGACACATATAAGAAATGTAGGAGTCGAGGAGGACAAGAATCACACAACAATCACGTACAAATTGGTCGTTTCATTGGAACGGCGTAGCAGGAGCTCTTGGCACCGAGCGTGCATGAAAAGAGCTACGAATATTAAATAAGCCAGTGACGTGTGTAAGGACAGGATCATATGGCGTTCGGTTTTCTCTGCCTATCTCGCAAAGAAAAGTGAGAAGATTTTTTTAAATATTAAACAAACAAAAAAAAAAGTATGTGTATATCTTCACGCCAGGTCCCTTGCGGGGTAGGCGGAGAGTGCTAGCGCGACGACGCGGCCCTTGCACACTTCACTCGCTTCTCTAACATTCATAGCTCTTTTCATGCACGCTCGCTGGTTCCTAGGGCTCCTGACATCACTTATTCATAAATAAATTGGAAAATTATAGCTAACGGATAGTGAATATAACAAATGATGCTATCTTTTGCCTTTTATCATGAGTGTCACCCCTGGAATTGCTTGTAACGTCATGACTGCTACATTGTACGGAGTCTCGGGCAACGGGTAACTAAAAGCTAATTATACGTTCGAGATAATGTCATTTGCAAGCTTCTGCTAGTGCTCAATTGTGGGACTAGGCCCTTAGGAAACTCTGAAAAGTAATCTGTGATGTCATATTTAGCCCTAGTCGGGATGCTTTGACGCGACCTTTAGGGTTGTTGCGTTCCTACAAGTGAGGTCACCAGTAAACTACTGAGTTGCTATGCTAGCAGCGGGGTGGAAATGAGCCAGCGATACCTCCACTTTACAAATCTGCGGTTTTTTCCGCAGCCAAATAACAACGCCCTGGAATGTTGTTACATTCCTGCGTGTGAATGAGGTCACCAATAAGCTCTTAAAGAAATTGAAATATTTAAATATTTATTGCCAAATCACAATATCATGTATACTTAAAAGAAACATAGAGGGAAAATTTATAAAAACATTCCATAAAAAAATAACTTAAAAAGTACACTGTGTGGCAATAGGTACCAACTCAGCTGATGCTGACCAGTGCCTAGCAAGCTGCGACACTGAACGGCGCTGGTTTTCAATCAAAGAGTTGCTGTGTTAGCAGCGCGCGAGTGATACTTAATTTATTACAAGCGTTCATAAGCTACGGTAACTACTTTATATCAGGTGTGACGTAACCTTATTTGCGTTCCTTCTGTTATATAAAAGAAATGAGATTCAACGAAGAAATAGTCAATGATATATATTATCGACACCAGCAAGGAAAAACATAGTAACTCATTTTTCGTAACTTTAGATGAGAGCGTGTCAAAGATTCAAAAAATTCTCATGCTCTGTTAGGCATAAGGCTTAACAGAGCATAATATATTTTTTTTAATCTTTAAAGCATAATATGAAAATTTTGAATCTTTCACGCGCTCTCCTCTAAAGTTACCAAAAATGAGTTACGATGTTTTCCTTACAGGTGTCGTTATATATATGTAAGTTGGAGGCCTATGGCCAGCGATGCACGACTTGTGAATTTAAAGGAATGTTGTGTACAGGCTAACACTCAAACTTGGATACACAATTAAAATAATAAATAGGTACAATTTTTAACCGATTTCAAAAGAGCAGGTTCTCAATTTGACGGTTTTTTTTCTTTTTGTATGTTTGTTACGCGATCATTCCACCAATTATGAATTGATTGGTCCCATATAAATTATATCGAAATTGATTCAGCGCCTTTTAAGAAAATCAACAACAAACACAGATAATGTTTTGGTTTGTGGTTCCCTTCAGCAAGTTTTTGATGAGGACTTTCAATCTTTGTTTTTTTATTTACATCACTAAATGACAAAAAAATATTTTTCAATAAAAAAAGCCCATCTTCAAAAACACCCAGGAACTAAAATGCGAAAGATTATTGGTCACAATGGAAAAATAATTGGTCACAATTACTTCCGATATTTGGAGTCGCGACTCAATTATTTTTCGCTTTTTAGTTCCTAGGTGTATTTAGGAGGCGGTTTGTTTTTATTTAAAAATAATTTTCATTTCGATGCGCTTAATTATTCCATTTGTGTTACTTTGTAACATCATGTGTCACATTGTATGATGAATTGTTACGCCAGATAGAAAGATGAACGCGATGACGTCAACGCGCCTGTACAAGCGAACACGCAAGTAAAGCAACATTGACTTCAGATTGCCTATGGAGGGGTTTAATCGTCGCAAGTTCCTCAGTAAGATCAAGAAATACATTAAAACTGACTATTTTCGACAGATGACACTTGTAAAGCTAACCAAGGAGTGCTAGGACAAAGCACAGCAGCCTGACTGGAAAAGTATATCTCATAGATAAATAACCGCAGCCAAAAAGTCACTCCTGAAGGCTTATTGTGCTGCTGTCAGTGAAGTAGTTTAAAGAGTGTGAGTTTTAAAAGAGGTAGGGCGATCAAAGCAATCCATCTGGAAAAGTACCTCCACCTCACAGAAAACTACAGCCAAATAACAACTCCCTGGAGGCCTGCCATATTTCTGCTAATGAGTGAGGTCCACCAATAAGCTCCTAAGGAGTTGCTGTTGCAGCTATTGCAAGCGTTTACATATAACTGCTTTACATCAGGTGGGGTGTATGTTTGTATCCTCTCAATTAAAAAAAAAAACCCATTGTTTTATCAAATCTCAAACTCCAAAACTCTCTTATTTCTTTACTATTCTTTTAGCAGTTTAGTAGTAAAAGTTAACAAACAGACATACAAATATAAAGCTGTGTTTGGACACATAAAAAGTGGATTGAAGGCCTATGATATGTACCTATAAGAGATTAGATATGAAATTGAGTCTTCTATTATTTTAGGACTCCATGTAGTTGGTTATATGCAGTATGCAGGCCATATGGGGAAGCTCAAGGTCGCTCAGCATGCTACGGAAAGAGCCATGCTCGGAGTTTCTCTGTGTGGTAGAATTAGAAATGAGAATATCCGCAGTAGAACTAAGATAACCAACATAGCCCAAAGAATAAGTAAACTGGAGTCGCAGTGGGCCGACCACATGGTTAGAACATAGAACCGACAACCGATGGGGAAGAAAGGTTCTCGAATGGCGAACCCATACTGGTGCACGCAGTGTGGAACGACCGCCACTAGATGGAGCGACGACCTCAAGAGGTTTGTAGGGAGTCAACGGATGCAGGTGGCACAGGATCGAGACGAGTAGCACTCTAGAGGCGAGGCCTATTTTCAGCAGCCGACGAATACGGGCTGAGATGATGATGTAGTTATATACATGTGTAAGTATGTTTGTTACGATAAAATATAGCAATTAATCCACTAAACTATGAAGACATAATAATGTTGATAAAATTATTATTCATGAAACATATACTCCTCACCCACAGGAACCGCAAAGGTTCCAGATGGTTCCAGAGAAGGTTTCTACCGAGAACTCAACTTCTGGATCTACATACTGAGGATTTACATAGGCATTACAGCTAAGATTCTACAGATGTGGCATATAGAGGTTTTCACAGGGCTGGGAATACAAATGACACCCATAATTTTGTTTACAATAAGGCAGGCTTGTATGCTTCTTTAGCACCTTAGTAGTATAAAAAAATATATCATTTTCCTCCTTGTTTTTCCAGAACTCTCAAGAAACATAAAATGATGACTTTCAATTTCTTATAATATAAGATCTTATATAATAAATAGCCTTCAGTACCTACCTTTATAAGAATAAAAAAAATTACATTTACTTCACACAACATTGGGTAAAGTCATTCTCACTGACAATATTTTAGTGTCAAGAGTGACAACCCTGGTGTAGCAAATGTCTATAGGCTATGGAAACTGCATAGTGGTATAAAAAATATATATATGAATATGTTTTTTTATACAATTGCAGGATGCATAAGAACATGTACAATATAGGAAGTATCGCTTATGCGTTGCCATATTTGCTGCTAATACAGCAACTCTTTAGGAGCTTACTAGTAACTCCACTCATTTGCAAGAATACAACAACCCCCTAGGACAGGGATGGTGAACCTGTATTGGTAAACATGCCATTTTTCCTGAAAAATAAAAGCTGGACTTGACATGCCATCAAGTTATCTGAATTCATTGTTGAACAAAAATAAAACTAGATAACTAGATAAGAACTTTAAATTGGATTGTATTTTAATTTGTCAACATACTAACCCTGACCTAACCTACGTAATACTATGTTCTCATCTAAAAATGCATATCAAATCAATAATCTGATGTGTATTTAGATGAACACTTAGTATTTTTTGTTGCCCAATTTATTATATTCCCTTTAAATTCTTTGTTTGCAAATTGGAAGTACAATCATGTAATGTTCAGTATTTTAACATAACATGTTACCTACACAAATTTCAACAAATTACTTTTTTTTATCAAGACCTTAGATTACTGTACATAGATTTATGTATCATTGACATGCCCGAATCATGTCATGCACGGCATGCGGCAAAATTATTCGGGAAATGGAAAATGATTCGACGAATGGAAAATGATTCGAGGAATGGAAAATGATTGTCGAAATCAGTGTGATTGGTTCGTCATTCCTGTTCTAGGAAGTTGTTATTTAGCTGTGATTCTCTAAAGATATTAATCCTGTATGGGAATCAAACTCACAAGCCTTGAACCATTGCTAATCATTCAAGCACCGGGCCCATTATCTATTAACTTACATGTAAATTTGTCTATGCCATTCAAAGCCTAAATGCAGATTTATTTACATCGCAGAGAGCTTATATCATTAACACATGCATAAACAACATCGAACTGTTTAATCAAGCACATAATATAAACAATAGTAAACTCACCCATCCAAACTCTTGCACGGCCTGACGTTGGCATACAAATCAAACTCTTTCCGGAGCGCTAAATTGAGTGATCTGTAACCTTTGCCAACTGGGGTCATCAAGGGACCCTTTAAGCCAATCTTGTTCTCATTTACAGAGTCTATGGCCTTTTGTGGAATACCGAATTTGCCATCAGGACCCTAAAACATTTTTGGTGATTTAAATTGTGAGGAATAACTATGAACAAATGGAAGACTGAATTTCCTTGTGCTTGTCAGAAAATATATATTAAAATGTGCTGTATTTAGTGTAAATTTCCAACCAATTTCTTATTTGAATTATGATTTGAGAATTCACATCAAATTGGAATTGAAATTGAGTTATATATTATAAATACAAGCATATTGGATTTCGCCAATTATTTCTGGATATTTAAATTGGATAATTTACCAGTAGGTTTATAAATGAATTTTATTATAAACATATTAGAAAAAAAAAATCAGAGACATAAACACATGTGAATATTATTATAAAACGTGGTGCTTACTCTAACAGCTGTAACGTCTACCTCGTCCCATTCGATCGGGACTTTGGCGGCTTCGAATATCTTTTGTACGGCCACGGTGATCTCCGGCCCGATTCCATGACCAGGAATGAGCGTCACTCTCCGCACCCCCGAGCTGTACTGTGCCACACCCGTCCTCGTCGCTGGTACCTGATCAAAACCATAAAATTCTGACTCCTAACCTCTCACCAGATCGTCACATAAAACCAACAAAAAAATATTAATAACCTCATTGTTCATGCGCACATCCGTTCCAGTATTATTCCTGGAGGTCGGTGCCAAGATCTTCACTAAGTCTTCAAACACTTTACTCTCACGAAAAGGCTTCAAAAGCGCTTTTATGTAATTCTTCGACATAACTATACTAAGTCTATTTTTGGACAGTACGAAATAACAAGCGGATAGCTTTTAGAGGCAATATTATTATGGGCAGCGTGCAATAAGGTGCAACTCAAGTTAGTACGAAACACCAAATTACAAACTTACAATTTTCCTGATTATTCTTGCAGCCATTTCTTTAAATTTGCAATGCGACGGAACGAGCGATAACTCCGCGGTAAAGGGCGGAGGGGAGGAAGTCGCAGAACTCGCATATGACGGGCAGGCACTACGTCACTACGCACACAAAGCAGACTAGACCACAAAGTGATATGTACTACATTCAATGATTTCAATTTACTGAGAAATACCATCAAAATAATTTTGTAGTTCTGAATATTTTTAATGCTTCTGTCTGGTAGATCACAAGTTAACTTATATAATTTTAATAAAATTTATTTTTTTATTAGTTTAGCTGGCAATATGTTCAAAATTATGTCAATGTCAAATACTCTCTTCTCTTATACTTTAGTTGTGGCAATGCAGCGTAACTAATATAAAGTGGAAATAACAATTTCGAAAGAGTCATGATTGCCAATGAGGAAAATGTGGCCGTACAATATCGGCACAGCCTGATATTGTACGACCAGTATTGCACGGCCAATAATGCACAACCCAATAATTCATAGTCAGACTTCCAATAATCGGGCCGTGCATTAGGTACTGGCCGATCAATACCAGTCGTGCTGATAATATATAGCCAATATTGCACAGTCCAATAATGTACGGCCAAATAATTGGCGACCAACATCTGTCAATGTCAAGACGGTTCGTGCCTCGTTTAGACAGAACTGGTGGGCGAGTGCTCAAGCCAATAAGATAGTATCGTTCAGAAACGATTGAGGAGGGCATAATAAACTTTAGATTTGCGAGTGCTCGGTCCCGAAATAGCTCGATATTTTTGATAGGATCTCCACAGACAAACTTACCTAATTGCAATTTTGTGAGCTAATCTTGTGATTCTTGTTATGTAGATGTTATCTTGGTAAAGTAAAAAACGCCATAAAGAGAATGAATCGCCAAATGAAAAACAAGAACTATAATAAAATTGCGGGTTATATATAACATCACATCATACTTAAATATGTAACACTGCAGTAGGTACCAGTTTAATTAAAACTCTTAAACTCACACTTTTACATAGCCCATGGACAATTCTTAGCACTCAGTCGGGTGACAATCAAGTGTTCAGTCCGCCTGATGTGAAACTGTTACGGCTGCCTATGGGCACTTTAATCTCCGTCGGGTGACAAACAAGTGTTCAGCCCGCCTGATGTGAAATTGTTACGGCGGACTATGGACACTGCATATACTCTGTCCGATACCATAATAAACTTGCTTCCAAGGAGTATCATGTTGCCATTCCCTCTGCTAACTCTGCGACTACTCCGAGGCATGTTAAAACTTTTTTGTTTATTTTCTACCCGAGGGGTAAGTAAGGCAAAGGGATCTAGACAATGCAGCCAAGACGTCAGTTCAGAATCATTCAGTTCAGTTGGAGCTTCAGGAACTGTGCTAAAAAATTACTTAGAAAGGGTACCCAGACCCAATCCTGCAGTTTACATACCACAGATAAAGAGAATATTACAATATTCTCTAAAAACGACAACTAGCTTCATTACTGACAATTCACTTGCCTAAACCTTCCCTGCCATTCCTCTAAACGAAGCACAAACAAAGCAAGTGAACCGACCAATAGGAGCACAGTTCCTTTAACCAAACAGAGATGGTTGCCTTTTATCTGGTCGTACAATACTGGCTGTACATTACGCCCTGTACAAATATGCACAAGTCGATAATTCGCGTACATGTAGAAGAAGGTTTCAATTATTGGGCCGTGCATTACTTTCTGTGCATTATTTGGCCATACAATATCGGTACAGGCAGATATTGTACGGCCAATAATGCACAACTCAATAATTGGAAGCCAAAACCACCAATTATTGGCCGTGTATTCCTGGCTGTACAATACTGGTCGTACATTATCGAGACCCAACCAATCCAATAGTCAATATTATCACTTTCAAACCGTTTGTTTTTAATGTAATGTAACTACTACGCTGAGCTCGACACAAACACTGATTACTGATTAGATGCTGATTAGTACATTAATATTTTTACGTTGAATATAATACAACATGTAAATATAAGTTCGTAGATTTTCTATCATTTTTTCTGAATTGAAGTGTAACCATCAAGTATGGATCAACCACTTTCATTGAAGTTGGCTTCTATGTGCCTGATATCTCAGTGTAAATTGAAAAACATCATAAGTCTGTGTGGTGACAAGAAGGATCTTATTTTAGATCCGTCACTAATAAAGCCGCTGGAGAGAATTTGTGGTGTCACTTGGCTCAGGTAATAACTACTTACACTCAATGTAAAAGAAAGCTGTGTACACTTTTTTAGCATCAGAAATACGACAATTGCACTGGTAACATGCATGCAATTTGGAACATTAATTGCGTGCCTGCAGTTACTGCAACTACATATATACATATCATCACGCCTGTCCCCCATTAGGGTAGGCAGATACTGGTCCGAACATACTTCTTTCTCTTCCACACTCATCAACCTCTCCATGTATACTCTTCAATATTTTTGATTATATATTCTTTTTGAGCAAGAAATTATTTTTTAAATCATGCAAAGAAACTGGTAAATTCAAATATTTTGTGAAGTATAAGTTCACAACAAGAAATGTCAATGTAAACATGTATGTTGGTGTCTTGACCACTTCTTCACTTGATACAGGGAAAAGCTATGATGTATTAGTAGAAAATTAAAAATGCTGTAAAATTGCAGCAGAAGACTATACTTCTTCATCATTATCTTTCCACTTGTTTGTTTGTCATGGACAATGATGGCACATCAAGCATGCCGAAATGGCAAGCATTTAAGATCCTCGTGTGGATATTTTAAACTTTACTTGGACTCCCTGAATACCATGTAATTGAAAATTAATAATATTTCTAACTACAATCTATCATAAGTAATTCATACTGATGTTTCATACCATTTAACTCTAGTTAGTGCTAAAATTTGTGTATCATTCTATTTATTATTTTATAAATCAGTTTTAGCTGTCCCAAAATTATGATTAAAACTTATAATAGTTTTAGATCCTTCATATGACTAATGTCCAATAAACTACAAACGTCGAACCATAAAAATTTTAGCCATATGATATATTTACAAGTCTAAAATAATTGTTTTGTGTCTTTATTGTCTATACTATAATATACATTTAACTCCATTGCAGGCAACATGGAATCGACAAAATATATAAAATGGAGCCTCAACTCGGACCGACAGCCAATACAAACAGAGTGTACTTCATCCCATCATGTATACAGAAATACAAGTGTGTGCTGGACCAGATATCCTCGCTGATCAGCCAGAATTCTTCTCTCAGCAACTTGGAATGTTTTCATGTCATAATAGTTCCGAAAGTTATAAGTTCCTTTGACTCTATATTAGAAAGTCGGGGCTTGTACGGCATAGTGAAATTACATTCCTTTTCATGGGATTTAATGGTACTAGACGAGCAGCTGATGAGTTTAGAGTTACCGTTTCTGTTTAAACAATTATTTGTTGAACACAATCATACTTTATTGTCAAGCATTGCCATGGCCTTGTGGAACTTGTTTCATGTAACTGGGAAACCTAAGGTTATGTTTTCTGTTGGCAAGCTATCGTCGAGCGTGTTAGATATACTTGAGATTTATAATGAAACTTATTCTAGAGATTTTTTAAACGTACACAGTTCTCAAGATATTGGAGCTCTGGTAATAATAGATCGGAATCAAGACTATCCCTCGAGCTTGTTAACACCGGCTACTTACAGCGGACTCTTGAGCGAATTGTTCAATATTAATTGTGGCCACTTAGAGCTGAATGTAAAAGAAACAAAGCTAAGTAAAGGAAAAATAGACTTTGGTTTTAGAGTTGAAGATGGAGAAAATAAACCGACAGTGATGCCTTTAGACAGCTCAATAGACACTCTATATGGAGAAATAAAACACAGACACTTCTCTGAAGTCCTCAGTGTATTGAGTTCTAAAGCGAAGATGCTGAAAAATGAAGATATTAAAGCATTAGGCATACAAGAAATGAAACAGTTTGTTGCTACAAAATTGCAGCAAGTTTCACTTTTTAAACAAAACTTAGTGAACCATGTGTTAGCTTGTGAAACTATTATATCAGAAATGAGCAATAAATTTGAAAATTTGAAGTACACTGAAACAGAAATGTTGAATAATAGAAATAAGAAGTCCAACTTTACATTTGTAGATGAGAACTTTGGCACAGATGTGCACATTCATAACAGTTTACGTCTCATGTGTTTGCTAAGTTTAACCCAAGGGCTAACATATGATGAATATAACACCCTTGTAAATAAGTACTTGCTTGCATTTGGATATAAGTATATGTATGTACTTAACAATTTAATAAACGCAGGCTTGCTGATTCAACCCTCTAGTCCTAAGTTATCATTGAACATTACAAACTTGACAAACCTGAGTGATAGGTTGCCGAGATGGCAAAGTGTTTTTCAATCAACGGCAAATAAACTGAAGCAGCTGCCATCTCAGCCCGATAAGGTCGGCAAATCATCACCGAGTTATGTCTTCAATGGTGGTTACGTACCATTGACAGCAGTGCTATGTAATGTTTTGTTGTCATCGGAATCTATTTCGGAGGTTATGACGAAACTTTCAAGTGTATCGGACCTCAGAGTTGGTGGGAAAGTTATTCAAAAATTAAAAGACGGAATGGATACTTTAAATGAGAAGTTATCTAATCTAAAAGTGCAGGGTGATTTAGAATTTGGGTGTAAAGACGTTAAGGGATTGGGGAAGTTATTGAAGAGTGAACCTAATTTTGGGAATGCGTTTCCTTTGAAGCCTAAAAGTGTTTTGGTTTATGTACTTGGTGGGGTTAACTATGCAGAGATAGCGGCTTGTGATGTTGTTCAGACGACAACTGGGAGCAAAATCTATATAGCAAGCGACTGTGTATTAAGTGGCAGAGATTTGATGGCTGCGAACAGTTGAACGAAACTTATGATATTATAAATTCACTGATTCTAAAAGTCACATAAAGTTAACTAATCTACATCTCATAATGACTAAATTTTATATAAATATTTTTTTTATCTGTCGGCAACTGAATGACATATTTTGTATTTTAGGTATAAGTGTGTAAAAATGTGTATATTACTAATTTATTATGAAAATAATTCAAGTCATAAAAATAATAAAATACTTTATTTAAATGTTTTCCTAATTACAAACATCTAATATATCACAGTACAGAATTTTGTCTCTCTGGCATAATGTACAGTAAAATAGTTTCAATTATTATTTTGTAATCCCCAGTGGTATATTCAAAATTTTTCCATGTATACTTGAGCTCATCATAATGATTGGTGTTATCCATCTTACAGGCTAATAATGACGCATTTCGCCTGTGGTTTGTGGTTCAGTAATACTACAATACTGGACATTATGCTCTTAAGAGAATTTGATTACTATACAACCAATTTACTGCAGCAGAATACAAACTGAGCATTACTCAAACGCAGCAAATGGTTATTTGGCATAACAATTATTTGTTGCCATTTGGTTATAAAAAGCAACATTCTTACAGACAGTCGTCAAACAAAACAAGTTTATTTCTTTTTCAAGTTGCTCCAAATTTGAGTTCTGTTTTTTCTTCCATGAACATCAGGATGTCTGTACCAAACGAAATGTTGCAAATCAGACTATGTGCATTATTTATAACTTAGAGTCGGAGCTGGGCCGGAAGCGTTTGTTTTCCGGCTCAGAGACGGACACGCCCGATGAAGGGGCGAAGGTGACCACGGCCAGACGCGGGAAGAGGGGCGGCTATGCCCCCAGTCTGGCCAGGGCCCGCCGTCAGCTCAAGGAGCGAACGGAGGAGGCGGCCATCCAGGCGCTCCTTGAGAGGCGGGCCCTCAGGGGCCAGAAGAGCAGCACGGCAGTGGCCGGAAGCGCCGAGGGGGTGAGCGCCGAGGGGGTGAGCCCCGAGGCGGAAAACCAAAGCCCCCGAAGGGGAAAGCGGTGGGCCCAACGAAGGGGGGAGCCCATTTCGCCCATGACAAAGTATACCCACAAAAAGACTAACCCTCCCCGAGCGTGCGCTGGTTATTCTTCCGAGGGCCCACCCTCTAGACATACGACCTCCTCAACTATCTAATACTTTTAGTAAAATATTTGGTGCCTTAGTTTACCGTCGAATATAGTTAATAGATCTAGGTGTTATTTTGCCGACGAGGAAATGTCGTGCGTGGCGAAATTAACGAACACAAAAAAAATTAATTACCTCTGACGAAAATATTAAAGAAATAAAGTAATTAATATATTAAGGAAACAAAAGACACACAGATCATAACCATGAGAAAATAAATGATCAGATAACTTGACATCAGGGTTGCGGACCATTTTATTTCCTTAATATATTTGTTAGCGCAGAGCAAATGTGGATTTGACGTGAAGCAGAAAATGTGTGGATAGCCTGTTTTGTAAATCTCGTTTGGTCCAACCATCCTGATCGTCACACGTTGTATGGAAACGTCCTCAATTTCACATAAATGTACATCTGATTGTTTTTTTGTAGAGGAGCACAATAGGCATTTTCTTGTTAAAAAATATTAATGCATTTAATTTGCCAATCCGCTGGTTGTGTTGGTGGCGATGGCTACTTCACACCAACAAACATTTGTGTGCATGACTGTATGTTTTGTCATTGTTTTTTATGTATTAAAAGAACAATAAACAAACAGTACAAGCTTTGCTCAAATTGGGACTAGATGGCGCTGTGTAATCCGTCTTATAATAACTCCCATAAAAATATAAAATAACCTGCCAAACAAACTGACCCATCTTTGAATTCGCTTACTTACGGTGCCTTGTTCATGAAGTAAATAAATAAGATGATGGTTTCTATAGCAACACACATAAAAGTCCAATTTGTATAGCGGCACTAAATTCTACACCTGGCCACTAGTTGTAGCGCCAGATTGGTTAAATCCTGGTGGCGAATTGTGGAACTGAACACAAAAATCATCTCCCAATCACAATTACAGACACGTAACAAATGTAACAGAACATTCGCTATAGTACCACCATGGAACTAAGTAATAGAACTAATGCGAACGAAGGGAGCAATTATGATCGAGATTAGGAAAATATTAGTCAGTACAGTGTAGCTATCTTGCTTCTGGAATCCAATATAAAACGACAAGTAAATGTTATTTTTGCTTTATAGGCATTCACTTTAGGCAGTTTTTTTAGTCAATTTTGCATTTCAGGCATATTGCTTCATCGGCACATCTCGCGTTTAGAACAAATAGCTGCCTAGTCAGGCTCTTGTTCAGATACAATGCATTCATTCAAGAAAAGGGACGATAACTAATACAGGCAATGGTTACATAGTAGCGTCCACAGGGCTGTTCGAAAGAATTGTATACTATTTCCGCCAGTACTGTGCGAACTTGTGGAAGTGCTCTACCAGCACCGCCATCACTGCCGTCACCGACATGTCCAGCAGGTTCTGGAGGTAATGGACGGCTTCCTCATCGCCGAGGTCCAATCTGGAACATGGAAATTGTATGGGATTACAGATTATTAAAAATGTTTCGACACAAGGATATTCACACTTACACATAGAGACGGAATGAACAGAAAAGTGATTGATTTGATCTCCGAAATTCGTTAATGGATACAAGAGGTCCCACTCTTGAAACGGACCACTATCTGATGATAAGCCGGTTTCTGGGCCGTTTCAAGCAGTGAAGGCATTGGCAATCGCCAATGAATGCGAAAGAAGCATGTGGATGCGTGTGAATTAAATTGGCAAACAAGCATGCGGCCCGCATTAGACGGTAAGCGGTCACCGCAGCCTATCGACGCTCGCAACACCACGGGGATGTTACTCGCGCGCTGCCAATGTTGTGACCTGAGGATGTTTCGTCACAGTACACAGTAATTTCTCTGCCATATCTCACCCTTCAAATCGGAACACAGCTATATAAATATATCTGCTTGGCGATAGAAATAGATGAGACAGAGGTACCCACGCAGACGACTTTTGTACAAAGTCTCCCTCTGGTAAAAATAATAATAATTTTGTTGAGATTATCGTGATTAGGTGTTGAAAGACCTAGTGTTTGTGAATATTGTTGAACCAAACGATTACACATGCCCCCTATTCGAAGGATCCCGTAGTGGGGCGAGGAAGAAAAAGATTCCTCGTGAGTAGTTCGCACGTACTAATCGGGAGCGGAAGCATACAAAAGTAGTTTAGATCAAATTGCCTGTAATTTTGACTTTCGCAAAGTAACGCCTGAATATATTAACTATTTGTTCATAGAATAAAATATTGAATTAAATATTTTTTTTTATACAACGTTGGGAGTCATATAAGCATACGGCCCACCGGTATATATGATATAAATCGGTTACCGTAGCGTATGAACGCTTGTAATACATTAAGTATCACTCGCGCGATGCCTCCCCTGCTGCTAACACAGTAACTCCTTACGGAGCTTACAGGGTGACCTCACTCATACAAAGGAACACAACAACCCTCTAGGGAGTTGTAATTTGGCTGCGGTTTTCTGTGAGGTGGAGTTACTTCCCCAGACGGGCTGCTTTGATGCGCCCTACCTCTCTTAAATATATACAACATTTACTGTAAATTCAAATATTCAGTACCTCAGTTTGTCCTGTACTTTCTTCACCGCCTTGTCTGGCTCCAGGGCGATGTCGGGAACTGACGCGTCGACCATCAGCGAGAAGAGGTTCAGCATCAGGTTGGCGTGTCTGGAACATACCAAGTGACGTTACTGAACATAAGCTATAGTAGTTTTTTTATACAACGTCGGTAGGCAATCAAGCATACGGTCCACCTGATGTACAGTGGTTATGAATGCCCATGAACGCTGGTAATACATTAAGTATGACTCGCGCGATGCCACCTCTGCTGCTAATACAGCAACTCCTCAGGAGCTTACTGGTGACCTGTCTCGCATATAACACAACAACCCTCTAGGGAATTGATATTTGGCCGCGATTTTCTGTGGGTTACGTCCCCAGGCGGGCTGCCTTGATGCACCTTAATTATCTGAAAAACACCCAGACCAAGACAAACAGACATGTTCATGCACACAAAGAATCTAACCCGCGTGCGTTGGTGACAAAGTAGCGTTATTAACCACTACGGTGCCGAGCTCGCCTAATGCACAAGCTGTATATTGGGTTATAAGAACTCGCATCTCATCTTTGGTCAGCGCCAATCTCATCTGCGCGTGGTACATCCTGTTAACAAACGAAGCTCTGTCGAAATAGGGCGAAGCAGCCCGACTGGGAAATTACCTCCACCTCACCGATTGTAACGGCCAAATAACAACTCCGTGGAGAGTTGTGTTGCTGCTGGTGAGTGAGGTTAACGGTAAGCTTTTGAGGATTGGTTGCGTTAGCAGCAGAGGAATAATAATTCGTGTTACAATCGTTTATAGGCTACGGTAACCACATTATATCAGGTGGTGTATATGTATAAAAAAACCATTTTCGCATTGATATTATTTATCATCTCAGCCTGTATTCGTTCACTGCAGAATATACGCCTCCCTCTAGAGAGCCATTGCTACAAACTTTTTGGGGGTCGTCGCTTGATCTAGTGGGGGGTCGACCCACATTGCGTGTACCAGGGGACGGCATTCAAGAACCTTTCTTTCCCAGCGGTTGTCTGTTCTACGAACCAGTTGGCCGGCCCACTGCCACTTCAGTTTGCTTAGTTCCTTAGTTCTAATGCGGATATCCGCATTTCTTATTTTATCACGCAGAGAATAGTTCTTTTCATAGATCACCGAGCGACCTTGAGGTGCTCCAAACGGCCCGCAGTGAATGGCCATGTTTATTATATTTATATTATTAATCGGTTATAAAACACGAGATGTGAAAGGACCGGGTCACGTGGCGCTCGGTTCTCCCTGCCTACCCCGCTAGGACACTGCGTGAAGTTATAGAAGATAGATAGACATAGACAGATAGAGGATACAAAATATGATATGGGTTTC
Organism: Pyralis farinalis; assembly: GCA_947507595.1. Lineage (NCBI taxonomy): Eukaryota > Metazoa > Arthropoda > Insecta > Lepidoptera > Pyralidae > Pyralis > Pyralis farinalis. Next base: position 32,281,931 of record OX382274.1, on the reverse strand, counting down.
TTTATTAAATCCAAAAGTAACAAAGACCATCGGTACCTTCTAAGGTGTAAGAAGGCCGTGTAGCACTGCTTCTTGAACCCGTGGTAATGCTCCGAGTGCACCCCGCCCATCGCCTCCACCATCTCCTTGCTGAGCTTCATCGGCGGCGGCAGCGGCTTCGGGTCTCGGCCCAGGATGTACCCGAAGTCGATGTGGAACAGCGCCCCGGCCTTCGTCAGCAGCAAGTTGTCCAAGTGACGGTCGCCGACGCCTACCACATTCTATATATATACTAACGGCTCCCAGAGTTTGTCCGCGTGGAGATAGAATTTGTTAACAATTTTATGGGTTTTACTTTTTATCTACAATAAAAGTAGTCTAAGTTACTCCTTATAACATCTGCTATTTGCCAGTGAAAGTTCCGTCAAAATCGGTCTAGTCGTTTCGGAGATTAGCCAACAACAGAAGAACACACAAAGGTATAAGTTCTATAAGGTTCTTGGTATAAGTACCGTGTATACAACTAGTCTGGCCATAAATATTGTTACATAATTTGGATCGCTTTATTATTTTAAAAACTTATTTCGATTTCCCGCCGTATTACATATTTTTTTCGTGTTTACTATAAAATTATGATATAGAATGACGTCTTAAAGAAAATAGGATTGCAGTGATTGCATTGCACAAAGTGGGTATGAAGCCGTCGGTCATATTCAAGATACTTCAAACGCTTGGTATCAGCCGTATGTTCGTATATCGTACTGTCGTCAGAACGAAACCCCATTAGGAAACAAAAATTCATATCGTTAGGAATGAAGATTCCCGCTAGGGCTCTGTCGCGTATAATAAAACAAGACCTGAAACTCGACGCTTATAGTCGATATACAGGACATACCCTAAATCAATCCCTACAGTTGAAGAGAGTGGATCGATTAAAACGCCTTCTGTCCCGATACGCAGGTGAAAGGCACAGAAATATCCTCTTTACTGATGAAAAAGTTTACACGATTGAAGAACACTACAACAAGCAAAATGACAAAGTGTATGTACACAGTTCTAAAGAATCCTCCCAAGTGGTCGAAAAGGTATAATGTGGTCATTATCTTCGCCTGTGGTTTGGTGGGGGTTGTCTTATCAAGGAGTCACAAAGCTTAATTTTTTGTGAAAATGGAAGGAAAACTTCAGCCAAAGTGTGAAACCTTTCAACAATACGCTTTTTTTAAAATGTACCGTGGACTTTCCAGCAAGACTGCACCTGGTCCCAAGCCTGGCTCGAAACCAACGTTCCGGACTTTATAAGAGCTGAAGACTAGCCCTCGTCTAGCCCAGATCTGAAACCCTTAGACTACCAATTACGGTCAGTTTCAGAGGACATGGCCTGCCCGACACGACACACCGATATTGTGTCTCTTCAGAAATCTGGAGCAAGCAGTAGCTAAATTTCACATGGAAAAGGTGCATAAATCCACAGATTCGTGGCCAGACAGATTAAAGGCCCTTAAAGCCAAAGTGGGTCATTTCGAATAGAATTTATTTTTATTTTTTGCTGAGACTCATAAATATGTACATATAAGTTTTATTAAGATTACTTCATAAAAAAATAAATGCATATTCATTGTAACAGAACTTATGGCCGCACTAGGTGTATACATTCATAGGTATACAGTTAGTAAAAAGCTGTTATTTTGACATTACAAACAGATACTTCAACTTTATTTAACTTGTAAGATCACCGTCATCATTCCAGTCGAAGGACGTGCACCGCTGAACACAGGCCTCCTCTTACGTTTCCATGATCGGTCTTGTGCTGTTTTCATCCATCGTGTTCCTGTATTGTATTTGTTTTGGTATATTGAAATGCTAACAGCTACTTGTTCGGAAAGTTTAAAGAGAGGTAGGGCACATACAGGCATAGAAAACGCCGCCAAGTAACAACTCCTTTGAGGGTTACAGGTAGTAGGTTAGGTTCCTGTGAGTGAGGTTACCAGTACTTAGGAACTCACTATATAAATACTTAGAACTAACAACTACTACTTAGGAAGATTCTATGCAGTACGATTACAAAAAACAACTATTAATTAGAACAAAATTTCACTTACCGAGTAAATATGTAATAACGCAATATCCAGCGCAGCTCCTGATGTAAGTATCCATGGCTTCCGGTTTGATCCCATACGGAGCACCCTCGCAAGGGTTGTGCTTCCTGAAGAAGTTCTGAATACTGCCCTCCGTCGCCAGGGCTTCGGCGACCGTCACCGACTCGATGAACTGCAAAAACCCATGCTTGGAGCTCGTCGCTAGCACCTTATACGGAGTTAACTTCAAGTCCAGGTTCTCTCGCCTCAGCAGCTTGTCCATCAGGGTTATCATTTGGAGTATCAGCTGATCTTGACGTAGATCATCACCATGTTTGAATATGGCTTCGTACTCCATTCCTTCCGACGTCAAGAACGTTAATTTGGACGGCATCAGAGCTGATTTGAACAGGCTGGCCTTCTTAGCCACTATGCCTTTGATTGTGACGTTAGGGTCTAGGGGGAAGGGCATAGGTTCGAAGTTCGTGAAGTTGAATTTGAAGGCGTCCGGGTCGGCGAGGAGCTGTTGAAGTCTCTCGGCTTTCTTGTTCCGGTTACCGCTCTCCCTGGTCACCGTTTTGACCAGTTTCACAAGCTTATCTATAAATATTTGCTGGCGGGCAAGGAAGGACCGCGTACGCTGGTGATCGGTGTGGCCTGGATAAAGAAATAACTTTATATCGAAACAGCAGTGATAGTCTAATAAGGAGCTGGCCTATTGACCAATAGGTCCCCGGTTCGAATCCACTAATGTAACTATCCACTATCCACTAATATAACTATGCACCACTAAATTCGTGTTTACCGATTTATGTACATATTTGTAATTATCACTTGCTCGGCGGTGACGGAAAACATCGTGAGGAAACCCGCACGTCCAAGAAATTATATTTCGATAGACGACCTTACCTAAGAAAGGTCTGGTTTTCCCTCTGGGTTGTAGAGGTCTGATGGCAGTCGCTCCATATAAAAAACAGTATATTCCCCAAATCCTTAGGTTTAGGTAGCGGACCCCGCCAATCCTAATGGTCTAGGAAACGGGCTAACGCGAGGAAGATGGGATTAAATATTGAAACACTTAAAAGAGAAATACGGCGCATCAAAGTCGTCTGTCTGAGGAAGAAACACCATTTCACAGAAAATCGCAGGCAAATAACAACTTTCTGGACGGTTTTTGTATTCTTGCGAGTACATGAGGTAACCAGTACCATTTCTGTATGTTATGTTGCTTCACATTGTTCACATGTTTGTCCTGTCTGGGAATCGAACCCATAACCTTAGCGTTAAAGTGGCATTGTTAACTACTCCGAAACGCGATAAACAGTATAGTGAGTGAAATCATACTTTTTTATACAACGTCTGGAGGCAAACAAGCATACGGCCCACCCGATGTAAAGATAGTTTCTAAGAGTATGAACGCCTGCAATATGTTAAAAATCATTCGCGCGATGCCACCTCTACTGCTAATACAGCACAACTCCTTAGGAGCTTACTGGAGTCCGCACTCTCACACAGGAACACAACAGCCCTCTAGAGAGTTGTTATTTGCGAGTGAGTGAGGTTACCAGTAAGCTTTAAAGTTTAAAGCTTACTGGTAACTCTCTCACTCGCAAGAACATATCGACACTCCTGGGAGTTGTCATTTGGCTGCGATTTTCTGTGAGGTGGAGGTACTACCCGAGACAGGCTGCTTTGATGGGCCATACCTCTCAGAAAATCCCAGCCAAATAACAACTCCCTTGAGGGTTGTTGTGTTCCTGCGTGAGAGGTCTTCAGTAAGCTCCTAAGGAGTTGTTGTGTTAGTACCAGAGGTGGCATCGCGCGAGTAATACTTAACGTATTGCAAGCGTTTATAGTCTACGGTGACCGCATTACATTAGGTGGGTCGCATGCTTGTATGACACAGTAAAAAAAACTAGTTGAGAATGCGCAAGCTTGCATTGACAGAGGAACACCTGGCTCGTCAATTATATAACAATTAAACATTTTTTTAAATTTGTCGGCCATTTTGACCATGTTCCTTAAGAGATAGGAACGGTGTTCCTGAGCATTCCTATTCTACTTTTTTATGCTGAATCCGAATGTAAAGTCAAAATTCGAATATTCGAAAAAACGCACACACAAACAAACGCACAGACAAACATATAGATTTCATATAGGAACAGTGTTCCTGAAAATGTATAAACGTGTGTATTATACAATGGGAACAGTTTCTTTCGTGTATCAAGTAAGCAGAGAGAGAGTAGTGGGCGGTGACCTTTGGCCAGCCTCATGGAGAAGGTCCTCATGACGGTGAGGTACATGTGGCGGTGGTGGTGGTCCTGCGGCGCGTCGCGGTCCTCGCACTCGCACAGCAGGTACCAGTACAGGTAGTTGGCGAGCGAGCTGTTGCAGCACGCGCGGCTGATCAGGAACGTCGCCAGGCTGAGCCGCTCCTCCGAACCCCCCGCCTCGCTGGGAACATAACATCGATTATCATTTTTTTTTTAAGTAAAATTTTTTACGCACGCTTTACTCGGGGAGTAAGCTGGTGAATGCGTGACGAGAGCGTTACGAAAGGTGTGATCGGGCGAGGCGAACGGAAGTTGTATGTATGTATATCTTCACGCCAAGTCCCTTGCGGGGTAGGCATAGAGAACCGAGCGCCATAAGACGCGGTCCTTACATACTTAACTCGCTTTACATCAGGTGGGTTGCATGCTTGTATGACACAGTATAAACGGAAGTTGAGAGGGAGATATAAGTTAGTGAAGATAGAAAGGGAGAGAGTTACGTTTCGTATTTACTGTAGGGGCGAGAGAGAGATGCGAGCACCAGCGAACTTAAAAAGCATAGAATGATAATTTAGAACAAATTCATAGTGCATAATCGACACCAAAACAATCACGCTCTCGTATTTGAAAACAAAACATCATTTCTCGAAAATGCAGTTAGCGAAAAATATGCCTTACCTCCAAAACATATGCCGCACTTTACGATAATTGTTTATGGTACAAAGGTGTCATAGAAATGTAAACAAAATTTTCTTGTCGATGATTGGCTGCATGCGATCTCGCACGATCGAGACACGAGTTCACTCGATGTGGCGACATGTACGCGCCACGAAAGTAAGGCCGTTTATTGCAATAAACAACCACGAATAATATATCTTTACAAATAATTATCTTTACAAACAGAACTACACTTACCTATGAAATGTGATTCCTGAGCATTTATGATTACTGGTAGTGTTATTTACACACCATTTGACGACACAAGAAGGCATTATTACGCAAAATCTTGAGAATACATAAATTAAGACAGACTGACACGTCGTTGTTTCAAGCCGACTGACTAACACCGACTGTCAAGGCGCGCGGCCTCATTTCTAAGCCCCGCCTAACCCGGCCTCTTTTTCGTTGAGTCATTTTTGAAACGTTATTGCTGCTTCTATGCTTTTTAAGTTCGCTGGCGAGCACACATTTTCTTTCTCTCATAGCGAGTTAAGTTTCGTATATGTAAGACACAGTGCAGGCCTATTGTTTGTATCACACTATGGAGCTAAAGAAGTTTTACTTCAGTCGTGTGGTCTAAATCACACTCGTTTTTTTTATACCAGTAACGTTTTACGACAACACCCTACAACTCTCAAGCTGTGGAATGACTCCGGCCGTGGTTTTACCAAGGGACTGGACAGCATGGAATTCTTCGAGGGATGCGTGAAGAGGTTTTTAGAGGGTCGGCAACGCACGAGTGACACCCCTGGTGTTGCCAACGTCCATAGGCTACGGCGACTGTTTATCATCAGTCAGGCAGTATGCTTGATTGCCACCTTAGTGGTATAAAAAAAGAGGGTTGTGAGAGTGGTGAAACGCACTGTTACTTTGACGCCAACGCTCGTGGGTGGTTCGATTCCCATGCAGGGGAAACATTTGTGTGCATGAAAATGTCTGTTTGTGTTGGTCTGGATGTTTTAACAGGTAGGGCGCATCAAAGCAGTCCGTTTGGGGAAGTACCTCCATTTTGCAGAAAACCGCAGCCAAATAACAACTCCCTTGAGGGTTTTTGTATTCCTGCGTATGATTGAGTACACCAGTAAACTCCTAAGGAGTTGCTGTGCAAGCAACAGAGGTGCATGATGGTAAGCAAGCACCGTAGCTTATGGATTTGCAACACGTGTCACTCAGGCGTTGCCGTTGTAAAAACATTTTCACGCTTCTCTTGAAGAACCCCATGCCGTAGTCTCTTGGGAGGACCTCAGCTGCGTTAATTCCAAAACTTGAGAGCTCTCGGAAGAAATCTTCTCTGGAACCGTACAGTACGTATATGTGTAGTATTATATTACAATTATGAAGATTTGGCTAACAGAGATGTCTGGAAATGATTCAGCACATGTATTATATATCTTTAATTTTATCACTCTAAGGCATCTAATAAGGGACGGCAATACGATGGATTTGTCACTTGTAGCATGTTATTCTAACTAGTAACACCTACAGCGCCTGATGATGCCTCGTGGAGAGCGGAAACACGTGTCGCAGGGACAATCAGCGCAGTCATGGCAGCAACGGTGGTGGGGGCATGCGGTTTCTGGTCCAGATGGTGGTCGACCGCGGCAGCCGAGGCAGATACTACACCGGAGCAGCCATGGCACGCCATGTCATGCATCTACTAACGGTGGTGGGTGTGTGCCGACCGGCGCTAGTTCGCATCAACTAATTAGTCCCCCACTAATCAGTTAATGCGAACTAGCGCCGGTATGCGCGCAAAATAGGTTAGATCAAATAGCATATGCAATTGTTGTGGGCGCTCAGCGCTCTTTAGAATGAGCTGCTTCTGGTTATGGTAACAGTATACTATCAGATAGGTTGCACGTTAGTTTATAAAAAAAAAATATAATAGATAAAGAAGCGAGTGAGGTTTGTAAGGATCGAGTCACGTAACGCGCAATGGTCTCTGCCTACCCCGCAAGGGATTTGGCGTGAAGTTAAAGACAATAGATAAAGAATAATTGATCGTATTTTATCAGAAGGTGATGTCAGGAGTCTCAGAAACCGGCGAGCATGCATGAGAAGAGCTATGAATGTTAAAGGTGTGTAAGGATTGGGTCACGTGTCGCTCGATTCTCTCCACCTACCCCGCAAAGGATTTGGCGTGAAGTTATAGGAGAAGATTGTTTTACGAGGTTCACTCTCACCTGTACGCGTCGTTGTCAACGACGCTGGTGACGGTGACGCTGTGCTCGGTGACAGCGGTGGACTCCTCGATGGGTGCTTCGGGCCGGCTGGTGGTGGACGCCGTCATCTCACTGCCGGTCAACACTGAAAAATGGTACAAAACATTTTTATCAGAATGTGTACAATCAAGGGCACACGAAGCATGACTATGATCTTTAGGTCGATGAAAAATTTGTTACCTTGTATGAATTTTGAATACTTATGTTTATACTCAAGCCGTAAACATGACAAACAAACAACTTTTTTATAACAACATACAAGCATACGGCCCACCTGATGTAAAGCGGTTACCGTAGCCTATGAACGCCAGTAATACATTATATCGTTTACGCGATGCCACCTCTGCTGCTAACACAGCAACTTACAGGTAACCTCACTTGCAAAAACACAACAACCCTCAAGGTAGTTATTATTTGGCTGCGGTTTTCTGTGAGGTGGAGGTACTTCCCCAGACGGGCTGCTTCGATGCGCCCTACCTCTCTTAAAAACACCCAGACCAAGATAAACAGACATTCATGTTCATGTACACAAATGTTTGTTCTGTGTGTGGAATCGAACCCACGAGCGTTGGTGTCAAAGTGGCTTTACTAACGAATGCGCCACCGAGCTGGTCAAAGTTATAGTAATTTTGATATTAACGAGCATGTACACATTCCATTCTAATTTATATCGATGATATTTAATATTACAGGTTAAGGCATACAAGGCCACCGGCAATACACGGAATATCGTTCGTATAGTCCCGCTGCTAATACAGCTACTTCTCAGGACCTCGCCGATAACCTCATCCCAGAGGAACCTAAAAATTAATGCCTTATGTTTCAAATTGATGTCTCTCACTTTGCCCAGAGAGAAAGTCAACTACAAATCCTCCTCTCTCTCCTGCAAATGCACTGCACTCCTACAAATTTCTTCTGTTTAAATTCGTTGTGAGTTCCAAGGCAGCTGTAGTTTAACCCCCGGGACAGCAATGGACTTCACTGTTCATTGCCTTTTTTGTGGTCGCCGCTGTTAATTCTGGCTACACAGGAGACACAGTGGTGGGAATGAGTGTGGGCCTGTCACCCCACGGGAACAAAACATCCCTCCAGAGAGTTATTTCACTACGGCCTTGTGTGAGGTGGAATTACTTCCCCAGTCTGGTTCGTAGTACGTGACCTCTCCTTCGCCTAGTATGTTGATTAGCATGGATTACCACGTGCAGGTCAGCTTCACTTTGACTATTAAGGTGACTCCATTTGCACATTTAAAGGTCCTAACTCCCAAGCATACCAGCACTACCGTGGTAGACCGTTTTGTTGCATTCAACTACTTCGTTTGGAAATCAGCGACCTACATACATACATTATTAACCAGAGGGAGACTTTGTACAAAAGTCGTCTGCGTCTACCTCTGACTCACCTATTTCTACCGCCAAGCAGATATATTTATATAGCTGTGTTCCGGTTTGAAAGGTGAGATATGGCAGAGAAATTATTGGATACTGTGACGAAACATCCTTAGGCCACAAGATTGGCAGCGCGCGAGTAACATCCCCGTGGTGTTGCGAGCGTCCATAGGCTGCGGTGACCGCTTACCATGTGATGCGGGCCGCAGGCTCGTTTGCCAATCTAGTTGTAGGAAAAAAATACACATCATCACGCCTGTCTCCCATTGCGGTAGGCAAAGACCATGGAACGTCAGGTGCACCGATCCAAACATACCCCTCTCGCCTGTTCCACACTCATCGACCTCTTCTCGCGTGCTCTTCGGTTCCGGGTGCTTTTGATTTGGTCCTTTGCAGGGCAAACTACTTTTGACAGCTTAATGAGCCCGGCCTTTGTGCAACACCACACTATTTACATTTCTGTTGTCCTCGTGGCGTCCTTACCGGAAGCGGACAGCAGGCTGGCCTGGCTCCCCCTGTGGCCGCTCTGCATCAGCTTACCCTCCGCGTCGGAATATCCCACCGGCTCTTTGCTGCCACACAACCTCGAGTACTCTGCACAGCAGAAGACATAGTAAATAAACAACTAAATTTTGAACGGAGGATGTGAGAACGAGTTGGACTGGAAGGAAACGGAAAAAAAGACGTGAAGCCTGGAGTAGGGAGAGGCGAGAGTTCCCACCACCACCCTCTAGAGATATGGGTTAGACGAGGTATAATAGAAAGATCATAGTTTAACCCTTCGAAACCCGGGTGGTCGTATATGACCGCGAAATGTATGGGAAAACGTATATAACAGGTTCTGACTGGTCAAAAGAAAAATATTAACAACCAGGAAATAATTTCGTGATAAAAACTAACCTATTTTAATACTGAACATACTGTATTTGATTGTTAAATTTCATCTAAATCCCTTCAGTCGTTTTTTCGTGAAAGATTAACTAATATCTATACAAACTTGCAGACTACCATATAAAGATTCGTTATTTGCGGTCATCGCGGGTACTTAGACACCTGCATTTTTAACGTCGGCATACGGCCCGCCTGATTTAAAGCGGTATCACTGCTGCTATCACAGCAACTCCTCAGAAGTTTACTGGCGACCTCAAAAATACCTGTTACATCTATACAGATAAATAAAATTGACGTGTCTGTTTGTAATATTAAAATAACCGCTTTTTATTAAATGCACATGGATGTATACACGGTACATATACGAAAATGAATATTTTTTCAATTTTTGTCTGTGTGTCTGTTTGTTCCGGCTAATCTCTGAAACGGCTTGTCCGATTTTGACGGGACTTTCACTGGCAGATAGCTGATGTAATAAGGAGTAACTTAGGCTACTTTTATTTTAGAAATTTTATTTATTTTTATTAATATAAATAAATAATAAAAAAAAAACCGTGCGGAGTACATATTACATATCTATTATTATTTTGCTGTTTGCTATTTTACTCTACTTATTTAGATACTTATAATCAAATAAAATAAATAAAATTATAACTGAACAATAACTTTTTTGTTAAATTCCGCGCGGATAAAGTCGCGGGCACAGCTAGTTTTTAGATATAATCGTACTGTGTGTAATGGCATGGTTTTCATGTATTTTTTAATCCACCATCTTTTCGGAAATGACCGTTAGCGCAGGATAAATATTGAAGGAATGTTGTCAATGTAGGTCCTTTGAAATCATCAATTAGATATCTAATTGATGGATACCCAATTTTTAAAATATTTTTTATAGTTTAAGTTAATTAAAATTTAAAGGGTATAAAAGGTAATTTTTAGTTTGGAGTTGTATTTTTAATTAGGATGCTATTATATTAACTGTGTTACTTTTTACTTTATTGACCGATGATTCTATTTGATCACAATAAATTTATGTCTGCATATTGATACAATAATAATGTTCTAAACTATTAGAGCTAAATATTTATAATTGCCTATGCTGAATCATTTCCAGACATCCTCATCAGTCTGGTACTCGTCAATTCTATAATAAACCCTTTTACTAAGAGTATTTTTGATGTTTGAGAACTATTAAGATGTGGAATCAGCTCCCTGCCGAGGTTTTCCCAAGGGATTAATTACATCATAGGATTTTTCATGAGGCGTGAAGATATTTTTACGGGGTTGGCAACGCTAGAGTGACACCCCTGGTGTTGCAAATGTCCATAGGCTACGGTAACTGCTTACTATTAAGCAGCCCGTACGCTTGTTTGTATAACATTACCTTAGTGGTACAAAAACCAATATATAACACACTCAATTTGTATGACAAACTTCATACAAATTCGGCAGTTTTTTTTTCATGATAGACTAACAAATATATACGCCCAAACTTTAATATTTGTAATATCACCAGCTAAAACCCGTGACTTCGTTCGCGTATGACGCGGTATCCCGCGGGGACACCTGTTTCTTTCTGGTGGTGCCTGTACCCCCATTAGCTGGCTTTGTATAGAGCCATAGGCTCAATGATTTTAGTGGATTGTATTTTTTATTAAAACCTATAGCTGTCGTACTTGCAATTACCGAGAACTCGATGAGGACGAAGAAAAGGCTGATGGATCCAAGGATCACGAGGACAGGAAACACATGCGCACTAACCTTGCGATCCACTGCCGTCTCCACAGCTGTTCCGGTCTTCACTACACAAGCACCTTACACAGATCACAGGAGTGTTATATTAAGAGTGTCTTTTTCACAAGAAAGTATATAAATAAAGCGGGTTGGCTTCGTAGGCGATCAAACAATATAATAGCGTCCGATCGGATTGTATTTTCAACATTGACTGGGTGCGGCTGTCGCCGTACGCATGTAGGGTAGACTGGAAGGAATTTACAGGATAGTTCGAGATAATTGCAAGTTTTAATTAAACTACCCCATTTTAAAATGATTATATGAATTAAAAATCCACCACTTTTTCTTTAGCAGTGTAAGGGTGATATTGGTAGCCTAAAACTACGCTTTACATATTAGTTTTTTCTATACAACGTCGAGAGGAAGACTAGCATACAACCCACCTTACTTATGATGCAAAGCGGTTACCGTAGTCTACGAACGCTTGCTGTACATTAAGCATCACTCGCGCGATTCCGCCTCTGCTGCTAACACAGCGGGATCTTAGGAGCTTTCTGGTGACCTCACTCACACGCAGGGACACAATAAGCCTCTAGGGAGTAGTTATTTGGCTGCGGTTTTCTGTGAGTTGGAGGTGCTGCCCCAGACGGGCTACTTTGATGCGCCCTCTCCTAAAAACACCCAGACCAAGAGAAACAGACATGTTCATGCGAAGAAATTTTGTATTGTCTGAGAATCGGGCTTGTCATAAAGTAGTCTTTTAATATAGGATGTGCACATAGCAACATGGTTTACCGTCGTGTATCTCCATGTAGTCTTCGTACTTCAGCGCCTGCACCAGCTGCAGGAGGTACAGCAGTAGGTCCTCATCGGGCGCCTGCTTCAGACGGGATATCGCGTACCTGAAAAAAATCACATTCACACATTTTTTTGTAGTGCAGTAGCAATTCGGAAAACTGATGATTCCAAAATCGCGGATACAGTTTGGCGTTGTAGCTATATATCTATCGATTAGATAAAAAAATTAGTTATATCACTTGATAGCTAAATAACAATAAAAAAAAGTTACGTTGAGTGAGGACTGTGACGCATCATCTGTCTGGGGGTGTACCTCCACCTCACAGAAAACCGCAGCCAAATAACAACCCTCTGGAGGGTTGTTGTGTTCCGGCATGGCATATTGGCAAGTTTCTTTTGGCATTTCTTCTTCGACAATGGTCATTTTCGAAATGCTGGTAGATTAAAAAAGAGAGATTAAAAGTAAAAAAAACTGGAAAATTATTAAGATACAATATGATTTAATCTAAAGAATGTAAGACGTGTCTAAGTGCCCGTAAGAGCCTAATGGCAAATAAATGATTTTCATCTTTTATCGTTCCTGCGTGTGAGTGAGGTCACCAGTAAACTACTAAGGAGTTGTCGTGTTAGCAGCAGAGATGGCATCGCTCGAGTGATACTTAATGTATTACAAGCGTTTATAGGCTACGATAACTGATTTATATCAGGTGGGCCGTATGCATATATGCCTCCCGATGTTGTACAAATGAAAACTTACTTTCTGACGGCGGGGTGTGTGAACTTGGGTGTGAGTAGCTCAAGGGCGTCTTCAACGTCCATCGGGGCCCACTGCTTCATCATGGCCAACGCCTGCCGTACCTCGCCTGCACAACACCACAACATCACGTACTAACAATGTATATGTATGTATATCTCTACGCCCGGCACCAGAGGGAGACTTCGTACAAAAGTCGTCTGCATGGGTACCTCTGATTCACCTATTTCTACCGCCAAGCAGCTATATTTATATAGCTGTGTTCCGGTTTGAAGGGTTGTAAACAGAAATAGCTATCCGCCCCGGCTTCGCACGGGTGATATGATCGCTACCAAACTTCACAGGATCACCTGCTGGGCTAACCTGAAGATTCACTGAAAATTTCATCAAAATCTGCCCAGCCGGTTTTGAGTCCATAGAGGACATACACACAAACATTCATTTTTATATATATAGATAAACAAAATCAGTAAACCACTTGACGCATAAAAGCACACTTTATTCATCAGAGCTTTCTTCCTCAGCTCTTCAATCTCTCACCGACTATTCACCATAGCTGTGTTCCGGTTTGAAGGGTGAGATATGGCAGAGAAATTACTGAGTACTGTGACGAAACAGCCTTAGGTCACAAGATTGGCAGCGCGCATGTAACATCCCCGTGGTGGTGCGAGCGTCAACAGGCTGCGGTGACCGCTTACCATCTAATGCGGCCCGCATGCTTGTTTGCCAATTTAGTTGTATAAAAAAATATATTTTATGTTAGATTCAATGAGATAATACCGTGAGAGAGCAGTGATAGCCCAGTGGGATAGCAACCGGCTTATTGGCCAACTGGTCCTCGGTTCGAATCCTAGCGGGGGCAAGTACTCGTAAATTTATATTTTCAAAAAAAAAAAAAAAAGAATACGTATTATAAAAAATAAAAAAGATTGCTTGTACGCCTCCTAACGTTCTAGAAATAAATAGGTCTGAAGTCTAATGACAGTTGCTAGTTAAGAAAAAAAATAGACTTTACCAGGTCTGTTCCAGTTAACGCATTCGAGGAACTTGGTGAGCGCGCGCCGGTGGGACGACAGGTAGAATCTGAAACAAAATGGGTGACGTCACAGCGTTGTATCTCTCTCTCCCCTTCTAAAATTGCAAATGGCGCGCGCCACACGTAAATTTAAACGCTCTCGTGAATATTTATTAAACTGTCAATTGAAGAGTGCTCTCCCAGTGTATTTAGTAGGTGGAAATCCAGGAATATCCCGACGAGAATCACAGGTACGACACTGAGGAATCACAAGGGTAGTGCTCTTCTCAATTTGTCGCGTCTATAAATTTGTAGCATGTTATTCTTACGACTAACGTCTACAACGCCTGATGATGCCTCGTGGAGAGGCGAAACACGTGTCGCAGCGACGACTAGGCCAGTCGTGGCAGCGACGGTGGTGGTGGTGAGACAGAGGAATGCGGATTCTGTTCCAGATGGCGGACGACCGCAGCAGCCGAGACAGAGATTACCGGAGCAGCCATGGCAGGGTCGGCATGTTGCACGTACTAACAGTAGTGGGTGGGTGCCGGCCGGCGCTAGGCCGCATGAACTAATTGCCGGCGGAAGCACACAAAGCAGGTTAGATCAAATTGCATGTAAATTTGACTTTCGCAAAATAACGCCTGAATCTATTAACTATCATATATTTTGTATGCAATCTACCAATGTTCGAAGTTCCTTACACTTGGTTACATTCATGGTTACTATAAAACTGTTCAGAGCCGTGATAGCCCAGTGGATAAGAGAACTGGCCTACGGACCCATCGGTCGGCGGTTCGAATCCTGGCAAGTACCAATAAATTCATGTTTTCGGATTTATGTGCATATTTTTATTTATCAGATTCGTGCGAGCAAACGAAAACATCGTGAGGAAAGCCGCACGTCCAAGATAGTGTATTTCGAAAGACGTGTGACCTTACCTAAGAATAATCTTGTGTTCATGTGGGTTGTGACGGCAGTCGCTCTATGTAAAAAATCAGTATCTTCGCCAAATCCTTAGACTTAGGTAGCGGACCCCGCCAATTCTAATGGGTTAGGAAACGGGATTTAAGAAGAAGATTCGTAAAATTTTGTCGGTCCTGAATGGTTTGAGCTGAGAAGTTGTGTGTGCATTATCATTCGCCATGGATAATCTTTGTAATTATAAGTTTGCTGGCATCGCGCTACTGATACTTAATACATCGCAAGCGTTAATAGGCTACGGTACCCGCTTTACATATGTATGCTTGTATATACGGCCCACCTGATGTAAAGCGGGTACCGTAGCCTATTAACGCTTGCGATATATTAAGTATCAGTAGCGCGATGCCTCCTCTGCTGCTAACACAGCTATTTCTCAGGAGCTTACTGGTGACCACAACAACCCACTAGGGAGTTGTTATTTGGTCGTGGTTTTCTGGGAGGTGGAGATAGTTCCCCAGACGAGCTGCTTTGATGCGCCTCACCTCTCTCAAAAACACCCAGACCAAGACCAACAGACATGTTCATGCACACAAATGTTTGTCTTGTGCGGGAATCGAGCCCACGAGCGTTGGTGTCAAAGTCGCGTCATTTTTCAAAATCATAATCTTTTTATTCCGTAAAAATGGCTACATTTGTTTGGAATCGTCACAATTTTTTTCCCTACCGTACAGTTCATGACTAGGTGAGCACTGATAAAAATACTGCTAAAAAACTCAGGCATCCCTCTTTTGGTATGCAAACAAATTTACATAATTTATTAATTACATTATAATTGGATCGACTCAATCCCAGGCATTTTTATCATTAATATAGTCAGATACTTTATAACATGCCCTGCTACACAATTTGGCTTTAATAGTAGTTTTAAATTTGTTTATTGACAATTCTCTTATATTGCTGGGAAGTTTGTTATAGAACCGTATACATTGCCCCATAAAAGAATTACTTATTTTGTGGAGACGGCTTGGATGTAACACAAGATTATGCTAATATCTAGTATTTATGTTATGAGTATCACTCTTTTTACAAAATGAGTCTATGTTTTTATGGACATACAAAAGATTTTCATAGATATATTGCGATGCGACTGTTAGAATATTTAGTTCTTTGAATTTTTCTCTAAGGCTCTCCCGGGGACCAAGTTTGTAGATAGCTCTTATGGCTCTCTTTTGCAATAAAAAGATGGTGTTAATGTCCGCGGAGTTACCCCAAAGAAGAATTCCGTATGACATAATACTATGAAAGTAGCTGAAATAAACTATTCTAGCCGTATCAACATCAGTGAGCCGTCTAATAGTTTTCACTGCATAGGCTGCAGAACTTAGTTTTCCTGATAATTTTTCAATTTGTGGGCCCCATTGTAGTTTGGAGTCAATTATTATACCCAAGAACACAGTTGTCTCCACAGGGGCTAAATTAGTTCCATTAACATGTACATTGGTAGTCACCTGTCTTACATTAGGTGTTGAGAACTTAATTACTTTAGTCTTTTTATCATTTAAAAGCAGATTATTAACATTAAACCAATGCATAACTTTAGAGAGAGAGCATCGTTAACTTCGTCATAATTACCTAACTGTCTATTAATTTTGAATGTCAAAGAGGTATCATTCGCAAACAATACAATCTCATGTTTATCCTTTACATAATAAGGTAAGTCATTTATATATACTAAAAATAAGAATGGACTTAGAATTGACCCCTGTGGGACTCCGATATCTACAGGGGACCCCGAAGATCTTTTACCATTAACATCGACCTTCTGTATTCTATTGCCCAGATAAGAAGACAGAAGTTCGAGAGCCTTGTTCCTGATACCGTAGTGGTGTAATTTTCTGACAAGAGGGTCATGGTGCACGCAGTCAAACGCTTTAGACAGATCACAGAAAAATCCCAAGGCATCTTGCGAACATTCCCATGCCGCGAATATACTTTTAAGCAAATGAATCCCTGCGTCTATAGTTGAACAACCTCTCGTAAATCCGAACTGTCTCCTATGAAGCAAATTATGTGTATTGAAATGTCTCAGCAACTGGCTAACTAATGCAGTTTTTCAAAATTTTACTGAGAATGGGCAGTATGGAAACAGGTCGAAAATTCGAAGGGTCCGAACTATCACCAGATTTAAATAATGGAATACAAATACAAATGATTTATTGGTATTTACAAGTTCATTACAAATAAATGTGGGCTTTATCCAATTAAGTTTATAAAAAACCTGTACTAGGATAAAGCCGCTCCTCTCAAGTCTTAACTGTGACATGTTTACAAACAATACTAATTTGGTACAAAAAATATTTAAACAAAAGAGAAAAAAAAAAAAACACAAAGAAATAAAAGACAAACAATATCCAAGTAATATACATACATCTACTGTGGTATTTATGTTAAATATATTAAATCACACTCGCTTATCAACTCAACTCTGCAACAAGTTTTCCGTTGAGAAATAGTCCAATTGTTTTAACCAAACAGTTAATGCTCTCTTACACTCTATGAAAGACATATTATAGATATTTAATATTCGATTTATTTTATTGTATAGTGTTATTGATTTTGTATTAAACTGGTTGCTTGCAAAACTTGTTTTTACTGGTTTATTGCGTATGACATTATAGGGATTTCGCTTTAGATTAATATTTGCATCTGGAATAGTAATTTTGTGAATTTTTAAGATACATAAGAAAATATAGAGTTGCCTGATGGTCATAACATTACATTCCTCATATACCTTAACAGTGCTGTAAGTAATTTTTTTCATTAATATTACTTTCAGAAGTGATCTTTGAGCGCGTTCAAGTAGAATAAGTTTTGTTTTGCCGGCACCTCCCCAAATAGGCAAACAGTAACTGACTACTGACTGAACCAGAGTTTTATATACGTGGATCAGCAGCTGTCTGTCAGCAATATGTCTCAGATACTTAAATAACCATATTAATTTTCTAACACGTACGGTACAGTTTTCAATTTGTCGATGCCAATTTAATTGTTGATCAATGTAAACACCAAGATATTTGATCGAAGTAACTTTTTTTAACTTTAAACAGTTGCATGTTTGATCACCAATAGGATTATTACAGGAATGTGCAGTTAGTTGTAAGTGATCACGTGGTTGCAGGGAGTTACGTATGGAGAATGTGATGTAGTTAGTTTTAGTAATATTCAATGTTAATAAGTTATATTTTAACCATTTAGTTACTGTTTGGAGACCTGTTTCCGCCTTATTATATACTTCCTCCCAGCTGCGTCCGTGAAAAAGAAGTGCCGTATCATCAGCATAAGAAAGTATTGAGCCATTTTCAAGTTTTAATCCAGCAAGGTCATTTATATATATGAGGAATAATGTGGGACCAAGGACGCTACCTTGTGGAACTCCATACAGAGATGAAGACTCAACTGTGCTATAAATGAGGTCATCCAATCTCACTTGTTGGGTTCTATTTCTTAGGTAGTCAGCCAGAAGAGTATGAAACGAACCACGTATTCCAACTTTATCAAGCTTTTCTAGTAGGATGGGAATAGAGACAGTATCAAACGCCTTACTGAGGTCTAAAAACACACATAGGGTTTTCTGTTTGGTATTTATAAAGTCGATTATTTTGCTAGTTAAAGTTTGAACTGCATTTTCGGTACTTCTACCTTCCCGAAAGCCAAATTGAGAGTCAGAGATAATGTCATATTTATTTAGAAAATTCACTAGCCGTTTATTTATTAATTTTTCTAGAATTTTGGAGAGAACGCAAAGAACGGATATCGGTCGATAATTGTTTATATTATCTTTATCTCCACTTTTATATATTGGATGAATTATTGCACGTTTAAAGACTTGAGGAAAAACTCCCTCCCTGAAGCACAGATGAAACAAATAGTTTAGAACTGGGATGAGTTCAGGCTTAGCCATTTTTATAAACTTTGTGGGTATTTTATCCCAACCACAGGCGGAATCAGACTTCAGACCCGTAATAATTGTTTCAATCTCTAATGGATCCGGTGCCATAATACCAATCGAGTTAGCAACAGAAGGTAAAGAATTTAGTATTTTCATGTGATCCACAGTGTCAGGATTGGGTGATATGTCATTAGCAAGTGTTCTTCCCACGTTGATAAAATGTTTGTTAATTAAATTAGCAGACTCTATTTCTGAATCCGCAATATTTAGTAATTCCTGGTTACTTGATTTAGTGACGTTAAGATTTGTTATACTTTTAATAGACTTCCATAATAGTTTATTGTTGTTTTTAGATTTAGCTAATTGATCCTTCTCATATTGATGTTTTAGTTTTTTAAGTAAGTTATTGCAATGATTGCGATATCTCCTATAAGTAATTTGTAAAATTGTGTTAGTAGGTTCAAGGTGTAGTTGCTTTTGAAGTTTGTTCCTATTATTTATGCACTTTAACATTCCAGTAGTTATCCAAGGTTTTAAGATCCGTTTGTTGTGTGGTACTTTGATGGTTTTCGTATTACGTGCTAGAGATGTAGATATTGTATTTATGATTGCCTGAGCTAATTTTTCGGGATGTTCAATTGACATGAGTTCAGAAGGTTTAAGTTCTCGTAGAGTATCTAGCGCACCTGTGTAGTCAGTAATAGTCCTTGTGGCTGTTCGTGTTGTCCGTTTTGTGTTTGAATGAATGCTAATAAATGTCATTAAGTGATCTGTAATGGTGGTATCTAATATGGCTATTGTTGCTGACAACTTAGAGGGATCCATGCCTGTGATAACGTGATCTAAGCAGCTATTTACTCTTGTATTTAGAGTGTGACCAGCTAGTAGGCCATGATTCGACAGCATTTCTAAGTAGTTGCTGGCACGGTTATCAGAATGTTGATCCATAATGTTAATGTTCATGTCACCTAAAATCATAACATTTTTGTTATATTTGACATCATTGAGAAGGGCATCCAATGAACATAGGAACCCAGTTACATTCCTATTTGATGGCGATCTATACATACACAATAGAGTGCACTCTGGTAATGTAATTTCAAGACAAGATGCATCTGAGATGGATAATTCTTTTACTTTATGTTGTACCGTGCTGTCTATATAAACTACCACGCCGTCATTTTGCGTGACTTTGAAAGTAGTAGAGTAAGCTGTGTATCCAGATCTACATGGTATGGGTATTTCAGGGTTTATTCTACATTCCGTAAGTAGGATAATATCAATATTTTGTGAAAGTAAGCCTAAGTTTGCACTAAGGTCATTGTAGTTCTTGTAGATGCTTCTTATATTTTGATTTATTATGGAATACAGAGGTTTTGAGGACGGTAAATGGTTTTGTAAGTCATTTATGGAACAACTAAAACTATTTATGTTAGTTACACGATCCAAGTCGTCGGTAAATTCATTAATATTATTATTCATAATTAAAAATATTAAAAAATGAACAGTGTGGCGGTAGGTTCATATCTTTTAAGTAAATTTTCAGGAATTTTAAATACATGCTAGTAATGGTATTCAATTTTTCAAAAAAGTTTAGTTTAATTTTAGCATTAATAATTTTAGTGCTACAGTATGTAAAAAATAGAGTGAGATGAAAGTGTTGTATTAATACAATATGATATTTAGTATAACAAAGTATAGATAGCTGTTTTTTAACGATTGTTAGAGCAAGGCGATAAATCAGACTTATTTCCCTGCGTAACTGTACAAAGTGAGTGTAGTTTAGGGTAATAGATTTTATTCTAACAAAGATACTAATTATATAATAAAACGTTGAATTATGGAATTGGCATTTATAATTGTAATATTCAGAAGAGGTGGTATGGAAGACTAGTCAATCACTCATCAGTTTTTGAATTTGAGCCTCATTCTGAACTTGTATTACTGGTGATTTTTCTTCCTTCCTAAGAAATACTCGTCCATATGAGGTCCAACAATATTTATATTCCTTGATTCTTTTTAAATCTCTTGCAAGAAAGAACAATCTTGATGCTTTAGGTGTTAAATTTTCACTAATAAATATCGGAGAATCGGCGAATTTATTGAGACCCATGTGTTTTGCCGCCAACTTATTAGTTTTATTACGTAGATTGTAAAGCTTCGCACTCTTTAGAATCTCATCTTTAGAGATAGTTGAACTGAGTTCAACAATTATCGATTTTCTTTCCGTGTGCCCCTTGGATTTGTAGATGTCTTTGATATCGCTTTTTGTTAGGTTCGTATTTAAAGTCTTAGTAAGGTTATTCACCATCTCAATTAGCCCTTCCTTTGTCTCATTAGAGTCAATAGGTACGTTTTTGATTTCAATACAAGTTTTTCGAGAATTTCTTACAGTGTCTTCCAATCTGTCCTCAATGATTGCTATGTATTCATTTTCCTTCTTTAATTCCGATTCCAATTTTTCTATCTTCTTTTTGAAATCCGCATTTTGCTCAGTCAAAAACAAAATAGATTTTTCAATACTCGTATTCGCTAATTGTATGTTATTTAATATAGGGAATAGTTTTTGTAATTGTTGATTTTGTTTGTCGGACCACGTTGCAAATAACTCTTTCATTTCATCGCGAAAATCAGAAAAGTTATCTTCGTCACACCTTTTTCTCTTCGGACGAGCAGAGTTCAGAGTTCTCGCAGAGGAGTCGTCGCCTGCTACGTTTAGATTGGGTTCCGATTGCGTCTTATCTAATAATGGCTGCTCCATTGTATACAATGATTTAGTGTTTTTTTTTTATTAGGTAAAGTAATTTATCTAAATGAGAGTAGCTTTCGTAATAAAACCAAACTTCTTGTAGCAGGCTATCGAGTTAACAACAACAGCAAGATGTAAAGAATATTAATCGTATCCTCCTCTTTTGCACGAGTGCGTCTACGCAGTCCGCGCGCGCACTCCAGCAGTGTACTAGGCGTTCATAAAGTTGTAGGTACTGAAGCGACGCTGCTCAACAACGTGACGTAACGGCGACGGGATGAGCGAGATAACATGAAACTGTCTCACCAAACAACTGCAGTACGGGGCGCGTTGATTGTTACATCTCCTTGTGACCCTTGCGCTCCCAGTATTATCACTGAATTTATTTTCAATTTAATAATTTATTAAATGTAATTTCCAAAAATATTATTTGACAGAGATTAGATACGTCTACTCAGTATTGAGGTCCGGGGGGAAGAGGAATGATTTTACTATGTTTCATCAAGTCAGGAAATACACCAGATGCCACACAACAATTGAAAATTGTAGCTAAATGTGGAGCGATTGAAATAATAATAGAAGATATGGTTTTGACAGATAGACCCCACAGATCTTTAGTGTTTTTCATATTTATTGATTTAAAAGCATTCAAAACATCTTTTGGGCTTACAGCTGAAAATTCAAATATTGTGTCGCATTCTACCACGCTCTGTTTGAGAACCAGTTCAGCAGCTATAGACGAAGATCTAAGATTTCTCGTAGTAATAAGAGGAATGTTAGAAAAATATTTTTCAAACTCAGTCGCAATTTCTACATCATTTTTGATATCTATATCATTTATCTTTAACTGAAAGTCTCGACTACGTACTTTCGCTCTACCCGTCTCATTATTTATCATATTCCAAACAGATTTAATAATATTTGTGAACCATTAATTTTATTTCTTAAATATACAGACTTAGCATTGGAACAGGCTCGTTTAAATATTTTAGCATAATTTTCAAGTTCTTGAAAAGTCGGATTGTGATTACAGGTCCTTTCTTCATAAAGTTCATACAATTTATTCCGACTTTTGTAAATACCAGGAAATGAAACCAACTGACCTGAATGGTCTGACTGAACTTTATTAATTATAGATTGATACGAAGGTTTACATTGCTAAATATATTATCAATACATGTAGCACTTGTAGCAGTTACTCTTGTTGGCTCTGTAAAAATATGATGCAAATTGTTTGATTTAAATAAATTTAAAAAGTTGTAGGTAACAGTATTTTTTTTCAAGATATTTATATTAAAGTCTCCACAAATTATAACAGTTTTATGGCTATTAGATAATTTATTTAAGGCATCCTCCATGATATTTGAAAATGTTTCAAAGGGCGTGCTAGGAGGTTTATACAGGTTCATAACAATGAATCGTTCCAATTCCATGCATGAAATCTCTACAACTCGCTCAACAGAGAGGCTCACAATGTCACACCTTTCTTTAAATTTAAGCAACTTATTTAATAATATTAAAGAGCCACCATGTATATACTTCTCTCTGATGAATGAGCTTGCAACCTGGTGGTTATTGAAGCTGAAAATGAATTGATGGTGTTTTAGCCAGTGCTCAGTTAGACATAAAATATCAATATTGCTACAATTCATAAACAACTCCAATTCTAACTCCTTTCCTATCATCACCTGAATGTTTTGGTGCACCAGGTTGATACAATTATTATTATTTCTATATTCTTGACAATTTACAATTGATGGGGATATTATTATAGGGGATATATTGTATTATTATTACTTTTAGTTTCATTTTGAATATTGTTATTATTACTATTTACATTGAATACATTTAATAACATACATTTAATTTAAAGAATTTGGAATACCTTCCAAGGTACCATTACATAATGTCAAATTATCTAACTGCTCAAAAGAAGCAGGGTTGTTAGCCAAACTTTTGGCTGGTTTCTTAAAACAATATGATAGCGAATCTGCTATTTGTCTTTTATAAAAATTGCTAAGATAAAATTTATCTTCTGTCCAATTATAATGTTTATTATTAAATATATTTATGTCAAGTATATGAAATTTGTCATCATATAATGTCAATGTATGCATTTTATCCTTTAATCTATACCTAGATGCATTTTCCGCCTCGGGCAACAAATGACTGTATGAGAAAGTAAATAAAAACACTTTTCCCACATTTAACTGCTGTAACATATTAAAATATTTAATCATTATATGTTTGTTTAAATTTCCTCTCCTCCCAATAAAAACAATTAAAGTTGTGTTGGGGTGGTAATCCCTCTTAACTATTTTATCAACTATTTGAGTGAAACTGGCTCCAGGCAAACAATAATTGGTAACCAGTTTTCCTGATTTTTGTAATAATAATTGGCCCATGTTTTTACCTATTTCATCACTATACATTATTATTAAACATTCACAACTGCATCACCGAGCTCGTTAAATTACAAACACTTATATTCTTTTAAATAAAAACACGTATAAACAGTGCACAAACTATGTCTTCTTCTTACCGTTATTCCGTTTCCTAATCCATTAGGATTTGCGGGGTCCACTACCTAAGCCTAAAGATTTGGCGGAGATACTTATTTTTACATGAAACGACTGTCATCAGACCTCGACAGCCCAGAGGGAAAACCAGACCTTTCTTAGGTTTGGTCACAAGTCTTTCGAAATTTAATTTCTTGAACGTGTGGGTTTCCTCACGATGTTCTCCATCACCGCCGAGCAAGCGATAATTACAAATATGTACATAAATCCTAAAACACGAATTTAGTGGTACACGCCGAGATTCGAACCGGGGACCAGTTGGTCACAAGGCCGGTTCTTTATACACTAGGCTATCACTGGTCAGTGACACAAACTAAGTATATCCTACTAATATTATAAATGCGAAAGTTTGTATGTATGGATGGATGTTTGTTGCTCTTTCACGCTTAAACGGCTGAACGGATTTGAATGAAATTTACCACGTAGATAGATTATGATCTGGATTAACACATAGGCTACGTTTTTGACTCCACGTGGGCGGAGCCGCGGGCAGTAGCTAGTTAACAATAAATCAACAAACAAGTCGGAGTGGCGCAGTGCACAAAGTAAAATTACTTTGTGCACTGCGCTTGTTTCTTTACTGCTCCTCTACCCTGAGGTTATCTGAAGAGATGGTATTGCGATAACACCGCTCTGAACTGGTACTAATGGTATATTAAATTATATTGTTCGTTACGAAACATACCTGAATTTCCAGAGCAGATCCTGGTCTGGCGCGGCCAGCGGGCGCGCAGGCGGCGCCGCCACGATGGCCGCCAGCTGGTCGCGCTCCGCCGCCGTGGGCTTGGCGTCGCGGCCCGACACGCCGGACCGCAGCGACCTCGCCAGGCGGTGCTGCTTGCTCTCCACCAGGTTCTCCTGAAAAATTATCAAAATGACAGTGAACAGTATAGTCCGGTACTACTAATTTAATAAGAAGCCAGTCAGTAGCGACAGGGATTGTATGAGCCTCGAGGCAGAGCTCCCTGGTGATATTAAACCGCTTAAAATGGGCTTGGATGGTATAGATGTTAGACTGACTGACTGAGTCTAGTCAGCTAGAACGGTGTAGGTGTACATACGTGACTATAATATAGAACTCATTTGTTTTGCGATAACCATAACCAGTCCGGCCATAACTTCTGTTACAAATGAATATGCATTTATTTCTTATGAAGTAATCTTAATAACTTATATGTACATATTTATGGAAGACTCAGCAAAAGAAAAAAATACATTCGAAATGACCACCTTTGGCTTTGATACAGACCTTTAATATGTCTGGCCACGAATCTATAGATTTACGCACTGTCTCCATGGGAAATTTAGCCACTGCTAGCTCCAGATTTCTTAAGAGACACAATGTCGGCGTGTCGTTCGAGCAGGCCATATCCTCTAAAACTGACCATAATTTGTACTCTAAGGGGTTCAGATCTGGGCTAGACCAAGGACAGTATTCAGCTCTTATAAAGTCCGGAACGTTGGTTTCGAGCCAGGCTTGGGTAGTTCATGCCTTGTGACCAGCTCGAAAGTCCACGGTACATTTTTAAAAAGTGTATTGCTGAGAGGTTTCACAACACGATCCAAGACAGTCTCTTGATACACTTTGGCTGAAAACCAGGGCTGGGAATTCTTTGTGAGTTCCTAGCATAAAACCTGGGGGTCAACTCTGACTTCACATGCATGTATATGTGTGTATCTTACCTATTGTAAAATTATTATGTGAAGTTGGAATAAGCGTATTTCTATTTGTATTACTCACTTGCAATATCTCGCAGTCAGGCACAGTGACGAGTTCGGCCTGCGCGCGGAACTGGTACATCTCATCGCCGTCCTGTTCATAATATACCACCGCGTGCTGGAAATATAATTATAAAATCATCGTTGTATTTTTTAATACAAACAAACCGCCCTGCCATACTCAATCCACATCAAGAGTCGAAAGTCGATTCTTGTAGTACGTAGATATTCAACCCCTGAAGGAGTTGCGAGTGTGAATGATATGGGAGACGAATGAGTGGCGGGATCAGTATGAATGGAGCGATGGGTAAAGTTCTAGACAGCCAGAAGACACGGCCCGCACTCAACTCGGTGTTAATGCCAAAGCTAACTTATGGAAGTGACAGCTGGGTATGGCAGAGAGATCATAAAGTGGAATAAACGCGCTTGAGATGCGAGCATTGCGCAAAAGTTGTTGTGAAACAACTGACTCGAAAGAGGGTTGATCTGAAACAGCGCGCCGGTGTGGTGAGATAAGAAAAGGCATGATCTGCTGATTCGGTCATTAGAAAGAATGACGAGACAGATATACATTACGAAAGTGCAAGGATATAGGAGCCGAAGAAAACGTTCAAGTACCATAAACAAATTGGTTGAGTTTCATCTGAAGGCCTAGAAACGGGCGAGCGGACATGAAAAGAGCGTAAAGAAGCGAGCGGAGTGTGTAAGGACCGCAATTTGTGGCGCTCGGTTCTCCCTGCCTGCCCCGCGAGGGCCGACCGTATATATATATTTTTTTATACTACGTCGGGAGGCATACAAGCATACGGCCCACCTGATGTAAAGCGGGTACCGTAGCCTATTAACGCTTGCGATATATTAAGTATCACTCGCGCGATGCCTTCTCTGCTGCTTACACAGCAACTCCTTGGGAGCTTACTGGTGACCTCACTCACACGCAGGAACACAACAACCCTCTAAGGAGTTGTTATTTGGCTGCGGTTTTCTGTGAGGTGGAGGTACTTCCCCAGACGGGCTGCTTTGATGCGCCCTACCTCTCTTAAAAATATATAATATATATATATATATAACATACAATAATAATATATATTGTTATTGTATGTTTACTAAGTCTCTATCAAATGCAAGTATCGCCGTGTTTTTGTTTTGCAAACTTTGGAGATGATGAAGAATTCAGAAATAGTGATGGCGCTCCATAAGCCACTGTCGATAGTCTATCGATAAAATTTAATAAAAATAACTATATCTATTCGTCGAACTCCGTATCATTAGTAATTAACTGAAATATTTTGCTTTTCAAATTTCGGAGATAAAGCGGACGGGGATACTGTCTGTGACGGCATGACAACATGGTTTGTAATGGTACCAGCAAATCTTATCGGTAATAAGATTGCGCAATATTATTCAAAATTGAAATGGTTAAAAATTCCTTAAGATTGGCGTATGGTCGAATGCAACATGGCTGTACGCACATGTGCAACCCATTATTTTTTTGTCTGTTGGCACGGAGCTCGTCGAGCTTATGCAATCAAATTAGGGTTACCTAAGAGTGTAGAACGAACCCACGTAAGATATGTCGATGTTTTGATGAAATTTAATATTGATAATGAATACAAGATCGAACCGATCTGTTGGAAATAATTATGACAAATAGATGTTTGAGAATAATTGGATTACAAGTGAATCGACGCAATCCCTGCCCCTAAGGGGAAGCTCTTAGATGTGGCGGCCAAGACTTATGTCTGGAGTTTATTCGGGTATTTAGAATAAGATCTAATTTGGGTACTAATCACAGTTAATTAGCATGTGTAAATTATGCATTATTCGGTAAATTAAGTTATTTGTAAGACCTAGTCTGGAGTGGATAATGTGTACGGAACCTTGCGTTTAAACACAGATCGGCGTGGCGGTTTTACGGGGGTGAAGCGCGCGCGGGGTTTATCGTGGACTATATAGGCAATGGGGATCGTTGAGACGACACAATAGCCAATACTGACTGTGAGGCGGAACGTATTTCGGGAATTCTTAAAACCTTTGTATTTTTGTAACTTAAGTAATCAGTATTCGTTTGGGCTATTTGGCTATAAGATTTGTTAACCAATTCTTATAGTTTCTTTAAATTCGCGATAGTTTGTTTTAAAGTGGCTTGTTATTAAGCAGTATTGACACATTTCAAGCACCGTGGTAAACTGACTGTGACAACTGAGCGGAGTTTGAAGTGTATAGAATCAAATACACGATTTAGTACGGATAGGTAAGCCGTACCTAAATCTTCCCACAGAACACTAGGGCCCCACCTCTCTAACGCGAAATAAAGCGTTCGTGAAGTGTGTACATACATCACGGAATGTCGGGGCGACTACAATCCCGCAGGCTGGTCTAACTCCATAGTTAAACTAGCTTGAATTGTCATGAGTCTGTGATGATTACATTTTCCGTAATTGGTGGACCGTAGGGCTAGGCTTTCATTGACTCACACGTCTGCCAGTTATCTACACAAAGTTATATACACATATATATATTTTATAACACAACTATCTATACACAACGTTCTTAGACACACTCGCGTTAGGGCGTTAGGTCACATCCCGGGTCTTGTTTCTTTAAATCCGCGATAGTTTCTATTAGATAAATAGGAGTAGGATTAGAGGATTTACGTTGTAAGGTTCCGTATAGAATCCATTGTCGACTAAGTTATAAATAAGTGCTTGTTTCGCATGAGTTTGAATGCTTATGAATAAGGTTTGTGTATTATAAGGATCTCGCGATTTTGACTATATAACGCTCTCATTTTATTTTATTTGGAAAAAAAAAGGATATATTTATATCAGTAAATGTAACATCATAGTGTGCGGTAAAGATTAATCCGTGTTAGCCCCGTGGTTTTGAACATTGATTAATTTTGGTTGGGCGCTCAGTGGTGGGTTAGTCGGGCCTGTAACCAGTCTGAAAGCACGCATATCAGACGGTTATTCACTCGACTGACATGGTAAGGGTACCGTACACTTTACAATAAATGATGAAGTTTCTTTAAAGTACTGTAAGGTTGGAATACCATAAACACGAGAGCATAACTTGCGCGATAACGTCCCGCGTGAATAAGCAAAAGAACGCTATAAGCGTCAATAGACTTTGATTTCCGATAAGCTTGTAATTCGTTCGTATAGCGAGAAAGTAATTAACATGTCTTTAAAATGTTAAGACAATCCGCCGAGTGTATTCAATTCACTCCAATCCAGTCCCATTAATTGGTAAAACCCGATCAGGGTTTAAGAGCTCTTACACAATCGATAATGCGCACATATAACTTATAATATATAAATATATACCAATGGACTTGGAAATAGTAAGGCTTGGAGCAAGTGGCTATTAGTTGCAACAACAAATATTAAATAAAAGTCGTACGCACACAAATACATGGTTATATAAATACATCGTTTCTTTGCGAAGAAACCAGCTCCAAAGACCTTAGCTGTGTGTTGGAAATCCCGGCCAGGGTAAATAAGCCACGATATAAATACTATAAATCGAACCACACACATGCAAATAAAAGCTCGACTAAGCCCGAGCTTATGGGCGTTCCATTATTAACTCGTATATACGACACTAGGCATTAAGACATCGAAATATCTTACATCAATATATATATATATCAACAAATCGAAGTAGAACTGTTAATTCAACTGTACATAGGCTGGGGAGATAGGGTTTTAGGTAAATACAGAATACATAAGACGATACTAGGTAACATAGGTAGGGTTTGATCACGAAACACATAGGTAGGGCTTAAAACTGAGATTAGGTTATCTAGGTAGGTCTTATATTAGACATACGTAGGGCATAAGACAAATAGGTATGTTATCTAGGTAGGACGTAACATTAAACACATATGTAGATCTTAGAACAAGTACATAAAAGAAATATAGGTAGGCACATAAGTAGGGAAGTTAGGACATTAGGTAGGGAAGATTTGTAGAGCTTAGCAAGGCAGGAACGTTTAGTTCGTTAGGTAAGATAATAATAACAAAATAGCAATAGATTTAGGTAGGGTTCATCAGTAGCAGTAGGTGTAGTTAAATAGTAGGCAGTGGCAATAATAGTAGGCAGATAGGCTGGACACGCTCCAGTCCATTAAGTTAGGTAGGATCCAATAGGCATATCGGTAAGTAGGCTTAGGCATGCTGCATGCCCATTCCACATAGGTAGGGTGGGTCGCGCTGCGGTCCAGTACATCTGGTGCTCGTGAGCGAGGATCGAAGACAAGTAGGGTTACTACGGCTAAACACAACGTAATTTATATATATTAATATCAAGCATATCGGCTATTTAGATAGTTTGCGGTAACTGTGTTACATCAGGCGAGGGTTGGTTTCATATGACAAGCATATCGGCTATTTAGATAGTTTGCGGTAACTGTGTTACATCAGGCGAGGTTTGGTTTCATATGACAAGCATATCGGCTATTTAGATAGTTTGCGGTAACTGTGTTACATCAGGCGAGGTTTGGTTTCATATGACAAGCATATCGGCTATTTAGATAGTTTGCGGTAACTGTGTTACATCAGGCGAGGGTTGGTTTCATATGACAAGCATATCGGCTATTTAGATAGTTTGCGGTAACTGTGTTACATCAGGCGAGGTTTGGTTTCATATGACAAGCATATCGGCTATTTAGATAGTTTGCGGTAACTGTGTTACATCAGGCGAGGTTTGGTTTCATATGACAAGCATATCGGCTATTTAGATAGTTTGCGGTAACTGTGTTACATCAGGCGAGGGTTGGTTTCATATGACAAGCATATCGGCTATTTAGATAGTTTGCGGTAACTGTGTTACATCAGGCGAGGTTTGGTTTCATATGACAAGCATATCGGCTATTTAGATAGTTTGCGTTAACTGCTTAGCATCAGGCGAGCTTAAGCATAAACACAACATAAGAGTAAAAGGAAAACTAGCATTCAAGCTATATACCTAGGTTTCAATAAGTGGTTGCTTTTTAGAATAGTAACTGATATATTCATAGACAGCGGTGTGCATTTGCCATCAGGCAAGAGGAAAATAAAAGTTAGCAATCGAATATACAAATTGTTTGTTAGTTATCGGTTCTGTAAATTAATTTACTTAACATAAAGTAGATAGATTTATCTTTGAAACAAGCATACAAATAATTAGTTAAGGTTAGCGGTGTGGTCGCTGCTTAGCGTAAGGTATATAGAATTATCATCGAAACGAGCATTCAATTGGTTAGTTAGTTTAACGATCGTTAAACTTAACATTTCAATTTGGTGTAGGCTACGGCTTGCGTAGCAGGTCAGATTTTTTTTGTAATTAAGTGTGAGCAAAAGGTCTCTCTCGGTTTCCGTGAAATCGACATATGGCAGTAATAAAACATTTTGAGACTCTCATAAGCAGCATGTTTGCGTGAGCAGGTCAAAATTTTTTTGTGGAAACAAGAGTATTGGGTTCGGTTTAAGTGTCAATTTTATAGTTACCACTTGTTTCGGTTTCAAGTGAGTTAGGGTTGGTATTTTGTTATACTCGTATTACAAAAGAAAGGGATTCTGGATTGTGTGAACGTTTGCATAAGAGTGTGGTAGATTGGAAGTTAGGTTTATTACGGCTAGTTTAGACGGTTGTGTGTACGTTAGTTATTATGGCTGGGCGACGACCTCGCAAGACTAGGTTGGGGGTCCAAAACGAGTTGAGCAATGATCTATTACAAAGTATACTACAGAGATTGATAGCATTAGAAGAAAGACAGACCTCAGTTAACACCACAACGCCAGATAGTGGGCTAGAGTCTAATAATTTGAACTCTTTATCAGACCAGGGGGAGACTATTTCCCTTCCAGGAACTAGTAGGCGTGGTTTTGGAAGTAGTTCAGTTGAGACGAGACCAGTGTGTGTCTATAAATTTACACAGGCACTGCCTAAATTTAATGGTCGAGACGCGGGCAATCCGATGGTTTTTCTAAGAATCTCAACCGTTATTTAAAGATAACAGGTTTCTTTGCCTGAGATAAAAGTGACAATACAAGGTTTAGAAGTGACTGCTTTAATTGATACGGGAAGTGAGGTGACGTGTATAAGAGGTGATATATTCGAGCAGATTTCGGCAGGGGGTAGGCAGTGGCCAGACATCCCCATACCAGCGGTTAACGTTGTTGGAGCTTTTGGTGTTAGTAAAGAAAAGGTCAACAGGTTAATAATTTTACCATTAGAAATCAATGAGCGTGTTGTAGATACTCCTATGTTAGTTTTAAATAAGTTGCCGAAAGAAATGATTTTAGGCTATGACTGGTTGACGACAGTAAAGGCGTGTATCTCTTGTAGCAGTTCAGGAACATTATCAGTGACGTATGGAGAGCGTACTAGTGAGGTACATATGATTGATAACGAGGGTATGAATGAACGATGTAACTTTGTACTTACCACAAGTAAGAATGGTTATACCATAGAGCAAATAAGAGAGTATGTATCTAAGTTGGATTTACCGGTGGAGCATAGGAATAAATTGCAAGAAGTTTTGGTTAAGAATAAGGAGGTGTTTTCTGATAGGCCAGGGGTAATTCATAAATACGTTCATGAAATTAAAATGAAAGACGAAACGCCATTCATAAAACGATCCTATCCAATCCCACATGCGTACCGCCAGGAAGTACAGAATAAGATTTCGGAGTTGGAAGCGTTAGGCGTCATTAGTAGAGCGCAAGCGGCTTACAGTAGCCCATTGACGTACGCTATTTAAAAGGGACGGTTCCGTTAGAGTTTTGCTTGATGCCCGGGAATTGAACTCTCGAATGGTGGGAGAAACAGAGTGTGCTCCTTTGGCTAGTGAAATTTTACAGTCAGGTTACAAAATAGATTATTTAGCAGTATTAGATATAAAGGATGCATATTTTAGTGTACCTTTGACCGAGGAATCTAAACAGTACACAGGGTTTGTAGTGTCAGGGAAAAGTTATGTGTACAACCGTTTACCACAAGGATTGAAAGCATCTGTTGGATCCTTTTCACATGCGATGGATATTATACTAGGAAGCGAAGTTAGAAGTTATTGTTTGAACTTCTTAGATGATTTGGCTATTTTGACTAAAGGCAGGTTAGTGGATCATATAATGAGGTTGTATATGGAGAAAGGGCGGAGTTGAGTACTGATAGATATTTGAATATAGAAACGAATACAGTCAATGTAGAGTCAATCCGCGCACAGGTTAGCGAATATGCACGTAAGATGGCAGGACAGCGAGCCAAACGTTTTGATAAAGTAAATAGGTTGATAACTTACCAAGTCGGTGATTTAGTTAAGTTGCGGACAGTACCTAAGTCTGATAAGGCGCACAAATTGACTAAAAAGTTCGCATTACTATATAGTGGGCCGTACGAGATTGGAGCGATACCATATGCCAACTGTTACACATTGATAAATCCAAATACGCGAGAAATTAAAGGTAATTATAATACGATTAATATAGCGCGGTACTATGGTGGCAGGAAAGAAAAGATTACTGTGGTTAAGGTTTAGTGTCATGGGAGTTTAGGAGGTATTCAAATTAGAGACGGGAAACCATTAAAGCTATGTAGAATTTATCAAAGATGGGAGTTATGGGTTAATTTTTTTTTGCTCCTTACTGACGGAGAAGGTTATATCTTGTGAGGATGCAGTCTAACATTTACACGTTATTCAGCACCTCAAGGGGGAGGTTGTAATGGTACCAGCAAATCTTATCGGTAATAAGATTGCGCAATATTATTCAAAATTGAAATGGTTAAAAATTCCTTAAGATTGGCGTATGGTCGAATGCAACATGGCTGTACGCACATGTGCAACCCATTATTTTTTTGTCTGTTGGCACGGAGCTCGTCGAGCTTATGCAATCAAATTAGGGTTACCTAAGAGTGTAGAACGAACCCACGTAAGATATGTCGATGTTTTGATGAAATTTAAAATTGATAATGAATACAAGATCGAACCGATCTGTTGGAAATAATTATGACAAATAGATGTTTGAGAATAATTGGATTACAAGTGAATCGACGCAATCCCTGCCCCTAAGGGGAAGCTCTTAGATGTGGCAGCCAAGACTTATGTCTGGAGTTTATTCGGGTATTTAGAATAAGATCTAATTTGGGTACTAATCACAGTTAATTAGCATGTGTAAATTATGCATTATTCGGTAAATTAAGTTATTTGTAAGACCTAGTCTGGAGTGGATAATGTGTACGGAACCTTGCGTTTAAACACAGATCGGCGTGGCGGTTTTACGGGGGTGAAGCGCGCGCGGGGTTTATCGTGGACTATATAGGCAATGGGGATCGTTGAGACGACACAATAGCCAATACTGACTGTGAGGCGGAACGTATTTCGGGAATTCTTAAAACCTTTGTATTTTTGTAACTTAAGTAATCAGTATTCGTTTGGGCTATTTGGCTATAAGATTTGTTAACCAATTCTTATAGTTTCTTTAAATTCGCGATAGTTTGTTTTAAAGTGGCTTGTTATTAAGCAGTATTGACACATTTCAAGCACCGTGGTAAACTGACTGTGACAACTGAGCGGAGTTTGAAGTGTATAGAATCAAATACACGATTTAGTACGGATAGGTAAGCCGTACCTAAATCTTCCCACAGAACACTAGGGCCCCACCTCTCTAACGCGAAATAAAGCGTTCGTGAAGTGTGTACATACATCACGGAATGTCGGGGCGACTACAATCCCGCAGGCTGGTCTAACTCCATAGTTAAACTAGCTTGAATTGTCATGAGTCTGTGATGATTACATTTTCCGTAATTGGTGGACCGTAGGGCTAGGCTTTCATTGACTCACACGTCTGCCAGTTATCTACACAAAGTTATATACACATATATATATTTTATAACACAACTATCTATACACAACGTTCTTAGACACACTCGCGTTAGGGCGTTAGGTCACATCCCGGGTCTTGTTTCTTTAAATCCGCGATAGTTTCTATTAGATAAATAGGAGTAGGATTAGAGGATTTACGTTGTAAGGTTCCGTATAGAATCCATTGTCGACTAAGTTATAAATAAGTGCTTGTTTCGCATGAGTTTGAATGCTTATGAATAAGGTTTGTGTATTATAAGGATCTCGCGATTTTGACTATATAACGCTCTCATTTTATTTTATTTGGAAAAAAAAAGGATATATTTATATCAGTAAATGTAACATCATAGTGTGCGGTAAAGATTAATCCGTGTTAGCCCCGTGGTTTTGAACATTGATTAATTTTGGTTGGGCGCTCAGTGGTGGGTTAGTCGGGCCTGTAACCAGTCTGAAAGCACGCATATCAGACGGTTATTCACTCGACTGACATGGTAAGGGTACCGTACACTTTACAATAAATGATGAAGTTTCTTTAAAGTACTGTAAGGTTGGAATACCATAAACACGAGAGCATAACTTGCGCGATAACGTCCCGCGTGAATAAGCAAAAGAACGCTATAAGCGTCAATAGACTTTGATTTCCGATAAGCTTGTAATTCGTTCGTATAGCGAGAAAGTAATTAACATGTCTTTAAAATGTTAAGACAATCCGCCGAGTGTATTCAATTCACTCCAATCCAGTCCCATTAATTGGTAAAACCCGATCAGGGTTTAAGAGCTCTTACACAATCGATAATGCGCACATATAACTTATAATATATAAATATATACCAATGGACTTGGAAATAGTAAGGCTTGGAGCAAGTGGCTATTAGTTGCAACAACAAATATTAAATAAAAGTCGTACGCACACAAATACATGGTTATATAAATACATCGTTTCTTTGCGAAGAAACCAGCTCCAAAGACC
This sequence comes from Pyralis farinalis, assembly GCA_947507595.1. NCBI lineage: Eukaryota > Metazoa > Arthropoda > Insecta > Lepidoptera > Pyralidae > Pyralis > Pyralis farinalis. The sequence goes on along the minus strand of OX382274.1, from coordinate 32,246,344 downwards.
TTAGCTGTGTGTTGGAAATCCCGGCCAGGGTAAATAAGCCACGATATAAATACTATAAATCGAACCACACACATGCAAATAAAAGCTCGACTAAGCCCGAGCTTATGGGCGTTCCATTATTAACTCGTATATACGACACTAGGCATTAAGACATCGAAATATCTTACATCAATATATATATATATCAACAAATCGAAGTAGAACTGTTAATTCAACTGTACATAGGCTGGGGAGATAGGGTTTTAGGTAAATACAGAATACATAAGACGATACTAGGTAACATAGGTAGGGTTTGATCACGAAACACATAGGTAGGGCTTAAAACTGAGATTAGGTTATCTAGGTAGGTCTTATATTAGACATACGTAGGGCATAAGACAAACAGGTATGTTATCTAGGTAGGACGTAACATTAAACACATATGTAGATCTTAGAACAAGTACATAAAAGAAATATAGGTAGGCACATAAGTAGGGAAGTTAGGACATTAGGTAGGGAAGATTTGTAGAGCTTAGCAAGGCAGGAACGTTTAGTTCGTTAGGTAAGATAATAATAACAAAATAGCAATAGATTTAGGTAGGGTTCATCAGTAGCAGTAGGTGTAGTTAAATAGTAGGTAGTGGCAATAATAGTAGGCAGATAGGCTGGACACGCTCCAGTCCATTAAGTTAGGTAGGATCCAATAGGCATATCGGTAAGTAGGCTTAGGCATGCTGCATGCCCATTACATCCACATAGGTAGGGTGGGTCGCGCTGCGGTCCAGTACAGGTTGAATATAAATATCCTCACTGTTGTTACCTCTCAGTATAGTTATGAAAACATAATGTATGCTCGTGAAAATATAAAGTCGGTTTCAAAATTCTGTGAAAATCTTAGCAGCAGAAATAAGTTGCGCATGGCGGCACATCGGCTTGGCAGGACTGGTAAATGTTTTATTGTAAATTGTATTTGATTATACATATAATAAATTGCCTGAAACAGTTTCTCAGGATCTCTCAGCACCATACGCAGAGATTAGACGAGCCCGATGGTGGGGTGGTTAGCAATGCTACTATAATATCAGGTTTCGTGGGTTTGATTCTTACACAGGACAAAAATTAGCGTGTATGAACATTCGCTTGGATTTTAGAATACCGCTGCCAAATAACAATTCACTGAAAGGTAGTTGTGTTTCCGGGTGGGGTTAATAGTAAGTTCCTAAGGAGATTGTTTTTATACAACGTCGAGAGGCATATAAGCATACGGCACACTTGATATAAAGCGGTTATACTTTGTTAGCGGCATGGATGGGAACTCTTCCTCTACTGCAAGCGTTCCTACGCTACGGTAATTTTCATCAGGTGGGCCGTATGTTTGTATGCCTCCCGACGTTGTAAAAAAGAGAATGGCTGTGGATTTAATATGGTCAAAAACCGCAGATAAAAGATCACAACATACATGAATGCCGTCGACTTGAACCGTAGGGAACTCTATCATCAAGTACATGTAGTCTGAACTCCTCTTCTCCTTCTCGTTTATCATCTCTATCTCCCTGAAGGTCAGCCGGTCCAGCCAGTCCACCTGAAAAGATAGGAAACATATCATCACCATCGTTTTAAAAACACCAAAGGGATCAAGACAGCAGACATTTAAAAACACTAAGACATGTCAACAGGGTCCAAATTACATTTTCTGAGCCGTGGTATCCTAGTGGATAAAGAGCTAGCCCATTAACCAGCTGGTCTTTGGTTCGAATGCTGGCGAGGGCGTGTACTAGTCGCATTGTAGGGTTTATGTACGCATTTGTATTACTTGTGTGTGTGTATGTTGTATAATTATCACTTGGTCGGCGGTGAAGGAAAGCATTGCTAGGAAACCCGCACCTCCAAGAAATTATATTTCGAAAGAACACGTCCTTCGATTTTTTTTTATACTACGTCTGAAGGCATACAAGCATACGGCCCACCTGATGTAAAGCGGGTACCGTAACCTATTAACACTTGCGATATATTAAGTATCACTCACGCGACGCTTTCTCTGCTGCTTACACAGCAACTCATTGGGAGCTTACTGTTGACCTCACTCACACGCAGGAACACAACAATCCTCTAGGGAGTTGTTATTTGGCTGTGGTTTTCTGTGAGCTGGAGGTACTTCCCCAGACGGGTTGCTTTGATGCACCCTACCTCTCTTTAAACATCCAGACCAAGATAAACAGACATGTTCATGTACACAAATGTTTGCCTTGTGTGGGAATCGAACCCACGAGCGTTGGTGTCAAAGTCGCGTCATTCACGACTGAGCCACCGAGCTCGTCATTTCGAAAGAACACTCCTTCGAAATATAATTTATTACCTAAGAGGTCTGGTAGGCGGTCGCTCCTTGTAGTAAAAATCAGTATTTTGCCCAAATCCTTAAGCTTAGGTGGCGGACCTCGCCAATTCTAATGGATTAGGAAACGGGATAACACTAGCAAGAAGAGACTTTTTATGGAGCTAATGGCATCAAAATGCATGTCAGTGTAATCACACGCTAGTTAAGCATTTTCGATTACAGCCAGTCCATGGATGGGTTTCGTCATCTCGAGGTTTCTCCGTCAGAGTCAGCCAGTCCGTTTCTTAATGTGCCCCATTAAGGCATCGGTTCTGGCTGTTATTGACACATGACCGCAAAATTTATGCTGCTGAAAATATGTATACAGGGTCGGCAACGTATGAGTGACACCCCTGGTGTTGCAAATGTCCATAGACTACGGTGACTGTTTACCATCAGGCAGGTCGTATGCTTGTTTGCCACCTTGGTGGTATAAAAAAATGTACGCGAAATGATAAGATATCTATATTATTATCGTTCAGGCTTGTTCGCAGATTATTGCACCGTATTCCAGTGGCAGAAAATGCACGTTCGCTTTCGATACTTTTTGACTCTATACCGATCGACCCCGATGACCACCGTTTTTAAAGTTGTGTTGATAGGAAGGTAGTAAGCGCGGCGCGGGGTCCTACAGATAACTATCATTCTGCGTACAATTCCAGCAGCAAACAACAAAGTTACAACTAATTCTTAAAAAACACCTTAAAATTAGCACTTATGATTATGATAAAATTACAATAAAAAATATTTTACGTTAATTTCATTACAATAAAACCGGCCAAGTGCATGTCGGGCCACGCGCAGTGTAGGGTTCCGTATCAACTTCGCTTTGTTTGCTTGCGAAAAAAAGTGATAGTCGGCTAAAATAACAGGAAATCGAGCGTATTGGATTTTTATTTTAACATTCAAAACCAAACTTTAGTACTTATAAGCATACCTATTTACATAATGTAACTAAATATCCAAAGGTATACACTAAATGGAATAAAATTTAACCGCATTAAAGGCATATGCATAATTATGAATGTTGCGTCCACACTCGGTTGACTTTTTATGTCGATGTAAATGTATTTGACGAGCTCGTTGGCTCAGCGGTGGAAAGCGCTGTTACGCTACTTTGACAACGCTCGTGGGTTCGATTCCCACACAGTACAAACATTTTGTGTGCATGAACATGTCTGTTTGTATTGGTCTGGGTATTTTCTATGTATAATAAGTATGTGTTTACAAAAAAAAATGTATTTACGTATGTTTATCAGTTGTCTAGTACCCATAACACAAGCTTCGCTTACTTTGGGACTAGATGGCGCTGTGTAATTTGTCCGACAATATTTATTTATTATTTATTTAATAGCGCCATCTAGTGTAAAATATCGGAACTAAATTACGTATGAAATTCAGATGGACTACTACCTCGGAACCCTAAAAATGTAATATTACATGGATATGTAAACTGCAAGGAAAAACTAGTTTAATAATTAAGTTAGCAAAAATATCCTAAGTTTTGGTTGAATTATTGCAAAATATATTTATATTTTTTGATTATCGCAATGTTTCTATAATAGCGTGCCTGTAGCTAACAATAAATTTACTTGGACTCACCACTCCGGTTTCGTAAATACGTACCTTAGGCATATGGCCATTCCGATGTTTCTTGGCCAGCTTGGCGAGCCTCTGCATTTGCTCCTTGCCGCGATCGGGCGCCTTGCCCGGCGTCTTTTCGCTCCCCTCCACGCCTGGCCATACTCGCAAATCGAACATGCCCTTTGCAACAGAATTCCACTTTTTTAAACGACCCATCATCAGCAAATAGTACTTTCTTAACTTTAGGGTGCTTAACGATTTGCCCATTTTAAGGCAAGATCGAAATATATTTTTCACTGATTCACTACTGGCACGTAACAGAAGTAGTGTCACATATTCTTAATAGAACAGTTCGGCGATTGTTTACCAAAACTATTTAAAATATGTAGACATCATAAAAATACGTTAATAGTATAAAGGAAGTCTTATTCGACTAAATATACGTTATCAAATGACCTTATTCAAAGTTTATTTACATATTTTTTTGCACGAAACGTGCGATAAGAGAAATCGTATTTAAGAATTGTATGATAATTTCAACTGTAAAATGACGAGAGAAGTTTTAGCTATCTATGCACAACAATGAGATATGTATGATGTTTGTTGGATTATAGCCTAATACCCGTATCTAAGACTTAATAAAAAACCAGTTGAGAATGCGCAAGCTTGCATTGCCAGAGGAACACATGGCTCATCATTTATATAACAATTTAATTTTTATATTTAAATTTGTCGGCCATTTTACCATGTTCCTTAAAAGGTAGGATCGGTGTTCCTGAACATTCCTATTCCACTTTTTTATGCTGAATCCGAGTTAGAAGACAAAATTCGAATATTCAAAAAAAAAAACGCACAGACAAACGCAAACATATAGAATTCATATAGGAACGGTGTTCCTGAACATTAAAACAAATAAATCTAGACCAATAATCGACCGTTGAAACTTGTATACTACTCGTATGTTAACTTGTAGACGATTTGGTTTTCAAGTAGCGCCTATTTCACATCACATGGTTGGATATATTTCAACGTTAAAAAGGAGAAACAAGCACCCTTTTCAGTCACTGAAACTCAATTTTATTTTCAGAATATATCCGAAATGCAATCACAGTTTTTTTCGATCATTAATGTTTTTGTTTTTATTATACAAAAATGTTCAACATAGCACCCTTTTTTTTGCTCACGAAAGTATAAGTTAATTTTAAGAAATTGTTCTGAATGCAATCACACTTTTTTAATTTTCGGTCATGAAAGTATAAATTAATTTTAAGAAATTGTTCTAAGTGCAACCCACACTTTTTCACTTTTCGGTCACGAAAGTATAAGTAAAAATTACTCTTTTTTCGTTTACTAAAAAAAATCTTAACGGCCGAGCACACTTTTCTCACTTTTCGGTCGTTAAGATATGATTTAATTTTAAATGTGAAATGTACACATTTGTGATATTGAATGAGTATAGGAGAATGGCTTTTTCCAGTGGTTCTTGACGTAGTGATAAGGTGTTCGAGAAGGGCGTATACATAAATAATTAATAAACATGTTGACTGTTAATTCATGTAATAACACGAGATAGTGTTGCATACTTGGACTGTTTATTGGGGTTATAACCGAGAGCTGAGGCAAGATTGGAATGCAAGCAGCTCGTTATCATCTTTAGAGCCAAAGGGACCTCACCATGACAACCCGCAAATGAGGTGTTGGCTAAGATCTATCTATAACTTCACGGCGATTACCTTGCGGGGTAGGCAAAGAAAACCAAGCGCCACGTGACTCGATCCTTACATATCTTACTCGCTTCTTTAACATTCATTGCTCTTCTAATGCACTCTCGGTTTCTAGGGCTCCTGACATCACTGATAGAACACGACCAATTTGGCGAAGATACTTCAGATTAATAAGACAGGAACAGTATCTTCAAAAGGCATATCAAAAATAATGTTTGTAAAAATACTCATTATAGAATTCACGAATATCTGATAGAAAGAGAAGTCTGGAAATTATTCAGTACAGTTAAATTAGCTGCAGCTGGCGACTTCCTCCTCGCCTATCCTGGTATCCCATCTCTTTTCCGCGGCTCCTGAGGGTCGTTTCGTCATGCTAAATAGCCTATGACCTGCCTCAATAATTGGACTATTAAATGTAAATAGTTCCAAATCCGGCTGGTAGTTCCAGAGATTAGCGCTTCAAACAAACAAACTATTCCGCTTTATATATTAGTACAGATTTTTATATACAGTACCCATTGATATCTTATTATTACTGTACCAATATGCTGACGTCATTATAATAACTAATTGACTATTTGAAAAGAGACCTTACATTGCAAGTTTCTTTAGACATTTCTTTTAAATGATAATTAAGAGAATTTAATAAGACACTGTGAGATCATGTCTGAAAATGTAAAACGTGTGTGTACCCCAAGAGTAAATAAAGAATTATTTGTTTATTATGTAGTACTTTTGCATCGCTCCGAATGATCCCTTTCCGAGGAAGCTTTGAAAGGCTTCCCGGCTAAAGGCAACCTCTAGCTAAATTGTGTTTAGTCAGTAAAAACAGTCTATTATAACCTTTTAACCTTTGCGTCCGTACTCCGTACAGGTGCTCAACGCATAACCTAGGAATTGTGATGTTAAATTTTTCCTTCCGGAGTTTCTCTGCGTGGTAGAATCAGAAATGAGGATATCCGCTGTAGAACTAAGGTAACCGACATAGCCCACACTATAAGCAAGCTGAAGAGGCAGTGGGCCGGTCACATATTTCGTAGAACCGTCAACCGCTGGGGAAGAAAGGTTCTCGAATGGCGTCTCCGTACACGCAGTTGGATGGACGGCTTCCCACTAGATGGAGCGATGACCTCAAGAGGTTTGTAGGGAGTCGATGGATGCAGGTGGCACAGGATCGAGACGAGTGGCACTCTAGAGGGGAGGCCTATGGTCAACAGTGGACGAATACAGGCTGAGATGATGATGATGATTTTTTCCTATTCACTCGCATCATGATACGTATCTTTCTAAAAGATTACAAGATCCAAGCTCAATAGAGGTGTCCTTTAGCAGTCATAAATTCAGTTATTGGCTGTACAAACCGTTGCTTAACATAGGTAACGTGATGTGATATGAAGTCATAACCTAAATCAGAGCTCGCTGCATACAACGCACTGCTAATCCCAACGCTTAATTTTTGAAGTAAACCCTGAGAATGACAGAGAAGCCATGAAAGCTGAGTAAACGCGATCGAGATGCGAGCAGTGCGCCAAATCTGTGGCGTATAGTTTTCTGATCGCGTTCGTAACCATTCTAATAAGAAAGAGAGTTGATCTGAAAGAGAGTGCCGGCGATAAGATAAGAAAAGGCATACTCTGTAGTTTCGGGCAAGTAGCAGAACTGTAGGTATATGATTTTAAGATTTTCCTGTTTACACACTGCCACTGTTCCTATGCCAAATTTCAAGGTTCTACAACACAACCAATACGTTGTAATCGTTAATTAGAAATTCAATTCGATGATATTTTTTGTTCACGTAAACTTTTTCGAGGCAAGTTAGAATTTTGATATTGTACAAGTATGAGATTGTTAGGTATTCATTAAATTAAAGAGATTCAGCTTTATTCGAACAAAGGTCTAAAAGGTCTAATGTATATTGACACACTAGTAGTGACCCAAACTAGGACTCGTGTGACGCGCGCCACCCGTGGTACAATGTCTTCTACCAGATTTGAATGAAACATACAACATTTTTATTAAAGTTCGGAATACTTTTGAACACTCCTTTATAAGCTTAAGAATCAAGTAGGTATATAATTTGGTACATTTCCTTATCTCTCATCGCAACAAATAATCAATTGCCAGTTGCCGCTTTACTTAATTGATTTTAACCGTAGGCATATGGGGATGGATTAGGGATGTAAGTATTTGGTTCACACATGTAGAAAGAATGCAGGACGAAAGAATGACGAAACAGATATACAATCAATGCAAAAGTGGAAGGATGTGGAGCCGAGGAAGACCGAGATAAACCTACCATGACAAAATTGGTCGTGTTTTATCAGAAGGTGATGTCAGGAGCCCCGGGAATCGGCGAGTGTGCATGAATAGAGCTATGAATGTTAGGAAAGCGAGTGAAGTATGTAAGGACCGCGTCTTATGGCGCTCGGTTGTCTCTGCCTACCCCGCAAGGGACCTGGAGAGAAGATGTATGTATATGCATGCATATGGGGATCAATATAAATTGGTAACCTTTCATCTGGGGATCAATATAAACCATTTAATAAATACATATCATTACCATTTAAGGACAGGTTGAGCAGTGATAGCCCAGTGGATAGAGATGTGAACCGGAGACCAGGATCCTGGAGCCTATTGATCAACTGATTCCCAGTTCGAATCCTTGCCAACCACTAAATTTGTGTTTTCAGATTTGCACGGTGGTGATGGAAAACATCGTGAGGAATCGCGCAAGTCTAAGAAATTAACCTAACCTAAGGAAGGTCTGTAGGCAGAGACAACCGAGCGCCATAAGACGCGGTCCTTACACACCTCACTCGCTTCTTTAACATTCATCGTTCTTTTCATGCACCTGCGCATTCCACTTTGCCCCCCGACCGTAGCGGTGAATTGAGTTACTATGCATAATCGGTCTCACCGGTCCTACATAGGTCACTTCCTTCATGTCTAATAGAAAGAAAACCAGTCGCCTGTGTTAATATGGCGTGTTACTCAAATGGCAATGTGATGGCGTGAACTACTATCACTTTGCCTGCTGCAGTGAAGGAGTAGACTGTCGTATCGAGGGTTATCAGGTGGGAGGTTGATGGAGATCAACAACTAACCTGCCTCAACATGCCGTGCTTCCCAAACAACGAGATAGTGGTCCCTCCAACCACCATAACTTTTCCTGGTCCGGCGCAGTCGTAGATTGTCATGGCGAGGGTCGCGTTACGCGGGAGGTCACTGAAGTACACTGGCAGCGTCACCCATTCATTCCAGCTAAAAGAAACAAGAAGAATAATAAAATATGGTAAACTACTTCACTGGCATGAGGAATTTCTCGCAATATTTACATTTTGTAGATTCCCTTTTTGCAAAGTAAGATATATTTGAGAGTAATATATACCACACCCAAATAATTACTACGTGCCATACCTTTACTTGCCGTTTTTCTGTGAGTAAATGGGGTTATCAGTAAGCTCCTAGGGAGTTTAGTGTTGGCGGCAGGGGCAACACAATACTTTTCGATTGAGGAGGTACCTCTACCTCACAGAAAGCTGCAGCCAAATAACAACTTGCTGGAGGGTTGTCGCGTTCCTATAAGTCAGTGAGGTTACCAGTAAACTTCTAAGGAGTTGCTGTTTTAGCAGCAGGGGTGGCAACGCACGAGAGATATTTGTTGTATAACGTAGTGCAAGCGTTCACAGGCTGACCACTCTACATCAGGTGGGACGCATGCTTGTATACCTCCCAATGTTGTAACAAAAATATTCAGCACCATCTAAAATACTAAGACACAAACTTTTCTAGTATTTTTTAAAACAATAATTACATAGGTACTTCTTTTGCTGTGATTACAATAATTACGAAATACTAGAAAATGTGCTGTATGTGGGCTTACGAAAATAAGTTAGTGGAGTCCAAACTGGATGGACTTACTTCTGACTAAGGAGTCCAACAGCCACAACTATTCTGGTAAATAATAAAATCAAAACATCCAATATTTTTAATTGCCCTGAATCAACTTTTTTAACATAAAATGTACAACATGTTTTGTCTTTTACTGAATATGACATGGATTTTAGTCATCTAATGTTCAATTTTAAATTTTTACAGTTGTTTATTCCACTATTGTATTTCATTTGCTTTTATGTTGTCCCGATATTTCACTATGATTAAGACATCCTGTGACCATGGCGCCTGCAACATCAACAAAACATCGGGAAAATATAAAAACAAAATGTGGTCCCATACCTACAAAAGTGGCACCTAATGTTCACCACAACATAAATTTACTAGTTGCATAATGCTCTTTATATACCACTGGACACTTGCAATAGAGGTGTTACTTGTGCATTGTAAAATCCTCTTTATACATCTTTTCAAGAATCTCATGTTGTAGTCTCTGAAAAAATCTGGACAGTGTTCCATAACTTAAAGAGTTCTCGTAAGAAAACCTCTCTGGAACCAACCAGTATGAGACCATTGTGGTTCTAGTGTGTGAGGCTAAATTCTATTATGTAAAATATATATTTAAATCAACTTTTATGTGAAACACGTGCATTGTGCTAAGGAGCTTGATTCACAAATCTACTTTTTTATAAGTACCCATATTACTCAATCTTATACAACTGACAAGATTAATAAGCCAGTACCTGCATACATTTACAACAAATTCCATGTCAATGGAGATCAGTGCAGCTGTAAAATGAAGTTGAAGTCATATCAAGTAACTTCTTGAAAAATAATTGATGGAAAACGCAAAGGGAGTCAAAGTCCTACCTTAAACTTTAGATCTCAATACCGTGTGTGAGCTAAGGATTGTACACATATCTCTCCACTAAAAGAACTGACTCTGAAGATATCTCAGACAAATTGTGAGCAAACTCGTACTTCCAAGAAATTTGATAGTTGGCTAAGAAAGGTCTGGTTTTCCCTGATGAGACGAGCTCTGATGGTAGCCACGTCAAGTCAAAATCAGTACCTTCTTCAAATTCATTGGACTAATTCTTCAAATTCTTTAGATTAGGAAACAAAATAACACTAAGAAGAAAAATACAAATTAATGTTTATACTCACTTCCATCTATTTGTAAAAGCTTTGTACGAAGTGGTAACAGGCAGAGCTAGAGGAACACCATCACTTAGCACCTGACATGTGACATAGAGGTCAGAGCACCCCTCCTGGTACAAGCCTGAGAACTTGAGCATGGGGTCGGAGAGAAGCTTGTCATATTCAGGCTTCGTGCGTTTGCCTTCCAAAGTGCCACTAGAACAATAAAAATCAGTCAAGTCCACGTAGAATCCCACTATGTTTGGGTTCCAAGAAGATTTGTTTCTTAGTTATTACATTATGAAAGCAAATGATTGTTAGTTTTGTTCACAGTTTTCAAACTATAGCATAAACCTACTATAGTAGTATTTATTATTTTAATACTGTAAATAGGGCATGATATACATCTCATATTTCTGGTTTACCTATTGAGATAGGCCACTTTGACAGCTCACCATTTATTTCTGTTACAAGATAGAAAATAATCAAAAGCTATATGAACATATATTACTTCATACCTACGACAAGCAAGTACATATCAGTTAATACAGGTGTTTTTCCACTAACATATGAGACTGCTGGGGAAAAATATTTTAATTTAGTTGAAATTACATTTTACACAAACTAGCTATATTTTATGTTGATAGGTAATTTTGTTTGTAAGTTAGTTGTAACTATTATACAGGGAAGTGTCCTTGTTTGTCAGCATATAGGGATACTGTTATGCAATTAGGCCACAAAACCCTATTTAATTTTAAAAACAATAGTATAGTGTTCAACTTTTTTATCTGAGATTATGAAAAGAGGACACTTCGCTAGGTAGAATGTTTCAGCAAAGGTAAAACCAATGTAATTCTTGGTTTGCAAAGTAATGCTTTGAATACGAATCGTTCATATCAAACTGCGGTTTTGCAATAGTGAAATCTGATAGTTTAAGGTCGAAATTAAAATATAGCTAGCTACTTACATTTTTATTTCAACTTTATAGTCTAACGATGAGCTGTATACGTAATAAAACTTATCGTCAATTTCATTCATATTGTCTACAGTGTGCACAATATTAAAGTAAATATAAAAATACGAAGAAGCTTTTAAAAGTTGAAAATTTACGAAATGAAACTACGGAGAATTGTTTGATTTGTATTTGTTTCCTGATGTTGTTAATGTCACGTCAGTCGTCAGTGTCACTGTCTGTCAGAGAAATTCATAGGCCCCATTCAACTTCTTCTTAGTTTAATTTATTGACCCTGCGTGCTCCCTTCAATACAGTTACTGAATGGGTATTAAGTAGAGTATTTCATATTTGAAAACACAGAACATATTTTTACTCATTATCATTATAATACAATTCACTGCAACAATAACCGATCCCGAACATTGTTATCCACGGCATGAGGTGCAGTTTATGTTAATAGTGGGCATTACATAGAACTAAAATTGTTTTTTAAGTTGACAAAGCTGCTGTCAACAGCGGTTGACATTTAATAATACGTATTAACAACGTATTATTTGGTTTCTTTTTTCTTTACCCTATTGAACGATTTTAGCAAATTTGTGCAAAAGGTGCGTTTTATTCTTTAAGTGGCGTACATTAATCCATACTTTCTACACCAGATTATAAAATAAGTATGGTCGAACACTAATTTAGTGTATCAGTTGCACTGCGAAAATTAGTGACGGTTTTGGTCTGCTATTGGTAGAACAAGGACCGTTCAAGTACAAATACGATATACTTTTTAGTGGTCCGATATATTTTTTAAAATAAAATCTTTGTACTGGTAGATATTTTTAGATGATCCGAGTCCCTGGCACTTAACTGTTAAGCGTTGAGTGTACTAACAAAGACAATATAAAACGCACACGATTTTCGTACCCGTTTAGTGAATCTCAAATTCTTTCTGTTTGAGACAATGTCTATCGTAGCTTTTAATATCCTAATATCATATCTGACGTAGATGTAAAGTAGTAGATACAATTAAATCAAAAGCTATTGCTAAAATAAAATATTTTAGTTTACTTCTTCGTTTAAATAAGCTATAACCAAATATAATTCATAGAATATCTTAGCTTTCAATGAACCGTTACTGCAGCCTACGAACTAGTCTACCTGGTAAGACAATAAATTATCAGGAGAATAGTAAGTACTTGCACACGTACACTCACTATTTTTATCATTTTTTTTAATGTGGACGTACATTATGGAAATTTACATTTTTACTGTCGCATGAACGAATTCTACACGAGCGGAGCTACTGACAGTAGCTATTCCTTTATATGCTTGCGCATCTAAAGTCCTACTCCAAGCGACTGTGCTGTACATTAAATTCAGACAGTTGCCATGTGTAGTTTTCTTTTACTTTACAGACAAAGATGCCGGACGAAAAAAACGTAAATAAAGTGATAGCATACGAACTCGAAGAAGCAGGTGCTTTGGAGGCAGATGTCGGAGCAAGATTGTAAGTGAAGTTTCAGGCTCGATAACTGGATTAGAAGGGCAATTCTGGTATGAAAGAGATCTTTAAAATTGAGAGGCAAGGTTGAAGATAACGGTTTTTACATGGATGACTGCTGTCAGATCTCCAGGACCCAGGGAAAAGATAGATCTTTCTGAGTTAAGTCAATCGCAAAAAGTTAAGTCGCATTTGAAATTTAATTTATTTGGACGTGTGGGTTTCCTCACGGTGATATCACTAGCAAGTGATACTTACAAATATCTACATAAATATGTAAACACGTATTTAGTGGTACATGTATGTCATGTCATGGATTCCAACCAGGGTTCAGTCGGTTAATAGTTGGTTATTTATCCACTAGGCTATCTCTGCTTTAAATTAGACAAAAATCTTTAAAAAAATCGGCCAAGTGCGAGTCGGACTCGCGCACGAAGGGTTCCGTACCATTATCTATAAAAACGGCAAAAAAAACACGTTTGTCGTATGGGAGCCCCCCTTAAATATTTGTTTTATTTTAATTTAATTATTTATTCTTAAAGTAAATATATAACTAAATATTCTGTGAATATTTCAAGCGTCTACCTGTTGCCGTTATCAATATCCAGCGAAAATGAGCAAAAAAAATCACGTTTGTTGTATGGGAGCCCCCTTAAATATTTATTTTATTCTATTTTTTAGTATTTGTTGTTATAGCGGCAACAGAAATACATCATCTGTGAAAATTTCAACACCCTAACTATCACGGTTTATGAGATACAGCCTGGTGACAGACGGACGGACGGACGGACAGCGGAGCCTCAGTAATAGGGTTCCGTTTTACCCTTTGGGTACGGAACCCTAAAAACTACAACCCTACAGCTACGGTTTTGGGTGTACAGACTATTGTATCAGCTAAAGCAAATTTCATTTGCGTGCTGCCAACTAACAAAAGAGAAATAGGGCCCATCGAGTAGGGTTACGTGGTCTCGGTTCAGCTGTTCATTCTGTATCTAGATAATTGTTTGTTCTTAAATCATAATTAATAATTTAAATTATATTTTTATTTGTCAGTGTCTGCACAATACCACAATGGTTCATGTGCTGACAATTAAACTTATTTGCAAATGTTTTTGGAACGCTGTTGGGGCTGGCCCAGTGCCTTTACAACCTGTCCTGTAAAGCAGTCCACTCGCGACTCAGTGAACATCCTAGATGCGGCAAGAACCCGAGGTAGCCTCATCAACGAATGACGATGGGAAGGGCGCTGTTCTGTTTATATGTATAAGATACCCACTGGCCGGTCGAATAGAAGAACGTAGAAAATGATCTGTAGAAAGTAATTTTGACGCCCCCCAAACACCGTGCAAACCTGCAAGCTATCATGTTAGCTCTTACTAACAGTGCCCCACGCTCGCTCTCAATCTTTCAGATCAGAGGTCTCAAGATGCCCAAGATACTTAAATTTCTCAACCCTGATTAGTTAAGTTCTCATTAAGTTGAATAGATGGCATACTGTTATAGGCATACTGAGTAGTTTCGGCAGTTTGTTATCTAAGAATATCGACATCTCAGTTTCAGAAACAAAAGAGAAACATAAATGCTCGTTTTCAACAGAAAAGAAATGGTTTCTTTACTGTTTGATTCCCCAGATTTTCTCCATGGTTATAATTTCTTTCGTTTACATATTAAGAAAATAAAATCCTTTTTACTATTTTTTGCTTTGCTCTTGGATATGTCTTACATTTTAAAATATAACCTTATTGCAGCTTATTCAATTCTCTCAGTTATTATTTTTCTTTTTACAAGCTGTTATTTAACTTACAATGTAAGTATGTATGTATGTAAGTATGTTCGGGTGAAATCTTGCAACTCAATTTTGAAGCAGATATCTTTAACCGATTGAGCTGAAATTTTGTATACACGTTCAGTTTGGATGACAATGCATGAATAACTGTGTGACGTCATTCTAAATTCAACATGGCGGCATACCCAAGATGGCGGACCAACTATTTTTAATGCATTCCTCTAGGCAGGCGAAATCTAAACCAAACGGCACAGCTCGCAGTACGCAACGCGATGCTAATCCCAACGCTAACTTTTGGAAGTGAGAGCTGGGTATGGCAGAGAGAGCATGAAAGTAGAATTAATGCCGTCGAGATGAGAGCATTGCGCAAAATTTGTGGCATAACGCTTTCTGACCGCGTTCGTAATGAAGACGTGAGAGAAAGAGTTAGTCTGAAAGAGAGTGTCAGTGTTAAGATAAGAAAAGGCATGCTCAGTTGATTCGGATATGTAGAAAGAATGCAGGACGAAAGAATGACGAAACAGATATACAATGCAAAAGTGAAAGGATGCAGGAGCCGAGGAAGACCGAGATTAACCTACCATGACCAAATTGGTCGTGTTTTATCAGAAGGTGATGCCAGGAACCCCAGGAACCGGCGAGCGTGCATGAAAAGAGCTATGAATGTTACAGAAGCGAGTGAAGTTCTCGGTTCTCTCTGCCTACCCCGCAAGGGACCTGGCGTGACCACGAACCGGAACGCAGAACGCAGCGTAGTACGCCCCCCACCCGATGGACAGACGAACTTGTAAAGATCGCCGGGAGCCGTTGGATGCAAGAAGCACAAGACCGATTGCTATGGAAGTCTAAGCGGGGGGCTTATGTTCAGCTGTGGACATCTTTCGGCTGATAGGATGATGATGATGAACCAAGGCTAGTGGGTTCGATTCGATAACCCGGGAAGTCATAATGTCATATGTTGCCTTGGAAAGTCGACTAGTTAGAAAGAAACTAAAAATTGAAGTCAGGAAGTGAACAAATTAGGATTTTAAAATGACAATTTAGATAAAAGACGATGTAGTGGTCAAGTTACGAAGTGGCCAAAGTCGACCGGCGTGATTTATTTGAAACTCCCACTTTTTTCTTTAACGAGCGAATGTGCAATGCGCTCTTTAGAGATTCCCAAAGCATTAGGATGTTTTAAATAGAGTTAATGAGGAAGTGGTTACGAGAAAGGATGCCGGTGAGGATAAGGATATATTTACGAGATGCGGACGAGAAACGGAAGAATGAGAGAGGGAGAGTAATATAATTTTAATTATAAATTTGAATAAAATAGATGCAGTATTCACTTATTTATCTCTTTATCAAATTTATTTTTGGCTCCGTTTCTTATGACAAGCGATTTTTAACTCGTCATAAATCTACCCAGCTTTACTAATATGGCGATTACTGGAGATACTTTACGGAAAGGGAGATACGTACTGTCTATAGTAAGTAATACTTCACATACGATCCGTGAGTGCGTAAAGGAAACTGTTAACTACGACTTAGCAAGGAAGAGCGTAGATGGCGTGAGGGTGCGATTCAATTACGGCAGCCGTGTGGTTACGCGCCCAGTGAATATACTTACGGGTGATGAAAATTCATCTTATTTTCTTCTTAATCTAAGGGGAAGCGATAGCGGACGAAGAATGTTTTAGCTTTCATTTATAGGGGTCACGGTTAAATGCGGAACTTCCGCTTCAACCCTAGCTCAATATTATAAAAACTGAATTATTCTCAGAATTTGAGACATTCTCAAAACTATTATGTGGATAATAAGTTTGTTGCTAAAGAAGTGTAGTTATCCGAATTTCGACCTAATTGTGTTGGACTGAGTAGAAGAAAATAAGCTCACGGTCGGTCACGCTTCAATTTTGTCGATTGTACTTTATTGTAGGCAATATCTGCCTGATGTAAACAAAGCTCGTATTGGATGTTAAATAAACTTGCTCCCTTTTCCGACAAAAGCGAATAAAATTGGGAATAAATTATTGTACAGCATTTTATTGGTGTAGTAAATTGTTCAGGAGGTATATATTCGAATAAATAACAAAATAGACATATCGGTTTCTCATTTCTCTTTTCAATATTATTTTGTTAACAAGTCATAGTTTGTTTTAAGACTGATCCGAGTATTTTTATACAACTTGGGTAGGCGTACAAGCATACGGCCCACTTGACGTTGTATCGTAGCCTATGAACGCTTGCAATACAGGAAGTATCACTCGCGCGTTGCCTGCTGTTAACATAGACACTCCTAAGGAGCTCATTGGTAAACTTATTCACTCGCAGGAACTCTAAAACCATCAAGGAGTTATTTTGTTACGGTTTTCTATGAGGTGTAAGTGCTTTCCCAGACGGGCTGATGCACTCTACCTCTATTGAAACACCCAGACCAAGACAAAACAGACATGTTCATGTTTGTTCTTATGTCAAAGTATCGTTACTAACCACTGCGCCACGGAGCTCATCGTTTTAATACTAATAAGAACTACGAGTAGTTTTAAATACTTTTTGACTTTTATTTATTTCCAGTGATCAGCAGTTGGCCAATATTGACCCCAGGCTCAAGATCGACGTGGATCCATTCGCCCACCGCGACCTCCGCCCCGAGATGATGTCCATACGGGAGGAGCTCAGGCAGGCCAAGGGACAGACGCTGGCGGTAAGATTGCGATTTTAAATCAAGAGCTGGCTGATTTGAACTAGGAGTATTCCTAGGACTAATGCTGTATACCTCGGCTATACTCTGTATAGCCGATGGGATCGCGGTGGCTAGGTGGAGCTGTGAAGCTCTCTGTCGCCCGTGGATGGACCGACGTAGTATGGGGAGGGAAGTTTGAAAACAGATATAATAGTTTCACCGGCGTTCAAAAATGGGCAAAATTAAAAAATTTAGCTAATCAAACTGTAAGATAATGCATGAAAGAATACACTGAGGAATGCGAGAGTATGACGTATGAATGTGTTTTTATTTTATGTGTTTTAGTTGATGTGAATGTGACAATAAATATGTACTGTTATTAAAAGTGCCTTACCCACGGCAGGGGTGTACCATTTAAAAAAAAACAAAAAAAAAACTAGGAGTATTAGTGTGGCCGCATGACAAATAGTAAAAGAAAGTAAAAAAAATCGGTGCATTCAACACATAACAAAGGGGGTATGCGGTTTTCTGCGAGGTGGAGGTTCTTCCCCAGACGGAATGCTTTGATGTACCCTACCTATCTTTTTAAGAGAAGTAGGGCGCATCAAAGCAGCTCGTCTCGGGAAGTACCTCCACCTCACAGAAAACCGCTGCCAAAAAACAATTCCCTAGAGTGTTGTTGTGTTCCTGCGTGTGAGTGAGGTCATCAGTAAGGTAAAGAGGGATGTTAACACGGCCTTTATAAAAGCACTACCCTTGCTGTCGTCTACTAACCTTTTTTTTTGTTAATTTGACGTCGAGGTTCGTAAGAGAATACGGCTCACCGTATGTGAAGTGGTCACCGTAACCTAACGCTTGCAATACAAGAAGTGTACCCCTGCTGTAAGAGCCCTAACTCATCGAGACGCCATGACGACGTCGCCGGTTACCTCTGGCTACCTTCGGTTGCCAAATGGAGTAGCCAGTGGCTAATCAGTTGTCTCAGTTCTCGTATGGACAATGGACGCTACGTGCTTATAAGAAATTATATGTGAACGAAAAAACACATTTATTATGTGCGTCGCAAAAAAATAAAAAAAAATGAAACCTAAGAAAAAATCTTTCTGTATCAAAACTCATTTTTTCAGACACCGAGTGGTGAGACGCAGCTTGCTCGTGTACATTTTATTGGCGACGTCGCCAGCGTGCCAGGTATCCAGTCGCCATAAAGTGATCCGTTGGTTGTGGCTACGCTTCCTAATTGGTGACGTTGCCAAACCGTTGCCAAATGAGTTAACTGCCATAAATTTCAATATGAATTGTTTGGACACGTAGCCGGCGTCGTCGCCATGGCATCTCGGTGAGTTAACTCTAACGGCAACCACACTCTTTCACATGAACACAATAACCCTCCCAGGAGATGTTTTATGACAGCGGCTTTTTGTTATGTGGAGATACTTCCCTAGTCAGGCTTAGATGCGCCTGGTTTTACTTAAAAACACCCAGACGAAGACAAAGAGACATATTCATCCACACAAATATTTTTTCTTGTGTGGGAATCGAACCACGAGCCGTGGTGTTCAGTCGCCATTGCTAACCACTCGACCACTGGGCTTGGCGGGAATACCATCATTGATATTATATCATAGATATGTAATAGCAATTGTAATTAGAGTTAAATTGTGATCGAATATTCTTTGTACATAATTATTTATTCTTCGATTTCTCATGAGAAACCCTTCAATAAAACATACGATTAAAGACCGCTAAAACCTCATTAATTCAGCATTGGAAATCTGAATTGGTAATCTTTAAGCTTAATTGAAATCGCCATCTGGCCTCAACAACCCCACAATATATAAACAGGAGAGGGTTGTAAGAAATTTAAATAAAAAAGTTGGTGTGGTGGGCATTTTTATTTTTGTTAAGGTCTTTTTATCGTAGCCACTTAATAAATATCTATTTAAACCCTCTGCATTTGACGCGTTGGTCAATTTCATTCTCTCATCATCTTCAGCACCATAATTCGGATTCATTGCTCTCTGAGGCGAATAGTAGTTGATACTATGTGCCAATAATGGTTATCAGAAGCGATCCATTATTTATTTATTTAATTATAACAAACACAAAACAAATTACAATTATTCAATAGTGTATAACTTTGAGAGCTCGATGGCGTTGTTGCGCGTGTCATTCTAACCGAACACACAGGTTAAGCAACGTTGACCGCAGCCTGTCTATGGATGGATTTATCTACCTCGAGTATCTCCGTGCTTCGGAGGGCACGTTAAGTCGTCGGTCCCGGTTGCTGTCGATCGATGACAGTCGTTAAGCTAAGCTAGTGGCCCTCGGGCGGCTTGAAAACACTTGCCACCGCCAATCCCCATTTGAGCAGCGTGGAGCATTTTGATTTCGGGTTCTAAATCGGGTATTGAAGTTAAATGAGGAGAGAAGGCTGGAAGAGTCTAAAAGGCTGTGCAAGATGTTATACACTACAGTATAGTAAATCAATACTTTGGCGTCATTTATTTAGAGAGTCCATGTGGAAGTACTTCAGACTCTGTTCATACGAAGTAAGCCTGCCTGCGGCTCACTCCACGTCTGAAGCTAAGTATCCTTAGACAACGTTTTTGAATGCATAGAATAGAATCGTATAGAAGATGCGATTGGAATGGATGCTTTAGAAAGGAGACCATAATATAGAGTTGTACTCAAATGTAAAAATGTATATAAAAAAGAACATATATTATGTGTTTATTTTCCTAAGCTGTGTCAGAGGTTATTTTTAATTAAGAAACAGCCAGCCTAGGGAAGTACTGCCATCTTACAGGTATTTTACATCTTAGACATTTTCGGTTTTTCACATCACGATCAATTAATCGTGTATTCTGTGTGTCATTTGTTGATATATTTAAAACGGAAGAATTTGTTTGAGCGCGCTAATCTCTAATCTTAAAAAAACGAGTGTGCTTTAGACCACACGACTGAAGTAAAACTTCTTTAGCTCCATAGTGTGATACAGACAATAGGCCTGCACTGTGTCTTACATATACGAAACTAAACTCGCTATGAGAGAAAGAAAGAAAGAAAATGTGTGCTCGCAACTCTCTCTCTTGCCCCTACAGTAATATACGAAACGTAACTCTCTCTCTTTCTATCTTTACTAACTTATATCTCCCTCTCAACTTCCTATCGCCTCGCCCGATCACACTTTTCGTAACGCTCTCGTCACGCATTCACCAGCTTACTCCCCAAGTCAAGCGTGCGTAAAGAAGTTTTACTTCAAAAATATGTGTAAATTCGTCACAGGTAAGAGTTATTGTAAATTCAAGTCACAAATCTTCATTTTACATCATTTTTTAGGGTTCCGTACCCAAAGGGTAAAACGGAACCCTATTACTGAGGCTCCGCTGTCCGTCCGTCCGTCCGTCCGTCCGTCCGTCCGTCTGTCACCAGGCTGTATCTAATGAACGGTAATAGTTAGACAGTTGAAATTTTCACAGATGATGTATTTCTGTTGCCGCTATAACAACAAATACTAAAAAATAGAATAAAATAAATATTTAAGGGGGCTCCCATACAACAAACGTGATTTTTTTGCCATTTTTATAGATAATGGTACGGAACCCTTCGTGCGCGAGTCCGACTCGCACTTGGCCGATTTTTCATAAAGTACCTGTAGCAATATCTGTACGAAAACATTGCGACGAATTTACGATAATTCAAATTAATATATGACGAATTTACTTCATAAAAATAGAACAGTGGCAAACTTGCTCATACTTTTTTACGTGACGAATTTACTTTGTGACCAATGTACAACAACCCCACAGAGCGTGCATCAAAAGAGCTATCAATGTTAAGCAAAGCAATCAATGAAAAGCGAGTGCTCTGCGTAAGGACCGATGTGGCGCTCGGTTCTCTCTGCCTACCTCGCTTTGGAGCGAAGATATAAATGGAAGGACTTGTGGATTTGCTCGTTTATACCGGGACTAGCAACGAGCGCGTTATATTTCTTGTATTTATACTGGCAACTAGGGCGTTATATTTCTTGTGCTACAAGTGTTAGTAGGCTATTGTAACTCCTTTACATCTGACGCTCATGTAGTTGCTTGCCATCTGATGAATAAAAAATATCCAGAGTTCCTGTACACCATGAAAGGTTACCAGTGGGACGAGAAACTTAAATCCAACTAAATATAAAAATCTGAACTGAATGGCTTTCAGTGTCGTTGCTAGGGAGCCTGAATAAAATATTTGTGTTCTTGGCTATCTCCGTAGAGTATAGAACATTCTTATTTACTAATAACTTTTTAACTTAAAAATTTTCCTTTATTTCCTGAGGCACTACTCCGCGACGCTCTCAGTAGCGCCATAGGCTATTTTTTATAGAACGTCGGGAGGCATACAAGCTTAAGGCCCATCTGATGTAAAGCAGTTACCGTGCCTGTGCACGCTTGCAATACATTAAGTATAACTCGCGTGATGCCACCTCTGCTGACGGCACAGCAACTCCTTGATAGCTTACTGGTGACTTCACTCATACGCAGGAACACAACATGCTTCTAGGAAGTTGTTATTTGGCTGCGGTTTTCTGTGAGGTGGAGGTACTTCTCCAGACGGGTTGCTTTGATGCCCCTAACTCTCTTAACAACAAAGGGACTACAGCATGGGGCTCTTCAAGAAAGGTGCGAAGAGGTTTTTGGAGGGTCGGCAACGTATGAGTGACACCCCTGGTGGTGTTTTTTGCCACCTTAGTGGTATAAAAAGAAAGAGTCCCGAGCGATTGGAGACGCGCAGTAGTGCCCTTGTATAAAGGTAAGGGCTCACGTATGGACTGCGCCAACTATAGAGCCATCAGTTTGATCAGCTTAGAAGCTTAAGTGTATGGAAAAATCATTGAAAGGAGAATCAGGGTGAAATCGATGGAATGCTTTGGGAAGCACAGGGTGGATGGATTTCGAAGCGGCAGAGGATGTACGGATCTAGTTTTTTCACTCCGCAACATCGTAGAGAAGCATCTGGATTTGGACCAGAAGGTTTTCTGCGGTTTTGTGGACCTTGAGAAAGCGTTTGATAGGGTCGTGCGAAAGAATCTTTATAACATTTTGCCCGGATATGGAGTTGAAGGCATGTGTGCGGGTGGACGGTAGCTTGTCGCCCTGGTTCTAACCTATCATGACCAAATTGGTCGTGTTTTATCAGAAGGTGATGTCAGGAGCCCCAGGAACCGGCGTGCGTGCATGAAAAGAGCTATGAATGTTAGAGAAGCGAGTGAAGTGTGTAAGGACCGCGTCCTTTGGCGCTTGGTTCTCTCTGCCTACGCCGCAAGTGACCTGGCCTGATGATATACATACATACTAAATGACCAATTTTCAAAAAGAGACCTATATTGGCAAGTTTCTTTCGGCATTTCTTCTTCGCCGTTGGTCATTTACGAAATGCTAGCAGATTAAAAAAAAAGGATAATAGTAACATAAGTTAATTGAATAATATACAATAAGATTGTGTTTCAAAAAATGTAAGACGTGTCTAAGTGCCTGCGAGGGCCCAATGGCTAATAAATAATTTTTATCTCTATATTTTGTTTATTTAAACTTTATTTACCACTTATTTAGGGAACAGAGGCATATACATACGAGTACATCAAAGTTAGTTACATACCTATCAAAATAGACAAAACAGTTTTGTTTTTTTTTTGTTAGAAGCAACTAACGAGTTCACGTCAAGTCAACAAACGAGCATCAAAATAATTGGAGACATGGGAAACGCAATTTTAGACCGGTAGAATCACGGGGAAGAAAAAATCTTCTATTTATCTTGTTCGTGATTTCCAGTTCTAGAGGAGCTTCCAAGATATACAATCTCATTCACTTGCTCAAACACTACATCATCAACAACTAACTTCCCAAGGCATTACAGCTTGGCACTAGTGGTAGTGACGAGCTGCAATTCCTCGGGAATTATACGAAAATTTCAGTGACATTTTAAAATGATTTTTCGCCTCAGGCGTGTGGCGCCATTTTATATTTTTTTGAATGGCAACAAAATATAAAAGCAAGTTATGGAGTCGTACAGTTTAAAGGCCTTGGCTAATCAGTGTTTGTTCGACAAACTTTATGAATAAGTAAGATTTCTCGACGAGTTACGAACATTTAGCAAAGTTTTATGGTTACGTCTCGGAATAAATAATAGCTTTTTACATTATATGTCAGGTTTTGGCGGTTATTTTTTTTAATAATTCAAGCGGGGGCTATAAAACGACCTCGCCGGCGGATGCAATATGTCCTAAACGACTGGATAGATTTTAATATTCTGTAAGTGAAAACTTCTTTAGCACCGTTGTGGTTTGAAATTCTACGAAACAAAAAAGCGACAGTAAAAAGAGACAACCACATACATCTACAGGATTTAACGTGCAAGATAATGAGATAGAAGTATCCATAGAATTTAAGGTGCGAGAGAATGAGATAGAAGGTATTATACAATGTTTATTACAGGGTCCAAGCGCTGTACATACGTACTTTAGTACGCGTGCGCGTTTGCGTATTACGAAGCTTCAATTGTCCTGCTCCTGAAATTCTACATTCGTCTCATTATCTTGAAGTTCACATTTTTGAAAGTTTCACTTCTATCGCGTGTGAACTGCACACATATATTTTTCTGTGCATGTTTGAGTGGGTCCCTAGATGATTTAGATTCATAATTTAACCTGGTAGACAGCGCTGCAATCGGGTTCCAGGACTCTCCGTTTTTGTTTTCGGGCAGAGCAACGTCTGTCAGATCCGATAGCAAATTGACATTTTGTAAAATTGCTATCGGATCTGAAAACTTACATACTCGTTAAATATTATATATTATACTAGCTATCCGCCCCGGCTTCGCACGGGTGATATGACTGACCAAACTTCACAGGATCACTTGCTGGGCTAATCTGAAAATTTCATCAAAATCTGTCCAGTAGTTTTTGAATCCATAGAGGACATACAGACAAACATTCATTTTATATATTACTAGCTACTCGACCCAGCTTCGAACGGGTGATCCAATCGTTACCAAACTTCACAGGTTCACCTGCTGGGCTAACCTGAAGATTCACTGAAAATTTCATCAAAATCGGTCCAGCCATTTCCGAGTCCACAGAGGACATACAGACAAACATTATTTTTTATATATTAGAAGATTGTTATTATTTTAAAAAGTCTTGATAGCCGTGAGAATTGCCCAGCTTACACACGGTATTGAACCCTTAAGTTTAAGGAGAGATTTTGCCTCCCTTTGTGTGTTCTATTGTACAACGCGTTCCTTCTGAACAATTGTTCGATATAAGCCGACAGCTACACTTGAGTCTAACAAAAAAAATATATTAATATTTCGCAAACGGATCACAATAATAATATAAATCTCACTATGTCCCCATGTAATAAAGCAACAAAGAATTTTATGTTCCGGCGAGTGAGAGAGGCGTTCATTAAGTTACTGTAGGGTCGCTGCGTTAACAGTGGGCGGTTCGATGGGTCTCCCAATGTTACGATTTAAAATTCAAAAATATTTTTTTTTAAAACCCACGATGGAAAATTGTTATATGAAAAAAACTTCAAATAAAACGTTTCAAAAACCCACGACATTAAAGCGTAATATGATTCATAAAAAAGTAGGTACAAATAGAACTTATAGTACGAGTAATTCAAATGTCCGACGAAACAGCCAGAAGGAAAACATAGTATATGAAATATATTTCTCCAAAAACAGTTAGATATAATTCTCATTAATAAAGCCAATAAATTAAAAATATTAATAATTACACTATCACAACAACTATTATATAGAATATTATTAACAGCCGTCGTGCATAACCTATGTTGTAAACTGTACATTAACATGCTACTTAATATTTTACAATCTTACTTACTTACTTTACTTACTGAGAATAATACATAAATAAGAATGGCAATATCGTAAGCGTTTTAGTAAACTTAACATAAACACTTTATCACGTACATTATTCATACCAATTAATTCGAAAGCGGGGTAGTCTACTAATATCACTGCTACAATCCGCACGCGAATCGTGTTTGACAATTGCGATTAGTCACAGTCACAGTCACAGGTGATAATGATTGGACGTACAAATCAAGTTACCTGCAGTCAGGGTGGGTTGCACGATTACAATCTGCGTTAACTATTAGTTTAGTCGGAACTTATTATTGAGTCGAGTGCATTGTACATCCTTGCAGTCCAAGATTACATAATATTGTATTAAATTATACATTAAAATCAAGTAAGTCAGTTATATAAATCAGTTATATAAATTAATTAGTATGATCATTACAAAAACATACACTATCTATCTGGAATTACCAATAATTTAAGCATTTATATAAGGTACTTTTGCCATAATATAAAAGTTTGTTCTATTTGCACGAAATTCTAAGTGATTTGCCTGTTTTGTTACTCTTTTTTGTATTTGTGATTTTTTGGGAAGCTTTGATGACAGTGGATATCCCTGTTTAATATTTTTCGTATTAAAATACATATTTTTCGTAAATACGTATTTCGTAGTGTTAAATTGAGTAATTTTGTTTCTTTATATATTTTATAAGTGAATGTAAAGTGATCGTAATGAAATAGTATTTTTAATTTTTTTTTGTGATATTTGAAGGTTTCTCAAATTTGTCGGAGCAGCAGAGCCCCAGATTCCCATAAGTATTCGATGTGGGGCTTTATATGAAGCTATATATGGTATTTCGCGTTTTTTTCGGGAAGATATCGTATTATTCCCTTTAAAGCTCCGGTTAAGTATATCATTTTAGAATGAATTGTTTCAATGTGTCGTTTCCACGTTAATTTATCGTCAAGACTAAGGCCCAGATACTTTACTTGCCTAGAGGATTCCAGCATCACCTGATTAAAGGTTAGAGTATTAGAAGTAGATACTTTTTTATTCTTTGCTGAGAATATTATGTATTTGGTATTTTGTTCATTTACAGTTAATAGATTTTATAATAACCAGTTTTGCAACGTATCTTAGTCTTTCTGTGCTTCCTGAAATAGCGTATCCAGTGTAGGCCCGGAGTAAAATAAACACGCATCGTCGGCGTATAGACTGATCTGCCCTTGCAGTCCTATTTTTTTGCACTAATTTCTGTAGACTAAGATTAACGTAGGCCCCAAAATGAAGCATTGCGGAACCCCATAGGTAATCAGTTTAGCACTACTCTTCGATTGGTTTATTTTCACCACCTAGTAATGATTGAGAGGTACGATTTAAAGATGTCTAAGGCAGTTCCGGTATCTGGGATAATTCCCAGACGAGCTGCTTAAACGGACTGCTGTATGCCTGTTTGTCATCAGCGTAGTATACATTTTATATTTATATATTTTCAGGTTCGACGAGCGGCTCTCAAAAAGCTGCTTCTGAGAGATTTCATGGAAGAGGACTGCGAATTAAAAAATATTGGCCTCTCGTACGCACCGCCCGACCCGTGAAATGTAACTAATGTATAAAAAAAATGTTTAATAAAATATTACGAGTATAAAGCAGCGAAATGTAATGTTTGATTATTAAAAGTATTACGATTATAAAGCAGCGGAATGTCATTTTTGATTATTTAAAGTATTACTATTATAAAGCAGCGAAATATAATTTTGTTTAATAAAAGTATTATGAGTATAAAGCAGCGAAATATAATTTTTGTTTAATAAAAGTACTATGAGTATAAAGCAGCGAAATTTAATTTTTACGCCATACAATATCACCAATATTAAATTCTTTAAATGTATGAGGTAGATTGTAAAATTATATGCTTTACTTTAGCTCAAAATTATACCCAAAATTTATTGAAATTAAAGTTGTGAATAAACTTTCTCCTTTGGCCTACATTCTTGCAGATCCTGATGGACGTAGATCAAAGTGGCATCTCAAGGACATTAAATTAAAAACTTTTACTTAGTCCTTCTTAACTTTATTTAAATAACTTCATCTGTATTCATCATTTTCATTTTAATATTCATCCTTCACTTCGATTATATTCTGGCAATTTTAATCGAACCCCTTTATTTTTAGGGAGGTATTTTTCTCCTATTGTTTTATTACTCTTCTCAATACTGGGAAGACGTGTAAAATTGAACTGTTGTACTTATTTACCTTGCCTTTTAATTATTAGTCTTATAAGACCTCTTCATTGACCTTTCTTTGGTCATGGGGTAAAATTAGATCCTGTTTTTTTTGCTATCAGTTAATATTAAAACTGTTTCTATATGTATTATGTTATAATCCCCATGACTTCAGAATCAGCAGCAGACTTTAACGTAGGTGACGTTGATGGTAGCTGCTGATTCTGACCTGAGATTAATATTCTTCATTGCGCTTCCATTACTATACTGCAAATTTTTTTAGAATTTATTCCTATAACTACTTGTGCTACATGATATTGCTCCTTACCAAATTTTATGACTCTAGATCAACGAGAAATACCCTATAGGTTTTGATTCCCTTGCGAGTGTCAAAATATGCGCATAAACGAGGCATAAACACCCGTATCTTTTGATTGCGTTGACTTAGACTGCTCGAAGGGATTACAGCCCTGAGTATTTGATTCCGTTCCTGAGAAAAAGGATCTAGACAGATAGACAGACCTACAGACGGAGAACAAAGTGATCCTATAAGGGTTTCGTTTTTTCTTTTAAGGTACGGACTATTAAAAGTAAAAAAAGTGGAAGTGGATACACATCATAGACACTTTGAGTGTTGCCACAGAAAAAATACGCAGAATAAATAATAATTATGTGGACATTCGCCTATTGCCCAACATCTTTCATCGTGTGCAATTTGATCTAACCTGCTTTGCGTGCTTCCACCATTAATTAGTTCATGCGGCCTAGCGCCGACCGGCTCCCACCCACTACCGTTAGTAGATGCAACAGGCCGCGCCTGAAGATGCTTCGTGGAGAGGCGAAACACGTGTTGAAGCGACGACCCGTCCACGCATGAACTAATTGGTGGCGGAAGCACACCAAGCAGATTAGATCAAATTGTATATAAATTTGACTGTCGCAAAATAACGCCTGAATCTATTAACTACGAGTATCTTTCATTATGACTTTCAATTCATTCTTAACACCTTTCGTCTCCGGTCGACCACGATGAGTTTTGATAGCTCAGTGGGCAAGCAACCGGCCTCTTGACCAACCGGCCGGTTCCAATAAATAAAACAAGCGATACTTCCGTTAAAAATTGTTTAATTCAATGCTTCGTCATTCTTTTATTCTGCATTCTTTCTACATGTCCGAACCAACGGAGCATGCCTAAAAAAATACATATTTTTTATTATAATTACTAACATTATATATTTACGCCAAATCTCTTGCGGGGTAGGCAGAGAGAACTAATAAATACTAAATTAAATAATAAATTTAGTATGTATTTCAGCACATTTTTACTACACTAACTGGTAACAAATCCAAAAAAAACTTGATTTCGTTTAACAACATAACTTAAAATAACATTTGAGTGATATAGTCATAACTTCAAGTTAAAATATTACTTAAAGTTGAATGTCCTGCGTGAATGTTTTGTAACAACATTATAATTGGGTTCAGCCTAATTAATGGACGCCATTAGATGTTAAATAAAGTAAAATTTATTTTTGTCTTCCATTAGAATAATTTGTAAGACAAAATCATTGTTCACATGTAAACCGCACCGAAACATCGTGTCATCTGAATAATATGTTCACGTCATGTTTTAGAATTACACAATCATTGATGATGATGATTCCATGGTGGTAAGCACACATCCTAGTTTGGTTCATCAGATCGGCACAGTGTTGCGATGGCTGCGACCACAAATCTGCGGTGGCCGAGCTGTGGCGGTGACGGGAAGACGGCGATACGCATACCACATCGCCCTCCACAAATCAATAAACCACAAGACGCATGAAGGCATCTCGAAATCACAAATACGTACCTATGTATGTAATATCTTTATTATACAAAATAACAAGATTTACACAAAAAAAAAAAATTAAAGAAATAAGTAGTAGTACGAAGGCGGGCTTATCCCTCTAAGGGATCTCTTCCAGCCAACCTTAAAGTATTTGAGAGGATTGTAAATACGCGATGGTGGAATAATTACCGACAAAACAACAAGTCAAATTTAGATATTACACAATACAAAGTCATTAATGTGGTATTTGAAAATCAGTTATTAACGAGCTAACAGTTCGAAGGTTAACATATATAAAAAGGCTCCTAATATATATAATATATATAGAACCTTTTTAGCCCCGATTTGAAGGATTCCAAGGTAGGTGTCATTTTTATGTCCACTGGTAGAGTTCCAAAGCTTAGCGGAAAAAATTGCAAAAGATTTAGCATAGGAGTGATGGTTATAGTAGTGGACATCGAGAAAGATGTCCACTCGATCGCAGACGGTCATCATCGTCACGGAAATGAGACCTTTCCCTCAAACACCCCGGTGCCGATGGTTTGAATAAGACATTGTATAACAACGTGGATATTTCTCCTAATTCTTACGTCGTGTTAAGCGTCTAGATATCTAAGCGATTGGAGCCTGCTGACCAATGGGAGAATATTTAAAGCAATAATCCGATAAGTGCCGCGATGTTGATTCGCGATTTAGCCAATAATAGCAGCGTATTCTACTTTACACCGCGATTCGTAGCGGAGAAATTGGTCCATAGGTTATTCCATGTCATTATATAAGGACAGGCGCTTTCCGCTCCGGTAAACTAAGGATATTATCAATCGATATATCGTTTTAATACTGGTGGATTTATCTTAAGCGTTTCATTTATTTAGTGGAAATGGAAGCTACAGTATGGGGCTTCAGCGAGATGCAAGAGTGGCGTGATGGCGAGAGGCGGTAATAGATGGTGGAAGGGTAATTAATAAAATTGATGACCGCAGTGAAGAAAGCTTTGCGTCGCTCCGCAGGTCCTGGGGCGATCGCGTCCGATGAACCGTTAAGCTTTCCGTAATGAAGGTAGTTTAGTCAGTAAATCTTACATAATCCTTGCGGCCATCTGCCTATTGAGACTTGCACACACACTAGATACCTTATGGAAAGTGTTTACCTTTGCATATGAATGCTTGGAAAAAAGCACGTATTGTTTGGGTATGGCCACCTGCTGCTAACATAGCAACTCCTTAGGAGCTTACTGGTAACCGCAGTCACTCGCAGAAACACTTCCTCTAGTTGTCGAGTCATTATTTGATTATTTTCTGTGAGATGACGTACTTCTTCAGATGTGGTGCTTTTAATAGTCCTATATCTCTTAAAAATACCCAAATAAAATTAAACAGACATGTTCATGGACACAAATGTTTGTACTATTTTCGACCCCCTTGTATGCCTACCGACGTAGTATAAAAAAAAGGTAGGGCGCCACCAAAATCGCGGCCATATAACACCTACCAGTTCTACGATGTAGTTAATGGAGCCGTGATATTACTAAACTGCAGAAGGTTGGACTCATAAATTGGTCTGGTTTGCAAGGAGATGGGAAATTCCCCAGAATATTCTCTTAGCGAGAACTTTGCAGTTAGTTTCTCGAGAATATCCTCCGAGACGAGAATTTACGAGAACTTAAAATTAGAGCACTCTTCACATAAAACCTTACTTAAAGTAATCCTGTCTTAAAATTTGATTGAAAGTAGAAACATATTAGTGCGTATGTTAGTTTTTAAGAACCCCATGCTGTAGTCTAGGAGTTCCTATCATTCACCTGCGACTTCACCATTAGACCCTGAGCACTACATAAGGTTATAGTTTCTGTCAAGTCAATCAAACAACTACAAAAACGACTGATTTATCATGTGTAGTTTAGGAGTTCCTATGGCCACCTTTTGTCTATGGAGACGGCACCTGGTGATGGCACCAGAGCAGCTGGTGGGACGATAACATTGCATTGTCATCGAATTTGCATAAATATGCCAAATTTCATCTCAACCAGACGACAACAAGTGAAAAATAAAATGCAAATGTTGAAAGACTTCATATAAACAGTGCAAGTTAAATAAAAGCTTGTGATAAAAATATTTTTGTACTTTAAGACCATTTTGTGGTGTAATATCACTGTGGTATTTATGGACTACACTGTAAATTACATGATTATTATAACAAAACTACTAAATTTATCTATGTATGTATATCTTCACGCCAGGTCCCTTGCGGGGTAGGCAGAGAGAACCGAACGCCATAAGATGCGGTCCCTACACATTTCACTCGCTTCTTTAACATTCATAGCTCATTTCATGCACGCTCGCCGGTTCCTGGGGCCCTGACATCACCTTCTGATAAAACACGGAAAATTTGGTCGTGGTAGGTTATTCTTGGTCATCCTCGGCTCCTACATTCTTCCACTTTCGCATTGTATATCTGTTTCGTCATTTTTCATCCTGCTTTCTTTCTACATGTCCGAACCAACGGAGCATACCTTTTCTTATTTAACACCAACACTCTCTTTCAGACCAACTCTCTTCTTACGTCATCATTATCACGCGGCATTAACATTACGCGGTCAGCAAGCGTTATGCCACAAATTTTGCGCAGTGCTCGCATCTTTTATTCTACTTTCGTGCTCTCTTTGCCATACTCGGCTTTCACTTCCATAAGTTAGCGTTGGGATTAGCACCGCGTTATGTAGAGAAAGCTGTGCCTTCTGGCTTAGATGTCGCCTGCCTAGAAGTTTACCCAACGCTCTATTCACGCTATTCCTTGCATTCACTCGTCTCTCCACATCAGCGGTGTACCTTCCATCGCTGCTAAAAGGTTTTTTATACCACTAAGGTGGCAGACAAGCGTACGGCCTGCCTGATGGTAAGCAGTTACCGTAGCCTATGGACATTTGCAACACCAGGGGTGCCACTCTTGCGTTGCCGACCCTGTAAGAACCTCTTCACGCCTTTCATGAAGAACCCCATACTGTAGTCCCTTGGGAAAACCTCGGCAGGGAGCTCATTCCACAACTTAATAGTTCTCGGTAGAAAACTTCTCGTGAAGCGCACAGTGCGCGACCATTGCGGTTCCAGTGTGTGCGGATGAACTCCCAGCCGCCGGCGAGCTGTGCGATTCATGTTTCTTTTCACAACTACATTGGCAAACAAGCATGCGGTCCGCATTAGATGGTAAGTGGTCACCGCAGCCTATTGACGCTCGCAACACCACGGGGAAGTTACTCACGCGCTGCCAATCTTGTGACCTAAGGCCGTTTCGTCACTTGTCGTTGGTGTGTCAGCATATTTGTGCAATAACAATAATGTCTAGTGGTAGAACTAAAGATTATTACTGGGGGTGGTGTTACTTAGTCGAATTCAACCCCATGAAGACACAAGTTTGCGTGTTTACATTTTCACATTTGCTGTGGTTCCTGAATATCAGAATACACCTCTTACCATCACCAACAGCATTAGGATGCTAGGTGTCGAGATCTCCAGTGACGTTCAATATAGAAGTCATCTGGAAGAAAAGGTCAAGGTGGCGTCCAAAAAACTTGGTGTGCTTAACAGAGTAAAACAGTACTTCAGCGCGGAGCAAAGACGTATGTTATATAAATCTCAAGTCAGACCGCACATGAAGTACTGCAGTCACCTTTGGGCGGGAGCGCCTTGTTACCAGCTTCAACCGTGTGACCGTTCAGAAACGAGCTGTGAGAATTATCGACGATCTTAAGCTTACACACGGTATTGAACCCTTAAGTTTAAGGAGAGTTTTTGCCTCCCTTTGTGTGTTCTACCGATTGTACAATGGGTTGTGTTGAAGAATTGTTCGATATGATGCCAACAGCATTTTTTTATAACCGCACCGCTCGCCGACGGCGGGGAGTTCACCCTCACGTGCTGGAACAGCAATAGTCGCGTACTGTGCGGTTCCAGAGGATTTTTTTCCCGAGAATGCTGTGGAATGAATTCCCAGCCGAGGTTTTTCCAAGAGATAGGGTTCTTCAAGAAACGCGTAAAGAGGTTTTTAGAGGATCGGCAACGCATTAGTGACACCCCTGGTGTTGCAAATGTCCGTAGGCTACGGTGACTGTTTACCATCAGGCAGGCCATATACGTTGTTTGCTACCTAAGTGGTATAAAAAAATATTAAGGTAAGGTTATCTGCGCTGAATTATATCCAGACATCTTTGTCATTTACTTACATATTCATAAATTCAGCTCCATATTGGCACACATAAAGATCTTATTCCTATCCACCTCGCTTCGCTCGTCGTCGTACCTATTATTTTTACTACTACCTTTTATTTTTTCCATTGCAATCCAATGCTGATAAATAACACTTACGATTAAGAAATATATGAAAACAAATATTAGTATAAAACAAATTTATGAATATTAACGTTATGTATTAGAATGATTAGGATTTTCAATCATTAGTATAAGAAAATATATGAAAACAAACATTAGAATAAAACAAATTTATGAATATTAACGTTATGTATTAGAATGATTAGGATTTTCAATCATTAGTGTAAGAAAATATATGAAAACAAAAATTAGTATAAAACAAATTTATAAATATTAACGTTATGTATTAGAATGATTAGGATTTTCAATCATTAGTACTCGTATAAGAAAATATATGAAAACAAATATTAGTATAAACTAGGTGTATTATTAGTGATATTGTGAATTCTGATAATTGTGAGTTTCGATCATTAGTATTACATATTTTTAAGAATGATCATTATGAGTCATATAGCGTAAAATAGGACTTTTTAACTACTTTTTAAGCGCACCCCATAAATTCTATTCTATAATAAGCCTTTGTCTTGTGCCCCTTTCTCCTAGAGTCTTGTGTTATAGCCTGACAACTTAACAAGCCGTACATTGGGAGTGGGGTCTAATTTGATTCTAAAGATAATGATGGGCCCGAACACCACGTGGATTGTATTTAAAAATGTGATGCATATGTACCGACAATCTTATATCCGATTATATCCCCGGGACTGTAAAGACCTTCGTAACTCATTGCCATTGCAGCGATTGCAGTTGTTATTCATGAGACACAGCGGTGGAAATGTGTGACCGCCTTGTCCCATAAATTTTTAACCTCAATTGGCGTGTGCAAACTTTCCCACGCTGGGCCGCATTTTATCCTTTACGTTTATTGCCAGATGTTACAGTCGTGAAGTTATTTACCTTACGACCACCTTTTACTGCGGAGACATGAAGGCAAAACAATGTTATTGATACCCTAGCGTCTTCTAATAAATTTTATTTTTTATAACTACGCTAATGGTATTGTCTTGTTTTTACCGAGGGTTACTAAGAATGTGTTGCATTGGCTGCAGTAGTGGCAATACGTGAATTACGATTTCGATTAGAGATGCAACAGATGATGCTTCAGCTGGAAACCGAATACCCGGACAATGTTAAGGCGACACCTCGATCGTGAAGCTTTAAAATGGCTCCGCCCAATCACCCCGCGCCCCTCAATTGACACTCGACGCTCGATTTGTAAAATTTGAAATTAGCGCCTAATAGGTAACCTGGGGTCAACGTATAGTCAATGCAAACGAACAGAAAAGCTACAGAGTCGCGTCACACTTAAATAAAATTTATAATATCAATATTTAATAAAAATTATTGATTTAATTATTATTTAGCTTTATACATACTGAACCAAACATATTTATTTAAGCTAGACGGAAAACAATATAGTAATAATAGTAATAAAAAACTACAGAAACGTATTCACTTTTAAAAGTTTATTGAAAGAGAAATCAATGACATCGTTTTATGTTTATATCTCTATAAGTTAACATGTCTTGGTATCTATGTTGTTCTTACTTAGGTCTCGTCCAGTGGCGCCCTCATTGAATAAAAAAACATATTATAGCATAGAAGATAAACATTATGAAATCTTATGTTGCATTTATTACGAAGATAGTAAAGTATTTTTACGTCATTAAACCAACACTCAAAATATTCCACTATCGTTGTTATAAGCAAAAGTGCTAAAAGAGGCCGTTTTTTGGCAATTATGCCTATAACAACGAAAGCAAAACATTTCAATTGTTGGTTTAATGACGTAAAAGTACGTTATTGTATTTGTAACACACGCAACACATGACTTTATAATGTTTATCTTCCACGCTAAGATACGATATTTTATTCCTTGAGGCGCCACTGGACGGCATGTATCCCCCTTAAGAAGAATGAAACACTAGCTACATAATACAACATTGTTTATCGAGAGGCTAAAGCGGGCCATTTGTTGATTCGGACACATATGTTTAGTTAGCAGATACACCATCTAAACTGCAAACACTGGTCACAG
This sequence comes from Pyralis farinalis, assembly GCA_947507595.1. Taxonomy (NCBI): domain Eukaryota; kingdom Metazoa; phylum Arthropoda; class Insecta; order Lepidoptera; family Pyralidae; genus Pyralis; species Pyralis farinalis. The sequence goes on along the minus strand of OX382274.1, from coordinate 32,210,459 downwards.
CGATGAAAGACGACTGTATGGAGAAAGGCTTACTACTGAATGCGAAGAAAACAAAGATAATGGTATTTGAAAGAGAAGAATCCAGAACTAATGTAAGGATTACGATTGATGATGAAGTGTTGGAACAAGTGGATGAGTTTGTATATCTTGGATGCGCTTTCAGCAGGGATGGAAGGTACACCGCAGATGTGGAAAGACGAGTGAGTGCTGGGAATAGTGTGAATGGAGCGTTGGGAAAACTTCTTGGCAGTAAAATCCTGAGCCAGAAGGCACAACTCGCTATACACAATGCAGTGTTGGTCCCAACGCTAACTTATGGAAGCGAGAGTTGGGTATGGCAGAAAGAGCATGAAAGTAGAATAAACGCGGTTGAAATGCGAGCGCTGCGCAAAATTTGTGGCGTAAGGCTTGTAGACCGTATTCGTAATGATGATGTTAGAAATAGAGTTGGTCTGAAAGAGAGCGTCGGTGTTAAAATAAGAAGAGGCATGCTCCGATGGTTCGGGCATGTAGAAAGAATGCAAGATGAAAGAATGACGAAGCAGATATACAATGCAAAAGTGGAAGGATGTAGGAGCCGGGGAAGGCCAAGACTTACCTACCATGGCCAAATTGGTCATGTTCTATCAGAAGGTGATGTCAGGAGCCCTAGAAACCGGCGTGCGTGCATGAGAAGAGCAATGAATGTTAAAGAAGCGAGTGAGATATGTAAGGATCGAGTCACGTGGCGCTCGGCTCTCTCTGCCTACCCCGCAAGGGATTTGGCTTGAAGTTATAGATGTTCGAGTGTCATAATGGCTGATAGCGCCGAGTAAACACAGGATTTTTTTATTTCGAATAAATAAGAGAAATAAAATTATTAGATTGAAATTGAAATAGAAAATTGGAATTTTTTTGCAACTCCCTCCTGGTGAAGAGTCACAAGTTATTTTACACAGTTAGGTATAGCTCTGGTAGGGATCCTAGCTTTTTCCCTAAATATAATACACTCTCGAATGACTAGGTATGCGCTTTCACTAACAGTCAATTTAACTTCGCGAATTTTATAAAAAAGTACTGGAAGAACTTGACGGTTAGACGGTAATTTTGCGCCTATTATTTGATAATTTACGTCTCCAACTAAGAAAATACTTGATTTATTGCTTCTCAATTCCAGTGCCATCTTATAAAAGTTAAAACATTACGTATTAATCACGAGAATAACTGACATTCAAAATTAATAGACGGTTAGGTAATTATGACGAAGTTAACGATGCTCTCTCTAAAGTTATTCATTGGTTTAGTGTTAATAATCTGCTTTTAAATGATAAAAAGACTAAAGTAATTAAGTTCTCAACACCTAATGTAAGGCAGGTGGCTACCAATGTACATGTTAATGGAACTAATTTAGCCTCTGTGGAGACAACTGTGTTCTTGGGTATAACAATTGACTCCAGACTACAAAGGGGCCCACAAATTGAAAAATTATCAGGAAAACTAAGTTCTGCAGCTTATGCAGTGAAAACTATTAGACGGCTCACTGATATTGATACGGCTAGAATAGTTTATTTCAGCTACTTTCATAGTATTATGTCATATGGAATTCTTCTTTGGGGTAACTCCGCGGATATTAACACCATCTTTTTATTGCAAAAGAGAGCCATAAGAGCTATCTACAAACTTGGTCCCCGTGAGAGCCTTAGAGAAAAATTCAAAGAAATAAATATTTTAACAGTCGCATCGTAATATATCTATGAAAATCTTTTGTATGTCCATAAAAACATACTCATTTTGTAAAAAGAGTGATATTCATAGCATAAATACTAGATATAAGCATAATCTTGTGTTATATGCAAGCCGTCTCCACAAAACAAGTAATTATTTTATGGGGCAATGTATACGGTTCTATAACAAACTTCCCAGCAATATAAGAGATTTGTCAATAAACAAATTTAAAACTACTATTAAAGCCAAATTGTGTAGCAGGGCATATTATAAAGTATCTGACTATATTAATGATAAAAATGCCTGGGAGTGAGTCGATCCAATTATAATGTAATTAACAAAATATGTAAATTTGTTTGGATACCAAAAGAGGGATGCCTGAGTTTTTTGGCAGTATTTTTATCAGTGCTCACCTAGTCATAAACTGCACGGTAGGGGAAAAAAATGTGACGATTCCAAACAAATGTAGCCATTTTTACGGAATAAAAAGATTTTGACTTTGAATTTGAACAAATGAATACCGCGAGTACGTGCGGCACTGCCGCGCAACTTGTATGAACATGTTTCGATGTAATTCGGCACGGATTATCGTAATCCAAATAAGTTAAAAATTAATTTCCGAGTGTTTTAAAAGCAAATGAACAAAACTAAGACATATGCGTTAGAAAATAAAAACTTTGAAAAATAAGGGACACCCTAATATACATATATACAAATAGATTTTATAATCTATTCATATTTAAAAAAAACATGTGACAAATGATTTTCTTGCTGTTTCATAACTTTAAATTCAGTATAATGACATTTATTGTATTTTACTTATGTATACTCTGTGTTTTGTATTGTTGTACGTTTCCTTGTTATTTATTAAACTCTCAAGAAGAAAGAACCAGGACCATCTCTGATGTTGCAAAATAAATCTAATCCGTACAATAGTTTAATACTAACCACAATGTATAGAATAGATGATTTTTTTGTGTTTTCAGTGTTGGTTCATAGTAAATATTATTTGTTTTCACGAGTACCATGGGTATAAGTATACTATCTATCTATATCTTCACGCTAAATCCCTCGTGAGCGCCACATGACTCGGTACTTACACACCTCGCTCGCTTCTTTAACATGAAACATACCGAGTTTTTTTAAAAACTATCAAAATATACTATTTTACTAGTAATTATTTTAATACAAAAAAAAAAAAAAAACCTCCACTGGTTTTCTATATTCTGATTGGATAAATTTCCAACGTAAACTAACCTTCACCTACGTACAATGTCTAAGTCGGAGTTCGGTGAGCTTATAATGGTTACTATGAGTTTGTCGTCCCGTATGACACTTACGTTAAAGTAGCATATAAATCGAGTAGTGATTCTTCTAGTGGAATATGTTTATTTAGTAAGTTTCTCCTAAAAAACAAAACAGCAAAAATATTCTATTTTATAAGTTTTTATTTTAATACAAAGAAATAAAGAGTCTCCACTGGTTGCTATGTGCTGAGAACGCGAACCTTATTGGTATAAATTTCCAACGTAACCTGACCTCCACCGACGTACAACTTCTAAGTCGGAGTTCGGTCAGATTATAATGGGCATAATAGGAGTTTGACGTCCTATATAGGTACGCGGTCAGCCTGTGGATAATGTATACCAATTATCAAATGTTACTGTTTATTCCTGCAAAAAATAACTCTTATTTAATTAATGCAGTTTTATATAGAGTTATTAAGTAAGCAAAATTAAAAAAAAGTTTGAAGAGGAATTAAATAGCTTGGGCCAACCATACCTAGGAACTGTTCTAAAAACTAGAAATATGTCTACACAATGTTATTATAATATGTTTAATGAATATAATAATTAAAAAAAATAAATACCTTGTCTTGTTCGCCTCCCCCATTCTACGAACATTTTCTTTGTATTTTTATTCTATATATTTTCTTTTTAGTGTTCCCCATTATTACAACAGTATAATAAATATATATAAACCTATAATATTATTTACTACTTATATCTAATAATAATACACTTACGCTAAATACTATAATATTGAATATTTACAACTATTAATTATAAAAACTTCGGTGTCGCGATGTAAATGGAGCGAGCTCGAGCAGACAGTGGACATAGGTCTTACCTCGAAGCGGGCTGCAGCCGGACTGGCTGGATGTAGTTAGTCAACGCGTTTATAATCCTCATTACCGCACAATAAGGTCGAAAACACGTAGCACCCAAGACGAATGTGATCGCTTAGAAATTGTCAGAAACTTAAAATATTTTTAAAAAATTTCATGTTTCACTTATCAAAATATGCAGCAAGCATATTATAAACATAGATATTACTAATAGATTTAAGTAATTTTGAAGCGTATAAACAGAACAACTGCGTTGTAATTTCAAAAATAATGAATTTCAGGAGGTGTTTTCGAAAGTAATTATTATCGAATCAATTTTACACAATCGCGTATTTGAGCAAGCAAATTCAAGATAAAGAAATGAAGTTATTTATATTAAAATCTTAGATCCGTCAGTTTAGTCATTAGCCTATACTATTCGATGAAAGTTGGTCTAATTTTTCGATGTGTCGCCTTAACCTCGGATAGTAGTGGCGGTCGACAGATAGTTGGCATCTAACGTAGCTCTGTGGGCCTTCGGATAGCCGGATATGCGGTCAATAGATAGTTGGCATCTAATGTAGCTCTGTGGGCCTTCGGATAGCCGGATATGCGGTCAATAGATAGTTGGCATCTAATGTAGCTCTATGGGCCTGTGGATAGCCGGATATGCTGTCAATAGATAGTTGGCATCTAATGTAGCTCTGTGGGCCTTCGGATAGTCGGATATGCGGTCAATAGATAGTTGGCATCTAATGTAGCTCTGTGGGCCTTCGGATAGCCGGATATGCGGTCAATAGATAGTTGGCATCTAATGTAGCTCTGTGGGCCTTCGGATAGTCGGATATGCGGTCAATAGATAGTTGGCATCTAACGTAGCTCTGTGGGCCTTCGGATAGCCGGATATGCGGTCAATAGATAGTTGGCATCTAATGTAGCTCTATGGGCCTGTGGATAGCCGGATATGCTGTCAATAGATAGTTGGCATCTAATGTAGCTCTGTGGGCCTTCGGATAGTCGGATATGCGGTCAATAGATAGTTGGCATCTAACGTAGCTCTGTGGGCCTTCGGATAGCCGGATATGCGGTCAATAGATAGTTGGCATCTAATGTAGCTCTATGGGCCTGTGGATAGCCGGATATGCTGTCAATAGATAGTTGGCATCTAATGTAGCTCTGTGGGCCTTCGGATAGTCGGATATGCGGTCAATAGATAGTTGGCATCTAATGTAGCTCTGTGGGCCTTCGGATAGCTGGATATGCGGTCAATAGATAGTTGGCATCTAACGTAGCTCTGTGGGCCTTCGAATAGCCGGATATGCGGTCAATAGATAGTTGGCATCTAATGTAGCTCTATGGGCCTGTGGATAGCCGGATATGCTGTCAATAGATAGTTGGCATCTAATGTAGCTCTGTGGGCCTTCGGATAGTCGGATATGCGGTCAATAGATAGTTGGCATCTAATGTAGCTCTGTGGGCCTTCGGATAGCCGGATATGCGGTCAATAGATAGTTGGCATCTAATGTAGCTCTATGGGCCTGTGGATAGCCGGATATGCTGTCAATAGATAGTTGGCATCTAATGTAGCTCTGTGGGCCTTCGGATAGTCGGATATGCGGTCAATAGATAGTTGGCATCTAATGTAGCTCTGAGGGCCTTCGGATAGCCGGATATGCGGTCAATAGATAGTTGGCATCTAATGTCTATCCACCAATATATCATATTCATCCACAAATCATTAACCAAAAGCTCATGAAGGCATCTCGCTCTCACAAAGACGTTACGTTTTAGCGCCTAAATATCTCAGTGGTTAGAGCCTACCGACCAATGGGAGAATATTTTAACCAATAAGCCGTTAAGTGTCTCGATGTTGATCCCTGAACTAGCCAATAAGAGCGGCACGTTCTACTTTACCTCCCGACCCGTAGCGCTGAATTGACTTACTACGCAAAATAGGCCTCATAGGTTGTCCATAGGTTATAAGTTATTTTCTTCATGTATTCGTACTGAATAATTTATGTAAATGAGATTTGGACCAAGCAAACCGGAGTAAGGCTGTTCCAAAAAAAAAAATCGGAGCTTGTAGGTAAATAATGTGAAATGAAATCTATTTAAGAACATATTTTTTTTTATACGATGTCGGGAGGCATGCAAGCATACATTAAAGATATTTAATACATGTGCTGCATAATTTCCAAACATCTCTGTCAGTAACATATTCATCGATTTTTTTGGATAGCTATTGGCGGCATTTCCCATTAAGGCTGTTCAAATAGTCAACGGCTGAAAGAAAAGTCGTAAAATTATATATTTTTTAAACAACGTCAGGAGACATACAAGCATATAGCTCACCTGATGTTAAGTGGTTACTATAGTCAAACGTTTGCAATGCAGGGTGCATCGCTTGCGTTTTGCCTCTACTGCTGCAAACACAGCAACTCCTTAGGAAACTGGTTACCACTCGCAGGAACACACAAGCAAACGGTTGTTCATGTGCATGAATGTTTGTGTGTCGGAATCGAACTTACGAGCTTTTGTGTTAAAGTTAATTTTTAACCACCACAGCATGAGGATAGTCAATTCTCGACAATAATCGTCGTTCCACTGCCAATTAACAAATGAGACGTAGGGAGCAGAAAGAAACCCGCCTGGGACCTTCTTCGAAGTACCGCATTCAACTCCTTACCGTCTTGACGAGCTCGGTGGCTCAGTCGTGAATGACGCGACTTTGACATCAACGGTTCGATTCCCACACAATACAAACATTTGTGTGCATGAACATGTCTGTTTGTCTTGGTCTGGATGTTTTAAGAGAGGTAGGGCGCATTAAAGCAGCCCGTCTGGGGAAGTACCTCCACCTCATAGAAAACCGCAGCCAAATAACAACTCCCTAGAGGGTTGTTGTGTTCCTGCGTGTGAGTGAGGTCACCAGTAAGCTCCCAAGTAGTTGCTGTGTAAGCAGCAGAGGAGGCATCGCGCGAGTGATAATAAGTGATAATATATCGCAAGTGTTAATAGGCTACCGGTGAGCCATATGCTTGTATGCCTCCCGATGTGGTATAGAAAAAAACCGTTCACCCTTACCAACTTAGAGGTATAAAATAACATCTCAAGATGTTTTCCAGGCGGATAGTATACCTACGTAACATTAGCGGCATGTTATTTCCGAAGTGGAATTAATTCGAATAACAAACAAAGTTGCACAACAAAGTTTGTAAACTAACTTCCATAACTGTATTTACTAGAACAGAAATAACCCGCCTGTTTGTTTATACTTTACAATTCAATAGTTTAAACTTACGTCGGACAAACCGGCCGGATAATAACTAAGTTCGCTTTTCACGAAGTCCTTAAGTGAACTGTCGTTTCTAGCATTTGGATATTTATTTGCTTATTTTATATTGAGCTGTGCCCGCGACTTCGTCCGCGCGGAATTTAACAATAAAGTGATTGTTCAATTATAATTTTATTTATTTGATTTTAAGTACCTAAATAAGCAGAGTAAAATAGCGAAAAGCAAAATAATAATAGATATGTATTATGTACTTCGTCCGCGCGGAATAGTTATTTTATTATTATTTATATTAATAAAAATAAATAAAATTTCTAAAATAAAAGTAACCTAAGTTACTCCTTATTACATCAGCTATCTGCCAGTGAAAGTCCCGTCAAAATCGGTCTAGCCGTTTCAGAGATTAGCCGGAACAAACAGACAGACAAATATTGTAAAAATATCCATATGCATTTAGTAAAAAGCGGTTAATTTAATACTAGTTGTGCCCGCGACTTCGTCCGTGCGGAACAGTTATTTTTTTATTATTTATTTATAATAATAAAAATAAATAAAATTTCTAAAGTTAAAGTAGCCTTAGTTACTCCTTATTACACCAGCTATCTGCCAGTAAAAGTCCCGTCAAAATCGGTCCAGCCGTTTCAGAGATTAGCCGGAACAAACAGACAGACAAATATTGTAAAAATATCCATATGCATTTAGTAAAAAGCGGTTATTTTAATACTAGTTGTGCCCGCGACTTCGTCCGCGCGGAACAGTTATTTTTTATTATTTATTTATATTAATAAAAATAAAGACAATTTCTTAAATTAAAGTAGCCTTAGTTACTCCTCATTACATCAGCTATCTGCCAGTGAAAGTTCCGTCAAAATCCGTCCAGCCGTTTCAGAGATTAGCCGAAACAAACATACAGACAGACAAAAATTGTAAAATAAAAATTTTTTGGTATATGTACCATGTATACATCCATATGCATTTAGTAAAAAGCGGTTATTTGAATTTTACAAACAGACACTCCAATTTTATTTATCTGTGTATGTATAGATATAGATATATAATATAATGAACCTTACTTAACTGTATTTTTTTTAATTAGTACATGCACATATATATTAAGAGAGGTAGGACGCATCGAAACATTTTTTGTTTCGACAATCACTTTTGCTTATTTATCGCGTTAAATAATATGTAAAAACACATTTCAAGTAATTGTTTTCACGTAAGTTTCGAACTAAAAATGTAATTTAGAATTACTACGTAACGTCTGAAAAACGGTGGAGGTACTTCCCCAGACGGCTTTGAGGCGTTCTACCACTTTTAACTGATTTTACTCCTCATAAAATTTCCGTACCGGGTCTTATAATTCATAATCGTTTCTTAAGGAGTATGTATATATGTATATCTTCACGCCAGGTCCCTTGCGGGGTAGGCAGAGAGAACCGAGCGCCACAAGACGCGGTCCTTACACACTTCACTCGCTTCTTTCACATTCATAGCTCTTTTCATGCACGCTCGCCGGTTCCTAAGGCTTAAGGAGTAAACTCCAAAAAATCAAGGAACAGCACTGTCGTTCGAATATAGGTTTATTGTAACCTAGTTCGGACACACATGTTTACAAATACTGTACTATTTAGTAATGATCACTTAAAATGTAATTATTATGTACATTTACCTCTGAAATAAATTATTATGATAATTAAATGAAAAGAAATATATATACACAAATAACATACAATGTTTTGTTATTATCTTAGATCTCGCAGATCAATTAGTCAATCTGTCTACAAGGAGAACTCTGCAACGTACGGTGAGCTTCAGACATGATTGATGATCGCCGCGACGGGGGCGGTTGGGAAATATGAATGTAACGGTGTTTACAGACGACGGGCTTGGACAGAAGTAGTACAGCGGGGTTTGATAAACAATCGACCGGGATACCTTTACAGAAGACAATGATCAAATCGGATATACCGAACAGTATATGCACTAAAACTGAGTCACCTTCTTTCACTGCCACCAAAATTTATGACGAGCTCGCTGGTCGAGTGGTTAGTAGGGCCATCTTCTTTATACAACGTCGGGAGGCATACAAGCATACGGCCTACCTTTGTATAAACCGCTTACCATAGCCTATGAACGTTCACAGTACAATTAAGTAGCACTCGTACGATGCCACCTCTGCAGCTAACACAGCAGCTTCTTAGGCGCTTACTGGTGACCTCACTCACACGCGGAAACACCACAACCTTCTAGGGAGTTGTTATTTGGTAGCGGTTTTCTGGGAGGTGAAGATACTTCCTCAGACAGGCTGCTTTAATGCGCCTTGTCTCTCTCGAAAATATATCTACTAATCGGTATAAATTTAATTATATTTTGAATATATATCCTTTAATGCTCAAAACAAATTCGTATTTTCAATTACCTAGGTACATAACATTTCTGTTTTCAGCGACATTTTAATTACCATAATTGGTTGTACAAGGTGCTGCTTTTTGGATTTCAGTGGTTTTATTGAATCTTTAATTGAACAATAAGGTTCTGTAACTCTTTGGGACATTTTTGTCCCGATAAGTAACCCTGTTATGTACTACTTATAGGTCCCAGAGTTAATTAATGGGGGAAAAAATGTGGCATTGGGTTATACAATACAATACAAATATTCTTTATTGCACCAAATTAAAATTGTAAACATAGTTTTTAGTGTTATTTAGTTAGTTAGGTTATAGTGTTATTTGTCGGGATATTTTCTCCCAATGGGTAACACAAAATGGTGTAACTGAACGGAAACAAAGGAAATTAAATAATGGGAATATTAAATAAATTAATAATGAGAAATAAATTAATTGATGAGATATAAATTAAATCCTCAGATGCATTAGCTTTAGCCTGAGGTTAAGTATTTTCTACGTAAAATACGGTCAATGTAAATTATATTTCTATTGCCATTCTTACCGTGCACAAGGTATTGTTTGATCTTTCATTATAATGAGAGCCTTTAATAATGATAGTCTTATTCAGCAGTGAAAGCTGAAACAATAGCTCTGCAATAATCTCCGCGGAATTAAAATAAAAACGATGAAGTATTTATTTGTTTACTCTGTCTTCACGCCAAATCTCTAACGGGGTAGGTAGAGATAGATAGCCGAGCGTCACATGACTCGATCCTTGCACACCTCACTCGCTTCTTTAGCATTCATTCCTCTTATCGTGCACGCTCGTCGGTTTCTAAGGCACCTGACATCTTTATGTGCGATCTGACTTGAGACTTATGTTATACTAGCTGTTACCCGCGGCTTCGCCCGCGTGGTCAAGGGGAAACGCCAATGAGTTGTGTATCACTATTAATACTACATAATTCAAGTGCATGCACAAAGTATTCCTGAAGATGCCTGTCATATAACGGGAAACCAACTACCTACCGAGATAACACACAAGAGAGCTCTGTTTCAACACGCTATTGTATTATATGTTTGTTGTATATTAGTTGAAAAATGTAGAGATTCTAGGCATTGGACACTCGCGATCATGCTACATAGAGCTAGAGAAGAACATTTTCCTGGCCGGCGAGTAATAACCAACGTGCAACATCGCTACAAAATCCATCGGATTCCTATCCGCCAAACTCTACTTGTTAAACTACAGTAACATGTGACAATAACGGGAGAATCGAGTGATGGCCAGACTGCACATTCGGTCAGGTGTAAGAAAGGGCGAAACTTTAATCATCATGCACAATATGTAGTGATGTAGGTGGTGGGGGCATGCGGTTTCTGTTCCAGATGGCGGACGACCGCAGCAGCCGAGGCAGAGACTACCGGAGCAGCCATGGCAGCGTCGGGCATGTTGCATCTACTAACGGTAGTGGGTGCGTGCCGGCCGGCGCTAGGCCTATAGATGAACTAATTGGTGGCGGAAGCACACAAAGCAGGTTTAATCAAATTGCATGTAAATTTGACTTTCGCAGAATAACGCCTGAATCTATCACATAGTATCTCACAAGACGCCTCTCATGTAAAGGGTAACTAAAAACCTACCGACATAACACACACCGATAAGGACACAAAACTGAGACTACGTCGTTTGCAGTAGCGTCTATCTCAATACGCTTCTGTAAACGACGTTGTATGTTTTTCAATTATTTGTCTAAATTGGACCAATTATGTTTCGCCCAAGTTGTGTGACTCGAAGCCTCGTCCCGTTACATGAGCGAGGAGCATTTAAGTTTCGCATAAACATGACAGGAACACCTAATTTCAACTGTAGTTTATGTGTGGGTGCACCTGATAATTCAAGAGAATTCAGGAACTCTAGGTACGAAGAGCTCTGTTCTGTGTCCATGACTGTGTTTATTGATAAATACTCTGTTATGTCCCCCGCTACCAAGACAAATAACAAATGTCTGGAGAGTTGTAGTATTCCTGCGAGTAAGTGAGCTAACTGTTTTCACTTACTGTGAGCAGGTGCTTTTGGCAGCGGTTTTCTGGGAGGTGGAAATACTTCTCCAGACGATCTGCTGTTGATGTATAGCTGCGGGGGAGGTTATGCAACAATACTCTTTATTATGCAAGACTTCAAAGATTTATTATAATAAAGCTTAAATGTTAATTCTAGTACAAAGCTTTCTAAAGCTCAAATGTTGTTTATGAAAGTTGTTTAGATTCCCTGCTCGCCGCCGCTGAACGTAATTGATTTAAGAAGCGTAGAACATAATTAAATGGGCACGCGTACATTACGGAAACGACGGTGGATTTTACATTTATATATCTACACACAAATCTTCTTTTATTTATTTGTCAACACTTACATCTATTATTACGGGTTACAAACCCAAAGCAATAGAGCAACACCCTTTCAACGTCTACGTATAACAAATTATAAATACTGCCACCTTTGTAAATTCACTCAGAGAGCTCGTGAATATGTCAATTTTCTCTGCTATTTTATTGAGGGTGATCAGAGCGCGTGTCAGCGGGGCTTTATTTTGTAGGTTGGTCCGCCCGCGAGTCACTGCCAGTAGGTGCGGCCGTCGACGACGCCACACGTACCTATTAGGGACACTCAAATTCGCCAATCTGAGTAATTCTGAGTTACAGATTTTACCACTGAGCAGTTTGCACAAATACGTCGTAAGGGATAAGATGTTAGTACTGTGTAGGAATCGAACCCCGGGGACTTGGTATTGAACAGTTGAAGTAGTTATTGTTAACCACTTTACCACTAATCTCATTAAATCAACTCCGAATGTGTGAAAAAGCCATTGCGTTCATCAGTATTCTATATGTAGTAAATCTAATGAACTTCCGAGTTGAGCATATATTTTTTCATGGCCAAAGAAGCGCATGAGATGTGTAAGGAAAGGACATCAGCGATTCATGTAGCGCTCGGTTTACGAACTTGGTGTGGAGATATACATAAATAGAGATAAACAATGTAGAGACTGATATACTGCAGCCCCATCTAACAGAGCTATTGGCCATGAAAAAATATGTGCACAACTCGAAGTTTATGAACTTCAGATGAACGCAACGGTTTTTTCACACATTCAGAGTTGATTATCTTAAAATTATATAATGAGACTGGTGGCAGAGTGGTTGGCTACTTTTACTCTTTAATCCAAGTCCCGGGGGTTTGATTCCTACACAGGACCAATATTAGTGTGTGGATGATAGATAAATAAAATCTATTGTCTCTTTTTTTATACTACGTCGGGAGGCATGCAAGCATACGGCCCACCTGACGTAAAGTGGGTGCCGTAGCCTATTAACGCTTGCGATATATTAAGAGTATCACTCGCGTGATGCCTCCTCGCCGCTTACACAGCACTTACTGGTGACCTCACTCACAGGCAGGAACACAAAAACCCTCTAGGGAGTAGTTACTTGGCTACGGTTTTCTGTGAGGTGGAGATACTTCCCCAGACGGGTTGCTTTGACGCGCCCTACCTCTCTTAAAAATCGTCTTCTTTCTGTAATGTATACGTGCCCATTAAGTTATGTTGCAAACCTTTTTAAATTACGTCCGGCCGACGGCGGCGGGTTAGTAAACAACTTACATAAACAACATTAACTCTGTTTATGCTAGTTGCCAATTATCGCTGGGAGTAGAGAACACTCTGAAGGATCCACCACCACCGCCCATGGTTCCACCGACCTCGTCATGCGAGCCGAGTCGTGAGATGCGTGTGGCATACTCTTTCTGCCGTGGTCAAATCTTCGTTCCCTACAAATAATTTAAATTCTTTCTTCTTATGTCTATTAACAGCTTTCTTCTCGTTCTGGGGCAGTAACAAGCACGCTTACGCCTTAGTTGCCGTCCATTAGAGGACGCTTTCGGCAGACGGAGCCAGAGATTCACACACCCATGTGCTACTACATGATCCTTTTTATTTTTTCTTCCATATTGTATAAGAAAATTTGTGTACATACTTAAGATTGTGATTGCTTGAATAAATTATTATTATTATAGATATGATTAGAATTTAGAAAATTTAGGGTCGGCAACGTATGAGTGACACCCCTGGTGTTGCAAATGTCCATAGGCTACGGTGACTGTTTACCATCAGGCAGACCGTATGCTTGATTGCCACCTTAGTGGTATAAAAAAATATAAAATGGATACACCGACGTCCGAAAAAGAAACAAAATATACGTTTTCAAATTATTTGTCACATGAGCTGAACATTTTTGTATGGAGAAGTAATTTATTTTACTTGCAAGTGCTCAAATATCAGATAACGCATATCTGATGCACATTGGACTTAACCTATTTTTTAGGGTTTCCTCCCCCCCTTCTTTTATGAAAACGTACAAATGTCACAGAATACGACATTGCACTTTTCTGCACTAAGCGTTTTGCGACCTAGTTTTTAAATTGAGCGGCCAAGTAGTGGTACTCCTCCCCTGCGTTACATAGGCAATTTCATAGTTGCATAGTTCATTTGAATTTTATACATAATTTTAGTTCCGATATTTTACACTAGATGGCGCTATTCACAAATTACATCGCGCTATGGTTTCATTTTCATCAATCTTAGAGAAGTCAACCGATATAGTCCGGTGACGTAGTGACAGCCCACTCTAGTCCGGTGACGTAGTGACAGCCCACTCGGGGCTAACTACATAGTCAGGTCAAAAAAAAAAAAAAAAAAAGTCCGGTGACCGGTAGGCGATCACGAACGGGGATAGTGTCTGCGCGACCCAGCGGTGGAGCCACCAGCGTGCGTCCTCTGCGGCGCTGTGGGTCATACCGCCAACTATGGCGGCTGCCCTAAAGCGCCGAAGAGGCGTACGAGGCCGGCACAAGCCAACGGGCGCTCGCACACTCGCCTCCCTCCGCCCTCCCAGAGCCAGACGGCTTACCTCCTGGTTCGGCCCACTCGGGTCCCTCAGCCGTTCATTCCGGCACCCATCCCCGCAGTGTTTGCATGGGCTTCACCCAGGCAGCCTCTTGCGCCATTACCCACACCGGTCGAACCCGTGGTAACTGCCCCAGCAGCTGCACCCCAGCAGACTCCCCGTAGGGAGGCCGCAAGCCCCATCTCACCGACATAGTCTTTGACATCGCGAGTAAAATCGACATGTCAGAGCTATTCGCCTTAGTCCGCGAGCTACATGACTTCCAAGATACTGGAATGGGAAACCAATTCCAGATAGTCTGCAAACACATCGCAGTGTTAGAATCCATCATGGACTATCGCGCGCCTGCCCACCTTCGGCGCACAAACCTCTCCCAACAATAATGGGTTCACGGAATCAAAGAGTGAAACCCCGCACCCTATCCCTTGCGTTCTATAACGCAAACGGCCTTGCGTGGCATCGGGATGAAGTATGCCAGTACCTAACCGACCACCAAGTTGACATCCTATTTCCATAATACCTTTCCTCTCTTCCTCTGAAGTGTGTAAGGTCCGCGTCTTATGGCGCTCGGTTCTCTCTGCCTACCCCGCAAGGGGCGTGGAGATATATATACATACAACTAAATAGTTTTATAAGGAGTTGCTCTTATGTTATATTTGCCCCATTATAGTACTGATTAATAATATATGTATTTATCTGTGTACCCAGGGCGAGTCGCTAGCTTATTAAAGTATAATGTATAACTTATTACAACATACTAAAACAGAAACAATATTTTTTTATTTCGACAAAAATTCATAATGTAAGTATGTTTGTCTGTGAGGTAATCACGAAATGTCAATGAGGTCAAATTTTGCAGTTAATCTAAACGAAACTCAATGACAGGTGGCTGTAGAAGTAACATAATCGTTAAAATAAAACCGGTCAAGAGTGTGTTGAACTTGCGCTCGAAGGGTTCCGCACAAACCCATAAGCCACCTGCCGGTGTAGGCAGAGAGTACTGGGCGCCACATGACTCGATCCTAACACATCTCACTCGCTTCTTTGACATTCATAGTTGTTTTCATGCACGCTCGCCGGTTCCTAGCGCTCCTGACACCACCTTCTGATAAATCATGATGTCCATAATACCTTTAATCCATAATACCTTTGTTGCTAATACAGCTTATACTTCTTAGGAGCTTATTGGTGACCTCGCTCCATCGCAGGAACATAACAGCCCTGTAGGGAGTGTCAATTGACTACTGTTTTCTGTGAGGTGAGCTCTTCCCCAGCCTGCTGCTTCGATACGCCCTACTTCTCTTAAAAATACTTAGACCTAGTCAAACAGATATGTTCATACAAACAAATGTTTGTCCTGTGTGCGAATCGAACCCACGAGCGTTGGTGTCAAAGACGCGGCATTCACGACTGAGCCACCGATCTCCGGATAAAAGGGTAATATACAAATAAAGAGACAACAATATAATGTAAATTTATTGTGTACGCACAATAAAAATGCAACTTATATGACAAGGGTGATTCAAAATTCCGCCATACGGAAGGGTTGTAAAATAAATTAAACACCAAAATTGTTTTTCCTTTTTAATATAATCTCCTTTGGCTTGAATACTTTTAATAACAGCAGTGAAACATGAACGGGAAATCTCTAAACCGTCGAAAAAATATTTTTACTTCTAGCTTTGAAAATTAAACAAAAAAAATTGCCGTCTCTTACGTGATTATTATTCTAAACAGTTTTCACATAACTTTCTTTGGGTTCTTTGAACGAGCTGTTCAAGCTTCATTTGTAAACAACAGCCATGGCGACTTTGCTGTTGTCTTATCAGCAATAGTATCACAGCCAGGGTGCGTCAAAGCAGCCCATCTGGTGCAGCGACGAGCGAGTTATACACCAACATTATTGTGTTTTAAAATGACGCAAGTAGTACTATATCTACGTATAGTTATTATGACACTCTAACAAAGAGACAAATGGTGGAGCATACCTGTCGTTAGAAAGAGATGATTATATATCTTAAGACATTTATGCTTTGTGGCGAAGTACGTGTGGACGCGACGCGAGAGTGTGGCCAACTGAATGCAAGTTGGGCAATTACCTTACTTTCGTATTGCCATTCTAGAGCGTGTACGACGTATCTATCTATCTATCTATCTATAACTTCACGCCAAATCCCTTGCGGGGTAGGCAGAGAGAACCGAGTGCCACGTGACTCGATCCTTACATATCTCACTCGCTTCTTTAACATTCATTGCTCTTCTCATGCACGCACGCCGGTTTCTAGGGCTCCTGACATCACTTTCTGATAGAACATGACCAATTTGGTCATGGTAGGTAAGTCTTGGCCTTCCCCGGCTCCTACATCCTTCCACTTTTGCATTGTCATTCTGCTTCGTCATTCTTTCATCTTGCATTCTTTCTACATGCCCGAACCATCGGAGCATGCCTCTTCTTATTTTAATACCGACACTCTCTTTCGACGTATCTATAAATATAAAAACATCTTATATCTGGTGAAGTATCTCCACTCCCGCAGATAACAGCAGCTAAATTACTCCCTGGACAGTTGTTGAGTTCCTGTGTATGAGCAAGCTTCTAAGGAGTTTTGTGTAGCAGCAGAAGTGTCATCGCGCGAGTGATACTTAATGTATTGCAAGCGTTCGTATACTACGGTAACCGCTGTGAGTCCTACCGTTAGTGCAACGGCTTGTGTGCTGAAGAATTGTTCGATATGATGCCAACAGTTTCTTTTTATAAACGCAAACCCTCACACGCTGGAACCGCAATGGTTGCGTGCTGTGCGGTGCCAGAGAAGTTTTCTTCCGAGCACTCTCAAGTTCTGGAATGCATTCCCAGCCGAGGTTTTTCCAAGGGACTACAGGTTCTGACATGGCATCCAATCCAAGAAAGGCGTGAAGAGGTTTTTACAGGGTCGTCAACGCATGAGTGACACCTCTGGTGTAAATGCTTACATGCATCAGACTCACAGTAATGCAATCGTTCATAGGCTACGGTAACCACTTTGTATCAGGCAAGCCGTATCCTGCTTTTAGGACAGCAAGGCCTCAGCTCACCTCACTCGCACGCATGAACACAAGAACCCCTGTTGAGTTGTTATTTGGCTGCTGTTTTCTATGAGGTGGAGATACTTCCCCAATCAGGCTGCTTTGATGTACCCTACCTAATATACGCATTATTAGACGTAGCGTCAGTCTGGCCTCGGCTGTCATAGATCGTAACAAGCAGAGCGGCTCCACCTAGGACTAATGCTGTATACCTCGGCTATACCCTGTATAGCCGATGGGATCGCGGTGGCTAGGTGGAGATGTGGAAGCTCGCTGTCGCCCGTGGCTGGACTGACGCAGTATGGGGAGGGAAGTTTGAACAGACTAAAATTATTCACTGGCGTTCAAAAATGAATGAAAGAATGAATTGTGGAATGAAAGAGAGTATGATCTATGAATGTGTTTATTGATATTGCAAAAATTTATTTGCAATATCAATAAACACATTCATAGATTGCATAAATAAAGATGTATGAAAAAGAGCTTTGCCCATGGCAGGGCTGCAAGAAAAATACAAGCATTATTATGCATAATAAGAAAAAAAATAGTTAATTTGTTTAATTATTTGGAATGAAGATTAGATTAGATATTGTTTATTGCTTAAAACTGTGTACAAATGATGTTATATAAGAACATAATAACAGTTGCCCATTTCGGACGTACAATAATTGATTGTAAGTAGTAATACTCATCATATAACAAAAATTAAACATTACGAATACGAATATGATAACTAAGTCCTTTCCAAGAAACATTCGTTTAAAATATAAAGCAATTGCACAATAATCATTATTAAATCTATATATGTTTTCTTAGCATCATGCATTAGTTTCATTAAAGTATTCATTTAAATTATAAAAACATTTACATAGTAACCACTGTTTCAATACTTTTTTGAATGAGACACCATCTGCACATTTAATATGTCCTGGTAAATTATTATACACCTTGATACCATAATAATACGCACTTTTGTCAAACATTTGACTTGATGACTGTACTGTGTACATATCGTATTATATTTGTATTGTGCTCTCAAGTTTTTTTTAGTTGTACTTTTTTTTGGAAAAGTGTTCAGTGTGTTCTTTAACAAATACACATATTTCTAATATATAAATACACGTCAAAGTAAAAAAAATAAAATCTTTAAATATAGGTCTTAATGAGTGAAATTTATCAATTTTATATATAATTCGAAGACATTATTTTTGTAATAGGAATGTGGACTGAACATTTACGGAGTTAGCCCACAGTATTACACCATAAGTTAGCAGAGGATAAATATGTCCATAATAAGCAGTTTTGGCTACATCCATTGAGGCTATACTAGATAAGATTGGGATAGCGTAACAGCTGCTGGATTTTTTTTTGTTGATGGATTCGATATGTGATTTCCAATTTAGGTGTGTATCGATGTTGACTCCCAAAAATTTTGTGTTATCCACTACCTCAATTCGTCTGTTATAATGTTTACTGTAGATGGTTTCTTTTTATAATTTCTAAATTCTACAATTTATGTCTTATTAAGATTAACTTTTAAATTAATTGATGACAACTATTTTATTACAATATTTAGTGTTTCATTAATTTCGTTTGCTTTACTTTTGCCGCTATGTCGGTCTTCAGGTATAAATATTGTAGCATCATCCGCGAACATAACACATAGGTGATTAATGGGAAAAACAAGGGGAAGTTCAGAAGAGGTCCCAAAACACTTCCTTGTGGTACACCTAGCAAGACTTTGTAAAAATTCGATTATACCCTTTCAATAGTTTTAGTATTTTTGTTATAAGCATCCAATACCGTCGCTTGTATTCTGTTCGTCAAATAATATTCTATTAATTTCAAGGCATTTCTATGCACTCGAGTTGCGTTAATAATATTTTATGGATAACACAATCGTAAGCCTTCGATGGATCTAAAAATAGCCCAAAACATGTTCTTTTATAGTAAACAGTAATTTTTAAGTGAAATGTGGCCGTTTCTGGCACTTTCCGTTACTAAACCTTCAGATTACAACGTTTCTTTATATAGTTCTAAGAAAAACTGCAGTGCCTGATAAACAATCGTGATTATTTTATTTTATTGTATATTTCGCAATTTCTTTTTTATCGCAATGAAGTTAGTAAATCTGCAGGGAGCTCCTTAATAATTGTCAAATTTACATAATATATGATATATCGTATGTATTGTTAGTAAAACGTCCATCATCAAAAAAAAAAACAAAATAGGTAGGTACTTTAAAAAAATAAGGAGTACCTGAGCTGACAGAGTAGAGGACAAAAGCGAGGTATCTTCCACCACTAGACAGTGCAGGTTATGCGATTTGCTGGCACGACACGGCGGGCGAAAGGGCCCCAGGTCCCAAATATTCATACTTTATTTTATACTATCGTTATGTCGTATGTTCCCCCATGTCGTTGACAACTCTGCTTCCTAAAATAATAGGGGTTAAAGTATGAAATTGCCGTTTTATAGTAATAGATACTTTGAATTTTCATGGTGGTCATGGTCATGGTGAAAACCCCCATGGTGTCAGATTTTCCAGTGAAACTTTTTTCAAATGATACCTATGTGGTTTTTCTTTTAAAAAATGTGCAACTTTTGATTTTCGGGTTTCAATTGTTTTTATTCAGCTTAGACGGGATAGGTGGATACTTCGAAAATCCGAGTATTCTTTGAATACGAATTCCGAGGCGAAACTAACGCGGCAGAAATGGCTCGTAATATCAAAGCTGCGTTTTGAGAGGAGACTGCTAATGATCGCACCGTGCGTCTTTGGTTTAAACGCTTTCGTAATGGAAACTTCGACTTGAAGAACGAACCACGTGGTAGGCCGCCCACACAGGTGTATATCGCTGAATTGAAGGAGATGGTGGAAGCCGATTCGAGTCAAACTACCCAGGAATTAGCGGCATTGTTTAACGTTACCTTACTTACAACATTGACTCATTTGCATCAAATCAATAAGATAAACAAATATGAAAAATGAGTGCCTCATGATTTGACTGATCTGCACAAAGAAACGCGTGTTGAAACCTGTGTTGCCTTGTTGAATCGGTACAGAAATGAAGGAATATTGGATCGAATTGTGACATGTGACCAAAAGTGGATTCTTAACGATAATCGTTAGTGTAAGAATGCAATGGCTAATCCCAGGTGAAACGCCCAACAGTGCCCTAAAGCAAAGCTTACCAATAAAAAGGTAATGGCAAATGTTTCGTGGTCTCTTCATGGTGTTATTCACTATAGCTTTCTCAGGTCTGGTCAAGTAATAACAGCAGATGTTTACTGTGCCGAACTTCGAACAATGATGGCGAAACTGGCAGTGAAACAGCTCCGACTCCTGAATCGATCTTTACCATTATTGCTCCATGGTAACGCAAGACCTCACACTGCACGAGAAACCGTTGTAACTCTACAGGAGCTGCAGTTAGAAACCATACGTCATCCTCCGTACTCGCCAGACCTTGCTTCAACTGACTTCCATTTTTTTCGTGAATTGAACAATTTTCGACGTGATAAAAAATTTTCTTCCCAGGAGGCAGTACAAAATGTTTTTACACAGTTTGTCGAATTTAGATCCCCAGAGTTCTATCGCCAAGGTGTAAATAAACTTCTAATTAGATAGCAGGAATGTATAGATAGTGAGGGTATATATTTTGATAAAATAAATATGTTACATCTTAGAAAAAAAATGAGTTTTAATTTTTCAGTACAAATCGGCAATTTCATACTTTAACCTCTAATATTTCAACAGTGATCACAACTTTTACTCTTATTGTGTGGCCCATAAGGACGGTATAAAGGTCAAACAGTTTAGCTTAAGATATTGCTGTGTGTACATATGGACGTTGGGATTTTGTTGTAGATTCGAGGAGCTTTATAGGAAAAACTTTTCGCTCATAAAGGCTGCCTGGAAGGGATCATACATATTTTATGTTTATGGCGTTCACGTGTCCTGAAATTAAATAGCTTTTAGATGTTTATAATGATGTATAATTCACCCTCTTCCCGCCTCCACGATACCACCTTCTCTGACATCCTGTACATCTTCTCTATTCGGTGTATTTAAATCCTATTAATTAACGAAATCAGTAATTTCCATCACGCATTTACGAAATATAATATTAGATATTTATTTTCAGAATTTATAATATTTAGCACCAAGTAGGTTCACAGTATTACAATCATTAAAAAAAAATGGACTAACGATTCCCGCCATATATTTTCATACAAGTTTTGGACTGTATGAAAACTTGTGTAATTTCTTTATTTTCTTGTAAGCCACGAACAAGTTGGATAAAAAAATATGTTTCACTAGAGTTGTAGTACAATCGTCGTAAAATTCGATTATTTATATTTATACAAGATGTAGTGAGAAGCACTTAAGTTTTATACTCATACACATTGAGGTATTATGAACTCGTACATAGTAGTTCAATGCTCATACACGACAATTTTGATTAAGATTGAATCAAAAATTTGAAAATGTAACAAAGACAAGTAAAACGTATGCGATTTTTTAAAAATAAAATTGAATCCATTAGCAACTTCTCAGTAGGTATCCGTTAACCCTACCGTTTTTGAAGTTATACTTCTAATGCGACTTGCAAAAAGGTCGCGTTAAACGTTTAACGCTACCATGGAGGGGGAATAGAAAGAGACTGAACGAGAGTGAATGCGTGGCACTCGAACACAAAAGTACAGGTTGAAGCTGCTAAATGTTTCACGATATTACCGGTAGATGGCGCTATAGTTAAAAATGTGCAATGGGTTAAAACTGCTAAATGTTTCACGGTATTATCGGTAGATGGTGCTATAGTTAAAAATGTATAACATTTGTATTTTACATTTGACTTGTATGTAATACATTCCATAAACATCGCCGCTACTACTTGATAGACGTTTTTTTAATTTTACTCCAATAACCCTTCTTATAAATTAAAATATTATTCTTTAATATAATTAATACTATATATTATTAAGTTATTAATGTTAAATATTTATTTAATGATGCCAGAGAAGTATAACTTCTCACGCGCGTACATAAGTACACGCTTCCATTTTTTTTTATATAAAACGGTTCCTACCGCTCCTAAGGAGTTACTGTGTTAGCAGCAGAGGTGATATACTTCGCATCGCGCGAGTGATACTTAATGAATTACAAGCGTTCATAGGACGCTTTACACGATGTGGGCCGTATACTTGTATGCCTCTCGACATAGTACAAAAAAAATATGTCGAGGGTGGAAAGGCTTCAAGCGACATTTTTGGAATTTTAGGCAACAGAGCATTTCAAAGATTTTAAATTCAGAAAAAAATCATAGAAATTCAGAATATTTATTTATTTTTTACTTTGACTTAAGCAACGATCTCCCTTGTTTTTCGAGTAAGACTAAATAAATGCATTAAATACGGTGCCCTATTAGTGCCTATATTAGCAAAGGCCATAAAGATTCAAGAGCGTATTTTGTATTTTTTGTGTAAGGCTAAGAGATTTAGCTGATTGTGAGTATAATAGATTAAGGCTAATGTGCTGAAAGTCCAAGTCAGTCCTCATATAGGCTTAGGATAAACAGCCTAAAAAACAACCAATGTTCCAACTTCATTAATTTAAATACAGTTATTGAATTATTGTCAATTTTATTGGTAAAATAAAAACACCTAAAATCTTTTATTATTTATTTTTATTTTTAAAATTAAATGTACTAATTCGTATGGCAAGTCCCTTTTTTTCAGTGTCGTATGTGACTGTGAATGTGTTGTGTGTGTTTGTGGTAGTAATTAAGATGTATTTGGTACGGTGTATTACGTAGGAATGTGTTGTGTGTGATTGTGGTAGTAATAAAGATGTATTTGGTACGGTGTATTACGTAGGAATGTGTTGTGTGTGATAATTATGCAGTTAGTATATATAAATGAATGTGTATGTATGTAATGACTGTAGATATAGTTAATAAATCTTAGAAAATTGCTTCGTTAGCAGGTTAAACAAAAAGATTCAATAATTTTTACGTACCACCTAATGTTAAATTCTTATAATTTTAGACTAATTAACTTAGTTTTTTTATAAATTTCTCGTTGTAAATTTAACATTTCCAAATAGTTTAAGAATCTTAAACTTAACTTAAAGAAGTATTTCTTTCCGTAACTATTTTTATATACCACTAAGGTGGCAATCAAGCGTAGGGTCTGCTTGATGGTAAGCAGTTACCGTAGCCTATGGATATTTGCAACACCAGGGGTGTCACTCATGCGTTGTCGACCATGTAAAAACCAACAAGACAGGCGTGAAGAGTTTGGCATCTATACATATAAAATAAGCTAAATAAAAAAAATAAACTGACTAGTACATCAACGCACAGCTTAAACCGCTGGTCCTAGTGACATGGGAGGGTGTATTTTTGTGAAGTGTAGGTATCCACTAAGAAAGGGTTTTTCGAAATTCCACCCCTAAGGCGGTGAAAAGATGTGGTGACCGGTTCAAACCCGGTGGTACCGTTACTCCATACATGTGTCGTAAGCGAGTGCCATATACATGGCAGTCGGGACTCGAGTTAGTATGAAAAATCGTATTCCTGCGTGTATCAACTTGAAACTCTAAGTTTATAAATACATTTATAAATACTCTTCAAAACAAATAAAATACCTATTTCAAGATTTTTCAAACGCAATCCTTAAGGCAGTGAAATGGGAATAGAAAAAAATTTAAATAGAAAATCGTATTCCCTGCTTATATCAAATTGAAATTTAGTATAAATACTCCTCAAAACAAATATTTCCATGCAGAAGAAAAAAAACACCTCAGGAGCATTACACGTGGTCTGCTCCAAAGTAAGCTCACGGATACAAAAGATATTGTTTACAAAGAAATACTGCGGTCGGTATAATATTTCATGGTTTTCAAGTCATCGTAGGATGTTGTAGGTCACGCGGGCAAAGCCACGGGCAGATGCTAGTAGGTTATAATATAAGTTAACATGAGTTCGTAAGCCGTTTCTCCAATAATCGAAATTAATGTCGGCACCTTCAAATCTTCCTTTGTCCTGTTCACTTAAAAGTGCACTTCGATAGTGTGGGAATCGAACCCACGAGCATTGGTGTCAAAGTAGGGTAACAACGCGTTTCACCACTGCGCCACCGAGCTCGTCAGTTCAATTAAAAGGCCATCAATTCCATTCGTTTGCCATCGTTTCAATTAGAAGCCACGTGTAGGTAATGTCAGAACATGTCGTATTAAGTCTTATTAGTGCTAATTGATACTGCGATTATATTAAACAGGAGGCACGTGGAGCTAACAGCAATTTATTACATTAACTTGCGATGTTTTGGCGACATTTAATTTGGGAAGTTTGAAAATTTCACAAAGCCGTACGTCTCAAGGTTAACTGTCTTAGGACGATCACATAATAAGATATTTTCCGTGCGTTTTACGATCTTTTACATTTTATATACTTTGACTATCCATTACTAGACAATACCGCATATTCGACCATCGATAAATAATATATGAATGTATGTATCTATGTATATCTTAATGCCACGTCCCTTGAGGGGCAGGCAGAGGCAACCGAGCGCCATAAGACGCGGTTCTTACGCACCTCCTTCATACTCGTAGCTCTTTTCATGCACGCTCGCCGGTTCTAGGGCTCCTAACAATACCTAATGATAAAACAGTATAATTTGGTAATGAGAGTCTTGGTCTTCCTCGGATAGTCATAAAAGTTTCGAAATAAAAGCATTAGATACTTTACTCGCTTTTCTTCTACATAGATATTTCTCCTAATTACGTTACAACCCACATACTCGTACAATCCATCATGAAGTAGGCATTGGAAAGATTTGACCGTCCTCTCCCACGGTGTCAGCGGGATAAAGACGGAATAAAAATGCTTTGAAATAATCAATGTTCATAACGATTAATTTTTAATTGCTTTACTCTGAGCGCAGTACAAATTACTATATAGTCTGTATAATGTCAATTCCATTGTAATTTTCTTTACTAACAGAGAAGCTTAAAAAGGGAATAGACTATATAATTAAGTCTAGCAAAAGGCACCGAAAGCTTGTCGTATACTACATTATGTTGTTGTACTGTTTATCGTTGTAGTATTTTATTTTGAAGTGAAACCTTCTTTAGAGGCGTTGTGCACTTTTTGGGATGAGTAAAAAAAGTTTAAACTCGCGTCAGCACACGTGACCCTGACGTAAGATTTTGGTGAGAATTAGAACTTAAGTTCACAGCAGCGCTAAAACATTAGTTACCTCCGACAGGACAGGCCCACCACTCATACCCACGACTGTGACTCCTTTGTAGCCAGAATTAACAGCGGCGACCAACAAAAAGGCAATGAACAGTGAAGTTCACTGCCGTCCCGGGGGTTAAACTACAGCTGCCTTGGAACTCACAACGAATTTAATCAGAAGAAATTTGTAGGAGTAGGAGGTTTTGAAATTGACTTCCCCTCTTGGCAAAGTGAGAGACAGCAATATGACAAATAAGGCATTTAAAAACCTCAAAGAGATGGCTAGTCAAGAGAAGCTCAACTGCCGTGCACCACGGTTTATCAAATATCTGACACTATTGGGACCTAAACTGTGAGTTGTTACCTAACTCATAGATTCCAATAATATAGATTGTAGAACCGCCTAAACGCCCGGTAATTCTCCCTTGTTGCCATCAAGTCAGAATAGTATACTACCCCGGATGTGACATGCAAGGAATTTAACGTATCGTCCCGCTCCCGACACCAGAGATCGCACTCCCAGAGAACATGATGCTGTTTGCTCGAATTCATTATTTGTCGTAGAACACTCACATAAAGGCGATGACACAAGTCTAAACGAAAAGAGCTTAGTTCTGAAGTTTCAATGTCGAGTTAAAAATTGCGCAACGGGATGATCGACTTCTAACTACTCTTTACTTAATCTGTCTCGCACTGATTGAAAGAACAGATACAAGTGGCGTCCTTTAGTTGAAGTTTCACATCTTTCTTGCCATTCCGACAGTAAAGTTTCAAATACCTCGTCAATTGGTTTGAATAGTCTAAGTAATTTGTCCATATCGCCGTGTTTTAGAAAGTCAGAGTGTATGTTTTTAAAGGTGTAGTACATTGAAGCCCGGCGCTGAATTTCTAAGTCAGCTGGTAATACGCCTGCCAGCACTGGTAGTGCCTCGGTGCTCACAGTTCTATACGATTTACATAAAAATATTAAAGCGAGACCTTAAGAATTTCATGGCGCTTACAATTTTAATTGTTTAATTAGCAATTAAAGTTGTAAGCGCCATGAAATTCTTGGCGCTTACGCGTTTCGTTCAACGTAGTTTATCAACATCGTTGTTTGGTCTGCATGTTCAAGTTTTCACATCTGCCGGCACTCCCGGAGTGCATCCCGTTTTTTTTTTACACGACATCGGGAGGCATACAAGCATACGGCCTACCTCATGTAAAGCTCATGAACGCTTGTAGTACATTAAGAATCGCTCGCGCGATGCTACCTCTGCTGCTACACAGCAAGGAGAAGGAGGAGCAACCTTAGAAGCTTACTGATTACCTCACTTACTCGCAGGAACACTACCACCCTTCAGGGAGTCGTTATTTGGCTGCGGTTTTCTGTGAAGTTGAGGTACTTCCCCAGATGGGTTGCTTTGATACCCTAAATCTCATAAAGGTAGGGCGCATCAAGTCAGCATAATATTATAAATTATATATGAAGTGTAGCACATACAAAAGCAATCAACAATTACAATTATAAATTGTTGATTGCTTTTGTATGTGCTACACTACGTCAGTGTGGTCATTCTAGCCTGCACTGAAAACCAGGGCTAGGCTTACACTAAACTCAGCATCAAAACCAGGCAGCCGATGGCATCGTTGCACGTATAACTCTAACACACAGGTTAAGCCACGTCGACCTCAACCTGTCTATGGTTAGGTTGGTCTATCTTGAGCTTCTCGTACTGAAGTTTTCCGTAGCGGAATATGATCTAAATCAGATTGAAGGGTGACCCGTATCCCAGCAGTGGAATGAGTAAAGGTTGATATGATGTGACCAAATTGATCGTGTTTTATCAGAAGGTGATGTCAGGAGCCTAGTAACCGGCGAGCTTGCACAAGAAGAGCTATGAATGTTAAAGAAGCAAGTGAGATGTATAAGGATCGAATCACAAATTACAATAAATAAGGAAATAGAAACACATTTGTCTTTCTATTTCTGTTACCCCAAGGGAGACATTCGTGCGTTGCCGTCTCAGTATTTGTACCAGAATGACCTTCATCAGGTCATACCATGACCTAACACGGATGGAAGCGACGTGCTTGCGTGTGTGTTCATAACGATCAGATATTAGGATTCCATTTTATTTGTTATCCTGTATCACGCAGGGCTCGAGGCTCTCGTGAGCCTCTGAGTGGTGAAGATTTATAAGCTAGAACATACAGGGTGTCCCGAAAGGAGTGGACCAACGACATGTCGGTGATAGCGGAGGTTATTACACATATGAAACATTAAATTTTATTATCCTAGGCCTAATAGTTTTAGGGATATTTTTTTAATTTGATTTTTGTTACTACGTATGAAAAATCATTTTTTTATTACGTATTATTACTCTATCTGTATTTTAATTTCTCAAGATCATTAAGAGAATATTCGTCTTTCTAATTAAAACATTATTCATTCATTATTATTGGCAACATACAAATGAAATGCTAAAACAGGTACTTTGTATAAAAGTCGTCTGCATGGGTACCTCTGTATCATCTATTACTACCGCGAATCAGCTATATTTATATAGCTGTGTTCCAGTTTGAAGGGTGAGACATGGCAGAGAAATTACTGGGTACTGTGACGAAACATTCTTAGGTCACAAGATTGACAGCGCGCGAGTAACATTCCTGTGGTGTTGCGAGCGTCAATAGGCAGCCTATTGACGCTCGCTGACCGCTTACCATCGGATGCGGGCCGCATGCTTGTTTGCCAATCTAGTTGTATAAAAAAAAATCAAAAGACGCGTGAGGAAGGTCTGCTTGTTCATCTGGACTGTGGCGGTCTGAAGGCTGTCGCTGTATGTCAAGATCAATATCTTTACCACATCCTCTTATCGCAGCCTGACGTAGACTAGGTGGACTTATTATACGGGATAACGCTTTTCAGCAATTAATAACGTAACTTTGACACCAACGCTCGCAGGTTTGATTCATGCACACAAATATTAGTCCTGTGTCACATTTGTGTGCGTGAACATGTCTGTTTATTGAAATAAACAATTTTTAGCGAAAGTATCGCGTGTTTTATTTATTTTGTTGAACCTGACGTTTCGAATGCTTTGCAGCATCCGAGGTCGCAGGGAGACTAAGGTGGCATTTGTCTTACATTGGTTATTCAATTATTACATCTACCGACATGTATGTATGTATGTATATCTTCACGCCAAGTCCCTTGCGGGGTAGGCAGAGAGAACCGAGCGCCATAAGACGCTATCCATCTACCGACATGGATGGATTAATTATTTATACATGTTCCGATTCACACTCACTTGAATCGGAACATGTATAAATAATTAATCCATCCATGTCGGTAGATGTAATAATTGAATAACCAATGTAAGACAAATGTCACCTTAGTCTCCCTGCGACCACGGATGCTGCAAAGCATTCGAAACGTCAGGTTCAACAAAATAAATAAAACACGCGATACTTCCGATAAAAATTGTTTAATTCAATGTGTAACAATCGCGAAAACCTAAGACAATACTATGTCTGTTTATCTTGGTCTAGATATTTTTAAGAGAGGTAGGGCACATCAAAGTAGGTCCCTCTAGGGAAACCTTCACCTCACAGAAAACCGCAGAAATCACTCCCTAGAGGATCGTTGAGTTCCCGCGTGCGAGTGAGGTCGCCAGGAATTGCTGTGTTAACAGCAGAGGTGGCATCGCGCGAGTGATACTTATCACAAGCGTTCATAGCTACGGTAACCGCTTTGTACTCGTATCAGGTGGACTTCATGCTTGTATGCCTCCTGACGTTGTATAAAAAAAATAAGAAGAAAGCTTTCCAGTCAGTCTCTTGTTCAGGTAAAATGCCTTCATTAGCATCTCTTCCTTTTGGTAAATAGACCAGCATAGTTGAATATACGCTCTACATTTATAGCAGAATTAGTGTTATTTAATGGAAAATACAGATTTCTCGAGAAACCTACTTTACGATGTACGTGAATAATTCAATTAACATTCCCCCGTTAGACATCTTGTAATGATCTGACTAAGCATAGAATATTATTTTACTAGCGATTTATAATATTCAAACGAGGACGATTTTAATTAATATATTACAAACTAGCTGCCGCCCGCAGCTCTGCTTGTGTGTAGGTTGGTTCTCCAGGGAAACCAATTTACATCAGGTACTATTTACAACTAATCTATCTATTAATTAGATGAATGAATATCTCAGTAGAATTAAAAAAATAACTGACATTACATTCGAATGTGGTGAATTTCGAACCGGTAGAGGATGTACGGATCAAGTTTTTTCACTCCGCAACATCGTGGAGAAGCATCTGGCTATGGACCAGAAGATTTTCAGCGATTTTGTGTACCTTGAGAAAGCTGAGGATTGTACAGCATGTGTGCGGGTAGACGGCATCTTGTCGCCCTGGTTTGACGTCAACATTGGTGTCAGACAGTGATGCGTGCTTTCGGCTCGGCTGTTCATCCTGTATCTGGACAGTTGTCTTCAGAGAATAAGAAATATGAATGTGGGAATGCGAATGGGTGACTCAGTGGTCAACTGCCTGCTTTATGCAGACGACGCGCTATTAATAGCAGAATCACCATCGCAACTGCAAACACTAGTTACAATAATGAAAGATGATTGTATGAAGAAAGGCTTACAATTGAATGCAAATAAAACTAATAGTTCTAATAGTGCGTAAGTTATTTTGTGGTGATTTTAAGATTTTGATGCCACTGGATTAAGAAAGATCGCTTGTGTACATGACCATCTTCTGCATAAAGTTTATTCTAAATACGTCTTCCAAAAATATATGCTGCGAAGGTTGTTAAATTAATCTTAAACAGTCATTAATCTTAAGTAGTCATACTTACCCACTGTTAGAACTTCATTGACGACAAACCATTATTGTGTTATATCAATTTTCATATTTACAATGTTTACAGGGTGCCTGAGTCAGTGTTAGATCATAGAAATGTAGAGCGACGCCTCTCTCGTCTCTCTGCTCCGCAAAATTATTTACGAAGGTTTGAAATTTGTCACGGCACATATCGGGTGGGCGGGCCATTACTCAATGGCTATTAAAATGCCATTGATTAATGCGCTGTTCGCTAGGGGATATTGTATAGTATAGATGTAGTACAGTGGGCCAAATACTAAAGTACATTACCTATTAAAATCGACAATATTCATATTACGTTATAAGTTGCTGTATTTGCAGCGCCAGCTTTTGTTTTTCACTTAAATGTGCAGCAATCGAATTTAAATACGCAATGGCACTGACACGCTCGTGTCTCGCCAGTTATCTCGTCGACAGTCGTATTTTTGCATTGTTGATACGGATACAAAATTTTAAAACACTCGTAGTATCTTGTGGCGAAACCGTAACCAAGACATTCTCATGTTTCTCAATTTTATAAACTATTTGCAAATTACAACCTTTGCGATCACCATCTATGACACCGAATAATAATTATAATTCGTTGCCGAACCACCTGCATATTTTGTTTTGTGGTAAATCATTGTAAAGAGATTATTTCGAAGAAATGAACAGGAACAATATGAATTAGAAGTCAATCCTCAAGTGTTTGGTTGTCCACAATACGCGTATCGGCTGTGTTTGTTTTTGTTATCGTTCCGTTGATTATCACTTTCCGTTGAATTGTGGCGCGCTTAACAATATATGTTAAGGCACAAATAATTGTTCTGTTTGAACAATACATGAGTATGAGTAAATTGCTCGTCAATGCATATAATCATAAGTATTTTTAACCATTTTGTGTTGAATTAACTTAAGCAGTTATGAGTTGAAATTGATTTTTAATTATTATTTTTCACAATCACATTGAAACGGAACATTGAAGGAACGGAATATATTGTATTATTGGTTTGTAAACGAAACGCCCCCTGTTTAAATTTTAAAACTTTTCTGCGTATTTACAAGGATCCTAATTGGTGGATTCAGTTAAATCTAATTAAGAAGAAGGCAAGTACATAATAATATGATACTAAGTAAAAAGACAATTATTTTTCAATCATGCCTCATAATGCTCATAATGTACCAAATAAAAGTTTTTTGTGAAACATTTTGATTTACTATATTTATTTATCCCGACAACTATTCCAAAATCCAGACTTTTGGAATTTTGTCTAGATATTTCAGTCTTTCCACCTGGCAACCCTCGTCCGGGGCCACCTAGTGCCCAATCCCAAGCCCAATCTACCTGAACCACAGATTACTTAATAGTTACTTCCTGAACTTTGGTTAGACCCATTCTCGCGAGTCCAGGCAGTCTTAGCCCGAACTTTTAGAACCCGTCTTTTAACGTTGTATAGTTATGAACACATGTTATTGATAATAGCAAGCGTGAACACTACCGTGAAGTGAAGTGAACGTTTAATTTTAATAAATTTTTTTTCAGCTTAGCACATAGATATGTAAATGTTTCTAACCATTTTTTTTTCTCATTTACCTATTATGTAGACTTTGTGTAGGTATATTTCTAGACTAAAGTAACGGATAATAAATAGACCTAGTACATATTTATGAGCAATTAAGAGTTATACAAGAAATTCTCCGCCGACTATATAATATAGGTACTATAGCAAATTTATTAAGAACTTTGCTGAGA
Organism: Pyralis farinalis; assembly: GCA_947507595.1. Taxonomy (NCBI): domain Eukaryota; kingdom Metazoa; phylum Arthropoda; class Insecta; order Lepidoptera; family Pyralidae; genus Pyralis; species Pyralis farinalis. The sequence goes on along the minus strand of OX382274.1, from coordinate 32,178,072 downwards.
TTGTCTTGCCTAAAAATAGACTATCTTAAAACATGTTCCATTTGTTTGGAATTCAAAATGTCAAAATGCTTGAAACACTTAAAAATGACTTACATCCCCACCTATTCTCGATTTTCCAAACCTTTCTACAGAAAACGAGTTTATTTTACAAACAGACAATAGTGGTTATACTCTTGGTTGGACCTATCACCAACGATCAAGCCCACACGGTGTCCGAAGAAGTAAACCATTAGCATCCTATAGATAGATTGATATATATATATATATATATATATATATATATATATATATATATATATATATATATATATATATATATATATATATGTTAGGTAGGCAGCCCCGCTTCTTCGCCTTGAGCAGCATCATCGGGCACCAAGCGCTGTCGAACGCCACCGAGATGTCCAAAAAATCTGTTATGCAGACGTGCCTACTGTACTCAGTATCTCCTGCAGTGCCGTCACTGTAGATTTACGTGGAGGAAATCCGTGTTAGTGCTCGGAGATTCCTCCAGCGATCTGCGGAGCACATTTAAGTATTATACGCTCTAAGAGCTTCTCAAATATCGCGAGGAGTGTAGGCAGGCGGTACGCCTTTGGGTTACTAAGCGGATTACCATTGCCCTTGGGCAGTTCAACTAGAACTAGCATAATGCAATTCTTCAATTCGAATACCTACTGCATCAAGTAATCATTTATCGTTTTCTGTGTTTTATCTAAGCGCTAAAATATTCTGCTCTCACTTCAGCGACTGTTATCAAATAAACTGTGTTTTAAACTATTATTTGAGTTTATTGTATAGACAACCGGAGATATGGAATTGAGATGAATGTAAGAACAATAATAATTTTGGTTCATTTCTAAAGTCTGTACTGAAATCATTAACCTTTGCCCTTGAGACATTGATATTTGATACTGGGATGCCCCACTATGTTCGCGTTTTCGGATTAATGTACATATTTGTATAATTACAAATATGCTCGGGCTTACTCGGCGATGACGCAGTAAGTAAATTTCTAGAAAACATATTCAGACATGTTCAAGAAATTATATTTCGAAAGACGTGCCACCTTACCTTATTGCTAAGGTTTACTGGAGTTTTTCCTGGGGATTACAGACGAGGTTCAGACCCGGTGGTACCGTTACTCCTTCTACATACTTGCCTAATTTCCCTCCATTCACTAGTATCCTCAGTCTCGCACCACAGGTGGATTGAAGAGGAAATAAAAGTATCAAATGATAAACATGGGCGTTTACGAGACGAGATAAAAATGGTATTTACTGAGTTTCATTCAAGCGGCAATAGCCTCGTCTCTTTCTCTCGCTGGCAGGAACGGCAGCCTAACTATTGCTAAGTGTTGCTATCTTTAAATGTCACATTTGGCACGTCAAGTAATATTTACGTAGTCGAGTAAATAAAAAATTAAATTTTAATAAATAATATGTATAAATAATCAAATCCTATAATGTATGTCTGTTTAAATAAGATACACGACGTTATTACATATCTAGTATTAACGTGTGACTACGGTTGAACAAAACAGACTTATAATTAAGTGGTCAAATATTATATATTTTTTGAATTAAAGTCTTTTAGTATTGCTTTTAGTTTTTAATTTTGATTATGTTAAAGTAAGTACATAAGTTATACTAGATATAAGAGTGGAGATAGTCAGGAGGAAGAAGAATAATGCACTCAATAATAATATGTTGTACTCCCCTGAATAGTTATTTACATTCTTTATCTCGGCTTTTCGTAGGCCGATTCTACTAATAACTGCAACTGCACTGCAGCGCGGCGTGTGTCAAAATGCGTACATTTTGACGTTTCGGTATTCTGTTAAGCGATCTGACAGCAGCGACGTTGCAGGAACGCTGCAGTAAATGACTCGCTATTCTGTTAAAAAACCTGCACTGCACCTGCACGTTTCCTGCAATATAATCGTATTCTGTTAAATTGTTTTGACATTTGTATTATAGATGATGATAAATCCAATTTATTAGTTTCAAATATGGTAACATTACAGGAGTTAAGTAGTTCATTTGCAGGATACGCACAGTTCCAGGGTAGTTGAAGTGCAGGAAACTTTAATAGAATATACCTATTGGCACTGCACTATTCCTGCACCACTCAAGTGACAGACGTAAACGTGCAGCTGCAGTTATTTAGCAGAATTGGCCTACTGATCGCATTTTAGATCGTGGATCGGCATGGATGGACGGCGAAATTTTATCATAATTAGCTTAGTAGTCATCAGAGACAGACATAATAAAGTCAAAAATGACTGAGATGATTTCGGTGACTGCAGTAAATTTCAGATACGTGAACACGATACGGTTTCAGTTATACTAATATATAATGCAACAACAAAACAAAGTCTCCCAGTTTGTTTGTTCGAATGCGCTAATCTCTGTTACCACAATTCATATTTAAAATAAAGTTTTAGCATTTGACAGCCTAATTCTTGAGGAAGGTTATATGTTATTTAACATCTCGATACGACCCCTAGAAGTAGAGGAAACAAAAATAAAGTTTAAAAAGCGGTTCCTATGGGATATCGGGATACGCGCGGGCGGAGTCGCGTGGTGCAGTTAGTGTCATATATATCGTCTCGGCTGCCAGGAGCAATGACATACTCGTAATTGTTTGTATATTAAATGCTTTTAAAATATTTTCTAGAATCTTCCATTTATATTATAAGTAGAATATTAATTTCTTAAGAAGCGGCTCTTAAAGTATTTCGAAAGGAGAACGGTTAAATGATGTTATTAAGAATCCCACAAAGGATTAGTCCAAGTTGAGATTCTTTGGATATCTACAAAGGTTTTAAACGGCATCCATTTCATAAATTATGTTAATACTCAAAGTACTACATGAGCGTTATAATCTGTTATTCTTATCAATTTAGAATTGGCGAGCTCGGTGGCACAGTGGTTAGTAACTCATCTTTGACCCGTGGGTTAGATTCCCACACAGAACAAACATTTGTCTAAATAAACATGTCTAATTGATTTCACTCACACGCAACAACAAACTTGTTATTCGCTGTGGTTTTCTGTGAGGTACTTCCCGCCCTACCTCTCTTAAATTGACTTAATGTAATATGATACATATAATTCATAATGCAAAATACCCTTATTATTACGAACAATACATACTGTTCGTAATAATAGGGGGTTAAGGTATGAAATTGCCGATTTGTACTGAAAAATTAAAACTAGATTTTTTCTAAGATGTAAAATTTAATCAAAATATTTACCCTAAAAAAGAATATATACCCTAAAAAAAGAATACTGCTTACAAAGTCGTAGAAAAATCAAATAGCGCAACATTCGACACACCATTTGGCTTCCCTTCACGACTGGCTTCCCTTTCTCTCACGCATACGGCAGCGGCAGGCAGGCTCTATTGTAACTAAGAATAAAATATATTTTATAATCAATAAAAAAATATATTAATATTAATAACCTTTCCTTACATTATCATATTAATATACATAAAATATAAGTAATAACCTAAGCTTTTCTCAAGTTAAACAATTTCAATATTAAATATTTCAACTTAGATTAGATTAAGTTATCACTTCTGTCGGGCGTCCCGAGACGCACACGTTTTTTATACCACTAAGGTGGCAAACACGCGGGACGGCTTGCCCGATGGTAAGCAGTCACCGTAGCCTATGGGCATTTGCAACACCAGGGGTGTCACTCATGCCTTTGCCAACCCAAAAACTTGCTGGTGTTCACTAGTGACCTCAGTCACACGCATCAATACACAACCCTCCGGAGAGTTGTTATTTGGCTGCGATTTTCTGTGAGGTGGAGGTACTTCCCCCGATGAGTCCCCCCTTTGTAACGATGTCTAACAAAATCTGTATCCGTTCTCATACAACGCTCTGGCTCGATTGTCTTTTGTTGGAATGTTTTCTATAATACACGTATTAGGCACGACGCCGAACAGGTGACAATCGTTCAATCTGTCGTTTTTTGTATGAAGTGGCCAGATTGTGCTTTGACATAACTTATATTTTCGCAAAATCTTTCTAACTGGGTTCTCGTAGTTTTTAGGGTTCCGTACCCAAAGGGTAAAACGGAACGCTATTACTGAGACTCCGCTGTCCGTCCGTCTGTCACTAGGCTGTATCTCATGAACCATAATAGTAAGACAGTTGAAATTTTCACAGATGATGTATTTCTGTTGCCGCTATAACAACAAATACCAAAAAAAATAAATATTTAAGGGGGGCCCCCATACAACAAATGTGTTTTTTTTGCTCGATATTGATAACGGCGACAGGTAGACGCTTGAAATATTCACAGAGTATTTAGTTATATATTGACTTTAAGAATAAATAATTAAATAAAAATAAAACAAATATTTAAGGGGGGCCCCCATACAACAAATGTGTTTTTTTTGCCGTTTTAATAGATAATGGTACGGAACCCTTCGTGTCGTCGTGTCGAGTCCGACTCGCGCTTGGCCGATTTTTGTATGAAGTGTCCAGATTGTGCCTTGACATGTCTTATATTTTCGCAAAAATCTTTTTAACTGGGTTCTCGTAGTTTTTAGGGTTCCGTACCCAAAGGGTAAAACGGAACCCTATTATTGAGACTCCGCTATCCGTCCGCCCGTCCGTCCGTCTGTCACCAGGCTGTATCTCATGAACCGTGATAGTAAGACAGTTAAAATTTTCACAGATGATGTATTTCTGTTGCCGCTATAACAACAAATACTAAAAAATAGAATAAAATAAATATTTAAGTGGGCTCCCATACAACAAACGTGATTTTATTGCTCATTTTTGCTCGATATTGATAACGGCAACAGGTAGACGCTTGAAATATTCACAGAATATTTAGTTATATATTCACTTTAAGAATAAATAATGAAATTAAAATAAAACAAATATTTAAGGGGGGCTCCCATACAACAAATGTGATTTTTTTTGCCGTTTTTATAGATAATGGTACGGAACCCTTCGTGCGTGAGTCCGACTCGCACTTGGCCGATTTTTAGATAATTACTGTATTTGTGATGGGTTTCGTTCAATTAGAACTACAATTTGGAGTATAATTTATTTTTGTTCATTTCAGGAGTTTGTTCATTTTTTTGGCCATTCTCCTTTGCGGATCGCTGTAATAAAAACCTGTAAAAGAAAAATGACACGCGAACGAAGTTGCAGCCACTCCCTAGGCAATAAACTAAATAAAACTACCACCAGAGAGGCTAGTTCAGTGCTACAAACATTTTTCTCACTGAAATTACGTTCCATTTCCCGTGAAGTCCCCGACAATCGAGTACCCACCGAAACCATTCGCCGATAATGGGAGGCGTTTCAGTGAATCAGACATACCAAATCAGCTGGAAAACAAGGGGTTGTCGCGCCCCGTATTGTGTATTTGCGCCCCTCGGAAAACTTCATTTGAGGATTCTCAAGCGGATTGTATCTCTATACAAGCATAGAAGGATTGACGAGCTCGGTGGCTCAGTGGTGAAACGCGTTGTTACGCTACTTTGACACCAACGCTCGTGGGTTCGATTCCCACACAGTACAAACATTTGTGTGCATGAACATGTCTGTTTGTATTGGTCTGGGTATTTTCTATGTATAATAAGTATGTATTTACAAAAAAAAATGTATTTACGTATGTTTATCAGTTGTCTAGTACCCATAACACAAGCTTCGCTTACTTTGGGGCTAGGTGGCGCTGTGTAATTTGTCCGGCAATATAAAAAAATAAATCGGCCAAGTGCTAGTCGGACTCGCACACGAAGGGTTCCGTACCATTATCTACAAAAACGGCAAAAAATCACGTTTGTTGTATGGGAGCCCGCCTTAAATATTTGTTTTATTTTAATTTAATTAATTGTTCTTAAAGTGAATATATAACTAAATATTCTGTGAATATTTCAAGCGTCTACCTGTTGCTGTTATCAATATCGAGCAATAATGAGCAAAAAATTCACATTTGTTGTATGGAAGCCCCCTTATATATTTATTTTATTCTATTTTTTAGTATTTGTTGTTATAGAGGCAATAGAAATACATCATCTGTGAAAATTTCAACTGTCTAACTGTCACGGTTCAACAGATACAGCCTGGTGACAGACGGACGGACGGACGGACGGACAGCGAAGCCTCAGTAATAGGGTTCCGTTTTACCCTTTGGGTACGGAACCCTAAAAAAGAAAAGAAGGATGAGCAGTTATAACCTATTTATTGATAAAAGAACCGACGTAGTGACCAACAGGTCGACTAAATTAGTGTTTTCGGATGTATGTACATGTTTGTAATTATCACTTGGTCGACGGTGAAGGAAAACATCGCGAGGAAACCCGCACCTCCAAGAAATTATATTTCGTAAGATGAGTGTTACCTTACGAGCTCGGTGGCTCAGTCGTGAATGACGCGACTTTGACACCAACGCTCGTTTCGATTCCCACACAAGGCAAACATTTGTGTGCTTGAACATGTCTGTTTATCTGGGTCTGGATGTTTTAAGAGAGGTAGAGCGCTGTGGTAGTACCTCCATCTCACAAAAAACCGCAGCCGAATAACAACTCCCTAGAGGGTTGTTGTGTTCTTGCGTGTGAGTGAGGTCACCAGTGAGCTCCAAAGAGTTGCTGTGTAATCAGCAGAGGAGGCATCGCGCGAGTCATATATTACAAGCGTTAATGGGCTACGGTACCCGCTTTGCATCAGGTGGACCGTATGCTTGTATGCCACCCGACAATGTATAGAAAAATATATATTACAGTTTAGCACTCCTAATAATAATAATTTTATAAATAGTATTAAAATGATATTATGTCCAAATATTTTAATGCAAATTTGGACATAAATAAATGCCATGCTCTAAAATATATTATAATCATGGAAAATATATACTCATTCAAATAGAAATGTTTTATAAAAAAAAATATTTACGTATAATTCTCCGTTTCTAAAAGGCTTCTAACACTAGTAATATAAAAAATGCTACCTATTTACGTAAAATTCGCCGTTTCTAAAAGGCTTCTAATACTACCTCGAATCGAACATTTATTAACATTTCGACGAATCATTTGTCCACGTCGAATAACTTCCGAGCCCTCGGCCGACGCCATTTGGCGAACAGATGGTGAACTATTAAATATCGAAAAAGTTTCAGGATGTTTGATGGACATCCATGATACGATCAATTAAGACTGACGGTTTGAATGTCATCATTAGTCGTCATAATTTCAGCCTATTTTCGTCCACTGCTTAACATAGGGCTCCACTCAAGAGAGCCGTTAACCTCGACCTTGTGCCACCTGCTTCATCAAGTGGGGGGTCGTCCCACATTGCGTATACACCAGGGGCGTGCGGGGACGTCATTCTAGAATCTTCTTTCTTGTTTAATCAACCTAAAGTTCAACAAGATTTTTTTTATAAACAACTAGCTACTCGTCCCAGCTTCGTACGGGTGATCCAATCGTAACCAAACTTCACAAGATCACCTGGGCTAACCTGAAGGTTCACTGAAAATTTCATCAAAATCTGCCCAGCCGTTTTTGAGTCCATAGACGACATACAGACAAACATTCATTTTTATATATATAGACTAGCTACTCGACCCAGCTTCGACGGGTGATCCAATCGTTACCAAACTTCACAGGATCACCTGCTGGGCTAACCTGAAGATTCACTAAAAATTTCATCAAAATCTGCCCAGCCGTTTTTGAGTCCATAGAGGACATACAGACAAACATTCATTTTTAAATATATAGATAGACATATATCCCGTTTGGGCTTCTTGTGGAAAGTTGTAGCCAGTAAAGATAGCGGGAGCTTCGTTCCCGACGTGTCTTCATCGGTCTAATTGAATATTGTTTATTGACTCTTCGCTTCGCTCCAGCTTCTCTTCAGTCATCCCTCTCTCGAACATTAATAAAGACAAACCGGAGTCCTTACAGTTATATTCACCAGATGCTCCAGTGTATAAAGTCGCGAGCAACTCCAGAGAAAATGCATCACACCTTTTTATAACCCTGCACCTTCGGTCGTCTGCGTATGCATTCCACCAACTATTTCTGTAATTTTAGACTTCATGACTACGTGTGTATCGTCTCAGTGAGTGAGATAACCAGTAACCTCTTGAAGAGTTGCTGTGTGCCCACACAACAACCAGCAGGGCGACATCTCACGAGCAATACTCATGTATTGCCAGCGCTCTGAAGCAGGTATATAAACACCTCCGGACGTTGTATACAAACATAGTCGTCAGCAAATTATTCAGTTTAAAATGATGAGTTTGTATTTGATTCATATACAAACACAGATTGAATAGAAAATTGTACACGTCTGTGACCTTATTATACCTTAGTGACTTGCGATATACCTTACCTTTTGACGAGCTCGGTGGCGCAGTGGCGAAACGCACTGTTACGATACTTTGACACAACGCTCGTGGGTTCGATTTCCACACGCGACAAACATTTGTGTGCATGAACATGTCTGTTGGTCTGGGTACTTTTAAGAGAGATAGGGCGCATCAATGCAGCCCATCTGGGGAGGTACCTCCACCTCACACAAAACCGCAGCCAAAATAACAACTCCAAAAAAAAGTGAATTGCGATACACCTTATTGAAATGCCATATACCTTAATGAACTTTATAGGTATACTTAACTATATACTATCCTAGAACATTATTTCCTAAATACCGTGCCATGTGGCAATGAATAGCTAACATTGTGTAGAGGAATGGCTGTAAGGGTCCACCGTTTAATTAACTGAAGTGATTTGTTAATTTCTCGGGGACGTTCTCGATAGCCGCACAATGTCAAATATTTGTCAGAAATCTGGTTACCTTGAATCAAATTTGAAATATTTGTTCGTACATAATGTTAAAATCTTATGGCAGAAATCGTCGTACTTTCAAATATAACATAATCTTTCAATAAGTATTAGTAATATTTTCTCAATCGAAAGCGTATGTAGTTTGTTGACTTGATTACTATATACCTTCAGAGTGACCCAAGGCTGCCACATCATCTCAGTCATATATAATTTTCCTTTATCCAAAGTACTTTATATATATGGATTTATATATATATTAATGTATTTATTAATTATGTAATGTAGTACTGGTTACTTATGAGTTTTATATTGTTTGTTTTATCATATTAATTATTCATATTTCTCAGTGGTTTTGCCCTCGCGACCTGCAGTAAAATATCCAATCACTCAAAGGTTGGCTGGTAGAGATCTCTTATAGAGATAAGCCCACCTTTGTACATTTATAATTCTATTTTTATGTATATTGTATTGTTATTTACTATGAGTCTACAATAAAGAAATTACAAACAAACAAACAAAGAATACTTTCTGATCGGTGCACCGATGTACCAAAGGGAGTGACTTTCAATGTTGAATTCTTTGAATATTCCCGTTCTTACAGCAGTGTTGCCATGTTGATGTACCACAAATAACATCAAACTGTATTAGCAAATACAGATGAAATAGGTAAGTAAGGAAAGAAGAATATGTACAAAAAATTGTAATGAAATAAGAACTTGAAGTTTAATCTATTCGTGCCTACTCGCAATGTACCTACTCTGTTCACCGTAGTCGTCTATGTACGCTTGCAATACATTAAGTAAGGAGGAAGGAGTCTCTAAGGAGTTGTTATTTGGCTGCGGTTTTCTGTGAGATGGAGGTACTTTCCCAGACGGGCAGCTTTGATGCGCCCTACCTCTCTTTATAATCTTTTTGGTGTCAAAGTAGCTTTACTATTACCATCGAGCTCGTCTAGTACCTATATGCCACGTAGGTGGTAAACAAACATATTTTTATTTTCCTAAACTAGAACACTGAAGAGATAAGTTTCATTCGAAGAGTTTTATGAAGTTATCGGATGTCAGATATTCGGGAATAGGATATTATCTGATCGTCCTCAAAGGTACGGAGGAAGAAGGTTGCCCCCATCCTCCCCGGAAGGAGGCCGACTTGCCCTCCCATTACGTATCGCGACGCGGCATACCTTTCTGAATAATCAGAGATTAGATAAGGGTAATTAGTACTAAAGAAAACCATACAGTAAAATAAAAAATAGAATTTACATAGCATTGCCTTTGCTATCTTAACTTAACCCCGAGGCAGTGTTCAGTTTGTTTATTAGATGTGGGTATTACAGTCTTCATATTTTGTTTGTATTTACCCAAGGGACATGTCGTGAACAGATAGACAGATACGTTATCATATTTTCGATTGGTAGGACGAATGGGGAAGTAACTCCACCTAACAGTCAAATAACAATTCTATGATATGAGGTTAGTAAAGCTACTTTGAACCAACGCTCGTGGGTTGATTCCCACACAGGACAGGCATTTGTGTGCGTGAACATATCTGTTTATCTTGGTCTGGATGTTTTGAAGAGAGGTAGGGTGCATCAAAGCCGTACGATTGGGTACCCCTACTTCATAGACAAACTGCAGCCAAATAATAACTCCTAGGAAGACTGTTGTGCTCTTGAATTTGAGTGAGATCACCAGTAAACATGAAGTTTACTGGTGATTCACTCAACATCGGTACCAGAAGCGTGCACGCAGCGACCCTGCCAGATCAACACTGGATTGCAATTCTGGTCGTGAACCACACGAACGCGCGGATTCGGGCGTCCCCCAGAGGCGACTCGCACGTGACGCGATCCGCCCTCGTCGGTGCGGGTTTAAGTGAGGATATTCACACTTACTTAGTTTGTTTACTGACACATTGGTCAAATGGCAAAAAGCCAACTCAAACTTATCGCTCGGTAGTCCGTGGTTCAAGTGTCAGCTTAGCAGTCATAATTTGTTATAAGAAGTGGTTATTTTCTATATTGTGAAATCGTAGAATGAATGATCAACTCATATTATTTATATTAATTAATATAATTTTGCCCAGATATGAGGTTGACGGTGACCTGCTCCGTGCTGTGCAATGCACTTATGAGGATTGTACAGCATGTGTGCGGGTGGACGGCAGCTTGTCGCCCTGGTTTGATGTCAACATTGGAGTCAGACAGAGATGCGTGCTATTCATCCTGTACCTGGACAGTTGTCTTCGGAGAATAAGAAATATGAACGTGGGAATGCGAATGGGTGACTCATGTGAAAATTTGTGGTATAACGCTTGTTGACCGCGTTCGTAATGATGACGTACGAAAGAGAGTTGATCTGAAAGAGAGTGTCGGTGTTAAGATAAGAAAAGGTATGCTTATATACCGTTAGTTCGGACATGTAGGAAAAATGCAGGATGAAAGAAGACGAAACAGATACAATGCGAAAGTGGAAGAATGAAGGAGCCGAGGAAGACCAAGACTAACCTACCATGACCAAATTGGTTGTGTTTTATCAGAAGGTCATGTCAGGAGGCAATCGGCATGAAAAAGCTATGAATGTTAGAGAAGCGAGTGAAGTATGTAAGGACCGCGTCTCAGTTCTCTCTGCCTACCCCGCAAGGGACCTGGCGTGACGATGTACATATATCTCAATAAATATCGTAACCAACTCAAATGGCTCCCTATTCACTCTCGCCGCAATATCCACGATCTTACTTTCCTCTTCAAGATCCTTCATAACCCCACTGCTACCGCTTACCATTTTTATAATTCCTTTGCTGTGCTTCTCAATTGTAAAATAAATTACCAACACACATGCGAAAAGCCCATCAATGCACTCTCTTTATAAAAAATCATAAATTATGAATCACTATTCATCAAGTTTGAAATAAGTATATATATATATATATGTCGCAGAGGTAGCAACACCATATTGAGAAGCCCGGAAGAAATCAATCCCCGTGATGCTAGTTTTAATAATAACACTCACATTCACTCGTAGAAGCTCGACACGCCCACACGCGTCATATTTGTGCGCTAAGTAAATAATGATTTACCTACATACAAAATGAACAAGTGCGGAAAGTGCAATAAAAACATTACAAAACGATCACCTGGAGTGGAGTGCAGTAAATGCGAGAAGCATGTTCATGTTACCATCGAGTGTTCGGGGCTTACAGCAAAACAGCGCAATGCCCTGCGCGCTAATACTAACCTAGAATGGTCATGCGAGGAGTGCCTGGATGTTTCGCCGAGACGACGCTCTATATTCATTCCGGATGATGAGGACGACGAAGATAATCAAAGTGAGTCTAACTTCCGTCCGAACCAAAACATGCAGTTCGATGCCAATAAATTATTAAATGATATCCACCAGCAAATCGAGAAGGCAATATCAAAGGAAATGAAACAAATAAATAACTCACTACATTTCCATACTGAAAAAGTTAATGAAATGCTTGAAAATCTAGAAGCCTTCAAACAAACTGTTCAAGATCTACGCAAGAAAAACACCGAGTTACAAAATAAAAATAACTACCTTCAAACTCGTGTTGGTGCACTAGAACAAAGAATCCATGGTTTAGAGCAAAATCAGCTGTCCAGAAGCATAGAAATTGCAAATGTACCAGTTTAAAATGATGAGTCAGTATTGGAAGTGGTAAAAAAAATAGCTAACATCATGGAAGTACCCTCGGAAGACCTCGAAAGGACAGAACGTGTAGGAGCAAAGCGGGATAACCCTGGTCTGATACATGTCAGATTCACGAAGCAGTCTACTCAGGAAAAATGGTTGGATAAGGCAAAAGAAAAAAAAATACCTACGTCTCAAATCGTGAAGAATAATAATGTATCAGATTTCATACAAATTCGAGAAGCACTTACACCCTACAACAAGAAACTGCTGTGGGAGACAAAAAATAATCTTAAAGATAACTACAAATATATCTGGTGCAAGAAGGGAACTATAAGGGTGCGCAAGGAGGACAACTCAGAGGTGAAAATTATTAAAACAGAAGAAGATATTAATATTTTAAAGCTAAGTTAATAGATAGATCTACTCCTTGCTCCGTTTTTCTGTCCCATTCCTTTGCAAGGTCTTCCCTTATCTATATCTAATATCCAATAACAGTAAAAATGTTCCCTTTAAATAACCACATTGATATAATAGAGTTTAATGATTGCGCAAACTTAAACGACTTTACAGATACCATTACTAACAATCGTATTAATCTATTATGTATACACGTGAACATAAGGTCCCTGATTAAGAATTTCAATACACTCGAACATGACATACTCTCCAGTAATAAATGTGTGGACGTGGTGGTAGTAACTGAGGCTAACATCTCTGACTCGGTGTCTTGTTTATATAACCTAAATGGCTACCATATGCACACGCGATTGCGAATTAATCAGAAAGGTGGTGGCATAATAATTTACGTTAATAAAAAACACAAAGCATCTATCTTAAAAACAACAACTCAACACTTTGAATGTCTATCCTTAAAAATAACCACACCTATGAATTACTCCGCAATCGTTTGTGGAATATATCGCCCACCTAACACAAATAAATACTTATTTATAAATGAACTTAAGAACACACTGAACAACTTTGAGTCACAGACAGATTTAACATTATTAGGTGATACGAATATAGACCTAAAAAAAGATTCGGCTATAACACATAAATACAGTACTATGTTGCATAATTATGGGCTTGTGTGCGGGATATCGAATTATACTCGTATTGAAAGAAGTAACAATATTATTAGCAAAAGTTGCATAGATCACATATTTGCGAGATCGCGCACACAAGAACTGTACACGGCGGCGTTAGGAACGGTATTGGCAGATCACCGAGTGGTTATTATAGCATGCGTTGGCTGCGCTCCGCTACAGGGTGATAGTATTGAGACAAGAATTTGTTACGATTACAAAAAATTACATAAGTCATTGTCGGAAGTTGACTGGAACAATGCAATTAATAAAAACTGTCCTATTGCAATTTATAAATATATAATAAAGAATATGGAAACATGTTATGAAAAATCAAAAATTACCAAAGAAAGAAAAGAGACTCCTAAATATACTAATAATAAATGGATTAATTTAAAAACAATAAAGGCATGTGAATACAGGGATAAATTATATAAAGAATGGCTACATGATACTAGTAATATGATATTAAAAGTAAAATACAATAAAGCGAGAAATTATGCTAACAAAATAATACAAAAATCAAAAAATAAATTCCTACATAAGCAAATTAAAGATAATAAAAAAGATCCTAGAAAACTATGGCAGATTTTAAACTCAATAACTGGTAAAATAAAACAGTCTATTGATGCTGTTATTAAAAATGCATTCATAAAAAATAAAGTTACAACTGCTGATGTGACAAACAACTTTGCAACTACTTTTAAATACAGCACAATTACTACGATGACAAAAAATGCTTCGTTACTCACACCAGATTATAAAACATCTCAAAATGTCACAATGAGATTTAAAAATGCAACAGCTAACGACATAAAAAAGATAATTAATGATTTGAATTCAAACAAAGCACCAGGCATTGACAATATTAGAACTATAGATATAAAGTCAATTCTAAATCACGTGGCCCCAATTCTAGCTAAATTTATTAACTTGTGTGTTAGTACCGGTCAATACCCTGACGAATTGAAAACTGGTATTGTTAGACCTGTACACAAGAAAGGCTGTAAATCAAACTATGAGAACTATAGGCCTATCACAATACTCCCGACAATAGATAAAATCGTAGAAAAATATGTATGTAACGAAATACAAAAATTCTATAAATTTAACGATATATTAGCTGAGTCGCAATATGGATTTCAATTCGGCAAAAATACTACGCAATTGCTGTGCAACTTTACAGATTACATTTATAAACACTTAAATGAAAAAATGCAAATACTCATAATATTCATAGATTATAGCAAAGCATTTAACACATTACAACATGGTATACTTTTGGAAAGGCTTGACGAATGCGGAGTCAGAGGAAAATTACAAGAGTGGTGTAAGGCTTATCTAAACAGAAGATCTTATTGTGTAAAAGTAGATAATTCCCTAAGTGACAGAGTCTTTGTTACCGAAGGTACGGCCCAGGGCTCGGTCATAGGGCCACTGCACTATCTTACTTACGTTAACAGCCTTCAAAATGTGATAAAACATTGTGAGATGTTCCAATTTGCTGACGATACCTGTTTGATCAGCGTAAATAAGGATGTAAATGTAGCTTTGCAGAACCTTCAATTAGATTTCAATAACCTTCTCAAATGGTCATATGATGCTGGATTGGTAATCAATGAAGAAAAAACTAAATTAATGCAAGTAAGCTCGAGTCACAATCGGCAGCTCCTGCATCTCAAACTCCTAGCACATAATCAGCACTGTCTTAGTACGTTGAATTTAGATGTTACTTGCAAATGTACGGCAATAGAAACAGTAAAAAAACAAAGGTATTTGGGACTCATAATCGACGACCAATTGAAATGGACAGAACATATCAGTAATGTGTGTGATAAATTGAAAATATTATTAGCAAAATTCTATGTCTTAAAAAACAAAATTCCCTATTATAACGCTATTTTACTTTATCAAGCTCTCGGTGAGTCTATCATATCATATGGTCTTAGTAGCTACGGCCGTACTTTTAAAACACACCTTAATAAAATTTATGAATTACAATTAAGAATTTTGAAATTAATAGTGCCAGTTAAAATCAAAGAAAAGTATAGAGATAACAATGATGCGTTGTTTCACCATTGTAAATTGTTACCTATACATGATAAAGTTAATTTTACTTTATTAAC
Source organism: Pyralis farinalis (assembly GCA_947507595.1). NCBI lineage: Eukaryota > Metazoa > Arthropoda > Insecta > Lepidoptera > Pyralidae > Pyralis > Pyralis farinalis. Next base: position 32,162,382 of record OX382274.1, on the reverse strand, counting down.
AGAACACTACCATAGTAATAAAATACGAAAGATATATCGAAAAGTAGGAAATACTAGAAGTGCGAGTAGACTCCTGCTTCCCGAATTTAATAACCTATATGGCAAAACTTTGCTAGCCTATAGAATCCCAGACCTAATAAATAAGCTGCCCAAACAAATAAAAACCGAAATTACACAACAAAATATCAAATATAAACTCAAAAACTATTTCTTAAATAATTTAAATAATCTAGCAGAATAATAATAATTAAAAAAAAACCGCCTTACATACGAATCTAAAATGTGTACATATTTAGGCCGCGTCCCGTGCGGGGTAGGCAGAGAGCCAATAATACTCGTATACTGCTAATAATCTGTCTAACCATAATTATAACAAAAATTACAACATATAAGATTGATATATTGCATAAATAACACTATGACAAATTACAATCACAAATCATTATTACACATTAAAAATAAACAACATACTGTATGTACATAGTAAGTTACTAACCAGTCCTATTGTACTCCAGTCCACACCACACCCCGCCCGCCGCCAGCTCCGGCCCCTGTCACGTCATATACCAACTGATGCGCGTGGCGCGCTTACCCACCATGTGAATAAAAAAAATAGTCTTGTTTATATCGCGGCTTGTACTGAAAGATACTTAGCCACAACAAAAATATATGCGACAACGAGTGTCCCGTATACAGAAAAACTTATTTAAGTTTGTGTTGTACTGATTTTATTTTGTTATTATACATATTATACAAATTTAGCAATAAAAAAAAAAAGAAAAAAAAATGTCAAGTCGGCGCTTGGGTGGAATCGACATCGTTGAATTGGCAACACCGGTTGTGTTTGTTATGGTGTGCTCGAAATGTCGATTGTTGTCAGTTGTCAAAAACGTCAAGATGAGATACCGTCATTGGAAGCGCATTACGAATCGAGCAATTGAGCTAATCGCACGTGTCGCGTCCACCGCATTTTGAATCCGTTGTAATCTACGATCTAAGCATAACTTTTGTTAAAAGTATTGTGGTAACTGGCTGATTAAATATTAAGAAGATTAACTACGCTGTTATTTCGCTTTATTCGCCATGAACAACGAATCACCTGACAACAATTATATCCACGTTCCGACATATATATATATATATATATATATGTATAGTCATATTACATAACGCAAATATTGTTATGGTATATATGTGTATATTCGGTGTGTATGTATTTACTTAAAATTTATTTAGGCACGTACCGCTGTCTGCAACTGACGAGATATCCCACTGCTGAGGGTTGGCTGGAAGAGATCTCTTTTAAAGATAAGCTCGCCTCTGCACTATCTTTATGAAATATTGTGATTCTTTTTATTTATATGTGCAATAAAGGATGTTATATGTAATGAAGTAACAAAAGAAGAGATGGGGTAAAAATTATACGCCTTGTTAAATTCGCGAACGCTCAGAACAAGAAAAGAAGTCTGTTTAAGTTGAATCTTTGAAAGCGATAAAGGTTGAAAAGGAACGATTGTACTGAAAGGTTCATCTGTTCGACGTTCGTGTTGTAAATAATGGTACGCCCACACACCGGCCACACGTCACGAGGCGACTGACATCAACGACCGTTGTCTGGAGGGTGCATCAATCCCTGGCTCGAAATTTATAACGAAAATACATTCATCATAAATACTTTCATACCTTTGATTGCTTTTATTAGTAAATAATTTGTTGTTATTGTGATATCTTCTACGTTAAATTAAAATAAATTACAACGAACATAAAACTAGTGGTACACAAGTGGACTTATCCCTGAAAGGGATCTCATCCACCCTAGAGCTTTGACAGATTTTTGACGAGCTCGGTGGCTCAGTCGTGAATGACGAGACTTTGACACCAACGCTCGATTCCCACACAAGACAAACATTTGTGTGCATGTGTCTGTTTGTCTTGGCCTGAATGATTTAAGAGAGGTAGGGCGCATCAAAGCCCGTCTGGGGAAGTACCTCCACCTCACAGCCCTACTGGTGACCACACTCACGCGCAGGAACACAAAAACCCTCTAGGGAGGCTGCGATTTTCTGTGAGGTGGAGGTACTTCCCCTTGCTTGTAATAATATGAACATCCGGCCCACCTGATGGAAAGCTGTTGTCGTAGTCTATGAGCGCTTGTAATACGTTAATTATCACTCGCGCTATGCCACCTCTCCTGCTAACACCGCAACTCCTTAGGAGCTAACTGGTGATCTCACTCACACGCATGAACACAACAACTCTCTAGCGAGATGTACGTAAATAAATAAATAAAATAAATAAAAAAACCCTACTTAATATTATAAATGCGAAAGGTTGTATGTATGGATGGATGTTTGTTGATCTTTCACGCTTAAACGGCCGAACGGATTTGAATGAAATTTGGCACGTAGATAGATTATGATCTGAATTAACACATAGGCTACGTTATTTGACTCCACGCGGGCGGAGCCGCGGGCAGCAGCTAGTATGTACATAAATCTGAAAACATTAATTTAATGGTACATGCTGAGATTCGAACTGAATTGATCTGTATACACTGGATTATCACAGCCCATTTATTCAATAATATATACTTTATCAATTGACCCACATATCCATGTGGTTCAGTCTTATTCGTTGTCAACACGGCACTTGTGGGTTGTACAACGCTGGCGGGGAGAATACAATAGACATTAATTCGAGGCGATGCCATTTCAGTGTGCAATTAATAATTGAAATAATGGAAAATAAATAATTTTCAATTATAATGTCTGTTCGATCCTTGTAAAGTATAAATAAATAAATAAATATTCTCGGACAAATTACACAGCGCCACCTAGCCCCAAAGTAAGCGAAGCTTGTGTTATGGGTGCTAGACAACTGATAAACATACGTAAATACATTTTTTTTTTTGTAAATACATACTTATAGTAAATACCCAGACCAAGACAAACAGACATGTTCATGCACACAAATGTTTGTTCTGTGTGGGAATCGAACCCACGAGCGTTGGTGTCAAAGTAGCGTAACAGCGCGTTTCACCACTGCGCCACCGAGCTCGTCCTATTGTCCGAGTATTGGTGGGTAATTACACATTTTTGCGCCACCAATTCTTGGATGTCTACCGTCGTTTTTGGTACGATGGTGTCCACGTCCGACCATTCGCTTGGTGAACGTCCGAAAGGACACCCGTGTGTCAAGCGCGAACCGTGCCTATACGTCATCAGGAGTATGTTGCTCCTAGAAGACCTTCATCCGCTGTACCTCTACGGCACCTACAAGATCTGCAACCATCAGCTCGGAAGGATTGGAGCCCCATAGTTGTCCTCGTCCGTGGCGAAGGTGACTCACAGGTTGGTGGTGCTCAATTTCCTATCGATCTTTACAGTGGTTGCATCTAACTACCGAAATCATATCATTTTATTAAGTATACAGTCCACTAACTTTCAAAGAACCAGACAACTAAACCCTTTAAAGTGCGACGTTCGTACAATGTCAATAAATGGAAAGTGAGTTGTGAACAATTTATTGTGTAAACAGAATCCTCACCGCTGAACCATTTGATTCTATGAGAAGCGTGGTCGAGTAATGGCTACTTTAATTTTAAAGATCGTGGGTTCGATTTCCATACTGGACAAACATTTGCGAGAACAAAAATATCTGTTTGTTTGTTTGGGTGATTTTAAGAAAGATAGAGTGCATCAAAGCAAGCCGTATGTGGAAGTAACTTCACTTCACAGAAAACTGCAGTGAAATAATAACTCGCTAGAGAGTTGTTGTGTTCATGCGTGTGAGTGAGATCACCAGTTAGCTCCTAAGGAGTTGCGATGTTAGCAGGAGAGGTGGCATCGCGCGAGAGATAATTAACGTATTACAAGCGTTCATAGACTACGACAACAGCTTTCCATCAGGTGGGCCGTATGCTCATATGTTTACCGACGTTGTATAAATAAAAGTGTATGGTGAATTGTCCGATAGAGGTGCCAAGCGCGAGTAGCCGGAAGCGTACAGTGTATCCAAGAACAGATTCTGTTACGTCACGAGGACTGCAACTATCAGCTGCCAACATTATATTATTACAAGCATACGGCCTTCCTGATGTCAAGCGGATATTATGGCTGTCAACACATTAAATATCATCCGAAACGATGCCACCTCTGCTGCTAACAAAGATCCCCATTGCAGGAACACAACGACGTTCAAGGGAGTTGTTATTTTGCTGCGGTTTTTTGTGAGGTGGAGGTATTTCCCGGAGTGTTGCTTTGATGTGTCCTAACTTCTTCAAAATACCCAGGCTTTTTTTATGCAATGTCGGATGGCATTAAAGCATACGGTTCACCTGATGTAAAGCGGTTACCGTAGCCTATGAACGCTTGTAATACATGAAATATCACTCGCGTGATGCCTCATCTGCTGATAACACAACAACTCCTTAGGGAGCTTAACACAACAACCCTCTAAGGAGTTGTTATTTGGCTGCGGTTTCCCATGAGGTGGAGGTACTTTTCCAGACGGGCTGCTTTGATGCTCCCTACCTCTCTTAAAACATGCAGACCAAGACAAATAGACATGTTCATGCACACAAATATTTGTCTTGTGTGGGAATCAAACCCACGAGCGTCAGTATCAAAGTCGCGTCATTCGCGACGGAGCTACCGAGCTCGTCAAATCAAGGTCAAGACAAACATACATGTTTATGAACATAAATATTTGTCCTGTGTGGGAATCGAACCCACGAACGAACCACTCCGTCCCTGAGCTCGTCCAAAGCACCCAATCTACCCGCTCTACGACCTCACAATGACTGTAATAATCAGCTACCGTTGTAATTTTCATAATAAATACATCGATTTAAAAACGTCTGATAGTGAGTACTGGTGGTAAAATGAAAAGATACACGATCCGTTGGTTCGGACATGCAGACAAAATGCAAGAGGAAATAATTACGAAACAGCCGTACAATACGAAAGAGGAAGGATGTAGGAGCCGAGGGAGACCAAGACCACTATGGCGAAATTGGTAATGTTCTACTCGTATCGATAGGTGATGTCTGGAACCCCAGAAATGAACAAGAGTGCATGAGAAAAGCTATGAATGTTAATGCAATGAGTGAGGTATGTAAATACCGAGACATGTTTCATTATACTACGACGGATAACAAACAAGCATACGGCCCGCCTGATGTAAAGCGGTTAACGTAGCCTTTGAACGCTAGCTACAAAAAGAATATCGCTAGCGCGTTGCCACACTCGCTGTCAACACAGCAACTCCTCTTCTTCTGCTGACATCACTCACTCGCAGGAACACAACAACCCTCCATCGAGTTGTTATGTAGCTGCCATCTTCTGTGAGGAGTAGGTATTTCCTCAGTCGGGCTAACGTCGTGCCCTACCTCACTTTCGCCGGAGCCTCGTCTGTTGATAAGCACGTGTAGGCGAGTGCAAAATGTGGTGGTCAGTTCTCTCTTACCTATCTCGCAAGGGCCTTAGTCTGAAGATACAGATAGACAGATTTAAGTTACGTTTACTGCCATCCTGCGCCGTTGTGAGAAAAGACAAAGGATATCATTTCATTTCTAATATTTACTTTGCTTGTTTTTAAATGCCCTTTACAATATAGAAGATAGAAGATAAATATAGAAGATTATATGCATCCACCGCACCATACTAACCCTTACTCCTCCCACTGCAGGGATACGGGACTCCCTTCAACCGAAAGGATTTAGAGCATACTCCACCGCGTTGCCCAAATGAGAATTGACGGTGGCCGACGTTTTCAAGCCGCCCGAGGGCCACTGACTTAGCTTAACGACTGTCTTCTATCGACAACAGCCGGGACCGTGCCCTCCGAGCATGGAGAAACTCGAGAAAACCCATCCATAGACAGGCTGCGGTCGGCGTTGCTTAACCTGCGTGTTTGTTTAGAATGACACGCGCAACGACGCCATCGAGCTCTCCATTATTATGATTATATGCATATTGCTATAATCATAATAATGGATGAATATATTTAAGGACAGTTGCTATTTTTAATTGCAGAGCTGCGTTAGCCAGCGAAGCTATATAACCGAGAAAATTGTCTTTTTTGCAGTTTTGCGGTTTTCGACTGTTACATATGTAGTACTCCTTCAGTTTTGAAGCTAGAGAGCTGATTGTTCGACGTGAATGTACCTTATGTATTGTAGATTCCCCTAAAATAGATTAAATTTCGATTAGCTCAATAAATGATATCGATAAGTGATGTTATCGCCGCAAAAACCGTTCCAATACAAAGTCAATTGGAGCGCGTATGGCGAGCACTGAAAAACAACAACACGATCACTATCGCCGGCTAGGGTTAGGGTTAGCAGCTCTGCTTACGCAGCTTGCTGTTATTTACTTATTGTGCAAAAGCAGCTCTGCCAATGCGCCGCAGGCCTAGCTCCCCTAGTATTTAAATGATTTACCTGAGGCTATAACTAATATATGTATATTATTTGCCGATGAGACTACAATTCTAATTGTTAAAAAGATAATATAGGTTATAAGGCAGATATTGAAACTACTTTGTACGAAACAATAAATTGGGTAAAGCAAAACAATTTAAATATAAATATGACTAAAAAAAATACTAATTAACTTTAAAACTAATAATAATGCTAATAATATTGAATATCACTTACACACTATATTGAACCTTGAGTGACACCCCTGGGGTTGCAAATGTCCATAGGCTACGGTGACTGTTTACCATCAGGCAGGTCGTATGCTTGATTGCCCTTTTTTTCTTAATCCGATTTTTTTTTATACCACAAAGGTGGTATAAAAAAAAATCTGAATGAGAAATTTACAATGATGAATTAATTACACTTTCTTAATTTTAGAATCTCGTGACTATTTAAATTGATTACCAAAACATTTGCACGCCCTCACGAGGGTAGAATAAGTTGGATTTGTAATTTTGTAACGTCTTTTGTACCTTATTTTTGCAAATAAATTATCGTATCTTATCTTATAATATTCCATGAAATTCTTTACGATTCTAATGAGAACAAAATTGTAATCAAATCGATTTACCCAATTAGGGGAGTTCAGAGCGCCCATCGTTCCTCCGATCATTGTGTGAAGTAGGCCGGGGCGAAATGGATTAAAACATTTTTTTATTGATAGGGATGAAGACAGCAAATAGTTGTAAATGTTAAAGAAGCGAGTGAGGTGTGCGAGGACCGCATCCTATGGCTCTCGGTTCTCTTTACCTACATATATAAAAAAGCCGTCAAGTGCGAGTCCGACTCGCGCAATGAGGGTTCCGTAATAAAATATTACAAACTATTGTTGGAAAATGTTTGTTTTTTTGTCATGGAACTACAAATTTACGGTTTTCGGATTCTAGATCTGGCGTTTACTTAGAAGTTTGATTTTTTCGCTGCTCGAACATTTGTGTGCATGAACATGACTGTTTGTCTTGCTCTGGGTATTTTTGAGGTAAGGCGCATCAAAGCGGCCCGTCTGGGGAAGTACCTCAACCTCACAGAATACCGCAGCTAAATAACAACTCCCTAGAAGGTTGCTGTGTTCCTGCGTGTGAGTCACCAGTAAGCTCGTATGAAGGTGCTGTGTGAGCAGCAGAGGTAGCATCGCGCGAATAACACTTAATGTGTTGCAGCCGTTTACAGGCTACGGTTAGAATTTAAATATTAAATAGGAGAAATTCGGTTGCTAGCAGATTAAAAAAGAAATGCAGTAACATGCAATAAAATTAATTAAAAAAAATGCAAGAAGTGTCTGCGAGGGCCCAATGGAAAATAAAGAATTTTTATCTTTTTCTTTACAAGACTCACTTTGACAATGAAATTGAAACACAGCTATGTATAAAAAGTATTTAATGCAAGATTAAAACAAATTGTAAGCTTTAGAATTAAAACACAGATTAGAGAAAATGAGATGGGACTGCTCAAACAATGTAACCGCTTGCTTTTGTACATTCAAATCAAATTCATTCTAGAGAAAGAACATTGTAAGAAGGGTTAATATAAATTTACAAATCTAAAATGCACAGATATTTTAATATTTAATGAAGATTGGGCGCATCAAAGCAGCCCGTCTGGGAAAGTACCTCCACCTCACAGAAAACCGCAGCCAAATAACAACTACCTAGAAGGTTTTTTATATTAGCTCTGGATAGTGGCTCCGCTCCGCCTGATGGTAAGCGGAAAGAATAGCCCAATTTGTCGCGGCAACTGACAAAGGACTACAGTGTCCTGTCAGTTGACGCTACCATGCTGGCCCGCAAGGCGCTTCTTCAGGCTTCGTTTGAAGGATCCCATATTGTAGGTAGAAGGAAACACGTGTGCAGGTAAGGCGTTCCACTTTTTAATCATACGAAAGATATATGAGTTGTCGAACTTTTTAGTACGTTTATGTTCTAAACAGTGGAATAATGACAACGCAAGCGGGCACGTGCGGTTCTATGACGGAAGGGACAGGTTAGGATAAGGGAAAACAGTTCAGGTTGTTATGTTCCTGCGTGTGAGTGAGGTCACCAGTGAGCTCTCAAGGAGTTGCTGTGTTATCAGCAGATATCGCATTGCGCGAGCGATACTTGATGTATTGCGCGTTCATAGGCTATGGTAACTGCTTAACATCCGGTGGGTCGTATACTTGTATGCCTCCCGACGTAGAATAAAAAATAATATATACACTCGCTATATTTATTGACATAGCATCACTAAAACATGTGTGCACGACGTGGGCTGACGACGCCTACCGTGATCGCAGTGGACAGGGCTCTGTTCTGACTAATTAACGACCCACCCACATCTCTCAAGAATACTCTGGCGGAAAGCAATATAAAATCGAAACTTTTTTTATATATATGTACTACGACGGATAGCAAACAAGCATACGGTCCGCCTGGTGTAAAGCCGTAGCCTATGAACGCAAGCGATAAAAATAATGTCGCTAGCGCGTTGCCACCTCCACTATCAACACAGCAACTCCTCATCTTCTGGTGACCTCACTCACTGGCTGACTAAACTAGAGTATTTCTTTCTCCAAAGTGTTTAAAATTAGCTGCGAAATTAAAACATTCAGGCGTTACTTTGCGAAAGTCAAATTTATAGGCAATTTGATGTACTTTGTGTGCTTCCGCTACCGATTAGTTCATGCGTACTAGTGGTATTACAAAATTGTCATAATGTTGTATTCTTGCATGATTTCCGATTAATACACGCGATGCATAGCACGTACTTATGTAACATTATCTTTTCCCATATTGTTATTTACATATATCAATACTAATATTTACATATATCATACAAATGTTATTCAATACCATGTGCCATTGAACGGCAATAACTTTAAGATAACATATATAGGTCCTATTACTGATAAGTTGAGAGCTCGATGGCGTCGTTGCGCGTGTCATTATAACCGAATACGCAGGTCAAACAACGTCGACCGCAGCATGTCAATGGATGGGTTTATCCATTTCGAGTTTCTCCGTGCTCGGAGGGCACGTTAAGCCGTCGGTTCCGGCTGTTGTCGATAGATGGCAGTCGTTAACTTAAGTCAGTGGCCCTCGGGTGGCTTGAAAACACTGGCCCCGCCAATGCGCATTTGAGCAGCATGGTGGAGTATGGTTTAAACCCCATCGGTTAAAGGGAGACCCGTATCCCTGCAGTGGGATGAGTAAGGGTTGATGTGATGACTGATTACATGAGTTACTGAGTACATTTCCAAATTGAAACTAGAAACCGGCGAGCGTGCATGAGAAGAGCAATGAATGTTAAAGAAGCGAGTGAGATATGTAAGGATCGAGTCACGTGGCGCTCGGTTCTCTCTGCCTACCCCGCAAGGGATTTGGCGTGAAGTTATAGATAGATAGATTTCCAAATTAAAATTTAGTGAAATCGGGCACATTTGTTTATACAACGCATACGACATACAAGCATACGGCCCTGATGTAGAGCGGTTACCGTAGCCTATGAATGCTTGCAATACATTAAGTATCGCTCGCGCGATGCCACCTTTGCTACTAACACAGTAACTTCTTAGGAGCTCACCGGCGACCTCAATCACACGCAGAAAGAAACAACCCTCCAGGTTATTTGGCTGCGCTCTTCTGTATGGTGAAGGCACTTCCCCAGACGGGCTGCTTAGGTGCACCTTACCTCAGTTATATTATAACATGTTCTTACACACAAATGTTTGCTCTGTGATGATAATCGAACCCAAAAGGTTGGTGTTGATGTAGCGTTATTGACTACGCCACCGAGATTGTAAAAAATCATCAGTGTCAATAAAACGCGCAAAGGTATAGGTATATAAGGTATTTGTTACAGAACATTACTCATAAATATAACATAACTTTTAATATAATCGGTCCTCAATAGTGTACTTTCTAGACCAATAGAGCTGGGCTTGAGTAATGCCCATAATAACGTAGGACCCGTGCGGTGTAGCCCATTGTCATGCGTTCTCCATCGTCGTTGTCCCTGAAAACGGACAAAATTTGACCATTAACATCTGTTTTTATTTTGTTTCTTGTTATGTACTAAGTACATCTACCTCATTCCTACTGCGAAGCAGTGTGTTTTCATCTATCATGCAACTCCACTAGCAAGAATTAAATACGCGGGGGGTGGCTACACCCCCGGAGCCTTGCCCGATCTCGAGGCTCGCAGCGCAATTCGTAAAAAACAATGCCGATCTGACATTATGGATCTCTACAGACTATATACATGAGGTAGTTAACCAAAGACAAACTCGAGCTATTATCATGAACAAATTGTATCAAATGTACTTAATGATATTTGTAATGCAACCTTAAATTTTATTAATACAATTTTTTTTTAATGACGTGATATTTATGATTTGCATACCTGCTATCAGGCTTAATACACGGCACAGTATATAAAAATAAGACCTTTATGTAACTGTATTAGCAAATAAATGATTATAATTATTGAGATTTTATTTTCTTGTGTGATCAATTTTCATTCTATCCCGTCTTTCAAATTATATCTCGGAATCTCAGACCACTTTTTCAAAATGAATGGAAAAACTTGGCGTTATTTATGTCTAAAACATCACGTGAGGTAGTTAACGTAGAACTAGTGGATATAATATATACTGGTTTAAGTAAGGCCTTTGATTAAGTAGACCCTCTCTCGGATTAGACCGTAGTCTGCCAAAATAGTCCATTGTGTACCTATACACGTGATCAAAGGGTGTTACTATTAATAAAGTCACATATTATGTATACGTGACTTTATTCCCGGCATAATCTCCACAAACACAAAGGAAGCAGTCAAATGTCAGATATATCACATGTTACTTACGGTAACGCTTGAAAACTTTCGTTTATTGCACTAAATCAATTTTCATCCGAGTTCATGATGTCATCATCATCATATCAGCCGAAGGACGTCCACTTCGTCCGTCCGTCCACCCTTAGACTTCCACAGCGATCGGTTCTTTGATGCTTGCATCCATCGCCTCGCTGCGATCTTCACAAAATTCTCGGTCCATCGTGTGGGGGTTCGTCCTACGTCGCATTTTCCGGTTCGTAGTCGCCATTCGAGAACTTTTCTGCCCCAACGGCCATTGTTTCTCCGAGCTATGTGGCCTGCCCACTGCCACTTCAGTTTGCTGATCCTTAGAGCTACGTCGGTAGCTCTAGTTCGGCTACGGATGTGCTCAGTCCTGAATCTATCTCGTAGAGAAACTCGGAGCATGCTTCTCTCCATAGCACGCTGTGCAACCTTAAGCTTCTGTATAAGGCCCATAGTAAGGGACCACGTTTCTGTGCCGTAAGTCATCACTGGCAACACACTGTAATCGAAGACTTTCGTCTTGAGACATTGAGGTCCCTTCGAGTTGGATTCGAGAGAGACCTATTTCTCGAAGTTGGATCTGGCTGGACTGTCTATTCTAGGTAGACATATTCATCAACAACTTCGAGAACAGAGTTCCCAACTGAAACTGGAGTGGGTACAACGTTTTAATACTCACTCGTTGGGAAGCTCCGTCGAGATCTCCACGCATTGTGTTCAAGGTCTCCAGCAATTTCGCCACGATTACGATATAGATTTCATGGTGTATCTATATATTGATAGGTAAAGATCAAGTCAGTCTAATTTTTTTCTCCTCCGTTTGTTAATAGATTTATTGTAATTTTTTATTTATTTAGTGTCATAGAGCAGTGATAGCCCAGTGGATAAAGAACCGACCTGTTTATCCGACGGCCCCTGGTTTAAATCCTGGGGTGGGCCACATCAACTCTTACTCATCCCACTACAGAGATACGGGTTTCCCTTCAACCGAAGCGGTTTAGAGCATACTCCACCATGCTGCTCAAATACGGATTGGCGGAGTTATGTCATGACTGGTGTGGGCATGTATCACAAAATTTGTGTTTTCGTATTTATGTCCATATTTGTTATTATCAATTGTACGACGGTGAAGGAAAACATCGCGAGGAAACACGCACGTCCATGTATTTATATTTCGAAAGCCGTTCAATTTAACCTAAGAACGTGAGAAAGAATGACCCGAAGAAAGTTTTTCTCTATAGGTTGTTGGAGAAAATCCACATGCTTCTATTTAACCAACAAGTAACGTTTTAACCAACTGCCTACTTTGTACTTTGATCTTACATGTTGAGAGTCTCATGGCATGGCCAAAACTAAATGTATTTATTATACTTGTATTGACATCTGTAACGAAGTCTATGGTATTTTGTGTTTGACGTTTTGTTCTCGTCTGTTAGTACTTTCTATTAAACAACATGGCACCAACTTATTTAATTTTAATCCAAAAAAACTTCAACCATCCCTCCGTATAACTTATTCATCGCTCAGTTGTGCAAGTCTAACGGCAGTCGCTCTATATAAAAATCGGTATCATAGCGACATCCTAAGGCACTTTTAAAGAATGTAGCCTTACGGATGCGTTTAATCCAAGTGCACACAGAACTTAGCTCTGACCACCGGCCAGTTCTGATCGAGTTCGGGCAAACCACTGACTTACCGACAGACGAGGACACCAGACGGGTAACGGACTGGCGAAAACTCAAAAGAGTGCTCGCACAGACTTCCACACCCGAACTGGAGCAAGTACCCGAACAGATTCTCACAAATGACGAGACCGACCTTGCGATCGACGCCCTCACTAGCCACTTGCAAACGGCAGCTAACAACTGCTCCAGAGAGGTTTCAACAGCCGACTTAGCTCGGCGTTGGGAACTCCCTGCTTACTTGCGAGAACTAGTATCATGACTCCTGTCCCACCGAACAGAACCGTTCTCGGATGCGCTATTTACAACGCCAAGTAAAGAAGCACATCAAAGAGTTCAGGGATGAACGGTGGGCCAACTTTGTTGGAGAAATTAAGCCCTCGCACACGGCGTACTGGCGAGTTGCTAAATCTCTCCGTTCCGACCAAATCACCCAATGCCCTCCCCTGACGTTCGATGATGACGAAAAGGCTGAATGCTTTGCAGACAGCCTGGAGAGCCAATGCTCTCCTAGTCTAGAACCAACCGACGACGAACACGTGCAGATAGTTGACTCCGAGGTGGAACGAATCCTCGCGACACCTCCCACGATCCCCCTCGAGCCTACAACGGTTGAGGAGGTCCAAACGATCATCAGGGACCTTCGGAGCCGGAAAGCTCCCGGAGCTGACGGCATCACGAATTCGGTCCTCCAACTCCTCCCAGGCCCCCTGATAGTCCTTCTCGTGGCGATATTCAACGCCGCTCTTGCGAACTGCAGATTTCCAGACTCCTGGAAAGATGCAGACGTAGTTGGCATCCCCAAACCAGGCAAATGCCTGAAGAACCCCGCCTCTTACAGGCCCATTAGTCTCCTCAAATGCCTGGGGAAAGTCTATGAACGCATCATAGCCATTCGTCTCAAAAAGTTCATTGAACTTAGAGGCATTCTCATAGACGAGCAGTTTGGGTTCCGTCCCAAACACTCGGCAGTCCACCAAGTGCACCGCATCACGGAGCACGTCCTCTCCAACTTTCAAACAGGGCGCCATACCGGTGCCCTGTTTTTCGACGTAGCGAAAGCGTTTGACAAAGTGGCACAATGGCTTAATATATAAGCTACACCAAATGGAAGTGCCAGACAGTCTCGTGCACATCTTACGAGACTACTTGTCAAACCGCTCCCTCCGCGTCAGAGTCCACGGCACTCTCTCGAGGCCGCATCCTATCCGAGCCGGGGTCCTATCCTATACACGTTGTACACCAACGATGTTCCCAAGACTCCCTTCGTGGAGCTAGCCCTCTTCGCCGATGATACGGCACTTTACACTTCCGAACGAGCCAAATCCAACATATCGGATAGGCTCCAGAGAGCGGCTAACGCTCTAGGCGAATGGTTCCGACGTTGGCGAATCGAGGTGAATCCGGAGAAAAGTGCCGCAGTGTTCTTTTCTCGGAATCCACAAGGCCTTACGAGACCCGATTCCCAACCTAGGACCGTGCGCCCCATCTCATTGTTCGCCCGACCCATCCCATGGGTCGAGAAGGCCAAATACCTAGGTGTCATCCTAGACTCCAGAATGACGTTTGGACCTCACATCACCGCTGTTAGGAACAAAGCCGCGTTCTACCTAGGCCGGCTCGCTCCGATATTCAGGAATCGTAGAATGTCACTTAGAAATAAGTGTACACTCTACAAAGCCTGCATCCGCCCCGTTCTCACCTACGCCAGCGTAGTGTTCGCACACGCTGCGCGCTGCCATCTGGCTAAGCTCCAGATTATCCAAAACCGGTTTGCCCGCAATGCAACCGGCTCCCCTCACTACCTCAGGGTCGCAGATCTCCATCTTGACCTTGAACTCCCTTCCATCATTAGTTTCATGAAGAAAGCGTCTAGGCGCTACTTCGAAACTGCCTCCCAACACCCCAACCCATTGATAGCCCGCGCTGTCAATTACACCCCGCGGATCGACGCCCGGGGGTTCCGGCGCAGACCGCGAAATTCACTCTTTGATCCCGATGATCGCATTACTGTTGCGAACGCCCCCTACCTCTCCCCCTCCAACCCCAACACTCCAGACACACACCGCGCTCGGCGGCTCCGGGCGCGAAGAGTAAGGACTTCTGCGCGATACACCAGGTACCGGTAGCCCAGGTGCCTGGGCGCCTCTCTCCGTCAGGCCCTTCAGGCACGAACCCGCGTGTTCGATTAGATTCTCCAACGACGTCCTGAGCCGAGGTCCGACCCCTCTCGGGGGCCCTTAGGCTGTCGTTTAACTTTCTTTTTTAGGCTGTGGCGCCTCTAGTCCGGTGACGTAGTAACAGCCCACTCGGGGCTAACTACATAGTCAGGTCAAAGAAAAAAAAAAGAAAACGACATCCTAAGGTTTAGGTAGCGAACGACTAACTTAATAAGAAACGGGATAACGCTAAGAAGAAGAAGAAGCTATTTAGTGTCATGAATAAAGACTAATTTGACATAACAGAAAATATATTGGAAACATCCAAATTGATACATGTTTTCCTCAATATTTCCATAATGATCGTCGCCGAATTTGATCATTGCACAGTGGTCCCGTAGTAGGTCATAGGGCCCTAATTACGATGCTTGAATTGTGCTGTTGATACCTCGCCTAAACACTTACTAGTAATGCTACTTGAGGGTATAAAACGAATTGTATTTAATTATTTGCTACATTTATTGTTGTGTATCGGAAGTAAGTGGATCGAATTTATCGCCATTAGCATAATTACCAAATACTAATTAACCTAATACGTGACGCGTATTTTCCGCGAATAAATCATTATTAACTTGTTGTTTTGCAACAGATATTCAAGTTGATGGTACCTATTAAGTGTATTATGTACTTTTTTGTTATTTTTAATTCTTTATATTTTTGTAAATACGTTGCTACGTCGAAGCTATTAAATTGTTTTTTTTTTGTTAGGGTTCCGTACCCATAGGGTAAAACGGAACCCTGTCTGTCACCAGGCTGTATCTCATGAACCGTGATAGTTAGACAGTTGAAATTTTCACAGATGATGTATTTCTGTTGCCGCTATAACAACAAATACTAAAAAATAGAATAAAGTAAATATTTAAGGGGGCTCCCATACAATAAAAGTGATTTTTTTGCTCATTTTTGCTCGATATTGATAACGGCAACAGGTAGACGCTTGAAATATTCACAAAATATTTAGTTATATATTCACTTTAAGAATAAATAATTAAATTAAAATAAAACAAATATTTAAGGGGGGCTCCCATACAACAAACGTGATTATTTTGCCGTTTTTATAGATAATTGTACAGAACCCTTCGTGCGCGAGTCCTACTCGCACTTGGCCGATTTTTGTAATTTCTCTTTACTAAAACTTTTAACTACTTTGCTCTAATATTGCACATATGCTTTTTATATGAAAATGTTTAGCAACGTTACGTGCTTATTTTTTTTTTTAATTTGCCGCCATTATTTGCGAATCTGAGTCGTACTGAAGGTCTACGTCATACATCCAATCGCGTAGCACTTACTACGAGATATTTATTCTTTTAAAATTTGTATTGATCTGATTATTTTTTGTTTAGGTACAACTTTAATGTGTTATTTTACAATGTTTGTACAAGACACTTGGCTGTCTATTGAGGACAGTAAATCTGACGGTGACAGATGTGGACGAATCTTTCAAACTCTGATGCAGTTGCTGCCAGATGTTGAAAATATGTATACTGACGAATTGTAAATTAGGATTTCGAATCTTTGTAAAAGGTTCGTGACTTATTGGAAGCAAGTCCAGCGATCACATTTTCGAATGATGAAGTGTAGTTTGCGATATTTCAACTGTGGGTTGCCGCAATACCCAGCAGCCGGCGATTAATGATTTTACTTCCACAAATTGCCACCAGCACAGAAAATACTTCATGGACTGCAGCAAGTGGTCGAAACGAAGGAGGTTAGCCGAATTAGCTAAGGTTTCTTTTTTTTTTTTTTTTGGATAGAAATTAATACTTACACCCCTGCCATGGGCAAGGCGATTTAAGCAACAATATGTACATGTTAACACTCATTTTTAAAAAAAATCCTTATAATATAATAAATACACATTCATACATCATACTCTCTTTCATTCCGCAATTCATTCTTCCATTCATCATCTTTCAATTTCATTTTCTAAAATTTGATTTTGCCCATTTTAGAACGTCGGTGAAGCGATAGTGGCTGTTTCCAAACTTCCCTCCCCATACTGCATCAGTCCAGCCACGGGCGACAGAGAGCTTCACAGCTCCACCTAGCCACCGCGATCCCTGCGGCTATACAGAGTATAGCCGAGGTATACAGCATTAGTCCTAGGTGGAGCTGCTCTGCTTATTCCGATCTATAGTAGCCGTGGCTAGACTGACGCAGTATTTTAAAAATTTTGCTCGAGTTTTCCCCATCACTATTTCGGAGACTGTAGTTTCGGTGTTATTGAATTGTTTCGGTGTTATTGAAATGAATGAAAAGTGAATTAGCTAAGGTAGACAAATTAAGGTAGACACATCGAAGGAGGTTAGCCGAATTAGCCAAGGTAGACAAATTAAGGTAGACAAAACGAAGGAGGTTAGCCGAATTAGCTAAGGTAGACAAATTCCACAGTAAATTCTTTGCTGTGTGATTCCAGCCGATCTAACACCACTTTCATGGAATTCAACGCTGACGAAGTTATGACCTTTAATGAATGTAGCTAAGCTGACTAAACATCAGTATTTGTTATTAATGCTTATTATTTATCAGTGGCTATAGTTAATTAACGGATGCTTATTTGAGGACAACGCTTATTTTTATTTGAATGAATTAATATTATTTTAATGTAATCTAGTTATTTTCTATTATGTCACGAGTTTTAATCCCGGCCATTTGATAGGCGTGCGCGGGGATATGAAACCAACGCGTAGAGGCCCCTTCTAAAAGAACGATGTAATCTATGAAACCCGCCGTGACTTGCTTCAGGGGATATTAATGGGATAATATACCCATGAACAGGTCACAGCAGGTATTGGGACTATTGGAAATATGTCGGAAAAAAGCGGGCTATTAAAACGAGATCCGGAGGTTTTATTGGAACTGGGCCATTGCAGAAGAGGGGCGGACGCCTGCCGTAACTATCATTATTATTATTCATCTTTATTAGTGATAATATAGTTTATAATATGTTTTATAATTATTTTTATAAAATTATACTATTGCTTATACATTAGCATGAATTTTAATAGCTATCAGCTGGGAGAAATCCATATGACCGTCTTTATTAGAGCACCGTACCACTGTGTATTTGGGCGAACACAAGTACTTACTCATAAATATGTAAATTATTGCTAGAAAATAAGGACATACATTTTTTATACAATGGCAGAATATACAAGCATACGTCATGCCTGGTGTAAAGTGGTTACCGTAGGTTATTGTTACTTGCATCACAGGAAGTATCTTACTGTTAACTTCAGTAATTTTGCAGGAACAGAACAAACCTCCAGGCGGCTCTCTTTTTAGGAATAATTTAACTCTTTGCTGACACGTATAAGTACTTCGATTTAAAACTACGGAATCAGCATAGTTCTTTTGTTATCGCGTTAATGTTAATACTTGCACTTATACAGATTCCACTTCATAATTTTATTTAATAATAATTTTTACCGACCGGTTTCGCCTTTACGGCATTATCAAGGTATTTTATATAACATATGGCGGTACCGTGCAATCAGTGATAGTGGGTATTGTGGGTAATCCACAGAGGTTACTACTGGGCAGTGTTGTCACTTTATAATTTTATATTGAGTTGTGGGATAATTTATGACAGTTGGGTCTAGTCATTGGTATTTGAAATGTAATAATAGAAATTCAAATGAAATTAATTTAAGTAATCGAAATAAAATAAGAATAAAATAAAAATAATAATCAAAGTGTCTAGTGTCAGCAAGTAAGGTAATCAATTATAATGTCACGAACTATTATGATTTAAATAAATAATAAAATATATTAAATGCTAATAGTAAATTACATCCGGAATAATTAAATAAATGTCAAAAGGTAAAATAATTTAATAGGGGAGAGGTGTTAATATCCAATTGTATATTTAAGGCCCTGGGTGCGTCTTGATGCAACAACCTATTAATTTCTAAAGCCTCCAGGGCATTTAATTTCTTTCCTTTATCACATATATGGAGGGCTTTAAAGTTTGTTTGGTGGTCAAAGCTTCTTTGCAAAGCATTCTTTTGTTATATTATGCAGATGGGGTTCAGGAGGGCAGTCCTCCCGAGCACCCTTTCACGAGTCGACGAGAGCCATCGCCATGTTCCACCATGTTGAGGGGAACACGGCAGCCCGACAGACGACGCCGCCGCCCGCTTGGACACTTTTGTGAGGGTGACTCGCTCGCCTCTCTAGACCCCACCCTCATTATATTACTTACTAGATGTTAATATTTACTATACTTATAATTTTTCCTTGCCTCCCAGTATGTCGTGAATATTTATTTTACGATTAATTCGACGTCTTGCATCCATTGGTACTCTAGGGGTTTTTATTATACAACATCAAGAAGCATACAAGTATACGGTCCACGTGATCTAAAGCGGTTACCTTAGCCTATAAACACTTGCAATACATTCAACATCACTCGCTAGAGGTACTTCCCGAGACGGGCTGGTTTGATGCGTCCTACCTCTTTTAAAAACATCCGGACCAAGACAAACAGATATGTTCATACACACAAATGTATGTCCTCAGTGGGTAGTACCTCCACCTCAAATAACAACTCCCTAAGTGTGTTGTTGTGTTCCTGTGTATGAGCGAGGTCACAGGAGCGAAGTGTTAGCAGCAGAGGAGGCATCGCGCGAGTGATACTTCATGTATTACAAGCATTCTTAGGTAACCGCTTTGCATCAGGTGGGCCGTGTGCTTGAATACCTTCCGACGATGTATAAAAAAAACCTGGCACGCGCATCTATCCAGCATCTATTCTAACGATCACTTTGACATCAATGGTGGTAGGTTCGATCCCGGAATATTACGAACATGTATACACCTACAAATTTCTTCTGATTATATTGCCTTGATCTGCACGCTTTTATCTATTTAATGTATAATATGTTTTTGTTACCCTGTCAGAACCCGTTATATACGTTTTCCCATACATTTCGCGGTCGGATTCGACCACCCGGGTTTCGACGGGAAGAATTGTGCTTAGTAGAGACTTCGTGAAAAATTTTCAATACGAATATCTGAAATAGTTTTTTTTTATACTACGTCCGGAGGCGTACAAGCATAAGGTCCGCCTGATGTACAGCGGGTACTATATCCTATTAACGCTTGCGATATATTAAACATCACTCGCGCGATGCCTCCTCTACTGCTTACACAGCAACTCCTTGGGAGCTTACTGGTGACCTCACGCACACGCAGGAACACAACAACCCTCCAGGGAGTTGTTATTTGGCTGCGGTTTTCTGTGAGGTGGAGGTCCTTCCCCAGACGGGCTGCTTTGATGCACCCTACCTCTCTTAAAACATCTAGACCAAGACAAACAGACATGTTCATGCACACGAATGTTTGCCTTGTATGGGAATCGAACCCACGAGCGTTGGTGTCAAAGTCGCGTCATTCACGACTGAGCCACCGAGCTCGTCAAGATCCAAACATTCTTTTTTATCTCGGAAAACAAAACAACCTATACCACACGACGAGCTCGGTGGCGCAGTGGTGAAACGCGTTGTTACGCTACTTTGACACCAACGCTCGTGGGTTCGATTCCCACACAATACAAACATTTGTGTGCATGAACATGTCTGTTTGTCTTGGTCTGGGTATTTTCTATGTATAATAAGTATGTATTTACAAAAATAAAAATGTATTTACGTATGTTTATCAGTTGTCTAGTACCCATAACACAAGCTTCGCTTACTTTGGGGCTAGGTGGCGCTGTGTAATTTGTCCCACAATATTTATTATTATAATATTATTATTCGTGTGTACGGCTTGTTATCCGGATGATTCCCGCACTTCGGTGTGTACAATTAGTGGACAGTGATAAATGAAAGCACTGTGAATAGAGTAAAGAAATCATCTGGGTCTGCAAAAAGACACAAAACGCTGAAAGATGGGATACGGAGCCCTAGTCCTCCGCAGCCAAAAGGAGGAAAGCGTGGCTGGTTTCTATATCATCTTCGCACGTATCGTTCCGTCGATGCTGGAAGGTGGAGTGAAGTGTTAAAGATGCGAGTGATGTATATAAAGACGTGAGTCGCTCGATATTCTCTGCCTATACGGCAACTGGCGTGAATTTTGAGATAGAAATTTATACGTAATTTATTTCCATTAATTCTGTATAGCCACCAATTTAGGTATGTACAGAAATAATGGCGGTTTAATTATTCCTGAACAATTAAGTTGTCTAAAAAGGTTTACTTGTGTACAGAAAGTCTACAAAATGGTAGATAGTTATTGCGGGCGTCCGGTCCCCATCAGTTCATTTTCTTTATACAACGCCGGGAGGCATTCAAGCATACGGCCCACCCGATGTAAAGCAGTTACCGTAGCCTATTAACACTTGTAATATATTAAGTATCACTCGCGCGATGCCTCCTTTGCTGTTTACACAGCAACTCCTTAGGAGCACCTAAGGAGCTTAGGACTGGTGACCTCACTCATACGCAGGAACACAACAACCCTCTAGCGAGTTGTTATTTGGCTGTGGTTTTCTTTGAGGTGGAGGTACTTCCCCAGACAGGTTTGGTATTTGCGGTCGGGATTTGCGATCGTCTCCAAATTCGTCGCTTATAGGTATATATTTTATTTGACGTCCTTAAGCATGTACCTACTACGAGTACTTTATATTATCGAGGCATCTACGTGTTAAATGCATATAGCCTTCTCATACCAAATGACCGGGTAATTAACCTAACCGGGTAATTTTGGGAAGTTGTTTGTTCTGGAGCTCTGCCCTCCAGTAGATTGGGTCATTGCTCCGCTCCAGTGGGTGCCCTGCTTTGTGATATATATTTCTGTACTGTACACATTTTCATAAAAGTAATAAAAAATGTTACAAATAAATAATAATAGATTATTCAGAACCTTCCGAGAAGAGTTTCGAGTGTAACTAATTATATACTTGTAAGAAAGCGAAAATTCGGGAGATGGTTTAAGCTGCTGAGGTTGAAGCATGAAGGAAATAACCTATGGAGAACCGATCAAACCAATTTGCGTAATATCTCAACTCAAAGCTGCGGGTAGGGAAAGTAGAACGCGTAGTACTTATTAAATTGGTTACGGAACATAATCGCATCACTTATCGTCTTATTGGTCAGTAGGCTCGAATAGCTGATATATTTAGGCGTAAAAACACTACGTTTTGGTGAGTCAGTGGTGCTTTTATACGTAAGTTTTCACGCTAAAGTTAATAACAATCGAGATAAAGTGAAAATTCTACTTCGTTGCGTTTTTGTAGATTATCTCAAAAACTATTGATCATACGAAAAAAATTGTCAGAACCAAAGTTGCAGAGAATTAAATGTGCAGCAACTTTGGTCCTTAATGGGATAGGCCCACCACTCATACCCACCACTGTGTCTCCTGTGTAGCCAGAATTAACAGCGACGACCACAAAAAGGCAATGAACAGTGAAGTTCATTGCTGTCCCGGGCTTTAAACTACAGCTGCCTTGGAACTCAACACGAATTTAATCAGAAGAAATTTGTAGGAGTAGGAAGTTTTGGAATTGACTTTTGAACTTTGGTCCTTAGCGAAATTGTATAATTTTTGTAAGAAGGTAAAAATAAAAGAGATGTTGGCTAACGCACCGGCGAAATTTAGTCGACATTTTGAATTTAGATTACTAATGACCCCGCTAAAGATTAGTGTAATAAAATTTCTGCCAGGATTTTTTTCACAGTTAAAATCTGAGGCGAATGGGCTACCAGTGCAAAAGCAAAAATCAAGAAACCATGCGAAGAAAACAAAATATGGTATTGTCTTAGGTTTTCGCGATTGTTACACATTGAATTAAACAATTTTTAACGGAAGTATCGCGTATTTTATTTATTTTGTTGAACCTGACGTTTCGAACGCTTTGCAGCGTCCGTGGTCGCAGGAAGACTAGTCAGGAAGACTAGAAGACTAGTCTTCCTGCGACCACGGACGCTGCAAAGCGTTCGAAACGTCAGGTTCAACAAAATAAATAAAATACGCGATACTTCCGTTAAAAATTGTTTAATTCAAAACAAAATATGATCCGACAAGCTTGCTAGCCGTGGATGTGGTTTACGCGGAAATCAGCTGTAAACGAAGGGTCCCGAAACCGTGGACCGTAAAGAGGCCAACTAGTCGTTCTCTTTACGACCGGCTAATCGGCTAGTGGGCCAAAGTCATAGTCGGCACATCTCTAGTTATTTTTATGAAAATTCCACGGATTGTCTCGATGATGTATTATATATCACCTTTGTTACCTTTGTTTGTTGTCCATGGTCGCAGGCCAGACTAGTCTTCCTGCGACCACGGACGCTGCAAAGCGTTAGAAACGTCAGGTTCAACAAAATAAACAAAACATGCGATACTTCCGTTAAAAATTGTTTAATTCAATGTGTAACAATCGCGAAAACCTAAGACAATACTATATATTACCTGTCAATATCAAATTTCTTAAGGTTCTAAACAACGTGTTTAGCTCCGAGATGTTGTTAGAGAAAATCATTAGTATCAGAGGAGGCAAGGCCAACTGAATACAGAATACGTGGGCTGTGCCGTAGCAACGCACCATATGGCGTTGGCTTTAGTACGTTACGCCGGGATTAGAGCGACGTGCCGCAACGCAGTTTGTTAATTGGATTGAGCATTATAATTTACATCTTAAGTACATGACGGTAGACATGGATACTCTGTGATCAGAATACATAATGCGTGTATAATGAAGAGAAAAGGAGTTGATATTGGTTGGCAATTTAGCATGTGGTTCGCAAAACGTGGAGTGGTTGTCGACAGTGGATTAAACCGCGATGGTGGGCTGCCATGGTTTTGTATGCTCTAATTTAAGGTACGATCTTATTATGTGGAGGAATTCAGTTGATATCAATCGGGTTTTTTTAATTAAATATAAAATATATAAGAGCATTGTGTGAGACCTTCTGAACCTTACCATATCAACCCTTACTCACTGCAGGGATACGGATCTCCTTTCAATTGAAGGGGTTTAGAGCATACTCCACCATGCTGCTTTGGCGGAGGCCAGTATTTTCAGTCTACCCGAGGGCCACTGACTTAGCTTAACGACTGTCATCTATCGACAACAGCCGGAACCGACGGCTTAACGTGCCCTCGGAGCACGGAGAGCTGATGATGCCTCGTGGAGAGGCGAAACACGTGTCGCAGTGATGACCAGGCCAGTCGTGGTAGCGACGGTGGTTTCTGTTCCAGATGGCGGACGACCGCAGCAGCCGAGGCAGAGACTACCGGAGCAGCCACGGCAGCGTCGGCATGTTGCATCTACTAACAGTAGTAGTAAGCAGGTTAGATCAAATTGCATGTAATGCTACATTGTAGTGGATTCGATTCTTACACAGGACAAACATTTGTGTGCATGAACATGTTTGTCTGTCTTGGTCTGGATGTTTCCACGAGAGGTATGGTGCATCAAAGCAGCCCATCTGGTGAAGTACATCCACGTCACAGAAAACCGCAGCGAAATAACAACTCCCGGGAGGAATGTTGTGATTCTGCGTGTGCGTTGCCAGTGAGCTCTTAAAGAGTTGCCGTGTTGGCAACGCGCGAGTAATATTTAATATGTTGCAAGCAATCGTAGGCTACGGTAACAGCTTTACCAGGTGGGCCAAAAAGGTGCACAATGCCGGTGAGCCAGTTACGCATTGATATTACATGGATTTGTTTTACAAGCAATTAATTTGATCTGAACTACTTGTATTCTTCAGCTACCGATTAGTACTTCCGAAGTAGTGCCGGCCGGCACACACCCACTACCGTTAGCCAAATAACAACCACCTAGAGGGTCGTTGTGTTCCTGCGTGTGAGTGAGGTCATCAGTAAGCTCCTAAGGAATTGCTGTGTTGCAAGCGTTTATAGGTTATGGTAACCGCTTTATACCAGGCGGGCCGTAAGCTTGTATGCCTCCCGACATTATATGAAAAAAATATATATATTATATACTATATTTAGTTGAAGCTCGACTGGAGATGTTTCCAGCTGCCACTATTGCATCTCAAGTTGATATTTGATTAATATCAACTCAGAGGCAATAGTAAAAAAATGTTTTGCGAGTGATGTCTGAGAATACAATGTCGAGAAAACTAGGAAGGGATATTAATGAATAAACGGATAATTTGTGATTATAACTTGCACGGCGGTGAAGCAAAACAATATATGCCTAGAAAGGTTTTCCCTCTAGGTTCCGTACATCTGACGGCGGTCGCTCGTTGTACAAATCAATATCTTCGCCAAATCCTCAGTAGCGGACACCAATCCCAATGGAATAGGAAACGGGAGCGCTAAGAAGAAGATTAAAAAGAGGGTCGCTAGCAGTCCAACATTGGTAAGTTCCCCTAAAGGGATGTTGTGTCTTTACGAGTGAGATGGTCAGTGAGCTCCTGAGGAATTTGTGCCTAAGCGGCTGGGGTGGCTACCCGCAAACGATACTTTCTGTATTGCAAGCATTCAACTTGGCGTCACTATTAAACCACAGAACTGATGATTCCGTACCGGTGTAGACAAGTTTCCTTTAAGCCACAACTTTGTAGAAGACTAAACAAAGTTGTGAACATACGTTGACTGTTTTAATTAAAGTTAACGGTGAACTTTAATTAATTTATTGGAAGTTAAAGACGTAGACATCTTGAACATTGCAAGTTAATTTATGATTTGATTATCTAATTTGCTGTATTACAGAACAAAAGATTCCTTGACGAAAGTTTGTATAATTTATAGCCGCCCCTTTCTCTGCATATCAACATTAGTTTTCTTTGTACAAGTGAGTAACAAACCAGCTTTTTTGTAAAAGACACATGTTTACATTGCTACGTACATACTATCTACAGAAAGAAGAAATAAAGAAAATTTATTTGCTTCAAATATTGGTACATTGACTTTGTTAATAAACACTAATTTCACTAGTTTTCGCCTGTATCAACATGCAAATTTATTTAAACCTATCAAATTAAATACATATATTACATTCAATTGCTTAACTCAGACAATCAGCATATCAATAATTATGATTTATCATTTAAAAATTCCGATATACTGTATTAACACTTGTGTACAAGTAGTTTTCTTATCTGTTATTTAAAGACTGACAAGGATAAGTCTAGTATGGTCTTTGGTAGTTTGTTAAATATTTGAATGGCCATCGGATAACAACTACAGACTGTGGTATAAGGTTGTAGACAAATTAAAGAATATTAGTTTATTTGGTATCTCCCTCGGCAGTTACTAAGCATACTTTTTTTTATCGAAAAGATGGATGTGAGTCTCTACAAATTGACACATTTCATAAATATACATGCACGGAAATGACAGCAGATTTAACATGATGCGCATACCTACTAAGTTATACGCATTCACGCACCCAACATCCGCACTCCAAGCGATCGTAGTTAGTGTCTTATAAATATTCTTTTTGTACTCGCCCTGCGTGCCAGGCGGTGTCAAGGGAATGAAAAGGAATCCGGCACTGTATGTAGCGGGGGTCGGGGGACACGTGGAATTCCCAAAAAAGTCACGGGGTTTTCTTTATCGGGGTGCATTCAGACGTGACTAATCATCGGATTCATCTGCCGGAATGCACCCTATTACTGATTCGTTAGGTCGACTGCCCTGTATGGACCAGGAATGTCTCGTGGAAATTAACGTGCTGTACGCATTTGGTGGTGCAGTGCCACGCACGTCCGAGATGGCCACAGGGCTCCTACTTGGCAGGTGACTGCATTTAGACGCGATTAATCCTCGGATTCATCCGCCTGATTGTAGTCAAAAGTCTGTACTACCTATATATTATGCGTATGTTATCTTCTTCACAAATTTTGCTGCGTAAATTTGTCCTCTTCCAATTATGGAGCGTCCGTCCGCTGCACTAACTTCCTTACTTTCCGTTTTTCTTGCGGGATTAAATTATACGGCAGTAGTTCGCTGCCGAAGACAGCCTGAGCGAAGAGTTCGTAGCTCGAGGGCTAGAGCCCGTGGAGCTTACATTTTTTGAGCTGTCCAATTACATATGTACATCGTGCACCCTCTCAGTAAATGAAGCTCTCACAAAGGGAGTTTGTCACATAGATATAAATTTAAAATACAAATTGCGTAAGTTTTCGAATAGCGTGAAAACTTGTTTACGCAGTTATCAACGCTTGATCAGTGTTTCAAGAGTCCACAGTCTACGAAAGTTTACCATTAAGTTGGCAGTGTGTCTGATTGCCCCTTTTATAATGTTACAATACATTAGTATCGAGATAACTCGATGCTCTAGGGTGACTTAAAAAAACTTGTAGTATCATAGGTTCCAAACCACAGTACCGTGTACCGTTTTTTTTATATACAATTAAATTGGTAAAAAAGCTTGCGGCCCGCATTAGATGGTAAGTGTTCACCGCAGTCTATTGACGCTCGCAACACCACGGGGATGTTACTCGCACGCTGCCAATCTTGTGACCTAAGGATGTTTAGTCACAGTACCCAGTAATTTCTCTGCCATATCTCACCCTTCAAACCGGAACACAGCTTACACAGCTATATAAATATATCTGCTTGGCGGTAGAAATAGGTGAGACAGAGGTACCCACGCAGACGACTTTTGTACAAAGTCTCCCTCTGGTAAACGATGTCAACGTATATTTGAAAACTTGCGTGCCGCCCCGTTTCGCACTGGTGATCTAGCACGGATGATCCGATCGCTTTACAAGATTACCCGCTGGGCTAATCAGAATATACCCTGAAAATTTCATGAAAATCGATACAACAGTTTTGGAGTCCATTTGGAACATACATACAGGCATCGAATTTTATACGTAAGAAGAATATTTAATTAAGCGGTTAACGTAGCCTATAGTACTTGTAATACATTAAGGATCACTCGCGCGATGCTTCTCTGCTAACACAGCAACTCCTTAAGAGCTTACTGGTGACCTCACTCCCACACAGGAACACGACAACCCGCCACAGAACTGTTGTATCTATCAACGTATAGCTCCATTCAGAGTGGTCTGGTTGAGTTTAACGCTCATGTACCTGTGGCGCCCGGCTCCTGAACAAATAATAAACTCGGGCAAGCTCGAGGAGGACCTCTATAAGGTTCCGATAGAAGAAAACAATGATTATTTCGGACGTAGCTTGTGAATTGTATACAATCTAGACCTTATTATAGTTTGTTGTTAAAAACAGTATATCTATGGCACATGATACACATAAATTCCAAGTTTGTAACTTGAGATGTGAGCAGAAACACGCCTTTTTGTCTTAGTCTGGGTGTTTTTAAGAGAGGTATGGCGAGAAGTGCCTCCACCTCACAGAGCAGCAGAGATGGCATCGCGCAAGTGATAATATATTTAATGTATTGTGAGCGTTCATTGGCTACGGTAATCGCTTTTTAATGCTTGGACGATTATAAATGAAGGCATGAAGGCATAACTATGGATGAGATCGAATGGTCGATACGAAGTTTGAAAAATGGAAAATCAGCGGGAATTGATCTGATCACAGCTAAGATGATCAAATTAGGTGGCACTTACGTCCGGGACGCCTTCTGGTACCTATGCAACCTATGCTGGAGAACTGGAAGGGTCCCAATGGACTGGAGACGCGCAGTCATCGTGCCCTTGTACAAAGGCAAGGGATCACGCATGGACTGCGCCAACTATAGGGCCATCAGTTTGATCAGCTTAGCAGCAAAAGTATATGGAAAGGTGATTGAAAGGAGAATGAGGGTGAAATCCGATGAAATGCTGTGGGACGCACAAGGAGGTTTCCGAAATGGAAGGGGATGTACGGATCAAGTTTTCTCGCTCCGCAATATCGTAGAGAAGCATCTGGCCATAGACCGGAAGGTTTTCTGCGGTTTTGTGGATCTTGAGAAAGCCTTTGATAGGGTTGTGCGAAAGGAACTGTGGGACATATTGCCGAGATATGGGATTGACGGTTCACTGCTCCGTGCTGTGCAGTCCACTTACAAGGATTGCTCAGCATGTGTGCGGATAGACGGTGGCATGTCACCCTGGTTTGATGTCAAAATTGGTGTCAAACAGGGTTGCATGCTATCTGCTAGGCTGTTTATCCTGTATCTCGATAGTTGTCTGCAGAGAATAAGGTCAACGAATGTGGGATTGCGCATGGGTGACCAAGTGGTGAACTGTCTGCTGTATGCAGACGATGCCGTGCTATTAGCAGATACACCATCTAAACTGCAAACACTGGTCACAGCGATGAAAGACGACTGTATAGAGAAAGGCTTACTACTGAATGCGAAGAAAACAAAGATAATGGTATTTGAAAGAGAAGAATCCAGAACTAATGTAAGGATTACGATTGATGATGAAGTGTTGGAACAAGTGGATGAGTTTGTATATCTTGGATGCGCTTTCAGCAGGGATGGAAGGTACACCGCAGATGTGGAAAGACGAGTGAGTGCTGGGAATAGTGTGAATGGAGCGTTGGGAAAACTTCTTGGCAGTAAAATCCTGAGCCAGAAGGCACAACTCGCTATACACAATGCAGTGTTGGTCCCAACGCTAACTTATGGAAGCGAGAGTTGGGTATGGCAGAAAGAGTATGAAAGTAGAATAAACGCGGTTGAAATGCGAGCGCTGCGCAAAATTTGTGGCGTAAGGCTCGTAGACCGTATTCGCAATGATGATGTTAGAAATAGAGTTGGTCTGAAAGAGAGCGTCGGTGTTAAAATAAGAAGGCATGCCTCTTCTTCCGATGGTTCGGGCATGTAGAAAGAATGCAAGATGAAAGAATGACGAAGCAGATATACAATGCAAAAGTGGAAGGATGTAGGAGCCGGGGAAGGCCAAGACTTACCTACCATGACCAAATTGGTCATGTTCTATCAGAAGGTGATGTCAGGAGCCCTAGAAACCGGCGTGCGTGCATGAGAAGAGCAATGAATGTTAAAGAAGCGAGTGAGATATGTAAGGATCGAGTCACGTGGCGTTCGGATCTCTCTGCCTACCCCGCAAGGGATTTGGCGTGAAGTTATAGATAGATAGACGATTATAAATGCTTGTAATACGTTAAGTAACACTCGTTCGATGCCACCTCTGCTGCTAAGATATCAACTCCTTAGGAGCTTAATGGTGACCTCAATTACACGCAGGAACATAACAACTCTCCGGATATGTTATTTAGCTGCGGTTTTATGTGAGGTAGAGGTACTCCCCCAACGGGCTGCTTTGATGCACCATAGCTCTCTTAAAAATACCGACACCAAGACAAACAGACGTGTATGCACACAAATGTTTATCCTGTGTGGACATCGAACCCACAAGCGTCGGTGACAAGGTCGCGTCATTAACCGAGCTCGTCAGAATCTGTCGTCACGTATTCCCAGACATCACCCCCAAAGTCTTAGTCGTCGGTGAAACTTAATGAAGGCGGACTTAATGTAATGTAGAGACCTTCGGCTCCAATTTAAAGGTCTGTTCAGCTATTGTACAAAGGCACGACTGAGGTCCCCTAGTGCATACAAAACATTTTCGTAATTACTACTATTAACTAAAGGTACATTATTACAAAGCACGGAGTCCTAGAACGTGACAAAAATAATGAAATTGAAATATGGAGTTCTGTGCAGGAAATTTTGCGCATTTCAGACGACCATTCGAAAAGCGCAATACTTTCAACATGGTAAATAGTATTTGCCACTTGCTATGGCATAGCCTTTAAATTTGTTTGTGCGTTATATCTTTATTGTACATAAACAAGGCTTCTCATTCGTCAGCGTCGACATTTAAGACTACTTAGCACACTTTTTACAATTCTTTTTAATCCCTATTCTCCTGAATACTCGAAATGTAAGTTTCAGTACCTTTGTGATTCTCATAACCGTCAACTTCGATCAAATGACACCCATTTACTCTTAATACCACTTTTCCGTTCGGGCTCATGTCTAATTCTTATACTCTACAAGCTTCACGACTCTGGAATGCGTTGCCTGAACCCATTAGAAACTCACCAAACAAGTTTACTTTTAAAAAGAAGTTACGTGCCTATCTTTTAGAGAGCCTGTCCAAGCAGTAGTCATCCAACGTGTGTTGTATAATTAGTATATATTATATGTATGTATTATTAAGGTCTTGTATGTATTATCGTAGTTATTTATTTACGTATTTTTATATTTATGTTAGGTGACCGTATAAAGAACAAATTCTTTATAGGGTCGATTATTATTTTATTTTAATTTTAATAAAAACCGCAATGGCGTTTTTCTCCACTCCCGATGGTTGACTGGTAGAGAATGAAAATAGCATTAAGTCCGCCTTTTGAACCAACTGTATTGTGGTCAATAAAGTATTAATTAAATAAATAAATAACACTGAAATACATTAAGATTCACAAAAAATAAAATTGGCAAAGGAGGACTTATCCGTATAGACTATCATCTTCTTTATTTATGACTTCCAAAGATTAAGTATGTATATACTATTATTATATTACTGATATTAAGTATGGATATACTTATGTTTGTATATTTATATTAATTAAATTAATAAGAATAAAATTTTCTTCCCTGCTAACCGTACCTTCTCTGTACGCTGATTCGTTATCTTAAGGTTGCCTTGAAAAGATTGCTTTTAGCAATAAGGCCGCCTTGTTGCATAATAAGTATTCATGTTTCAATATTTTTTTTAAAATAAATTTCCTGTAACAATTATTATGTAAATAAAGCTTATTCTATCTATCTATCTATTTATCTAATCTACTCCAGACAACTTTTGAGTGCCTAATCGAAAAGAAATTGTGTATTCATATATATACATATAATAAGCAGTTTTAAACTATAAAAGTTGTAAAATTGTATTATAATTAACAAATTTAAATAGTGTAACAAATGTCAAAGAAAGCGGGTGTTACAACAAACACAGTAAATATGGGAAAAGTGGAGAAGAAGAAAATTATCTAAGAAAATTAAGACCAAAGCTTGGCAAATTCCCAAGATCATCGTAGGAATTATTCAGACCCAACTTGAACAATCCCATGATATGAGACAATTTAATAATTAAGGAGAGTTCTTTAAAAAGATTTGCAGCATACCTACACCTTAAAAGATTTGCTGTACGTATTACTGATGTGGGTAGGTATGCCCGGATAAAGGTTCCATGGAGGAAGTAGACGATTATCAATGTCACGAAATGGGAACTTTTCACCCAAGTAATCAAAAACAGAACAGTTTAAAACAAAGGTTGAAACAAATGAACGGTGTGTGAAATTTTTAACGAAGTCTAACCTGATGCCAGCCGAATTGCTTATTGCTCTGAGACGTGGCCATATTTCCGCAGAACAAATGCGTACCTCACACAAAGATTTAGTGGTCAACTTTAATTTTGATTTACAATTCAGCAAGTGCTAATGGCTATTGTGGGAGCCCCAAAGCGAACGTGTTTAATTGGCCCTGTGGAAAAGTTTATCATAAGCAAGATACTTACGAGGTTTCGCGCGTCCTAATGCCCCTAATTTTAAGCTGAAACTAAATGCTACCTCGAGTTTTGTCTGTATTTTGTGATGATGACGTTTCCTCTACGTTACTTTTTCTTGTTATTGTTGTTGGGGTCACTCTCGTCAAGTCATCATTAGTAGGGAGTTGGTGCGTTGTTACCTGATATAAATTTGTTCTCATTGACCTTTAGATTGCTTTTTCTAAGCATTCGTTGTTTATACAACATCGGGAGGCATACAAGCATACGGCCCACTTGATGTAAAGCAGTACAGTAGCCTATTGACGCTTGTAATCACTTGCCCGGTGCTTCCTCTGCTGCTTACACAGCAACTCCTTAGGAGCTTACCGGTGACCTCACTCAAACGCAGGAACACAACAACACTCTAGAGGAGTTGTTATTTGGCTGCGGTTTTCTATTGGATGTACTAATCCAGACGGGATGCTTTGATACACCCTACATCGTTTAAAATACCCAGACTAGGACACACAGACATGTTCATGCACAGTAAAGTTGTAATGTGTGGGAATCGAACCCACGAGCATTTGTGCCAAAGTCGCGTTATTAACCGCTACGCCGCCGAGCTAACACATCGAGCTGCTAGATTATCTGCTTCTTCATCTATTTTTTGAATATTAGAGTAAGAACTACCTTGTAACTTCTAAGTTGTGTCCCATTGTGTCAGTTCAATACTTAAGACGATTTTTCTCTCCATTGATTTCTGTAATTCCGGGCAATATTGAAGAAAATGTATTGATAATGTCGCTGTAACTCGTCCTCACCCGAGGGAGCGTTTGTTTGAGATAAATTTATTTACCAACAACTCTCACTGAGTAAGTTTTAAACCATCCCTATCTTTATTGCGGTTTACACAGTGACTCAGACTGATTTAATTATGCGGGAGGCTTCAACGACCTCAAAATTAAATATTCGACAGCATTCCTTTGGAGCCCGAGGTGTATGTAATAATGTAGGTATGAAATAGCAAGTAGACACTTGCAACATCGTTGGTAGCATTCCTGCCGATCCTCTGATGAGCATCAAACGTTTTTAAAACTTTTAATAATCATTGTTTTCGCCTGATGAATATTGAAATCTTTAATGAAAATGGCTTTAAGCCCAGTACCAGTATTTAAATTTGTTTGTTGTTATTTGAAGTTAACAAAGTTGTTTGATTCAAAAAAATTGTTACGGATTGTGTCTCAAAAGCTAAATTAGTTAGGGATTTAGAATAGTCGTTAAGAATGTACAGACAACGGCGGATTAAGCTATACAGCTATGCACCTCATGTCGCCGCAGTGATTCAGTGATTTTTGCAATATCCAACTCCCACTTGGTATATTTTTTTATTTATATGGCGCTAGTTACAACTCATTCCCTCATAACATGATTGAAAGACAAAGTTCCCGATTCAGAGCAACAATGAATCGACCATTACAAACGAATTACTACAGTTTCTCTCGCGTTCACACCAGTATGATTATCCCAAGATATTTTAAATTTTGTCGAACCTTAACCGCTGACTTATGGATTGATTTATCTCGAGTTTCTCGGAGTGCACATAAAGCCGTCTTTCCCGACTGTCGTCGATAGATGACAGTCATTAAGTTAGTGGTCTTCGGGCGGCTTGGAATTATTGGTTTCCGCCAATCCGCAGTTGGGCAGCGTGGTGGAATACGTAGGTCACTCTATAAGTTTTGCGTAACTTAAAAAAACAACATGTTATAACCAAAATATTATGTTTATTGCTTTTCAAAATACTCTCCTTTACATTTTAAACATTTTTTCATGCGATCGAACCATTTTTTAAAACAGTAGGACCACAGATCTGAAGGCATGTTTTCTACGTGCTGATAGAACGCTATCACTGCCTCTTCGGAGTTGGTAAAAGTGAAATCTCTCATCAAATCTTTGATTTTGGGGAAAATACAGAAATCACAGGGTGCTAGGTCGGGGCTATGCGCAGGATGGGTAACGAGTTGTACTTTTTCGGAAGTTAAAAATGACTTTGTTTTGTTGGCCGTGTGTGAAGAAGCGTTGTCATGATGTAGGAGAACGCGGCTTTTTGGTCGTCTTTCGCGAACTTTTTCTAACACCCTGGGTAAACAAATGGTACCACTCATTAATTTTGCATTAACACGTAACGTACACGTAACACTCTTTTGATCTTCAAGTGGAATTGTGCAGATGGGACCCGTAGCTGAGAAAAAAAACGCGATCATTTTTTTACCAACGTTTCTCGTCTGCCTCACTTTTGTTGGCCTGTTCTCATTTTCAAACACCCATTCACAAGATTGCTGTTTTTTTTCGGGTTCAAAACAATAAATCCACGTTTCGTCTCCAGTGACAATGTCATAAACAGCATTAGAATGTCCGTGGTCGTACTTCAGTAGCATCTGTGAGCACCATTCCACGCGAGTCCGCTTCTGCTCCGCTGTCAGTTCATGAGGGATCCAACGACAACAATGTTTCCGAACTTTCAATTCTTCGTGTAAAATTTTCTGAATTTGGCTCATACCAATCCCCAATAGTTCTCGAGTTGTCTCATAGGTAATCCGCGGATTTTCTTCAATTAGCCGCTTAACAGTAGCCACATTATTTACGTTGACGGCAGTTGAAGGCCGCCCTTCACGAAATTCGTCATGTAAAGAAACTCGACCTCTCTCAAATTCAGCAAACCACCGCCTCACGGTGCTCAAAGAAGGTGAGTCTTGCGGAGAGAGAGAACTTTAAAAATCATAAAAAATCATCGCTCTAAAATCTTTTCGACTCAATTCCATTTTCGTTGCGTACGTAGAACTTTGATGTGTGATAAAAAACAGTTGACAAATGATTTCCCGCCAATTGTTTTTTTTATTACTAAGTAGGTTGCAACGTTTCAAAAAATATAACATTCGAAATTTAAAAAGTTCCGATTAGCTAGAAGTGCAAAACTTTTAGTGTGCCCCATGTATACTCTAAACCCCGTCGGTTG
This sequence comes from Pyralis farinalis, assembly GCA_947507595.1. Lineage (NCBI taxonomy): Eukaryota > Metazoa > Arthropoda > Insecta > Lepidoptera > Pyralidae > Pyralis > Pyralis farinalis. Next base: position 32,126,758 of record OX382274.1, on the reverse strand, counting down.
AAAGTAGGCCTATATTGTTGCAACAAGTAAGGATTGCTGTGGATATAATTGATATCTTTAAGTAACCCAATGGCATGTAATTTTTTATAAATAATGATCTTTTTCTTGACTTGATGAGCTCGGTGACTCACTGACTGACTGAATGACGCGACTTTGACACCAACGCTCATGGGTTCGATTCTCACACAAGACAAATATTTGTGTGCATGAACATGTCTGTTTGTCTTGGTCTAGATGTTTTAAGAGAGGTAGGGCGTATAAGCAGTCCGTCTGGGGAAGTACCTCCACCTCACAGAAAAACGCAGCAAAATAACAACTCCCTAGAGGGTTGTTGTGTTCCTGCGTGTGAGTGAGGTCACCAGTAAGCTCCCAAGGAGTTGCTGTGTAAGCAGCAGAGGAGGCATCGCGCGAACGAATGTGCTTTACAACCGGTGGGCCGTATGCATGTATGCCTCCCGAAGTTGTATAAAAAAAAGTGTCTAGAAAAACTTAGGGATCCACCTACGAACTCACTTTCTAATATATATAAATTTACTTTAACCACTTGTCATATAATACATCGAGTGGCAAACAAGCATACGGTCTGCCAGGTGTAAGGTGGCTGCCGTAGCTTATAGACGCTTGAAATATAGTTAGGATTGCTCGCGCAAAAGTGTCAACCTTCTCTGAACTTCACCCACTTAAAGTAAAACCCTCTTAAAATGAAGATTTTTTGAAACTTTTCTTTTATTTATTTATTTTGTACGTATTAACGTAACAAGTTTGCTTATTCTTTGAGTTATATCGGATCCCTTAGTGCAACAGGTATCCTCATTTCTGATTCTCTCACGCAGAGAAACCATTGTTACAAAGGCGGACTTATCCCTAATAGAGATTTCTTCCAGTCAACCTAGAGCTATTGATAAAAGTTTGCTTATTCTTTGAGTTATATCGGATCCCTTAGTGCAACAGGTATCCTCATTTCTGATTCTCTCACGCAGAGAAACCATTGTTACAAAGGCGGACTTATCCCTAATAGAGATTTCTTCCAGTCAACCTAGAGCTATTGATAAAATAACTTACATGGACGAAAGAATACACGTGTTACGGAATTGTCCCATATGAAGATCGCCGACGCAGCACATCATTATGCATCATTATATATCATTATGCAGAATATTGCGCAAATGCAGTAAAGCGCTGATACAGCAGCACGTGTTCGCATCGGCGGCCGGGCTCGCCGCGTCATCCAACTCCAACTCAGCCAATAATAGCACTTAACTCTATAAACTTGAAAGGCCTACGAGATATACAAGACAAGATCCCATCACAAAAGACTATGAAGCCAGATGTGGTCGCCACAACATCCCTGTACAACACTATGCTACCGCTACATGTGATCCTGAGTATCATCTCCATAATCGTTGCAGTCCTGACATACAAGAAATATACGAAACGAAGACAGAATCCGGAAACATCCAACGACAACCCAAAATTCGAGGAATCTCCAGAAATTACACCGGTATACAGCATCCCGAATCCTGCAAATAGACTACAGAACGCAACATTTTCACTAAACGCCTTAAAATAGTTGCGTTTCTAAGGGCGGAGGTGTTACGGAATCGTCCCATATGAAGATCGCCGATGCAGCACATCATTGCACACGGCACAGTTGCATGAATATTGGGCAAATGCAGTAAAGCGCTGATACAGCAGCACGTGTTCGCATCGGCGGCCGGGCTCGCCGCGTCATGGACTCGGCCACTTGGGATTCATACTTCGACCCATTCACATTTCTTTAAGTTAGTTGTAGTTTTTAATTGTGTTGCACTTTTTAATATTAAAATAGTTAATAAAATAATCGGTTTCTTTTGAGACCTCCGGCTGGCTAATCCATATTTCACGTACACCAATTCACTACAACAATATTATGAATTTCTTAAAGTAAGGTGGGTACATCAAGGATATTTGGGTTTTTGCTTTGGGACACGATGGCGCTGTCTAATTTATTGGAGATTATATTGTTTATCAACAACTTGACGCCAAATTTCTTGCGGAGTTGGCAGAGAGACCGAGCGCCTCATGACTATGTCCTTATACATCTCACTCGCTTTTTTAACATTCATGTCTCTTTTTATGCACGCTCGCCGGTTTCTAGGGTCCCTGATATCACCTTCTGATAAAACACAATCAATCTCATCGTGGAAAGTGAGTATTGGCCTCCCTCAGCTCCTATATCCTTCTACTTTCGTGCTGTATATCCGTTTCGACACCACTCTAACACCTCATGAGTGTTAGCAAGAATGCCACTAGCTTTACATTTTATCTTGTCCATTCTGGGTGCTGACGAACCACTTCGAGACTTCTTTACCTCTCTCCAGAAGAGTTTGGTATTTGCCAAGAAGGTCATCGTCGGCCTCTCTTCCATATTCATAAGTAGTCTTTCACGCTTCTCTTTCACTAAAGTTTTGGTTTAATTCTTGCTTTGATGGTAAATTTTTTCTTCGTTCCTTTCATACCATCACTCCGGTGCAAAGATGATACGTAATCCACCCGCACTTGATTCATTTTTTCCACGGAGGATTCAACCTCCGCATCCCACCAGGCATCTCCTCTCAGTGTTCTACGTCTTTTTGCGCATCCGCATGCTTCTTTCGCACTGTCCACCATACTTTTTTTCAGAACTTTCCAACATTCGTCTACATCTGAGTTGGAAAAACTCGCGTTTGCAAGTCGTGCACTGACTAGACGTACATACATACGCCTTAGACTTTCATTTTCAAATTTTTCAGTTCTTGTTCTTTCATGATCTCCGAAAGGAATACGCACGCACCAGAGTCTCCATTTCTTGAAAAGGCCTACAAACCGGCTACTCAGCAGATAGTGGTCAGTTTCAAAAATCGGACCTCTGAAGGCTCTTGTATCCATTATTGATTTCCTGAGACGTTCATCTATCAAAATCAAATCAATCACACTTTTCTGTTTATTCCGTCTCCATGTGTAAGTGTGAATAAGTGTGAATATCCTTGTGATATAAGAACGTGTTCGACACAAGTAGGTTTCGTTCCATACATACGTGTAAAAGTAACTTACCAGCATCGTTCACTCTCTTATCTCCGTATGGACCAAGCACAATCTCATAGCTGCTTCGCTTGGTCCCAACCCACCCATTTAGATCATCACACATAATTACTGACACACACAAAGCATCTAGGCATCTCACGTTCATTATATCTATCAACTAATTCATTTTATCTTTTAATACACCTCTCACATTTCATGTGTCTATTCGACTCGTGCCTATAACTCGTTTTTTTTTCTGAGGTGTAATATATTTATTTAATCAAAAGATGTACCCTCATTATCTATACATTTTCAAAGTAGTGAAACATTTAATTACATTTTCTTAATATTGACATACAATGAGAAACTATTTGTCTTTCGAAAAACGTTCTTGAATACTTTGACAATTAATTAACTTTTTTGTGTTTATCTTACCTAAGTTCCTTCAATGTTCTACAGAATGTATCTTGAAACTTTTAAGAGTTTAATCCCGAACCAAAATTTCTTGAAGTTTACGATACAAGAACTGTTTGTTTACTGATATATGGAGTACTAGATGAAGCCCGCGGCTTCGCGCGCGTGATATTTGGGCTTTTAGTAGCCTTTGTTACTCTCCAGCCTTCAAATTCTTTCCGTTAAAAAAAACAAAGTTCAGGGCCTTTCTTTGTAAGTAATTACCCTACATTTCATCGCGTGGCATACATATTAAAAAACATATAAAATATTTAAACTAATGCTTCTTTATAAACAATGTTTGGCGTATTTTTCCCATTTGCTAGAGTAACGCCATTTGCGGTATCACTCACTCGTGAACATGCCACGTATAGTTGTCCATGCGTAAAGCAGCCATTACTTAAATCTATGCCGACTTTGCTTCGTGCTTGGCCTTATGTTGTCTTGTCATTCCAAAACTGATATTGATGGGGAATTGTAAACTTTTAAATTGAAACGGGTAATTAGATGGAATTGTGGGTATTTTAGAGAGCCATCTATTGATCTTTACGTAAGGCAACGTATATTTATTTTATTTTTATTACATAAAAAATGCGCAGTTATTTTATGTCACAAGAAATACGTACGTTTCGTTCTGTGAAGGTAATAATAAAAATAAAATCGCAAAGTTACCGATATTTTACCCTAGTTTTATCAATTTTTCATTTTTAACCCAGGGACTTTTTTTAATTTAGCTTATTATTAAAGCTTATATTCTTCTCTGAACAGTTCTCTACCTACCAGTGAAAATCCTGTCAAAATCGGTTCACCCATTTCGCAGATTAGCCCGGACAAACAAACAGACAGACAGACAAAAAAGTTAAAAATACATGTTTAGGATAGAGTGCTAAGCAATGTTTCAATGGAAATGAATCTCTGTTGTTGTTGTTATATATGACGGCAGCTGACCAAACCACGTTTTAAAAATGTTTTTGTGTTAGCCTTCGATGCGATTTCAGCCACCATAAAAAAATATAACAACTCAGTCTGTTTTTTAAAATAGCGAATATTTGTTTTGTCAAAAGCGTGTAAGCTGCCTCCGCACCGCGATAAGCCTGTTTGGACATCCTCATAATAAACACACTCAGTTGGAGAACGTGTTTGTTGATACATGACGAATTGTACGTTCATGCTAAATATTTATAACCATTTTGTTTTTTCATCTGGAACTATAAGAAGGAGATCCCATTCAGCCATCAGGCTTTGGCATAATCAAGAAAAGTGTGTAATGATTTTCCTTACTGACATTATAATAATAAAAATTGCCATAACTTTATTAAATACTTACAAAATAATCAATATAATTCTGACAATAAGTTCTTGTGACAATCTGGACTCTGGTGCCCGAGGCCTGCACTCTAGAATTCCTGGCTTTGCCTGAGAAATGTCAAGTTACAACCATTTTACAATAATGTACAAATTATGAATATTTTATAGAAATGTTACTTATGTAACTATGAGGTGCATAGCTACTCAATGTATTTATTTTTGTTTTATGCTGTGTTATTTATGCGTGAATTGTTGAGCTCTTATATCTATTTGATAACAGATTATAACATTTCCGTATGCTCGTAATTTAGGGAAGATAGCCATTTAAATACTATATTGTGCTTTGTTGCGAGAATAGACCAGTATGAGACCAGGAAACAAAAGAATCTATGAGAGAATAAACTCCTGTGCATAATGATTTGCGTGAAAACTTTGTAAAAAGTACATTTTGTCAAGACCACTAGACAATATTATGGTTCTTCGAGTTGTTTATGAATAATAGCGGAAAGAAATAATTACCGTATCGTTTAAACCTCACATTTTTGATACAAAAGAGTTGTATGCCATGCCACCTCATATCAATATGCATTAAGTACATAACGTTTGACACAAATAGTAGTAAATTTACCTACGATATGCTTAAGTTTCATAAAGATCGTTATTAGTTTACGAACTCTATTAGTCAGACAACCAATACGTTATTTAAAATAAAGGTTCTTATCAATTATAGTGCCTACACACACATTGCCAAGAGAAAAGGTAAAATCTGTATATTTTATCCTCATAGTCCATTATTTTTTGATTCAATTCATTACGAGATCTGAGAAACCTGTAACTTTACCTTTGGGTTACCAATTAATTTTCTCTGGCTATTGTCTCTTTGATGATTGTCGCCATTAATCCAGGTTACACAGACAACACACTCCCTCTCACATGTACTCATATACTTATTTATTATATGTACAGAGTGGTCATTACATTCGCTTTTCTAATATGTTGATTCATTCTATAACAACCCCTTTATTATTATGGGGCCATTTATTAATTACAACTGTAAGCGAGAGTAATTCAAAACGAGATGATGATACATACCAATAGGTATTGGTGAGCTGTAAGGCTTCCCGATATAATATAATGGTAGGTACTTATCTAAATTTGAAGGCACTTCTTATATTATAAAACTGATATAACTTTTAGAAAGTAATCTACTATCGTTAATTTTTGTAATTCCATGTGACGTAGCACGTACACATTGCTCTATCGCGTAGCAAATTCTTCTGCTACGAAACAGCTACGGCGTAGACCCTTGGCTATACAGGTAAGTTTTCATAACGAATATTGAGTTAAAAACATAGAGATACATTCGCAGTCGATCACGTACAAAGTTGTCGGTGTAGTGGATAGCTTTTATGCATGCATACATAATATAAAACTAACTTTTGTAATTATTACTTACTTGGCGGTAAAGTAATACATTGTGAAGATTACATATACATATTAAAATACGTGTGACTTAATCTAAGAGAGATCTGGTTATCCTTCTGATTTGTGGAGGTTTGAAGGCAGATTTTCCATGTGAAAATCAATGTCTTTGATAAATCCCTAGCATTAGCACTAATGGTAGCACACATCGAGACTTTTTTTATAATAAGAAACTGGAAGCTTCGTTTAAGATCATTAAGTCATTTTATATAATTTTCAGTATTTGCGTTGAACGACAGGCTCGTGTTATCTACTGATTCAACTACCAACTTCACATATAATAGTGACTTTAGGCGTAGAGCATATATTCATTAACGAGCAGACTTAATTATTTTATACGATGTCAGGATGAATATAAGCATACAGCCGACCTGATGTAAAGCGACCTCCGAAAACCGTTGTGTAACAGATTTCTGATATTTAATTATTTTATCTAAAAATCATCTGGTTAAAATGAGCATTTTCATTGAGTATCAATTTAATAGCACAATTATTATTAAATAGCCAATTTTTATTATTAATTGATTGATGATGTCCATTTAAGAGTATAAAAATACATGTATATAGGTATATGTATTGACAGTATCCACAACGATGATATATGAAGCAACGTAGGTCTGAAAGAGAGTGTTGTTGTTAAAAAAAACATGTAGACAGAATGTGGGATGAAACAATGACGATACAGATATACAAAGCGAAAATGGAAGTATGTAGAAGCCGAGGAATTCCAAGATTCGCCTTCCACAACCAAATTATTCGTACTATATCTAAAAAAGATAAAAATCATTTATTTGCAATTAGGCCTTTACGGGCACTTAGACATATCTTACATTCTTTAAATTAGATCATATTGCATGTTATTAATTTTTCATAGTTTCAATATCTTTTTTAATCTACCAGCATTTCCAAAAATGACTATGGGGAAGAAGAAATGCCAAAAGAGACTTGCCAATATGGGTTTATTTATCATCAATATATATTACAATAAATATATGTGAGTATAATGAATAAAATAAAATATAATGTAATATAGTGATATCAAGTGGTACAATTAAAGATATATTAATACATGAGCTGAATCATTTCCAAACATCTCTGCCAGTTAGATACGAGTATTCATCGATTCTGTAATAACCCTTCTTACAAAGAGTATTTTTGATGTACTTTTTGAACATATTATCAGGCAAGGACACAACTGTTTCAGGTAATTTATTATATAATCGAATACAATTTACAATAAAATATCTTAATCTTAGCAAGCCGATGTACCGGCATACACAATCTATTCCTGTTTTAAGATTTTCAAAAAATTAATAAAATGACTATATTTTTACGAGCATACAGTATGTTTTCATAAATGTACTGAGAGGTAACCATGAGGATATTTATTTCTTCGAATAGTTCTCTAAGTGATTCTCTGGAGCCCATGTCATAAATAGAGCGGATGGCTCTCTTTTGTAATATTAAAATAGTTTCAATATCAGCCGCTTTTCTATACAACAGTATACCCATACGACATAATACTGTGAAAGTAGCTGAAATAGATTTGAAAACTTTAGTATATATATTTTAAAAACCAAATATTCCATTCATAACATTAACGTATAAAGCGGAATAGTTTGATTTGATTGCTTATTTGTTTGTTTGAACGCGCTAATCTCTGGAAATACTTGTTGGATTTGAAAAAGTCGCTTTGCATGTGATAGCCATATTCTCGAGGTAGGTTATAGGCTATTGAATATCATAATACACCTCTTCGAAGTCGAGCAAGAAGAAAGAAAGTTCGATAAAGCTGTTTTCAAGGGTTACCGGGATACGCGCGGGCGGGCTATGTCGCGCGCTTCAGCTAGTGTTTTATAATCATGAATATTCAGCGAATGACGAGTTAACATGCTAATGGGTTTAGCTTACAGGAAATAATAGGGAACAAACATTAATATCAATTAATCACAAAAGTATTAGTATGATTTATGTACCAGCTTCGTAAATCGAATCAAATAACGTGTAGAAAGAACATGTATCTAAACTGTTATTACAGAGTTTAGTGGCAAACTAAATATTAGCTTAGTTTTATAACGTGCCATAATAACTTCAAATTAATTGTGGTATTTTGTTAGTTTTGTGCATATACACACATAGTATTGTCTTAGGTTTTCGCGATTGTTACACATTGAATTAAATAATTTTTAACGGAAGTATCGCGTGTTTTGTTTATTTTATTGAACCTGACGTTTCGAACGCTTTGCAGCGTGCGTGGTCGCAGGAAGACTGTCTTTACACGCGATACTTCCGTTAAAAATTGTTTAATTGAATATTTTCACACAATTGTCCACTAAGACAGTGACAGTCCAGGGGATAAAGAACCAGCCAATTAGCCGTCTGTTCTTGGTTCGAATCCAGGGGCATGTAATTTAGTGTTACTAAATTCGTGTTTTCGGATGAATACTGGAACATATACATCGTTGATATTATATGCTGTCTGTGCTGCGTTATGTTACGTGATTTGATTGCTTCATGGTGACAGAAACAGCAAAATTAAATAAAAATCGTACTGCCTGAATACAAAAGAACAACAGATTTTTAAAAGAAATGTCATATGAAGTACAATCAATGTGAAATTGGAATTCTTAGTAAAAGACATTAAGTTGATCTTCACACTTCCTCTTAAACCTTAAATTTCGGTAAGGATCTGATAGAGCTATTGTTATACAACGTCGGGAGGTATACAAACATACGACTTACTTGATGGAAAGTAACCGATGGTTACCGTAGCCTACAAACACTCGCAATACATTAAGCATCGCTTGCGTGACGCCACCTCTTCTACTGACACAGGAACTATTTATAAGCTTACTGGTACTCACTCGCAGGAACACAACAATCCACCAGGGAGTTGTTATTAGGCTGCGGTTTTTGTGCGGTGGAAGCACCCACCCAGCCAGCTTTTTTTTAATGCGCCCTACCTCTCTTAGAAGCACCCAGATATTGACAAACAGACGTGTTGATGCACACAAATGTGTGTCGATGCCGTAGGATGGCGGACGACCGCAGCAGTCGAGGCAGAGACTACAGAGCAGCCATGGCAGCGTCGGCATGTTGCATCTACTAACAGTAGTGGGTGGGTGCTGGCCGGCGCTAGGCCGCATGAACTAATTGGTAGCGGAAACACATAAAGCAGACTAGATCAAATTGCATGTAAATTTGACTTTCGCAAAAGAACGCCTGAATCTATTAACAATTTTTTTATAAACATGTCACAACTGGTCAGAATTTTTATAAACACTTTATACTTACTGGAAAATTGGTCTACGAATAATATATTATTATAAGGTCGAAGTCTCTCCGAGAAGCCAGAACTAAGCTTTGGGATGATTGTAAATGTATGTATATCTTCACGCCAGGTCCCTTGCGGGGTAGGCAGAGAGAACCGAGCGCCATAAGACGCGGTCCTTGCACACTTCACTCGCTTCTTTCACATTCATAGCTCTTTTCATGCACGCTCGCCGGTTCCTAAGGCTCCTGACATCACCTTCTGATAAAACACGACCAATTTGGTCATGGTAGGTTAGTCTTGGTCTTCCTCGGCTCCTACATCCTTCCACTTTCGCATTGTATATCTGTAAATGTGTGGGAAATTATTAGGTTATTGTAATGAGGCCTGGAGAGAGGGAGGGAGTACTAGGCTACTACGGATGAGGTTTGGATACCTGCCATAACTTTCATATTTGATTGCTACTTGACAATCTCGGTGGCGCAGTCGTAATTACACTACTTTACCACCAACGCACGTGTATTCGATTCCAACAATGGCCAAACATATATGTCCATAAACATGTTTGGATGGTTTTAAGGACACAAAAAAGCACCACCTCACAGAAAACTGCATCCAAATAACAATTCCTCGAAGAGTTGTTGTATTCCTGCGTGTGAGTGAGGTCATCAGTAAGCTTCTAAAGAGTAATTGTGTTAGCAGCAGAGGTGGCACCGCGCAAATACTTAATGTATTACAGGCATTCATAGGTGGCGCTTTACATCAGGTGGGCCGTATGCTTGTATGCCTCCTGAAATTTTATAAAAAAATACTTCCGGCAGGCGGTGGCTCATCACTCTGAAAACTAAGTTCTGCAGCCTATGCAGTGAAAACTATTAGACGGCTCACTGATGTTGATACGGCTAGAATAGTTTATTTCAGCTACTTTCATAGTATTATGTCTTATGGAATTCTTCTTTGGGGTAACTCCGCGGACATTAACACCATCTTTTTATTGCAAAAGAGAGCCATAAGAGCTATCTACAAACTTGGTCCCCGGGAGAGCCTTAAAGAAAAATTCAAAGAAATAAATATTTTAACAGTCGCATCGCAATATATCTATGAAAATCTTTTGTATGTCCATAAAAACATAGACTCATTTTGTAAAAAGAGTGATACTCATAATATAAATACTAGATATAAGCATAATCTTGTGTTACATGCAAGCCGTCTCCACAAAATAAGTAATTCTTTTATGGGGCAATGTATACGGTTCTATAACAAACTTCCCAGCAATATAAGAGAATTGTCAATAAACAAATTTAAAACTACTATTAAAGCCAAATTGTGTAGCAGGGCATATTATAAAGTATCTGACTATATTAATGATAAAAATGCCTGGGATTGAGTCGATCCAATTGTAATGTAATTAATAAATTATGTAAATTTGTTTGGATACCAAAAGAGGGATGCCTGAGTTTTTTGGCAGTATTTTTATCAGTGCTCACCTAGTCATGAACTGCACGGTAGGGAAAAAAATTGTGACGATTCCAAACAAATGTAGCCATTTTTACGGAATAAAAAGATTTTGACTTTGACTTTGACTCATTGGATGGACCCCCAAATGCCAGAAAAATGAGCATAGTATGAGTGGTTTAGGGGTGTCGAGAGGTGCAGCGCTTTCTCCGAAGTTAATTGCATCCTTATGCCCTTTAATACTTCCACACCTGGAGTATGTTGCTCTATCAAATGAATTCTTCACTAGACGTCTAATGAAGGTAAGCTGACAGTCCTGTGGGCCTTCTTAGGTTTCCACTCCGACCAAAGAAGTCAGGCTTTAGACAAAGGCCATGATCGACACTTTGGTGCACTCGGGATATCCGATGAGTCGTTACTCACCAATAGCTTCCCTGCGTATTATTTATTGTTTTAGCGGGCATAGTAATACATATTTTGAAAACTTCAAGTGTTTACTGTTAAAAGATACAGGTTTGTGAGAGAGACGGACAAACAGACAGAGGAGTCTCATGAATATGGTCCGTACCTACCCAAAAAGGTATCATTACTTTTTGTAAAGCTTTAATATCTATTTTTTTTATACAACGTCGGGAGGCATACAGTCACATGACCCGTCTGATGTAAAGTGGTTACCGTAGCCTATCACCGCTTGCAATATATTATGTGTCACTCGTGTGATGCCACCTCTACTGTTAACAAAACGACTCCTTAGGAGCTTCCTGGTAACCTCACTCATACGCAGAAATACAACAACCTTCCACGGAGTTGTTATTTGGCTGTGAGTTTCTGTGAGTGGAGGTACTTTCCTTCTCTGAAAAATACTCAGACCAAGATAAACAGATATATTCATGCACCCAATGTCTGTTCTGTCTGGAATCGAACCCACGAGCATTGTTGACAAAGTAGCATCACTAATCAATACGCCACCGAGCTTGTCAATAATGTACCTATTACTGTTAAAAAGATACTGTCCTGTGATAAACACGGATAGACAGACAGAAGAGCCTTAGTAATATGGTATCTTCCAAGAGATAAGTCAAATTGCTTTATCGGTTTCCTGTCAGCTTACTTATAGCGCTCTTCGCTAGCGGGCTGTTAATGGAGCAAAGAAATAAAAAGTAGTCGGTCATTATAGTACCAGGATTCCAGGCCGTCAAAATTAAAAAAAAACGTTTAATTTTTTAAGAGAAGTAGGGCGCATCGAAGTTGCCCGGCTGAGGAAGTACGTCCACCTCACAACTTCCTAGAGGGTTGTTGTGTTCCTGCGTGTGAGTGAGGTCACCGGTAAGCTTCTAAGGAGTTGCTGTGTTAGCAGCAGAGGTGACATCGTGCGAGTGATACTTAATGTATTGCAAGCGTTCATAGCCGGTAACCGGTTTACATCAGGTGGACCGTATGCTTGTATGCCTCCCGACGTTCTATATAAAAAATATGTATATTACTCTAAAAACCGGGTTTAAACGGAAAATAACATCGAAAGTTAAGTTTGTTTGTGAGTTGCATGAGAAAGTGTAGAGCACATCAAATCAACAAATCTGGGGAAGTACCTCCACCTCACAGAAAACCATAGCCAAATAACAAATCCATGAAAGGTTGTTATGTTCCTGCGAGTGAGTGAGCTCACTGGTAAGCTCCAAAGGAGTTGTTATGCTAGCAGTAGGTGTAGCATCACGCGAGTGATGGGAACCGCTTTACATCAGATGATCATTTACAAATATATGGCTTGTATGCCTTCCGACTTTAGGTAAAAAAAACACACATTTGTTGCTTTCAAAATAGGTCGATGTAATTCTCATTCTTCCCGTAGACGTGTCAATACAATATACATAAAATGGCTGAATTCACCGTTCCAACATAGACTATCAACACCCTACGAAACAACATCTTATTCTATTCAGAGATGTTACTGGATTCGTAGACGTCAATAAAACCGTGTATATTTATTTACCGAATACACCGGCTATTGGAGAAGTTATTTATTGCGCTTGTTGGAACTGTTGTTTTAGCTTCCTTAAAACATTAAACACGAAAAATATTTGTTGGTTTGATACTACAGAAGTAGATAATATGTATTTATTTCTAATATAATTGAGAGACTTGGTATTACTTGCGTAGTATCTTTGTGTTATCTCTTGACATCCTTCTACATCACATCCTACACTCTGGTCAGCAAAGTAATACACAAAATTTCAAGACAATGTCCCCCATTCTGCCGACGACGCGCTATGCCTGTACTTCTTGTTTCTTTTAGTGTAAATTTAATAATAAGCTTATTTGTTTACTTCCCACAAGGTTATCTTACATATATAGGTACATAAATTATTTCGGTATATGTATGTATGTATATCTTCACGCCAGCCACGGGGTAAGCAGAGAGAACCGAGTGCCATAAGACGCGGTCCTTATATACGTCACTCACACTTCTGTAACATTCATAGCTCTTTATTTCGGTATAGTATCACATACTTTAATTACGCGTTTCTTGTGAGAGTCTGGAGTCCGAACTAGTAAAACCTGTACTGCAGGGCTCGAGGCCCTCGCCGGGATCAGACATAATATTGTAGCAATAGGAAATTGAATAATCGATTAAAGTTGTGAGGCACGTTAACAATATCAAAAATGTAATAGCGGTGTATACACAATGTGGGTCGCGGTTCTCAAGCGACCTTCGCCAAGCCAGCGCATTCTTCAGCACACGTATCTCTCAACTCATATGTATCTCCGATGCTGTCCGACACTATGTCTAATACGCAGAACAGAAACGAACTAAGGACGAATCCCTGGTGGACCTCGACGGAGGTCGGGAAGGGCTGTGTGTCGCCTAAAAACAGAAGATGCATGGCGTGACGTGTTCTTCGTCCTATACTTCTCCACGATGACTTAGGTAGACTTAGATAGTGGTCCGGTCACCAGGTCTGAAGAATACTAACACTCCGAGATAGTGCACTTCTACCGGATGCGGGAATACATTATCTGCTCGAAGAGCTTCAGGATTTGAAACATTACTTACTTTCATACCGCGGTAACTGCCACTGTCTTGCACTGAACTCTTTATATTGAAAACTGGGGTAGTCCAGGTCCATTGGTCCAGGGGGCTTTTTAGTGAGAAGTGGCTCTATCGCCTTCCAGACTTCTATGGAAACTCTATCGGCTCCGACTGCCTTCCCGATCCTTGATGACATGAAAAGCCTACTGTACTTGTTCAGCAGCTCGTTGAAATATGAGCGTCATCTGTCCTTTACCGTGAGGTACAGGCATAACCGTTTACCACGAGAGTCTTCTACACAGCGGCACTTGGGTATATCCTGTGCTGCTTTGAATGGAATATGCCAACATGTAGATGAGCTTCAGCGCCTCAGACGATTCCAATTCATCGTACATAAGTTGTAAATGGTCAAAAGTCTGGTCAAAACTCTGTTAGTGATACATTTCGCGGTTCTATATCCGTCATGGTCTCCAGAAGATCTGATCGTTTGTCACTTTTTGAACTACAAAAGTAGATAATATTAGTAATTCCTAATGTATTTGAAAAATATTATCTTGGTGATACTTGATTATCTTTGTCTATTGACTTGACATCTATCGTACGCTGCACTCTGTTCGACAACATGTGACATAAAATATTTACATTACATTGTGTCCGATGACAATCTATGACTGTATTTCTTGTTTCTTTTAGTATAAGTATGGAACAAAGTCGTAAAACATATCGGCTGATATCACACAACATGTCCGGAGACATTTGAATAAACAGGTAATGTGAACATACAGCTTTATTCATGTTAGGTGTACAAAAATAAATTAATTGATTCGTGTAGTGAGAAAGCATCCCTACCTAAAGGAATTTAATCTAATAGAGAGAACCTAGGAATTGATTTAGGACTATCAATTAAATTTGTATTAACAGGAATGCGAAATTAATTTCAATTTTACATAGTCAAAAGTCTAAAGCCAAACATTGATTTACTGAACAGTTAATTGTGAAATTACTATACTCCGTATTCTTCCTTTTTCATTAGGATTGGCAGGAACCGCTACCTAAACCTAAGGATTTTGCCATAGCGTATTGGCGTGCAAATTTAAATTTCCGAAGTGACACAATAATGATATTAAATTTAAATATGCCAATTATGTATATGTCAATTTTA
Source organism: Pyralis farinalis (assembly GCA_947507595.1). Lineage (NCBI taxonomy): Eukaryota > Metazoa > Arthropoda > Insecta > Lepidoptera > Pyralidae > Pyralis > Pyralis farinalis. The sequence continues at coordinate 32,111,557 of OX382274.1, read as the reverse complement.
TATGCTGTTATGCTTGTAGGATATGAAGTCATTAATTGAATAAAAATATTTGTCCATCGGCCATTTTGAAAAAACAAATTTGGTACCATCTGCCATGAAGCATGGCAACAGTGTAGCTTCAGAACCTCAAGACATTTGTGACTTATTTTCTGCTTACTATGGTTCTGTTTATGAGACGTCGACTCCAACATAATGAAATGATAATATTTATAGCAATCATAGCTACTCTCTAAACACAGTTTCAGTATCTGAATGCGACGTCTTGTTAAAAATAAAGCTACTTGACCAAAGGTACTGGTCCAGACGGTATACCTCCATCTTTTATAAATAAATGCAATAAGGAATTAAGTATCCCTTTGTCTATTCTATTTCAGAAGTACTTGTCAACTGGAGTTTTTCCCAGCTTATGGAAAATAGCCCATATTATCCCCGTGTAAAAAACTATAAAATATTCAAATCAGTTATCTATGATACTCTTTACTGCCATATGAAACTGCTAATATCCCAAAATCAACATGGTTTTGTAAAAGATAGATCAACAACCTTCTAGAGTACAAAACTATCTATGTAGTGCTTTTGCTGAACGATGTCAGGTAGACTCTATATACACCGATTGCTAAGGCATTTGATACAGTAAATCATAGCGTCCTCTGCCGTAAACTTTCTACATATGGTCTACACGGTAATCTTTTACGCTGGGTGGAAACATACTTATCAAAAAGAAGTCAACTAGTTGCGTTTCGTGGACACCTATCAACCACAATTCTGGCGCTTTCCAGGGTTCCGCAGGGATCGCATTTGGGCTCTTTATTCTTTGTCATATTTACCACAGTTTATTTTACGCAGACGATCTCAAACTTTTTAGAAAAATCGATAATATCAGTGATGCGAGCATATTGCAAAGGAATTTAGATGTGATTACCGAATGGGGCGAACAAAACAGCATGTCCCTGAATGTTGACAAATGCCATGTAGTGCCCTCTACTCGTAATAAGCATAAATTCTTTTTCAACTACTCTATAAATGGTCATGTGCTGGATAAGGGGGAGGTTGTCAAAGACTTAGGCGTCATTTCGATGAAAACTTGTCTTTCCATGCTAACTACGACTACTTTACTAACAAAGGTGCTCGAATGCTCGGCTTCATATCACGGTCCGCTAAGGATTTTCGTAACCCTAGGCCACACATATATGTATATAATACGTTAGTTAGATCCAATCTCGAATATAACTCTAACACCTGGTGCCCTTGCTTCAACGTCCACTCAAATCGCATCTAGAGGGTACAAAAAAACATTAACACTTTTAACTTTCCTCTTACATATAATTTATTTTCCTCTTACATAAATCTTATTACTGTGTAAGTGAAAAGTGTAAATAATAAAATAGAAAAACAAAATCGTAACAATACAAATTGTAATAAATAGGACGACAGTGTAATAAAACAGTGAAGTGATAAAAAGGAAAACAATAACAACCAATAGAAATATACACCGAACTGTATTAAAACAGTATTAAGAGTGTAAATTTTGTAAAACAAGAAATAAACCAGTGAACACAATGTGAAAGTGACAAACAGGGTAATCGCAAAAAAAAAACGTGACGGTGCATATTTACACAGAGCATAAAAATAAATTATCAAACCGTCATTAGAAATATTCCTGACGAATGAGATTAATATTTTCATCCATATTACACAGTTAACATTGGCTCATTGGTATAGAACACTTGTGACGAAATCTGTTTACTGCATTGTTCGTAAGTTCAAACCCCAGCGGATGAATTAATCTTTTTAAACGAAATAATAATTTTACGTATCAGTATAAAATACTTGTATTTGAACACCTACTAACATCACTATAGTTCTATATAAATCTACAAGATGGCAAAGTGCGTAAAATGTAATAACAATATTGCAAACAAACAATTCCTTACGTGTATACTATGTGATAAGCACTTTCATGTATCTTGTTCTAATATATTAATCGAGCAATTTTATTTAATGACACAAAACAAAAAGAAAGACTACCGATGTCACGTATGTCTAGCCAAATTAGATCAGTTAAATTTAACAAACGCAATACCTTCACATAAAACACCAGATAATATAACGACACGGGATAAGCATAAAATCAATATTCCTATAGAAAACTCGTTTGATACCCTGTCAGACGAAGACAACGAAATCTCATTACTAACACATGTGTCAACACAGGATTTAAATAGAAGTTACCCAGAATTACATATAAATGATAACGAGAAATTGAAGGAGATGAATGAAAAGCTCTATAGACTAGAAGAAAAACTACAAATAGCTGAAAACGAAATAGAAAATTTATCACTTGAAAATCGCACACTCTCGAAACAGATCAAGGAATACGAGTTAAAAATCAATCAACTGACACACATTTGTACAACAACTAAGAAAAAACCGAATAAAAGCAGAAGGAAGACTCTCACAAATACACAAGATACACAAGCAAATTCTACTCAGCTGATAACAACACCATCTACGGCAAAAACTGTAACAAGTGGACGAAAACTATTTTTAGGAGATAAAGATGCAGAAGAAATTGTCAACCGAACACCTCCAAACATACCTACATCACCTGGAGACGCAGATTACAATAAACAGCGAACATCTACAATGCAGGGAGAAAATAAAAATAAAAACAAAAACGAGACAAAAAAAGCAAAAATAGTTATAATAGGTGATGAACAAGTACAAGGTCTTTCTAAAAAAATAATTAGTTCAAGGAATAATAAGTGGAATGACCAGTATCAAGTCACGGCAATGATTAAACGTCACGCAACATGTATAGATATATTGAGCAGCTGCGACTATGTTAAAAATGAGTTATGCACAGAAGACATTGTTATTATTGCAGTAGGAAAGAATGATAGAAACCCTTATGTACTATTCTCGGAACTATGTAATACACTCTATAAGCTTGGACATAACAAGGTATTTATAATAAATATAACACATAATCCATATCTAAATAAAACACGTCTCAATTATAATATTAAATTATTGGTAAATAACTATACAAATTGCGAATTTATAGAAACATTACAATCTAATAATTACATTGGAGAAAGCAATAAATAGTATAGATTTCTCGTATGTTTATAGTAGCTCCGATCCCAATTCTGCTTTCTGTTTTTTTAGCAACTCGCTAACTAGAGCTTTAAAAATGTGCTCGAAAACATATGTCGTTCCTCATCGGCTCCAAATCATTAAGCCTTGGATTACTCCAGGTGTCTTAAGATGTATGAGAAACCGTGATCGAATGTTCCGAAAAATGAAACGCTTCCCTGACAATACGAACCTTTCTATAATATATAAAAGATACAGAAAATTTTGTACCAAACTGTTAAAAAACCTTAAATTACAATATGAAAGAGAACAATTTAGCAAAGCCAAGTCAAATCCCAAAAAAATTTGGAATGTTATAAAGGAAGTCACCAACACTCAAAGGTTTAACTCTCCACCCTCAGATCTACTGAAAAACAGCTCACCTTCTGAGTCTATAAACAAAGTCAATAGTTTTTTGTTAGTATTGGCAAAGAAATAGCAGATAAGGTTTTGCAAACTAATACAGGAAATTTGAGTACACCAATAAAGCACCAACAACTTAATTCTTTTGGCTTTCTTCACACTTGCGAGTCTGAAGTTGATGAAATTATAAACTCTCTCCGCAGTGATTGTGCGGTTGGTATAGATGGGATATCGTCAAATTTTCTAAAAACCTATAAAACTGCTATCATTCATCCACTTGTACATCTCATTAATATGTGTATTTCCGAGGGCGTCTTCCCGGATTTGCTTAAAAAGGCTCTAGTACATCCTATACACAAGTCTGGGGACAGAGATTGTGTCAACAATTATCGCCCTATTTCCGTGCTCACAGCCTTGTCGAAAGTTTTTGAGAAAATAATGAACAATCGTCTGAAAAACTCGTCATTGGAAGGTAGCCGGTACTTATAGCACAGGTTAATCCTAATTTAAGCACCGGCAGTAATATTGTATGTGTTTGCATGGCTAATGTTGCTTTAGCAATAAGTCTATGTACATTTTGGATCAAAATAAATATTATTATATTATTATTATATTATTATATTATATATTAAACTTATCCTTCACAGAAGGAGGCTTTCCTGAGAGGCTTAGATATTCAACTGTCAAACCGCTTCATAAAAAAGGATCAATTACGGATTTAAATAACTATAGACCGATCACATTGATACCTGTATTGTCTAAGGTTTTTGAGAGTATCATGCGCGATAAACTATATAGATTTGTGTTGAAATCTGATATACTAAAAAAAGAACAATTTGGTTTTATAAAACATAGTTCAACTACTTTGGCTTGTTTTTCGCTTATAAAATATGTAACAGAAAACTTGAATGACAAAATACCTGTAGTATCCATCTTGTTAGATATGAGCAAGGCCTTCGATTTTGTATGTCACAAAACATTGTTGAATAAATTATATAGATATGGAATCAGAGGACAAGCCAATAAATGGTTGAAAAGTTATTTACGCGAGAGAAAACAATGTGTTGAAATAGTAAGAACATGCAAAAATAGTAAAGTGGCTCACCGTTCAGTATACCGAAATAATAATTACGGTGTTCCGCAAGGAGGAATCTTGAGTCCACTGCTATTCATACTATATATAAATGACCTGCCTGATATTATAAAAAATCAATGTATACTGTTTGCAGATGACACTACTTTACTATTTAAAATTAATGTAATGATTGATTATAATAAGGAGATTAATGACACATTAGAACAGGTAGTACAATGGTTAAAGCATAATAATTTGAAAGTTAACATTTCTAAGACGAAAGTACTACAATTCCAGACATATAATAGTATACCGCCAGCCTTAAATATCAAACATGGAAATAATACCATAGAAACTGTAGATCACGCCACTTTCTTAGGTATTGAAATCGATAAATATTGTAGATGGGACACGCATATTGACCGTATAATATACAAATTAGATAAATTTGTTTACGCTGTTAAACGTCTGCGGCAAACATCAAATACAGAAACAGCTTTGATTGCTTATCATGGCTATGTCTCCTCGGTACTTCGTTATGGCATTGTTCTATGGGGAAACTCCGTGATGGTTGATAGGGTGTTTAAATTACAAAAGAAGTTTGTGAGAATATTATGTGGCGCTGGCTACCCTGACAGTTGCAAACCTCTCTTCCAACAACTTCAAATACTTCCACTGCCAAGTCTGTACATCTATGAAATGTGTATTTTTGTGGCTAAACATTCATCTATCTTCAAACAGAATAAGGACATAGAGGGCTCTAGAACCAGACATAAAAATAAACTGTGGGTTCCACCTCAAAGACTGGCAGTTTATCAAAATAACGCCTACTGTATGTCTATTAAAATTTATAATCACTTGCCTGACATTTATTATACCTTAAACTTAAGACGATTTAAGAAATCACTGTTTTCCTTATTAATAGATAAATGTTACTACACTATCAATGAATTTCTCGAGGACAAATTAAATTGAAAATGACATTATTATTTTCTAATTGACATTAATTCTTTTAATTTAATATTAATAATGTTGACTTCGTAGTTATTATAAATTTTGACGTAATTATTTTGTTGAACTGTCTAATTAAAATGTCATTTATTATTTATAAATTTATGTAAAAATTCAAACCATGACGATTGTAATTTGATATATTCACACGCCGAGCGGTCGGTAAGATATGGGAAGGCACATTGTTATGCATAATATGAAAGATCAAATTGTACACTTATCTTGTGAATAAATGATTCTTCTTCTTCTTCTTCTTCTTCTTAGCACTCTAGAAAATAGGTAAGTATTCAGCGCTGTCTTGTCTTTAAAAAATCGTCAATAATAACATACATAAACCGTCATTGCTCTCGCTATTAAATTTTAAAATCAAATTTCGTTCTCGAGATACGAGTAACACTTTTGTGTTGCAAGTACACACAAATAACACCTCCTTCTTTAATCCTGTAGTCCGTATGTGTCGTCTTTATAACGAAATATCAAGTCGTCTACCAATCTCGACATATTTCTTTTGAATCGTTGGAATGACTAGAACTGCTTAAAAGACATTCTTTATGCCTCGTAAGTAGTTTATTATTGTTATGGATGGCTTTGAGGGCGTTTGAGGGGTTAAGGCGTTAAAGCTTTAATTAGGAGTAGAGGTGTTAAAACTTTAACCATATGATTACTTGTAAAGTAATGAAAACTTTGGTTCTACCGCCTTTATAGTTCTTATACTATATATATATATATATATATAATATTTTTTTATTTCTGTTTTTATTACTAATGTACAATTTAGTCATAATTTTGATTATAGCTATAAGTGGCCACAATAAGCAATAATTAAAATTTTGATTACTTGTACATAGATGATAAATGTAAGATATGTTTAAAAAATAATAAAAATATGATACAGTGCCAGTATTGAGCGTTTTTTGGAATTGGTCTTAAATTCAGCGTTATTAATAAACCCCCCCCCCCCCCCCCCTCTTAACATTTATAGTCGTAGCTCTTCTCATACACGCTCGCCGCTTTTATCTTTGAATTCTTTATTGCACATATAAATACAAAAAGTTACAGTGTATAGTAAAGATAGTACAGAGACGAGCTTATCTCTAAAAGAGATCTCTTCCAGCCAACCCTCAGCAGTGGGATATTTCGTCAGTTGCGGACAGCGGTACGCGCCTAAATAAATTTTAAATAAATACATACACACCGAATACACACATATATACCATTAATATATTTACATGAATACACATATAACATAAACACAGTTACATTTATATATATATATATATATATATATATATATACATTTAAATGGTAGATGAAACTTGCTTGTCTTGCTTCAATTGAACGTTTTATGGAATTGGTCTTAAATTCAGCGTTAGTAATAAAAACAAAATTATGGCACCACTTAGCATTATGCCCCCCCTTAAAGAAGCAAGTGTGGCGCCCGAGTCACTCTGCCCACCCCCTACTTGGCATGTAGATATTAAAAAAATAGAGTTTTAGGTACTGTTAGTCACTGTTAACTTTTCATAGTCTCACGCAGTTTGTTGCAGTATTTTATGGACATGTTAGGGGGTCACATGAATGCGTTGTCAGTTGGGAAGCCTGAAGTAGCTCGTTTCAATAGCGACTATTATACTGTAGTGTATACTCTTTTGAGAGTTCGATGGCGTCGTTGCACGCGTCATTCTAACCAAACACGCAGGTTAAGCAACGCGACCGCAGCCTGTCTATGAATGGGTTAATCTGTCTCGAGTTTCTCCGTGCTTCGGAGGGCATGTTAAGCCGGTCCCGGCTGTTTTCGATAGATGAAAGTCGCTAAGCTAAGTTAGTGGCTCTCAGGCGGTTTGAAAACACTGGCATCCGCCAATCCGCATTTGAGCAGCGTGGTGGAGTATGCTCTAAACCTCTTCGCTTGAAGGGAGACACGTATCCCTGCAGTGGGATGAGTAAGGGTTGATATGGTCGTGTATTCTTTTCGGATATAGTACTCAGGGTACTTTCGAGTAAAAATCTGTACGTTTCGAGCATATGTAAGGTAAAGTAAGGATATCGCGTAATATAAATACGGTTTACTACTATACTACGGCTATCTTTTGTTTTTAAGTTGGCTATTCTAATTGCGATTTGTTTTTATCTATTGAGTAACGACGAGCTCAGCGGCGCAGTGATTAGTAACGCTTCTTTGACACCAACGCTTGGGGGTTCGATTGGCACAAAGGACAAACATTTGTATACACGACTATGTTTGTTTATCTTGGTCTAGGTTTCAAAAAAATGTATATGTCTCATCCATAACACAAGGTTCGCATACTTTTGGGCTAGATGACGCTGTGTAATTTGTCAGATAACATTTATTTATTTATTTATAAAGGAGGCCGCTTCAATCACGGTAACAAAGCGCCATATATAAGCTATGAGTCAAACATCTAGGTTCTAAGCGCGCCCTTTTTGAATCTGTGGATTTTCTTATCTGCATTAAATCGTAGGCAAATTTTGAATTTTTTTACTTAAGACTTTGTAAATGATGTTTTTAATTAACGATGCTTTCAATTTTGATGACAAGCAAAGTAAACTCATTTACAACTTCCACGTCTATTCCATTGTAATTTAAATTAATGAGGTTTTTGATAAGGGTTGTTTTTGAAAAGAATATTTATGATTTGTCGTACATTTAGTTATAGATTTTTCTTGTGACCCTAATAAGATCATTTTCAAATTTCCTATTATTGCGACATGAGTTAAGAATAGACATGTTGTCGGCAAATTGTATACAATTGCTTTAGGGAAATCTTTAAATGAACAATAGACATCTGAGTATAATTCCTTATTAATAAAATCATACCGATTTCTGACCTCCATTTATTAATAATTTAATTCATGGTACATATATATATATATATCAGAACGTGGATGTAATGGTCGTCAGGTGGCTCGTTGTTCATGGCGAATAAAGCGAAATACCAGCGTAGTTAATCGACACGTGCGAATAGCTCCATTGCTCGATTCGTAATGCCGCTTCCAATGACAGTATCTTATCTTGACGTTTTTGACAACTGACCACAACCGACATTTCGAGCAAACCATAACAAACACAACCGGTGTTGCCAATCCAACGATGTCGATTCCACCCAAGCGCCGACTTGACATTTTGATCCGATATTATTAAAACTAGCATCACGGGGATTGATTTCTTCCGGGCTTCTCAATATGGTGTTGCTACCTCTGCGACATATATATATATATATATATAATCACATTTTCTTTATTTTAGTTTGAATAAATAATAATAGAGGTACCTACGTACCGATTTCTGATCTCCATTTATTAATAATTTAATTCATGGTACCACGGAAAAATGCATATTTGGTAATTTATCTTTATAAATCGAAATTGTATAAAACTAATTGTCCCATATAGCATGATATACTTTCCATTCCACATTAGAGCGTATTATATGTACATTTTTTCCGCTGCAATAGTTTGCTGATTGTTCTGAGACAGAATTTTTGTATTATTATAAGACCTTTCCCCCCGGGATCTCGCTTCTGTCGGTCGTGTTTTGTGGAGACCCCTATACCACTTAAACAAAAGAAATACAATAAATTCATAAATTAATATTAAAAAGTTAAAATCTCTAAGTATTCGCTCCGACTACCAGGCGAACAGAAGTCCACAGCAATCATTTTGTCTCAATTAGAGAAGGAGACCGAGCGGTGAGTGAGATAAATATTGCATATTGATTACGCACAAGCTGTTATCGGTCAGTGACCCGCTTCTAATTGGCCTACCGCGTCACCACCCACGGATTCAAGAGCAACTTTCTTGGGGGCGTGTCATCAGTATAGTATTACGTCACCGCAACGTGCATTCCTCACTGCACTTTGCCGTCGGCGCGGATCTGTAAATAGGCCTACTAATAAATAATGTTCCGATCGCCGGCAGAAACAATGCCCGATAAATATGGATCTGATCCTAATATGAGTATAAATAAAGACGAAACTCCGTCTAGATATAAATTTGCGAACTTAAGATTAAAGCGAGCATGAGAATTTGATTTTGAGGATGCTTTTAGCGAATTTAAAAACCAAATAACTAGCATGTTCTCTGCTTGGAAAGACGAGCAAAACTCGGTTTTTTCTGATTTACGCTCTGATATAACAGCTATCAAGATGCAATTAGTTGACGTTCAAAAAACGAATAACGACATCGAAAAATCGATTGTCTTTTTGTCGTCACAATTCGACGTATTGACTAACAAAGTGAATAGTCTAGAGAAAAACTCAATCAAGCACGATAAAAAGATTGATTTGTTGGAGAAAGCCAGTGAAGAAGTATCTCGTAGATTGTGTCTGAACGAACTGGAAATTCGGAACGTACCTTTAATTCGCCCAAAAAGAAACTCAAGAGCAGCTTATCGATATTGCATTTAAGATTTTTAAAGTTATATGCACCGACATTTCTCGTAACGACATAGTAGACATCCGTCGTCTGCCCGGCAAGACTGAAAAGCGAATAATTCTAGTCTCGCTATCAACAGTGGTCCTGAAGAATAAAATACTCGCCGCTGCAAAAAAATACAACACCAACAGTAATCAGCAACGTTTAAATACAAAATGCATCGGCTTTCATCTGGTTATGCAAAACATTTATATTGCTGAACGCCTCACCCTAAAGGCGCGAAGATTATACTACTTGGGACGTGAACTAGTCAAGAACGGTCAGTTCAGATACTGCTGGCCTGCTCACGGCAAAGTATTGCTGCGGAGGTCAGAGGGCTCACCGCCCATTACAGTCTCTGATGAGGAGCAGCTTGCTAGCCTTGGTATTACTCCCCAAGCATGACTGGGCATGATACTGATGAGCGCATGCTTGGATAATTTATTACTGTTTTGTTACTTTATTTTTTATTTTTTTTATATTATTGTTCTTTTCTTATACACTCTTTTAACCTATCAATCCGTACTCTTGCATCACATTGTGTGTAATGTTCCCGAAATATTAAATAGAAGTTTTTTGGTTAGATATAATTGTAGCAGGAAACCCACATCAATCCATAAACTATGCATTGTTGATAACGTACATAAGAAATCTCATTCATCGTCTCACCATCAGGCGGTTCTAGTGTCCGGCCATATGAATTGTACCTATATTATAACTACACCCAATTCTCCTAACCTGAGCCTATATTTATGCAGTAAAGTTAAATTTTTATTAAATTCGATTCCATAAATAATTTGCAAAATGCTCTCGACTCGTTTTCAGTATCTGACTCTCAGCGCTGCGACCCAGAAACTTGCCAATGCTAAGTCTATATATTTAAAAATAAAATTAATGGTTCAACAAATATTATTAAATCTGTTTGGGATATGATAAATAATGAGACGGGTAGAGCGAAAGTACGTAGTCGAGACTTTCGGTTAAAGATAAATGATATAGATATCAAAAATGATGTAGAAATTGCGACTGAGTTTGAAAAATATTTTTCTAACATTCCTCTTATTACTACGAGAAATCTTATGTCTTCTTCTATATCTGCTGAACTGGTTCTCAAACAGAGCGTGGTAGAATGCGACACAATATTTGAATTTTCAGCTGTAAGCTCAAAAGATGTTTTGAACGCTTTTAAATCAATAAATATGAAAAACACTAAAGATCTGTGGGGTCTATCTGTCAAAACCATTTCTTCTATTATTATTTCAATCGCTCCACATTTAGCTACAATTTTCAATTGTTGTGTGGCATCTGGTGTATTTCGTGACTTGATGAAACATAGTAAAATCATTCCATTATTTAAATCTGGTGATAGTTCGGACCCTTCGAATTTTCGACCTGTTTCCATACTGCCCATTCTCAGTAAAATTTTTGAAAAACTAATGCTTAGCCAGTTGCTCAGACATTTCAATGCACATAATTTGCTTCATAGGAAACAGTTCGGATTTACGAGAGGTTGTTCAACTATAGACGCAGGGATTCATTTGCTTAAAAGTATATTCGCGGCATGGGAGGGTTCGCAAGATGCCTTGGGAATTTTCTGTGATCTGTCTAAAGCGTTTGACTGCGTGCACCATGACACTCTTGTCAGAAAATTACACCACTACGGTATCAGGAACAAGGCTCTCGAACTTCTGTCTTCTTATCTGGGCAATAGGATACAGAAGGTCGATGTTAATGGTAAAAGATCTTCGGGGTCCCCTGTAGTTATGGGAGTCCCACAGGGGTCAATTCTAGGTCCATTCTTATTTTTAGTTTATATAAATGACTTACCTTATTATGTAAGGGATAAACATGAGATTGTATTGTTTGCGGATGATACCTCTTTGACATTCAAAATTAATAGACAGTTAGGTAATTATGACGAAGTTAACGATGCTCTCTCTAAAGTTATTCATTGGTTTAGTGTTAATAATCTGCTTTTAAACGATAAAAAGACTAAAGTAATTAAGTTCTCAACACCTAATGTAAGACAGGTGGTTACCAATGTACATGTTAATGGAACTAATTTAGCCTCTGTGGAGACAACTGTGTTCTTGGGTATAACAATTGACTCCAGACTACAATGGGGCCCACAAATTGAAAAATTATCAGGAAAACTAAGTTCTGCAGCCTATGCAGTGAAAACTATTAGACGGCTCACTGATATTGATACGGCTAGAATAGTTTATTTCAGCTACTTTCATAGTATTATGTCATATGGAATTCTTCTTTGGGGTAACTCCGCGGACATTAACACCATCTTTTTATTGCAAAAGAGAGCCATAAGAGCTATCTACAAACTTGGTCCCCGGGAGAGCCTTAGAGAAAAATTCAAAGAAATAAATATTTTAACAGTCGCATCGCAATATATCTATGAAAATCTTTTGTATGTCCATAAAAACATAGACTCATTTTGTAAAAAGAGTGATACTCATAGCATAAATACTAGATATAAGCATAATCTTGTGTTACATGCAAGCCGTCTCCACAAAATAAGTAATTATTTTATGGGGCAATGTATACGGTTCTATAACAAACTTCCCAGCAATATAAGAGAATTGTCAATAAACAAATTTAAAACTACTATTAAAGCCAAATTGTGTAGCAGGGCATATTATAAAGTATCTGACTATATTAATGATAAAAATGCCTGGGAGTGAGTCGATCCAAATTATAATGTAATTAATAAAATATGTAAATTTGTTTGGACACCAAAAGAGGGATGCCTGAGTTTTTTGGCAGTATTTTTATCAGTGCTCACCTAGTCATAAACTGCACGGTAGGGAAAAAAATTGTGACGATTCCAAACAAATGTAGCCATTTTTACGGAATAAAAAGATTTTGACTTTGACTTTGACTATAATTCCGAATAGCACCAAAAGACTAAATATATTAACACAAAATATACGTAGTATTAATTGCAACATATACAGTTTTCTTACTTTACTAAAAAGATTGAAAATTGACTGTGACCTTCTGGTACTTACTGAATGCTGGCTCTCTCACTGTTCTAATCCCCCTATCATTGATGGTTATAACTCATATTGTAATTCTCAGTTTTATAATCAGAATGACGGCATTATGATCTATTCTAAATCGGACCTAAATATTAGTATTCAAGAACCAAAGTTTAATGAAGGAAACTGTTTAGTAGCGACGATTAATTACGATATCGCTCTCGTTACTATCTATCGTTCGCCTTCGTATACAGAATTATTTGAAAAATCGCTCGATACATTGTTAACATTTTTAGGCAAGTACAAAACCATTGCAGTAGTTGGTGACATAAATATCGATATTAAAACTAGCAGTATAAATGCACAATCGTACTTAAACCTAGTCGCTTTTCACGGTTTATTGCCTGCCCATAATCTTTCTACTCGTAATGAAAGCTGCCTAGACCACGTCCTACTGAAGTCTAGCCTATCGGCAGTCACCCTAGTTTTAAACACAACAATTACAGATCATAATGCGGTCCTACTTTCTATGGAACTAAATAATAAGATAGGTTACTCCAACACCATTCCCACAATAATAGACCGGGAACGACTATCTATTATCATGAATGGCATCGATTTTGGTCCGGTATATGAAGCGGGTGATACGAACATGGCGGCCGATCTTATGACATCACTTCTCAGAGTAGCAATTGAAACCAGTAGCAATCCATATAAACCAACCCGTCGCAAAAAAATTGTAAAGCCTTGGATTACGCCAGGTTTTTTGCGTTGTATACAGAATCGAGACAAGCTTCACCTTCAATTGAAAAGTACGCCCGATAATGAGGTTCTGAAAACCACGTATATTCGTTACAGAAAATTTTGCAACAACCTATTAAAAAAACTGAAAACTCAATACGAAAAAATACAATTATTTAAAGCTGGTACCGACACAAAAAGAACGTGGAAAATAATTAATAATGTGACCCATCGAAAAAGTAAACAAACTCAACCTAGGGAACTTCTAAGTTGCAATAAAACTCCAGAACAATCTGTCTCAGACGTAAATAAATATTTCGCAAGTGTTGGGTCAAATCTTGCTAAACTAATACATAGGAGATCGAATTCTCCTAAATTTACGAAATTGTTATCTCCTCAATTAAATTATAATTCCTTCGTTTTGCTTGATACTGATGAGGATGAAGTGCGTCGACGAATAATGGATCTCCGTGATGACTGTGCTACAGGATGGGTGGCATTTCATCATCATTCTTGAAGTAGTACCTTCACCTCATCTCTTGCAAACTAAGTTTGGCTACTAGAACGTTTCCAAGAGCATTTAAAAAATCTATAATTCGACCTATATTCAAGAGTGGGGCTAGGGACTGTGTCAGTAATTATCGCCCAATCTCCATCCTGCCGGCGATGTCCAAGATACTGGAACGTATAATAAACAACCGTTTAGTTAAGTATCTCGAAGACTATGGACTACTTTCCCCCAACCAATTTGGTTTCCGCCAGAAAATGTCAACAGCAGATGCCGTCCATGACGTTGTCGATTCTATTGCTAGTAGTTTGGATACAGGGAAGAAATGTTTAACCATTTTTCTCGATTTGGCGAGGGCTTTTGACACGGTCTCTCTCCCAACCCTAGTGAGAGTCTTAGAAAACATGGGCATTAGAGGTAAGCAACTGGAACTATTCAAAGACTCTGACTGACCGCCGACAATGTGTTCTGATCGATAACATCGTTAGTGAAGATGAACCAGTCACTTTTGGTATCCCACAGGGGAGTATAACAGGTCCGACGCTTTTTTTGTGCTACATCAACGAGCTAACGCAACTACTACTCCATAAAGGGAAAATAGTATCTTTTGCAGACGATACTGCCCTGTGCTTTACCGGAGACACTTGGAACGACGTATTCCAAGCGGCGCAAGAGGGATTAGACACGGTGGCGTGCTGGTTAAACCTTAATACCCTATCCCTTAATACACAAAAAACTAAGTACATAACTTTCTCAATCCGCAATAAAAATCAACCCCCACCATCCTTGTCTTTAATTGCTCACTCATGTGATTACACGCCAAGTAGCTACTGCCAGTGTACACCACTAGAAAGGACTAACTCGAACAAATACCTGGGAGTAATTATAGATCAAAATCTAAACTTCACAGAACACATACAGAATCTGACTGGTAGCGCAAGTTGATATATATCTTTAAAAATCTCCGACACATTTGGAGCGTGAGACACTTAAAAATTGATTACTACGCACTTAGCCAGTCGCTTCTTCAGTACTGTATCACTGTTTGGGGTGGTACGAACAAAATGACCATGCTTCAACTAGAAAGAGCAGTTAGAGCTGTATTGAAAGTATCTCTCTTTCTACCAATACGCACTCCCACGACTACAGTATACGAATCTTTTAAAGTTCTCACTGTGCGTCAATTGTATATTCTGAAAACAATACTTAAAAAACACTCCCAGGTACCTGTTAATCCTAGCATCGATAGGCGTAGAAACTATACAATCTGCCAAACACAAAAAATCTCGACTAGGTTTATGAAAAAATTTTATCCTTACAATGGCGGCTTCTTATATAATAAAATAAATAAAGCATTAGCAATACATCCCCTGTCAAAACACCTGTCCAAAACAAAAATGACAGAATGGCTTCAAAAGCTCACCTATGAGGAGACTTAAAAGATTTTGCTCGGTATTTACGAATAGTTAATACAATAATAGTCTTTCCGAATGTAGGGTTTATGTGGGAATTTTATTGATATTGTTACAAAATTATGTTAATATGATTTATTATTTATATATTATTATTTTTTTACATTATCTTTGTTAATTTGCTTTTGTATAGTATTTTCTGTTGTTCACAACACTTCCGCAACTATAGTTATTGTGTGTAACCCAGGAAGGCAAGTGTCATCTGAGATACAGTATTTCTAAAATACTAGTTCAGATGTCACACACCCATGTGCTACTACATGATCTTTTTTCTTCCATCTTGTATAAGAAATTTAATTTAATTATAAACATACGTTATATATATATATATGTATATATATATTGCTGATAGTACAGTAACGATTGAGTGCAAAAATAAAAATACATATGCACGTGACTTAAACACTACCTTAGAATGAACGAGTATTAGGTGTATTTTTATATATTAAATGGTTTATTATTATCATATATTAAATGGTTATTGGATTATTATTATACTTATATTAAATGGTTAGATGACAATAATCTAAAAATAAACCTAGAGAAAACGAAAGCCATGCATTTCAGTCAAAGAGTTTCCTGTACAGGCACTGATGTAATTAAATATCAGAATCACTATAGCGAAGAAGTAGATCACACCAAATTTCTTGGTCTAATAATTGTCAAAAAACTGAACTGGAAAATACATTTTGAGGATTTCGTTAAAAAACTTAGTAAGAGTACATATGCGTTACAATAAATATCTTCAGTACTTAATTACAGCGCTTTATTAGTCGCATGTCATGGTATGGTTCATTCCATTTTTAGATATGGGATCGTTTTTGGGGCAATTCCACGGATAAAGAACAAGGCTTTACGGCTCAAAAAAGATGCGTAAGAGCAATATTCAAATTGAAAAATATTATAATTATGGATTGACATTATAAAATTAATTGAAATGAATGATTAAAAAAAACATGCACGTACTAAGATTTTAATTAATTTAATTATTAATTACAATTTAATTGCATGTTGTTTTTTCATTTTGTATGCCACACGGCCAAACATGACAAACAATCAGATTTACACAAACATCTTATCTTGTACACTCATGTTATTACAAGATAAATATATTTGTATTTGTAATACAAATTATTTTTTGCTGACTGTACGAATACGAGCAGGATTTTTTGGTATAAGCAAATTAATTTTTTTTAGAAACATAGTTAATATTGTAGTAATTATGACACAAAAATATTTTTTTGAGAAGAAACCTTTCTGCATAATAAATAGCTTTGATACATAGAAATATCTCCAAAAATGACACTGGAGGTGTTACTCGACAATATTATATAAGCTCTAGTATGCGAGATATTTTAATGGTCCGCAATAAGACGCTTGTCGAATTAAGAAGTTCCTTGCCCTTCAAATTTCATTCGCCCTGATTTGTAAAGTAATCAAGACGCCTTTGATTATCAATATTGTTTGTGCATGTTTGATATTCGCTGGCTAACATTAATGAAAATATAAATAAATGGAAATAAATTAAATGAAGCACAGCTTGTTATACACAATGCGGTGCTAATACCCAGATGAATCATGAACGTTGAATAAACGCAGTCTAAATGAAAGTATTGTGAAAAATCTGTGGTGTAACGCTTATAGATCCAATTCGATGTGGAGATGTAAGAAATATGGTATCTGTGTTAGGTTGAGAAAAAGATGTGTCGATGGTTCGGACACGTAGAAAGAATATAAGAGGAAAAAATTACGAAACAGATATACAACGTGAAAGTAGAAAGATGCAAGAGTCGACGAAAGCAAGACACACTACCACACGCTACCATAATCAAATAGGTCGCGTGTTCTGTACATATGAGCCGTGTCGCATTTTCCCCTGTTTGGCAATAAAACTTCAAAATATATCCAATTTCTTCATTAGATTCACTCGTTTACGGTCGGAAAAATGGTCGAACACCGTTATTGCTTTTTACTTTTCTGTTTTTAATATGTCATCTATTTAATGGTATCAAAACTAGCCAGATATAAATAATATTTCCTTTTCACATATAAACTACGAATAAACTTTTCCCCCGTCCCATTACGTTATTCTCCAAAAGATAGTGCACACGTTTGATCGGAATTGATCTAAGAGTAGTCCAAAAAAACGCACGCGAAATAAAGGAAAATGATATAGTGGTCAATAATGTAAATATTCATTATCAGTTCGAGGGATTTTGAGGGTTGATAGGTTTATTATGCCTCACAGGTTATAGTTTGTGTATTCACTCATTTAATTGTCTTCTTGTTAATGCTCTTTTATTATATTAGAGTCGGCAACGCCCCTCTTGTTGCAAATGTCCATAGGCTATGGTAATAAAATTATTATTTGATCATTTTATAGTTGTTTTCTTCTACTAATTCCTTTTTTAATATGTTTTTTAAGTTACTTGTACATCGGCAGGCGTAAAAACATTCAGAGTAGTTGATGTAAAGGGGTTCCCGTAGCCTATCGGCGTGTGCAATACAGGATCTATCACTTGCATGCTGCTATCACCTACTGGTATCACCAATTACTCGTAGACACACGACGACCCTCCAGGGAGTTGTTATTTGGCTGCGATCGAGCTGCTTTCATTTGTTAATATCTCTCTTAAAAACAAACAGACCAACACAAACAGATGAGCTGTGTGAGAATTGAACTCACGTATGTTGTGAACGTAGCCAATGCTAACCACTCGGCTACCGAGATCACGTAATAATAACAGTAAATGTATTGCTACCATGTTTCACTTTGAGATATGAATCCCCTACAAAATATTGTTACCTCTCCCCCATTTACCCCAATAATGATCACAATAAGGAATTTCCCATTTCCTCGTTTCGGGTTTAAGTAATAAGTCGTCCAAGTATCCAAGTAATGATGGCATTTGTTGCTCCGTATTTGAGAAGGGTTGGATGCCGAGGCGTGTGCGGACTGCCTACGGACATTTCTCTTACGAGTATTCATTGTGCAATTTTTTATTTTTTATATGTGACTTCTGCCGATACAGAAGTTCTGGTTGACAATAATGTACGAGAATTTATTAATGATACGTTATTTCTGGGAATTACAATTAAATATAAAATATATATAAAAAATAATAAATATATAAAATAAAAATAGACTCCAAGTTGCAGTAGGACCCCCACCTAAATAAACTTGCCAGTAAGCTCAGCTCCGCCGCTAATGCAGTTAGAAGAATTAGACAATTGACGGATGTGGCTACTGCCTAGTCTATTTCAGCTACTTTCACAGCATCGTGTCTTATGGTTTACTGTTGTGAGGAAAAGCGGCTGATATTCAAACTATTTTCATATTACAAAAGAGAGTTATTTGGTCTATTTACGTAACTTGGGTTCCAAGGATTCACTTAGAGAACTATTCAAAGAATAAATATCCTCACGGTTTCACAGTATATTTATGCGAACATAAGGTATGCTTGTAAAAGTATATCGTAGTTTTTAAAATTTAGTGAAAATCTTAGAAACAGGTATAGATAGTAATAGATAGTTGTTAAAATTGTATTCGATTGTATAATAAATTATCTGAAATAGTTCTGTCCTTGTCTTTATTTTACGATACTGGCCCACCACTTATTCCCACCACTGTGTCTCCTGTGTAGCCAGAATTTACAGCGGCGACCATCAAAAAGGCAATGAACAGTGAAGTTCATTGCCGTTCGGGGGTTAAACTACAGCTGCCTTGAAACTCCAATGAATTTAATAATAAGAAATTTGTAGGAGCAGGAAGTTTTGGAATTGGCTTCCCCTCTTGGCAAAGTGAGAGACAGCAATATAACAAATAAGTCATTAAAAAACCTCAAAGACATGACTAGTCAAGTGAAGCTCTACTACCGTGCACCACGGTTTATCTAACACATAACACTATAATAAATTGTGAGTTGTCACCTAACACATCGATTCCAATAATCTAGATTGCAGAATCGCCTAAACGCCTCATAATTCTCTCTTTAAAAGTTAAGCCCCACGTCGAGGTGGAAATTTGAGTTAACGCATAAAAGTTCTTTTTGACTTTTTCTCCAATCTGCTTTATGTGTTCAATGTAATTAAAACTTTTGTATAACAGTAATCCCAAGTAACAAACCGAGTTTTTATTTCTATCGCCTAGCAGCTAGCAGCATATTTACATAGATATGGCAGATAAATTACTGGGTACTGTGACGAAACAGCCTTACGTCACAAGATTAGCAGCACGCGAGTAACATCCCCGTGGTGTTGCGAACGTCAATAGGCTGCGGTGAAATCTTACCATCTAATAGTCGTGCAAGCATACGGTCCACCTGATGTAAAGCAGTTACCGTAGCCTATTAACGCATGTAATATATTGAGTATCACTCGCGCGATGCCTCCTCTGCTGCTTACACAGCAACTCCTTAGGAGCTTACTGGTGACTTCACTCACACACAGGAACACAACAATCCTCTAGGGAGTTGTTATTTGGCTGCGGTTTTCTGTGAGGTGGAGGTACTTCCCCAGACGGGCTGCTTTGATGCGCCCTGCCTGAACAGACATGTTCATGCACACAAATGTTTGTCTTGTATGGGAATCGTACCCACGAGCGTTGGTGTCAAAGTCGCATCTTTCACGACTGAGCACCGAGCTCGTCAATATATATATATATATATATCCTTATTTATACCACTTGACACAAATGTATTGTAATATAAATTGAGGATTTGAAAAAAATACCTTAGTTTAGTATATATACTATAGTTTCTTTTTGCTTTACTTCTTTGCGAGTGGTAATTTGAATCGAAATGCTGGTAGATTAGTCAAAGTTAAAGTCAATATCTTTTTATTCCGTAAAAATGGCTACATTTGTTTGGAATCGTCATAATTTTTTTCCCTACCGTGCAGTTCATGACTAGGTGAGCACTGATAAAAATACTGCCAAAAAACTCAGGCATCCCTCTTTTGGTATCCAAACAAATTTACATAATTTATTAATTACATTATAATTGGATCGACTCAAAAAAAGAGAAATCAAAATTATGAAAAATTATTAAGATACAATGATAAGAACGTGACACGTGTCTAAGTCCTAATGAGGGCCTAATAGCAAATAAAGATCATTTTTATCATTATCTTTGTCTATATCACTAACATAGCAAATAAGCGTACGGCTTGCCTGACAGTTACTGTCTTTGGTTACTCGCGCATTGCACTGTAAAAACCTCTCTAAGTGTTTGAAGAACCTTATGTTGTTGTCACCTGGGCCGTGTAGGAAGTTCAACTTAAGGGTTCTAGGAAGAAAAGTTACTTTATTTAAATGTAAATCTGATGAATGTGAATGAAAAGAGCTATGAATGTTAGAGAAGCGAGTGAAGTATGTAAGGACCGTGTCTTATGGCGCTCGGTCCTTTCTGCCTACCCTGTAAGGGACTTGGCGTGAAGATATACGTACATACATACATTTAAATGTAATGTATAAGTGATCTAATATTATTTTTAAATTCATCATTTCAGCCCGTAATCGTTCAGTGAGTACTCCTCATTCACCACGATCCTGTGCCACCTCTATCCATTAACTTCTCAAGAGTTTTGTAACCTCCTGAGGTCGTCGCTCCATCTGGCGGGAGGTCGTCCCATAATTCGTGTACCAGTACTTGGGCTATACAAGAACTATTCTTTGCCAGCGGTTGTCAGTTCTACGAACTATGTGGCCAACGCACAATCACTTCACCTTGCTTATGCTTTGAACTGTATCGAATACATTAGTTCTGCTGCAGATATCTGATTTCTAACTCTATAGCGCAGAAAAATCCCGAGTATAGCTCTTTCCATAGTACGCTGAGCGACCTTGAGCTTCCCCATACCGCCCGCAGTGAAAAAACACAGATAAAGATAAAAATCATTTGTTTGCCATTAGGCCCTTACGGACACTTATATTATCAGCAAGCAATCGCTTCATATTAAAATTAGTATCTTCGCCAAATTCAAAGATTAGGTAGCGGACCCTACCAATCCTAATGGATTAGGAAAAAGGATGAAGTTAAGATGAAGGAGTAGATAGATCAACACAGATATCACTCAACTGGCGCACAGGCTGATTTAATACTCGTAAACTATCTAAGCACTACAACAACAGCTGTCTCATCTAACTCTACAACAGCTGTTGTATGGCTTAACGATGATAGTACAGCAGTAGTACAGCTATCGTAGAACTGTTGAGCTGTAGAAAGCCTGCTTATGCACCTTATGAGCTAGTTTGGCCGTGTTTTTTTTTATACAACGTCGGGAAACATACAAGCATACGGCAGACCTGATGCAAAGTTGTTACCGTTGCCTATGAACGCTATGCATCACTCGGGCGATACCACCTCTGCTGCTAACCCCGCGACTCCTTAGGAGCTTACTGGTGACCTCACTCACACGCAGGAACACAACAAGCCTCTAGCGAGTTATTTTTTGGCTGCAGTACTTTCTTAGGAAAAGAAAAAAAAAGAGCTATGAATATTAAAGAAGCGGGTGAAGTGTGTAAGGACCGTGTCTTATGGCGCTCGGTTCTCTCTACCTACCCCGCAAGGGATCTAGTGTGAAGATATACATATATACTTTCTTGCAAGGTGGAGTCTTGAAAACATCGAGACCAAGACATATACCTCTTCAACTCCGTAGGGACACATAGGCTCTCTAAGCGTATTTTACCGCCTGTACCATGGTGAGTGCTCTGAAAAACTGTTTTCCCTTATCCCACCCTCTCCCTTCCGTCATAGAACCACACGTGCAGGCTTGCGATGTCGTCGTTCCATTGTTGAGAACATGTCTTCGCGTACCAAAAAGTTCGGCAACTCCTATCTTTGTCGTACCATTAAAAAATGGAACGCCTTGCCTGCACATGTGTTCCCTCCATCCTACAATATGGTATCCTTCAAACGAAGCGTGAAGAAGCATCTTACGGGTCAGCATGGCAGCGGCAACTGACAAGATACGGTGTAGTAATTTGTCAGTTGCAGTTGCGATTTGGGCTCCTCTTTCGCTTACTTTTCACTATGCTGAACTAATAAAAAAAAATAGAGGCAAATGTTTATCTTGCGTGGTAATCGAACCCACGAGCATTGGTATCAAAGTCGCGTCATTCACGACTGCGCCACCGAGCTCGTCGTAGCACACCCTTTCTATAAAAATACATTGTTTTACTTACTATGTGGATACTATATCTAATACCTAATAGGTTGATAAAGTTACAATATAAAGAATTTTCAATCATAATTAACAAAAAATCCGATTCTGTTGCGAAGCTCCTAGCGTTTCATTGATTCCATATAAGTTTGACGAAGTTAGGATATCACTGAAGTTAGATTCAAGGATTTCTAAAGAATTGTAATTATGAAAGTTTTATTTTCCTGAGAAGCTCCTAGCATTTTATCTTATACAAGTTTGATCGAGTTACAATTACACACAAGTACCTGTAAGAAAAAAATATCTGTTATCTGGTGGTACTCGAGTTGTTTCTTATTAAAACCATGTTTTCTATATCTCTTTCGTCAAAGCTTCAGAGCGATAACTATGAAGGAAATAACACGTAGAACCGATGACGGCTATTTTGCGTAGGAATTCATATCGCCGCTACAGGTTTGTTTTCCATTAGCTCCACACGCATGCGGGTTAATTAGTAAAAATTAAGTCCAATGACGAAATGGCCTTAGATTTTTATATAATTTTGAAGCTGAACCCATCATATGGGATCGAAAAACAGGGATAACAAAAAAAATTTTGGTGACCGGTGTATGGCGTCGTTTAAAAAGTAATTTGACTTCTTGTTTTAGGTTTTTGTTTAGATTTGAATAATTAGAATGTCGTCGTCCATAGCTTGGAAATGATGGCCGAAACAGCCATCATGGATTATCGCACGAGAATTCATCCAAAACAACGAAGCCGCTAATATGACCACAGGGCGATAATTTTTTTGCGCATTGAACGTGCGAAGCTTCGACACGCATTGCTTCGGAACGATAGGCGCAGATGCGGCCGTAAGATTCCTATTAGAGAAATAAACTACGCAACAAGGCGCCCTTATTACTAAAAACAATCTTTCCAAGGCAACCTTAAGGTTGGTAACGAATCAGAATACAAAAAAAGAAATTATTGTATGCTCACGCAGATTTTCTGTTACCCCTTTATTTAGATTGAAACGCGTAATTACGAGTACATCAACTTCATTCTTAGTAAAGGTATACTCTAAAACGTTAATAATCTGAACACCACGTGATGTTAATTCCATGTTGTCAATCTGCATTGAGTTGAATTAGCGAGGACAGTGCGCGCGTGTTGCCCTTTCAGCCTAGGAGATAGGATTTACAGAATTAGTAGACAGTAGTGAACGAGAATGCAATGTCATATAGATTTAGTGTATGTGTGTGTTTGTGGCTGATTAGTGAATTGATTTGGAATCACAATTGGTGGCGAGATTTGAAATAGATTTCACAAGGGAATTAATCGCTGTATATTTCTCATAACTTTGGTATTATACTGGCTGTTGCCCGGGTTCGCCTGCGTGCTCAAAGGAAAGCAAAACTTGGTATGCCGTGGAAATATTAAATTCATATTCCAAAATGATTTTAATATTTGATCCTTTCGTACTAAAATATTATATTTTTCGCAAAAGTACCCTATTAAAGTAGCCCTTCTCGGACTCTCTCACTATCTCAAATCACATCAATCCGTTGCTCCTTTTTAACGTAAAAGAATTACAAACAAACAAATACACTTTCACATTTATAATATTACTATCGGCCCATCTAGCATTTAGGAAGACGAAATACCTATGGAGAACCGATGATTTTGTTTAGTAACTAAACTCATCTCACAACTCACGGCTTCTAAGTTAAAAACTCCTCCCATTGGTCAGTAGACAACAGTAACCAAAACGATGGGGTAGTGATTTACATTAAAAATAATATAAACTGTGTTGTGAAGGAACCGCATTTTGTGGACGCAAACTGTCTGGTCAATTAACAGGTCACCCAGTTTTAAGAATCTAGACAACTTTTTAAACTCTATTCATATGTTACTTGGAATCCTGTCGTTTGGTCGGTGACATCAATATTGACCTTCTGGGATCAACCTCTAACACCGATTCGTATCTAGATACAATGACATTATATGAACTTCTACCATTTATAAATACTTCAGCTAGAGGTAAGTCGTGTTTAAACAACATAATTTTAAAAACTAAACTGCTTGCTGACACGTTTTCATTAGGTACAACTATTACTGATCAGAAAACTATCTTATTCTGTATTAAAACTAGTAAAATAAAGAGTGAATGCTCAAAATATAAATTCAACACCAAATTAGATACTGAACAACTAGAAACTGACTATATGAATTATAATGTTAATACAATTCTTTATGAGAGGGATATGAACACAGCAATGGATTGTTAAGTTATCATAAAGGAACAAATGGTTAATAAAAACTTAACAAAAAAGCAAGTTTCCAGAAATAGACAAATTATCAAACACCATAATATGCACCAGGCATGCTTCGTTGTATACTAGGGATAGAATGCATCAAAAGTTAAAATCAAATATAAATGAGATAAATGACGAAATTTTACGAATCTCATACAAAAGATACAGGAACCATACAATGGTTCCTGTATCGTTTGTCTATAAATGTAAATTAATGTAATTAACTTAAAAATCAGTACGAAAAATATCAATTACTAGCTTCAAAAAATAACACTAAGTTGCTCTGTACTAGTATAAAAGCGACCACCAATTTTAAAACCGAGGATCAAGGACATACCGAATCATTCCTAAAAAGCAAAAACCCCTAAAAACTATCAATAAAATTAACTAATATTTTTCCAATATCGGCAAAAAGCTTTCAGATGAAATTCTCTCAACTATACACAAGTTTAACTATAAAATACACCCTTCTGTTAACTCATTCGTTCTGTTACCTAATTACTGTAATGAATTTTATAGGACTATCCAAAACTTATAAACCGATTGCTCTGCTGGATGGGATTCCATAAGCGCCAGAGCTCTTCAAATCATAGCACAAGTCTTTGAAGCTGGAGTGTTTCCACGTATTGTCTGTAGAATTTGGGGTCCCGCAGGGGCGTATTATTGGCCCAACGCTATTTGTATGCTACATCAATGAACTGTGCGAATTAAATGAAAAAAAAAATGCTATATCTCGTCATGTGCTGATGATACGACTCTTACATTTTTTGCAGACTCACATCTCGAACTGTATGATTTAGTGCAATCTGGATTTAACTGGCTATCGTCCAACTCCCTTACATTAAATGACACAAAAACTAAATATATCAAACTCGCTATTCAAAACAAAGCAGATGTTCCTAACAAAAAAGTTGCAATTTGGATTTTTGCGAAAATGATGCAACTCCCCCAAACTACCGCTGTAACTGCCCTGCTATTAGTGCCACGCAGAATTCAAAATACCTCGTCGTCATAATTGACACCAATTTGTCTTTTGAAAATCATATCAACTGCGTGGCGCAAAGAGTAAGGAAACTTACTTATATCTTCAGGCAACTGCGCACTATAGCTGACGGTCGTACCATGAGGTTAGTGTATGAGACTTAGGTACTCGTACATTTGATTATAAGGTACTGTGCCACTGCTTGGGCTGGTGTAGGTAAAACTAAACTGATAGAACTGGAAAGAGCTCAGAGATTGATCCTTAAAGTCGGCCTTTTCAAACCTAGTTTATTTCCTACCTATCAATTACACCAAGAAACAGACATGTATAAATAATGTGCAAAAAGGGGGCGGGACCTATAATCTATAACTTCACGCCAAATCCCTTACGGGGTAGGCAGAGAGAACCGAGCGCCACGTGACTCGATCCTTGCATACCTCACTCGCTTCTTTAACATTCATTGCTCTGTTTATGCACGCTCGCCGGTTTCTAGGGCTCCAGACAACACCTTCTGATAGAACACGACCAATTTGATCGTAGTAAGTCTTGGCCTTCCTCGGCTCCTACATCCTTCCACTTTTGCATTGTATATCTGGTTCGTTATTCTTTACATTCGTTACATGTCCGAACCAACGGAGCATGCTTCTTCTTATTTTAACACCGAAGCTCTCTTTCAGACCAACTCTGCTTCTAACCTCATCATTGTGAATACGGTCTACAAGCGTTACGTCACAAATTTTGTGCAACGCTCGCATTTCAATCGCTTTTATCCTAATTTCATGCTCTCTCCGCCATACCCAGCTCTCGCTTCCATAAGTACGCATTGGGACCAGCACTGCATTGTGTATAGTCAGGTGCGCCTTCTGGCTCAGGTTTTTACTGCCAAGAAGTTTTCCCAACGCTCCAGTCACACTATTCCCAGCACTCACTCGTCTTTCCACATCTGCGGTGTACCTTCCATACCTGCTGAAAGTGCATCCAAGATATACAATCTAGTCCACTTGTTCCAACACTTCATTATCTACCGTAATCCTTAGATTGGTTCTGGTTTCTTCTCTTTCAAATACCATTATCTTTGTTTCCTTCGCATTCAATAGTAAACCTTCCTTCATACATTCGTCTTTCATCATTGTGACTAGTGTTCGCAGTTCAGATGGTGTTTCTGGTAATAGGACGGAATCTTCGACATACAGCAGACAGTTCACCACTAGGTCACCCATGCGTAATCCTACATTCATCGATCTTATTCTCTGTAGACAACTATCGAGATACAGAATAAACAGCCTAGCAGACAACAAGCAACCCTGTTTGACACCAATTTTAACATTAAACCAGGGTGATGTGTTGCCATCAATTCACACACATGCTGAGCAATCCTTGTAGGTGGACTGCACAGCACGGAACAGTGAACTGCCAATCCCATATCTTGGCAATATGCTGTGTCTGTCAAATGCCTTCTCAAGATCCACAAAACCGCAGAAAACCTTCTGATCTGTGGCCAGATGCTTCTCTACGATATTGCGGAGCGAGAAAACTTGATCCATACATTTTATTCCATTTCGGAATCCTCCCTGTGCGTCCCTCAGAATTTCGTCAGATTTCACCCTCATTCTCCTTTTAATTACCTTTCCATATACTTTTGCTGCTAAGCTGATCAAACTGATGGCCCTATAGCTGGGGGCGGGACCTGCTATTCTAAAATACAAGCCTAGGCTTTTTTTTGTTAACTCACGGGTATTAATCCCGATTATTTGACAGGCGTACGCGCGGATATGGATCTAACGCGTAAAGGCCATTTAAAAAAGATGAATGTAATGCTAAATAGCCGCCGTGACCCGATCCTGGGAATATCGATGAAACAATATATCCATGAGGTAGGCAAGTATTGCGGCTATTGTAAAAAATGTGTCAGAAATTATTGGGCTATTGAAACGAGGTCTGGAGGGATTATTAGTACTGATCTAGACTAAGAGGGACGTACACCTGGCACAACTATCATATCTGATGTTACTCCTGGCAGGTGGTGGCTCGCCACTCTTTGGATGGTCCCTGGAAATGCCAGAGAAAGTCGGTCGGGGGCCGATACACTTTGCCGCTGACCGATTTACGCGCCAATACACTACGTTTTGGTGAGTGAGTGGGACTTTATGAGTCGTCAAGTAGTTTATTGGTTTGAACTTGAAAAACATTATTAGGACAAATAGAACGTGACAACTGTTATCTTGTTATATTTGTTACATATATTAATAAATAATTCTGTATTTATAATAATATTATTTTGTAGCTATAACTTTATAAAGTTTATTACTTAGTTGATTAAAAAGGATGTAAAGGAC
This sequence comes from Pyralis farinalis, assembly GCA_947507595.1. Classification (NCBI taxonomy): domain Eukaryota; kingdom Metazoa; phylum Arthropoda; class Insecta; order Lepidoptera; family Pyralidae; genus Pyralis; species Pyralis farinalis. Next base: position 32,083,046 of record OX382274.1, on the reverse strand, counting down.
TGCGCTGCGCTTGCACTTTCTTTCATCTTTCCATAACGGTCTAGATGGGTGGGTCAGGGCCTGCGTAGTGGCAGATTTAAAACGGATATTCAGTTGTCAATTGATCGTGGACACATGCAGACGTTCTAAGCAATTGTAGTAGTTAAGTACTTTATTATTCAACGCTGAATATTGATGACGTCGATTTAGCAACTGAGTAACTTATTGGTAGCGTGTACCTGTAAGTTGTGTGAAATAAATGATTTCAAAAGGAGCCACAGATTGTATCATTTCACAACAATTCCTCAATTTATTATAGAGCGTTTAAAGTTTAAAATTATAGAATATATAATTAATATCATCATCGTTCATAGTCATTTTAGCCGAAGGAGATCCACTGCTAAACATAGGCGTCCCCCTTAGACTTGCAATTAGACTACAGCAATCGGCCCTGTCTGTGCCGCTTGCATCCATCTGTTCCCTGCGATCGCTTATAGACTAAGGTACAGTAGTTCACTCACACCGCGAAAATTTACTACTATTATACTGTACTGTACATTATAGCGCAGTGCAGTCCACTACAGTAGTAATATCATAGTATAGTGTCGTATAGAGTAGTGTAGCATAGTATATTAGAAGAAATAAAAATCAGAACTATAAAAATCAAAGTCAATTTATTTTTAATTTTTGTACGAAATACATTTTTTAACGATGTATTTTTGAGCATTTTTTTTTAAATAACGATAACATCTACCTACAGTTACATTAATTTTTTTCTTAATTTAAAATTAGAGTAATAAATTGGAAAAATAAAAATGTATTATCAAAAATTGGTAAAATATAAATCCTTAGGTTATTTTAGGTCGACCGATAACTTAAAGGAATAAGTTCACATCTATACTGCTTCTTGTAGTCAACAATTTGTATATTTATGTACAATAAGGTTATAATAGTAAGCAAATGAACAAATCGCGACTTAAAATGTATAGTCCTGTTAAAGTAAGTTCATGTTACGGCCATTCTTATATAATAACATTAATTGTTTATAAATATATTTACTGGAGGTTGAATTAAACCAGTAGTGAAGTTTGGTGTCCCAACATGTTATGTATCGCTCATTAAATACAAAAGCGCCACAATTCGATATTGGCATATTTAACAGGGCGAGTAAAATAAGATTTATAAGTGAATTTTTGAAGAATTTTATCATATTTATTTGATAATTGATTATATTAATATCATTGGAGTAAAATAAAGGGTATATTCATTTAACTGCAAAATCTCGGAGATAAAGATCATATTTTTGCAATGATACTATTACAATCTTTTTTGAATTGTGGCCTCTTTTAATTTTATGAGCGTATATTATTTGCTCAAAATACGCTAACCGTCGTGGCTGTAAAAACAAAAAGTAGGTGCTTTCTGCACCCTAATATGCTAGTATAACTTAAACTTTTTGAATTTTAATCTTACGCGAGCACATGACCATTCAAGCGTACAAGTTGCCAGGCAAAATAAAAGAAAATACTAACAAAAACCATTTATTTTATTTACAATTATTTCACTTTAAACTCAACTGTTAAAACTGTGTGGGCAAAATTCGAAACTGCAGAAACATTTTTGACAGCAAAATATGCATATTGTGCAAAAAAAAAACCATAATAAGTTTAATGAAAAAATGGTTAAATGACGATGTTCTAAGATAACAAACATAAAAAAATACAATCGAATTGATAACCTTCTGCTTTTTGGACTCGGTTAAAAGTAAAATCACAGTCAAGATTGCAATCCGCAACGAACTAATTCCGAAGTTGCAATATCATCGTTGAGAAAATTAGGTCACGAAATCGTGATTCGATCTACACGTGGGGTTAGACGACGTTGCTCTCTAATTAAGCAAGGTACGTCGCCAGTCTTTTAAGCCGCCTTAAGCATCTTAAGTCGTCTGCATGGTGCACATGTTCATACGTTTAGCGAGCAGCTCCACAATGAGCGTATGTTGGCTTAACGTTTGTGCAGCAACGAATTACATAACCTCATTGTTGGCGCAATGTAGATCGACCCTTAATAGCAGCCGTGAATTTTCATATTGTAAAATTGATAGTTACAAACTAGACAGGGACAATCAATAGATTCAGGCGTTATTTTGCAAAAGTCAAATTTACAGGCATTTGGATTTAAATTATTTTGTGTGCTTCCGCTAGCGATTAGTTCATCCGAACTAGCGGTATTGCGAAAATTATTCGTAGCGTGTTATTCTAACAACTAACATCTACAGTGTCTGAGGATGCCTCGTGGATAGGCTAAACACGTGTCGTAGAGACGACCGGAGTAGCAAGGGCAGCAACGGTGGCGAGTGCATGCGGTTGTCATTTCAAATGGCGGACAATCGCAGAGACGACCACAGCAGCCGACGCAGAGACGACCGGAGCAGCCATGGCAACGGCGGCAAGCATCTACTAACGGTATAGGGTGGGTGCCAGCCGGCACTAGTTCGCATGGACTAATCGATAGCCGAAGCACGCAGAAGGTAGGGCGCATCAAAGCAGCCCGTCTGGGGAAGTACCTCTACCTCACAGAAAACCGCAGTCAAATAACAACTCCCTAGAGGGTTGTCGTGTTCCTGCGTGTGAGTGACCAGTAAGCTCTCAAGGAGCTGCTGTGTAAGTAACAGAGGAGGCATCGCGCGAGTGATATTTAATATATCGCAAGCGTAATAGGCTATGGTACCCACTTTACACCAGGTGGACCGTATGCTTGTATGCCTCTCGATGTAGTATAAAAAAAAAACGCAAAGAAGTTTAGATCTAGACAGAGGCAGATATCAAAACACAGAATCAGATTTAATTATTGCTCGATGACATCTCACCAAAAAAACTAATGAATAAACAACAAAAACCTTCACTGGACTATATCGTCCAGTTTGAAGATCGATTAGTTTTATTTCAGATCTTATATCAATAACATTGATTAGAAAATACATTCGTCCTTGTACAAAAAGTACTTCATATTATACTTACGAGTATATGAATATATACACATTCATTAGACACTACTAACCGTAGCATGCTTTTTAACGTTAGCCTCTCTGTATAAAAAACTAAATTATCACTCAATGTTCAATCACATCAATTTTTAAGTACTCTTCCATAACTATCAGCATTGAGTAACACGATCGCGTAATATCACATCATAACACAACAACCACACTGAATCGTAATGGCGTATATTATGCACGGTTCGGATCCAAAGGAATCGTCATTACATTATAATCGTCATATTGAGTAGAAGCTCTTTTTGCAAATGTGGCAACGTTTATAATAAATTGGTACAGCTACATCGTCGGTTTTCACTTGGCAATTTACTGTGATTCATGACGATCGTGTCCGAACGTAAAGGGACGCATAGCTCCACCGATACGTTCTTAATGAAAATACTACATGGTAGTCAGATCAGATCCGTTCCGGTCCCTGTAGTACTCGTGTAGGACCCGGCAACGTTCGTGTCGCGCGCAGAGCAGCCGGGGCGGCGGCTGTCAGGCCGAGGCGCGCGGACGGGGCTCCAGGCGGTCCGGTAGGGCTGTCAGCGATGTCTCCGCGAACCGGACGCCGAGCCGGGTCCGGGCACGATCATTCTGTTGGGTTTTCAAAAATTAATATGTGTAATGTTTCGTTTAGCAAATATAATTAATAAATCAATTTATAACATAGGTTTATAATCTAGACAATCTAGAAAACTTTTGAGAATACATTGAGAAATATTTCAAGGAAATGCATTTCCGCATTTATTTTAAATGTTTCTCAATATAAGTTATATTCTGACCACACGGACTATTACAAAGAAACTTTTCTTTTTCTTTAATTATTTCGATTTTGAAATGCGTTTATTATGTTAAAAACTTCATTCCTTCCTATTTCCTATCATTTCACATATTTCTTTCGTGTTTATTATCAAATTACAATATGGAATGGGGTGTTAAAGAAAATAGGATTGCAGTGATTGTCTTGCATGAAGTGGGTGGAGTGTCTATCATATTCAAGATACTTCGAAAGCTTGGTATCAGCCAGATCTTGGTATCAGGTATGGTCGTATATCGTATTGTCAACAGATATACCAACACTTCCTCTGTTGAAGACCGTAAAAGATCGGGGCGACCGCATGCTGGTATAACTACAAAAGCATGCTATTAAAGCATTTTCAAATATCATGGAGGATGCCTTAAATAAATTATCTAATAGCCATAAAACTGTTATAATTTGTGGAGACTTTAATATAAATATTTTGGAGAAAAATTCTGTTACCTACAACTTTTTAAATTTATTTAAATCATACAATTTGCATCATATTTTTACAGAGCCAACAAGAGTAACTGCTACAAGTGCTACATGTATTGATAACATATCTAGCACTGTAAAACCTTTGTATCAATGTATAATTAATAAAGTTCAGTCAGACCATTCAGGTCAGTTGGTTTCATTTCCAAATTCTTCAAAAATACAAAGAAAGCAAATAAATTATATACCATTTACTAAAAGCCGCTTAGAAAGATTTAAGTCTAATATAGCAGAAAAAATTGTATTGTTGCCCTGTCACGGTACTCCGGACCACTTGTACAGCTCGTTATTTAGCTTAATCACTAGTGAATTTAATACAATCTTTACTCCAAAACGACTGTCTGTAAGTGACCGTATGACATTCAGTGATTGGGCAACTCCTGGTATTTACAAAAGTCGGAATAAATTGTATGAACTTTATGAAGAAAGAACCTGTAATCACAATCCGACTTTTCAAGAACTTGTAAAAAATTATGCCAAAATATTTAAACGAGCCTGTTCCAATGCTAAGTCTATATATTTAAAAAATAAAATTAATGGTTCAACAAATATTATTAAATCTGTTTGGGATATGATAAATAATGAGACGGGTAGAGCGAAAGTACGTAGTCGAGACTTTCGGTTAAAGATAAATGATATAGATATCAAAAATGATGTAGAAATTGCGACTGAGTTTGAAAAATATTTTTCTAACATTCCTCTTATTACTACGAGAAATCTTATGTCTTCTTCTATATCTGCTGAACTGGTTCTCAAACAGAGCGTGGTAGAATGCGACACAATATTTGAATTTTCAGCTGTAAGCCCAAAAGATGTTTTGAACGCTTTTAAATCAATAAATATGAAAAACACTAAAGATCTGTGGGGTCTATCTGTCAAAACCATTTCTTCTATTATTATTTCAATCGCTCCACATTTAGCTACAATTTTCAATTGTTGTGTGGCATCTGGTGTATTTCCTGACTTGATGAAACATAGTAAAATCATTCCATTATTTAAATCTGGTGATAGTTCGGACCCTTCGAATTTTCGACCTGTTTCCATACTGCCCATTCTCAGTAAAATTTTTGAAAAACTAATGCTTAGCCAGTTGCTCAGACATTTCAATGCACATAATTTGCTTCATAGGAAACAGTTCGGATTTACGAGAGGTTGTTCAACTATAGACGCAGGGATTCATTTGCTTAAAAGTATATTCGCGGCATGGGAGGGTTCGCAAGATGCCTTGGGAATTTTCTGTGATCTATCTAAAGCGTTTGACTGCGTGCACCATGACACTCTTGTCAGAAAATTACACCACTACGGTATCAGGAACAAGGCTCTCGAACTTCTGTCTTCTTATCTGGGCAATAGGATACAGAAGGTCGATGTTAATGGTAAAAGATCTTCGGGGTCCCCTGTAGTTATGGGAGTCCCACAGGGGTCAATTCTAGGTCCATTCTTATTTTTAGTTTATATAAATGACTTACCTTATTATGTAAGGGATAAACATGAGATTGTATTGTTTGCGGATGATACCTCTTTGACATTCAAAATTAATAGACAGTTAGGTAATTATGACGAAGTTAACGATGCTCTCTCTAAAGTTATTCATTGGTTTAGTGTTAATAATCTGCTTTTAAACGATAAAAAGACTAAAGTAATTAAGTTCTCAACACCTAATGTAAGACAGGTGGCTACCAATGTACATGTTAATGGAACTAATTTAGCCCCTGTGGAGACAACTGTGTTCTTGGGTATAACAATTGACTCCAGACTACAATGGGGCCCACAAATTGAAAAATTATCAGGAAAACTAAGTTCTGCAGCCTATGCAGTGAAAACTATTAGACGGCTCACTGATATTGATACGGCTAGAATAGTTTATTTCAGCTACTTTCATAGTATTATGTCATATGGAATTCTTCTTTGGGGTAACTCCGCGGACATTAACACCATCTTTTTATTGCAAAAGAGAGCCATAAGAGCTATCTACAAACTTGGTCCCCGGGAGAGCCTTAGAGAAAAATTCAAAGAAATAAATATTTTAACAGTCGCATCGCAATATATCTATGAAAATCTTTTGTATGTCCATAAAAACATAGACTCATTTAGTAAAAAGAGTGATACTCATAGCATAAATACTAGATATAAGCATAATCTTGTGTTACATGCAAGCCGTCTCCACAAAATAAGTAATTCTTTTATGGGGCAATGTATACGGTTCTATAACAAACTTCCCAGCAATATAAGAGAATTGTCAATAAACAAATTTAAAACTACTATTAAAGCCAAATTGTGTAGCAGGGCATATTATAAAGTATCTGACTATATTAATGATAAAAATGCCTGGGAGTGAGTCGATCCAATTATAATGTAATTAATAAAATATGTAAATTTGTTTGGACACCAAAAGAGGGACGCCTGAGTTTTTTGGCAGTATTTTTATCAGTGCTCACCTAGTCATAAACTGCACGGTAGGGAAAAAAATTGTGACGATTCCAAACAAATGTAGCCATTTTTACGGAATAAAAAGATTTTGACTTTGACTTTGACTTTGAAAGCCAAAATTGGCCAAAACACCATTAGGAAACAAAAACTCATAAAAAATAAAAAAGATGAAGATTCCCGCTAGGACTCTGTCGCGTATAATAAAACAAGAACTGAGGCTCGATGCTTATCGTCGATATACAGTACATGCCCTAATATAATCCTTACAGATGAAGAGAGCGGATCGATCAAAATGCCTTCTGTCCCGATACGTAGGTGCAAGGCACAGAAATGTATGCACACAGTTCTAAAGAAGCCGCCTAAGTGGTCGGAAAGGTGTAACGTGGTCATCATCCTACGTCTGTAGTGGTTTGGTGGGGGGTGTTTTATCAAGGAGTCACAAAGCTATATTTTTGGTAAAAAGGAGTGAAGACTTCAGCCAAAGTGTATCAAGAGTCAGACTTGGATCGTATTTTGAAACCTCTCAGCAATACACTTTTTAAAAATGTACCGTGGACTTTCCAGAAGGACTCTGCACCTGGTCACAAGGCACGAACTACCCAAGCCTGGCTTGAGTACCGCGTAGTCGAGTACTTCAAAATTTGGTTTTAGAGTCTTATTTTTTATTTAGTTAGCATCATCAATATATTAATATGTGAAGCAAAAACTTTGTACCCCTTTTTTCGATAATTACCTGGATGGATGAGTATGAAATTTGGCATAGTTAAAGTTTATAAGGAGTTTATTTGTAAAATACATTAAATTAATAAAAATAAATAAAAACATTGCGCACATTACCTCGCGTTTGACACTTAAAATATTTTTTTTTTTTTGGTTCTTTTTATCCCCGAGGGGAAAGGCAAAGGAATCTAGCCCATACAGCCAAGTCATCAGTTTAGAACCATATGAAAATCTTGATTCTACGTTCCAGCTTCAGGAACTCTGCTGAAAAAATACTTGGGAAGGGTACCTAGACCCAATCAACCCAGTTTAAATACCACTCATAAAACGATAGTGAGTTTACAAGGTTTTCTTGATGAACTTATTCACGTCTTCCAAAAAGTGCATAAACGTGTTATATTTGAGTTTTTTCATTACTGTATAAATTGACTAACACTTATGGTACAAAACACTATCGAAATTGTCACACAAAACTAATTTTATACTGAATTGTAAACATTTCAAGTAAAACAACAATGTCACTGGTCAAAAGCGCAGGAAGAAGTCCCTTAAAAAAATAAATGTACCCAATATATACCTACTCTTTTGTTTATGGTGAAAGTCTGTAGTCAAACTAAGAGATTATCAATATTGGTTTATAATATAATTTGTCTATGGACTTCTTCCCGCGCTTTTGACGAAGGATATTGTTGTTATAATTGTTTTTTTACAATTCAGAATAACATTAGTTTTATGTGACAATGTTGATAGTATTTTGTAACCTATGGGCTAGTGAAATTATACAGTGAGTAGTGAATGAAAAAAATAAAATATACGTTTATGCACTTTTTGAAAGACGTGATTAAATTCATAAATAAAACCTAGTAAACACTATCGTTTTACGGGTGATAGTTAAACTGCAGGATTGGGTCTGGGTACTTCTTTATAAATGATTTTTAGCACAGTTCCTGAAGCTGGAACATCTAGAATTTGAAGTTGTTCTGAACTGCAGACTTCGCTGTATGGGCTAGATCCCTTTAACATTCACCTCGGGGATAAAAAGAACCAAAACAAAAAAAAATAGTTGTCTTTGGTTTTACTGAATCTCAAAAATAATTATAATTTATGATAATGTCATAGTCATAGTTTGTCTAATGTATATTTGAGCTACATATATTAGTTATTCAAACGTTAAACTTAAAAATTAAATGAATTATGGTTGAATTCCGACCACTAAGCGACTACTAGTCATTATGAAGATACATGTTAAGTATGCACTACTATGATTGAGTTTTTATTTGTTTCAGAGTTTCAAATATAACTTCTGTCAATACTGAAGTCCCCATTGAGAATAATAATCTGTAATCTATCAATAATAGTGAGTATCTTAGAATTACTATATACTCAAAAATGCACTGGGGCAACACACACAAATAAACTTTCCGGTAAGCTCGCCACAGTTAGGAGAATCAGACAATTAACAATTTCACAACATTAAGTCATATATTATTGTCGCGAACGGCAGTTTACATTTAATCAATTTTTATCCAGCAAAACTTGGCCATATTAATAAATAGAGCGCTATTTATAACGTTTTGCTCTATTTATCACTCAGGCAAAGCTATTAAAGAAATAAATATCCTCACTGTTAGTTCTATAAAAAGTTGAATCTTAGAAGCAGTAATAACTTGCGTATGCCGGGTACAGTACATCGGCTTGTAAGAGCTGGTAAGTAATATCTTATAAATTGTATGCGATTGATGAAAGACTAGACAAAAATTTTATGGTATGCTTAGATTGTTTGGACATTTGATGAAAGAAAAGAATGAATGAATGAATGAAAGAATGAATGACAAAAGAGTTACGAAAGACATGTATCGACCAAGAGTAAATGGAGATATCGGCATGGGGCGACCCCATACGCACACATGTAGATCAAATTCGTGATGTGCTGTAAAAGGGTCAACTCATAAGGACGCAAAATCGAATAACATGCATAAAGAGGTTGATGAATGTGGAAAAAGCACGACAGGTATGTTTGGATCGGTGCACCTGGCGTTCCATAGTCTCTGCCTACAGGCGTGATGTATTCGATTCTATAATAAATTGTCTGATACAGTTCTGTCCTATATTCACTGATAAGGTGATTTACAGAAAAGTACACACATACATATCCGTGAATTCAGAATAAACCCGCACTCAGGGTTCTATGCTGGCGACTCACAAAGAACTTTCCAGCCCTGATTTTCAGCGAGGGACCGAAAAATACAGAGTTAAATTTATTACTAATAAAATTAAATATTTACACATGGACATTAAAATACATAAAACATTAACAGATCCGTAATCAAATGTATAACACATTATTTAACATATTTGCATTCAGTTATTCTACTATAATACAACATGTAATAAGGCGGCCATTTCTCTAGAGAAGTAAGAAAAGACTAGACTGTATAGTTATAGAACTTGTGTACGCGAGTCTATGGTGAAAAACAATATTTACACCAATACATAAACAAAATGTTAACTTAATACTTTATTGCTTGGTATATCTACCTTTGATGGCTTCACCAGGGGTGTTTCCAAATTGGCGTTTCTATTCTTGATAGAACTGGACCCAGAGTTACCTGCGGAATATTATTCAAATTAAAAAACTGAATGTGTAATACAGTACAATCGTTAGTGATCTTTTAAGAGACTACTTGAGTGATAGGTCGCAAGTAACAATAATTAATAAAGTTTGCCCTATAACTAAACACGAATTAACTTACGTATCAAACCCGCGTGTAGCTACCTACAAGTAGTGTGTTGGGGCCATTACTATTTTTAATATATATTAACGACCTTCCAAGATGTGTAGAGCATGTAGAGCAATGGTACTTTTTGCTGACGACAGTACTGTTATTATACACGATAAAAGTAAAAATAAGAATGAATTAGAGAAAGAGATAAACATAACACTAGAAAAAAATATTAAATGGTTGAAATCAAATAAGTTATTATTATTATTAAAAATACTTAGACTTCATAGTCTAGTATCTTGTAATTAATTAATGGAAGTTACGTAAAGATGTACTTACAATAGAACTAAAAAAGAATAAACATTAATGGAATCCTATAGACCGAAATCCTTTTTAGTAGTTTAATATCTTCAAATTAGAGCAAATTCTTAAAGAAATTAATTTAATAACACCAACGCAACACAACCGCCTGAAAAAAATAAAGCATAACATATCGCACCCTGTGTACACGGGCTTATGTAAGATATATGCACACGGGTTTGTATATGATTTGCCCGTTGACCCCCAGTCTAGTTCCTCTTGGACGACCACGAAGAAAAATATTTGCCCGTGCACAATTTTGTAATTATTAATTTTTATTTGCCCCTATACCAGACATTTCAATCAATGGCATAAAAATTGTGACACGTACTAGCATGGAATTTATTATTTCCATGCTTACTATAGTGTAATAGTTATGTGTTAAGATCAATCACCATTTAATCTATTTTCTGTGACGGTATCTTATTCTCTTTACCATAGGTCAACCGTCACTTAATGTACATAGAGATCGTATTTGCATTTATATATATTGCGATTAGCAGGGATACCACGAGCCATATCACTTGTCCATGGCACCCCTTTGCTCCCCTTTGGCCTTCCAAATGTATTTGCCTGTGATCTCCCCGGGGAAACCAGACTGGTAGACAGATAGTAACATGGGCAAGCAACGCATAACTTAAACATATTCCGTAAAACATCTCTTATTAAAACATCTCATCTAATCTCTTCTATAAAAATTAATTTAAAGAAAATTAAAAATTTTAACGTTTATTGAAACATTCCGTTGGACATATAAAATTAATTCCTCTAAGACTTGATCTTTCGAAGTGTAATGTAATGTAATATAACACAATTAGATATTAAAATATTTTTATCGATTCGTTCTTTGCATAAAGCTTTCAATATCAGGAGGATCCCTACCAAGTGTTTTGTTTTAAATATCATTTGAATAATTAACTTATATAGAAGATTTGTTCCCGAAATAAGATTGGACGAAATAAACACTAACTAGTGTGAAATTCCATTTTACATCTGAACTACAGACAGGGATGCGTGCTGTCGGCTCGGCTATTCATCCTGTATCTGGACAGTTGTCTTCAGAGAATGAGAAATATGAATGTGGGAATTCGAATGGGTGACTCAGTGGTTAACTACCTGCTTTATGCAGATGACGTGGTATTAACAGCAGAATTACCATCTGAACTGCAAATACTAGTCACAACAGTGAAAGACGATTGTATGAAGAAAGGCTTACAATTGAATGCGAAAACCAAGATAATGGTATTTGAAAGAGAGACAACCAGAACGAACACTAGGATTAAGGTTGATGATGTAGTGTTGGAGCAAGTGGATGAGTTTGTATATCTTGGAAGCGCTTTTAGCAGCGATAGAAGGTACACCGCTAATGTAGAGAGACGAGTGAGTGCAGGGAATAGCGTGAATGGAGCGTTGGGTAAACTGCTAGGCAGCCGAAATCTAAGCCAGAAGACACAGCTCGCTGTACGCAATGCGGTGCTAATTCCAACGCTAATTTATGGAAGTGGGAGCTGGGTATGGCAGAAAGAGCATGAAAGTAGAATAAATGCGGTCGAGATGCGAGCACTGCGAAAAATTTGTGGTATAACGCTTGTTGACCGCGTTCGAAATGATGAAATACGAAAGAGAGTTGGTCTGAAAGAGAGTTTCGGTGTTAAGACAAGAAAGGGCATGCTCCGTTGGTTCGGACATGAAGACAGAATGCAAGATGAAAGAACGACGAAACAGATATACAATGCGAAAGTGAAAGGATATAGGAGCCGAGGAAGACCAAGACTAACCTACCATGACCAAATTGGTCGTGTTTTATCAGAAGGTGATCTCAGGAGCCTTAGGAACCGGCGAGCGTGCATAAAAAGAGCTATGAATGTGAAAGAAGCGATGAAGTGTTTAAGGACCGCGTGTTATAAGTTATAAGGGACCTGGCGTGAAGATATACATACATACATACATCTGAACTAATTTACGTCAAATTCTTTTAATTTTTATACTTCAATTGTAAAAACAACTACACTCAATAAGTCGTAGTTCAAGTAGTCAACTAGCTCAATAATAAATTACTTCACAATCGGTTCAGCTGCGAAAGATAAAGAAGTGAAACATTTTTCCTTTAACAATATTAGTTTATTTCAATGTGTAACAATCGCGAAAACCTAAGACAATACAATATTAGTTAAGTTGCTTATTATATAATATAGTTTCTGACTCATATATGAACACATCTTGTTTAGTCGAAAAAACTCCGCCCAATTTTCCAAAGTTGTCGCTACAAAAGATCCAGAGAGAATATAATAGAATAGAATGTGACTGATCTAAAAAAAAAAACTATCAGGCAAATAAAAATGATTTTACAATAATTTCTCAAAATATATGGAGCATTTGCTGTAATTTTGATGATTTTATGATTAATCTATCATATTTAACTTTTGATACTGACTAAACTCATACCAAATTTGAAGAATTATCGGTCGTATGCTGCGTCATGTCAAATAAACCAAAATGACGGGATTGTAGTTTATATATAAAAAAAAACACTCAAATCGAACGCTAAAGAAATAAAACTTATTCACGCAACTCTATTTTATGTATTTACCGGTTTTCATGTAACTTTAACGCGGAAAATTTTATAGACTCACTATCTTATCACCAGCAAGTAAAAATATTATCATTGCGAGTGATATACGTATTAATATTAACCTTCTGAGGCTCCTTACGAAACTAAAAATCGGACTTAATATCTTAATACTCTTTCAGTTCATGGTATTTTATGTGAATTCAATCATCATACGATACAAAAAAATGTCTACATCATTACATGCTTAAAATAGACAGAAGAGGTTCTGCATGTATAGCTAGCTATATTTCATACATAAGTAAAATTTAAACATAATATTATAAAAACTAGTACTAAACTATGTTATGTTTACAGAACGCACTAAAATATTTGCAAGAAAAACATCTTGCTGATATTTGTTTAACACTCAAAAACTCTTGAGCGATGATCCTAACCTGATAACATAATTATTAATACACAAATTAATTGAATCTACGAAGAAGCCTCATGTGTTTTTAAGAGAGGTAGAGCGCATCAAAGCAGCCCATCTGTGGAAGTACCCCCACCTCACAGAAAACCGCAGCCAAATAACAACTCTCTAGAGGGTTGCTGTGTTCCTGCATGTGAGTGAGGTCACTAGTATGCTCCCAAGGAGTTGCTGTGTAAGCAGCAGAGGAGGCATCGCGCGAGTGATACTTAATATATTGCATTAATAGGCTACGGTAGGCGCTTTACTTCAGGCGGGTCGTATGCTTGTATGCCTCCCGATGTAGTATAAAAAAAGTGTTATAAACTTTCCAAAAAGTAAGCAGACTATTAAACCCTGGATATCCCCAGATATTCTCAGATGCATTAGACACTGCAATGAACTCCAAAAATAATTACGCGACAATCGACACAACGAATTAATAAAATAATATACATCAGGTATACAAATCATTTCAACAATTTAGTAAAGAAACTTAAAAGAAAATATGAACGTGACTTATTATCTAAATCCATTAAAAATACAAAAGCTTTGGAAAAGAAAAAACATTAAAAACATCGCATCACCAAAAAAACTACGAAAAAAATTTTTAGTTGGTAAACATTTTTTTACAAATGAAGAGGTCATAGCCGACGTGGACGCTTATTTTGAGGAGTTAGACGAAGATTTTTTTAAAACGGGTATCGAAGCCTTACCGGGTCGATGGAAAAAGTGTTTTGAGCTCGGAGGAGAGTATGTTGAAAAATAAAAATAAACTCAAAATCGTGTGGTTTCATTAAGTTTTTTTTTTTTTTTTTTTTTTTTTTTTATTTATTTATTTAACATGTAAACATCAAATACAAACATTAATCATGTGCATGCATTATGAAACCACGGAGGTTGTAATTAATGCAGGAATCCGTCGAGACAACTATGTTTTATAATTTTGGTGGTGTGAGTTGCAACAAAATAAACAATAACAAAAAAAAGAAATACAATAACGAACAAATAATCACTCCTTAACACCGGAATAAGAACACAACTTCAATCATTACATAATAATTAATGAAAGTGTGTTAGGCTAAGAACTTTTCAAATGACCCCCGTAGTAATATAACCCATATATGACCCCAGAACTAATTAATATGAAATAATGCGTTAACTTCGTCAATGGTTATTTCGCTGGCTTTGGTACGCAGCTTGCTAATGACATCCGATCACGTGTTACTCAAGATGATCAGCGCAAATACCTTAGTGAGCTACTTAATCACTCCCAGTCCATTGTTTTTTTAAACACTGAGCCAGACGAAATCAACAGAATCATAATGAATCTAAAAACTAGCAGCGCAGCGCGATGGGATAACATTTCTACTAGTTACCTCAAACATGTAAGTCATGAAATAATACCAATTCCAAACCTTCTAAAACAATCCATTGTTTCCCCTATCCACAAAGGTGGGGGAGAAGACGATATAAGTAACTACAGACACATTTCGATTGATTCAGCTTTATCGAAGGTATTAAAAAAGCTACTGAATACATCGCTCTGATACAATCGGTAATTTCTTATTGTCTACCTATATGGGTGGGGCTACAAAGGCAATCTTTCTGGACGTGGAAAGGGCTCACAGGGCGTTAATAAAGGTGATCTACTTTAAAAAACCGACATTTCTACTAATTGTTTATATCAATTAAGTAATTTACTATCAGTTCTATATTTCTTGAGAATTATCACTAAAAATATAAAAAGTTAGATATAAACCTACACTAAAAAAAAATACGATATTTTACATGTACCTGTAACTAAACCTGTATTCGCTAGCACACAATATGACATTCGTTCTGCGACCTTATACAATAAGATAAATAAAGAGGTAAATATTTTCTGTAATACACACCATGAATGTAAGTCTAAATTTACAATGTGGATGAGGTATAAATTTGTTGCAATACATATGGTGTTGGTATGGTGGTTGGTATGGTGGAGAAGTCTCCATTTAAGCATATACGATGCCGGTATCACCAGGCTCTAGCAAAACCATTGTTAACCTTGTATGTTTAAGTTAATAGACATTTTTTAATTTTCATTTTCATAATATAACATTAATAACAATTGCAGGACGATGTATATTTAATTACATACTCTCAAATCAGTTTCAAGCTTGTATAATGGCTACTAAACTGGATCACTAATAAACATGTGTGTGCATGCATACAAATTTGTCCTTTATGACGGTCTAGCTAGGAACTCCTAATCTGAAAGTCATCGCTAGCCACTTTATCATCGACCTGGTCAAATTATATTAACGATATTATCGAGCTAATGGACTGAGAACTATCAACGGAAGCAACAAGTTAGGTTGAAGTGACAAATTATCACATTCCTCTGGTATCATTATCGATTCTCGTATATCTGTGATTGAATTGTAGGCCATGTCATTCTGCCTGGATAGGAGCAAAGAATATACGATGGTGCTGACAGGGCATGGCTGCTTTGTTAAGTATTTATGAAGCGTGGCTCGATGTGGGGAGATGACTATGTAATAGGCGAGTGTCTGGCATGGATGATGAGTGAATCACTTTGTTAGCTAACTTTTGGCCTCCAAAAGGCGACGAGAGAATCAAGCCAGGCCTAGTTTACTTATTCAAGATTGCGTGTTGTGTATCTACTTATTGGTGCGTTCGCGTAGCGTAGCTGGTAATTTGATTGTTGTATAGGAGTGATGTGACTGTTAGGAAGTATCTATTATGTCATTTGTAATCAAGCAGTTCAGAAGGTTTCTCCAGTAAGTAGATTTGTGTGACAGATGCGTCGAAAGAAAAAAAATTGTCCGTATCGATCTACCATCTACCGAAGCTGAAAAGGTGATATCAAATGCTCACTCGAAAGTAGCTAGTAACATCTCCGTTATATTTATAGTTGAATGATCCACTTGAAGTTCATTTCTTCTATTTGAAGTAGATCCGACAACCTACTTAACCCTTAACCTCTTAACTTAGGCCCTAACCCTTTAGAGACTTAAAGTCAAAACCCACAGTAGCCGCAAAAGCGGCAGCGATCCAGAACGGAAGTTCCGATAGGTTGAATTAAACAATTTTTAACGGAAGTATCGCATGTTTTATTTAAATTGTTGAACCTGACGTTTCGAACGCTTTGCAGCGTCCGTGGTCGCAGCAAGACTAAGGTGATATTTGTCTTACATTAGTTATTCAATTATTACATCTACCGACATGGATGGATTAATTATATATGTTCCGATTCACACAAAAAATTATGTGTGAACCTTAGTCTTCCTGCGACCACGGACGCTGCAAAGCGTTCGAAACGTCAGGTTCAACAAAATAAATAAAACGCGATACTTCCGTTAAAAATTGTTTAATTCAATGTGTAACAATCGCGAAAACCTAAGATATTTCGATAGGTTGTATGATAATACTGATAATACTAAAAGCGGGCGCGATCCGGCGTGATGCGATAGTGTTTTGTGTGACACGTAGCGTTAACAAATACGTGTTACAAAAAAATATGTCCCTGATCGCTGTCACTTTCTTGCTTTTCCCACTCCTGTAGGTTTTACTTTCATATATGCGTGAGCACTTTTCCATCCAGGACAAAAACAGGTTGATGTTATATTATTATTTATATTATCGGACAAATTACACAGCGCTAGTCCCAAAGGAAACGAAGCGTGTGTTATGGGTACTAGAAAACTGATAAACATACGTATTTTTTTTGTAAATATATATTTATGATTCATAGAAAATACCCAGCCCAAGACAAACAGACATGTTCATGCACACAAATGTTTGTCATGTGTGGGTATTGAACGCACGAGCGTTGGTGCCAAAGCAGCGTTACTAACCACTGCGCACCAAGCACGTTTGTTATGTACAGGACTATTTTGCAGCTAGAAAATTTGCTCCAGTGTACTGAGCATCAAGCAATTTTATTCGCACCTGGTCTTTAGATGAGCTTAGTAATCTATTATTATTAATTAGTACTGTGATGAAAACTAAATTTGATTGGTATGCCATACCTATAGTGTCGGACGCGGAGGTGGATCTGCAGCAGGTGTTCTTGAATAGCCTCTGGAGGACCCCTCGCAGGTCGATGGTGTAAGAGCCGTAGACCAGCGGGTTCATGCAGGAGTTTGAGACAGCCATGGCGAACAGCAGGTCTTGGACGTTGGCAGCAACGCTCGCTGCCGAGTCTCGGTCTATCATATACCTATTGAGTGTTAAGACGGTCATTATTAAAGCTACAGTACAATCAAAATTATTATGAACTGCGAGATGAAATTATGTGGTTAGAAGTAACTTTTTTTGCATCAAAATGCCAACGCTAACTTATGGAAGTGAAGGCTGGGTATGGCAGAGAAAGCATGATAATAGAATAAATACGGTTGAGATGAGAGTATTGCACAAATTTTGTGGCATAACGCTTGCTAGCCGCGTCCGTAATGATGATGTAAGAAAGAGAGCGTCGGTGTTAGGATAAGAAAAGGCACGCTCCGTTGGTTCGGATATGTAGAAAGAATGCAGGATAAGAGAATGACGGAACAGATATACAATGCGAAAGTGGAAGGATGTCGTGTTTTATCAGAAGGTGATCTTAGGAGGAACTAGGAACCGGCGAGCGTGCATGAAAAGATCTATGAATGTTGAAGAAGCGAGTGAGGTGTACCTAAAGAACACTTTTATTATTTTCGCAGTCCGCCGCAGACACCTAATTTACAGCTTGCTCGAACGCTGACAGCGCATCTTCCGGTGATGAAAATGATATCCCTTTGAGCTGAGATTTTATTTTCCGGAATAAAAAAAAATCACACGGTGCTAGGTCAGGGCTGCAAGAAAGGTGACCCAGGAGTTTGACTGGCATGCTGTCGAGGAAGTCCCTCGTTTTGAGCGCAGTGTGCGCGGGCGTGTTGTCGTGGTGGAACAGTAGACCGCGGAGCCCTGTGTTTGATCGCTGGTTGCTCACAACAGAGAAAACTTCTGCTAAGTATTTGGTAGGATACCATTCGGCGTAGATGCTTCTTTGGTTCTGTAAAGGAATTAACACTAGGTAGCCAGTCAAATTGAAAGAGCCCGCGATCAAAATCTTCCCCCGGCTTCTAGATCGCTTCGTTTTAGTAGGCGTTGATTAGTTTTGAATCACCCAAACCGTCGACTGGCGCTTCGTTTCTGGATCGTATCGATAAATCTCAGGACTCATCACCTGTAATGATGTCGTAAACACGCTGAAACGAGCCTCCTTTAAATTTGTTTATGACGGTGACACCCAGCGCGAAACTATCCTCCTCACGCGAAGATGCAAGTGCAGAATCTCGTGAACGCTTCCCGATCCAATCTGCAGTATGTGCTGAATTTCCTGATATGTTACTCGCCTGATGTCTTGGATTAAAATTTTAGCTCTTTTTCTAGCACGTTTTCTTCCGTAATAGCCGTCAAAGGGCGACCACTTCTTTCTTCATCCCCCAAAGTTAGTCGACCGCGCGCTTGAATTAGTTATACCAACGATACACATTGCCTTGGAAAAGCCTTCGTCCATGAATGGCATTTGAAGTCTATCGTAGGATTCGTCCGGTTTCAGGCGATGCTTGAAATCGTAAAATATCATATGCCTCATTGGACTGCAATCTATAACTTCATGACAAGTCCATTGCAGGGTAGACAGAGTCAAGCGCCGTATGACTCGAGCCTTACACACCTCTCTCGCTTCTTAAACATTCATAGATCTTTTCATGCACGCTCGCCGGTTCCTAAGGCTTCAGACACTACCTTATAGTAATCCTCGTGTGTATATTGGTGTAAGTGAGTACAATATAGATATTGTTAGACAAATTACACAGCGCCATCCAGTCCCAAACTAAGCGAAGCTTGTGTTATAGATACTTACAAATATATGTAAAAATATTTATTTTTTTGTAAATACAGACCAAGACAAACGGTCATGTTCATACACACAAATATTTGCCTTGTGTGAAAATCGAACCCACGAGCCTTTGTGCTAAAGTAGCAATTGCTAGCCATTCCACCACCGAACTCGTCGTATCTAAGAAAACTTTATCTTTGAAAATGTGAGTCCTTATAGAACAAGAGTCGTCTTGCGGTATGGCAATGGAAACTCAAATACTTTCTGCCAGCAATGCAATTCGGCTTCATTCTTTTAGTTTATTGCAACCGAGTTGTGGGTGCAAAGAGTTATTACAAGGAACATCAGACTGTGGATCCTGTTACGCATTGGAAGCAATGAAAACAATAAATACTACGATAATAAAAGATTCCCCTTTTTACATAAAACTTTGCTATGAAAGTGTCGGAAGAAAGAAGAAAAAGGCATATTAAAACCATTAAAAAGACCATTTTTTTAAATATCTATTAGCCATGACTTTTGACTCGGTATGTGTGAGGGCTCGTGGGTTCGATTCCCTCACACACACACACAGTTTTCCACACAGGGCAAACATTTGTGTACTTCACACACTTCATCAACATGTTTATTTGTCTTTGTTTTTTAAACAACATCGGGAGGCATGTAAGCATACGGCACACCTGATTTTAAGCGATTACCGTAGCCTATGTACACTTGCAATACACTAAGTATCACTCGTACGATGCTACCTCTGCTATCAGCCCGTCTGGGGAAGTACCTCACAGAAAACCAAAGCGAAATAGCAACTCCCTAGAGGGTTGTTGTGTTCCTGCTCATGAGTGAAAGTAAGCTCCTAAGGAGTTGCTGTGTTACACCAGACTCCGATAGCACGATGCTATCCATCATGCGAGTAATAATTAGTATATTGCAAGCATTTATAGGCTACGGTAATCGCTTTTTATCAAGTGGGCCGTATGCTTGTATGCCTCCCGACGTGGCATACAAAAAGCATGGTACTAGAAGTCTATTTAAGTCAAGTCAAGGGTCGTTTTGGTAATACTAACCACATGAACATTATGGCGTACGGCAACCAGCAGAGCGCGAACACAGACACGATGGTGACCGTCATCCGGAGCGTGCGCCGCCTGGCCCGCTCCAGGATGCCCCGCCCCGACCGCCGCAGACGGACGTGGCTTATGCCGTTGCGATGACTGCACTTTTCTGCGAGAAGAACATGGATACAATTATATACAAAACACCACACATCACCTCAAACATTGTGAAGGAACACGTGCAAGTAATTATGTTTCAGTAGACGTGTTACTGGAGAGCTCGATGACGTCATTGGGCGTGGCATTCTAATCGAACAGGCAGGTTAAGCAACGTCGACCGCAGCCTGTCCATGGATGGGTTTATCTATCTCTAGTTTCACGTTAAGCCGTCACTCCCGGCGGTTGTCGATAGATGACAGACATTGGCCCACGGGCGGCTTGAAAACACTGGCCTCCGCCAATCCGCATTTGAGCAGCGTGGTGGTATTTTTTTTTTATACTACGTCGGGAGGCATACAAGCATACGGCCCACCTGGTGTAAAGCGGTTACCGTAGCCTATTGACGTTTGTAATATATTAAGTATCACTCGCGCGATGCCTTCTCTGCTGCTTACAAAGCAACTCCTTAGGAGTTTACTGGTGACCTCACTCACACGCAGGAACACAATAACCCTCTAGGGAGTTGTTATTTGGAACAGTGTGCTGGAACAGACATGTTCATGCACACAAATATTTGCCTTGTGTGGGAATCGAGCCCACGAGCGTTGGTCTCAAAGTCGCGTCATTCACCGAGCTCGTCAAAAGTGTGCTCTAAACCCCTTCGGATGAAGGGAGACCCGTGTCCCTGCAGCGGGATGAGTAAGGGTCGATGGGTGGGTGGTGGCAGCAGGCTCGCAAATCATCACTTATGATTGTTTACAATACACCCCTGTTATTGTTGTACCAGATGAATTCATAATTAATTAACTAGTTGACTGGGCGTGCCGGCACACCGCGCTGACGATAACGTGGTCTTTCGAGACTACTGACCAATGGAAGGATATTTTAACCAATAACCGATGACGCGATATTGTAATGGAAAAATGGGAAATTTCATATACTGTACTAGCTGTGCCCGCGACTTCGTCGAATTTAACAAAAGAGTTATTGTTCAGTTCGTAGACTTTACGATAACATATTAATAAGCAGAGTAAAATAGCGAACAGCAAAGTAATAATAGATATGTATTATGTACTTCGTCCACGCGGAATTGTTATTCTTTATATTATTTATATATATTAATAAAAATAAACAAAATTTATAAAATAACAGTAGCCTAAGTTACTCCTTATTACATCAGCTATCTGCCAGTGAAAACCTCATCAAAGTCGGTCCCGCCGTTTCAGAGATTAGCCGGAACAAACAGACTAAAAGACAGGCAGACAAAAATTGTAAAAATATTCATTTTGGTATATGTACCGTGTATACATCCATATGCATTTAGTAAGAAGCGGTTATTTTAATATTACAAACAGACACTCCAATTTTATTTATCTGTGTAGATTACAATTGGTAAGAAATCAATCTCCGTGGAAGTCAGTATTAAGAACAGCAATTTCATAAAGAAGGATCTAATCTTCTTCTAAGCGTTAACCCATTTTCCTAATCTGTTAGGCGGGGTTCGCTACCTTAGCCTAAGGATTTGACGAAGATACTGATTATTACAAGGAGCGACTGACGTCTGACCTCGGCCACCCAGAGGGAAAACCAGATCATTCTTAGGTTAGGTCACACGTGTTTCGAAATATAATTTTTTGGACGTGCGGGTTTCTTCACGATGTTTTTCTTCACCGCCGAGCAAGTGATTACAAATATATATATATAAATCTGAAAACACGAATTTAGTGGTAAACACCAGGATTCGAACCAGGAACCTGTTGGTCACAAGACTGGTTCTTTACTCACTAGGCTATCCACTGCTCCAAAGAGAAGACCGCACAATAGAGAAGGACCTAATAATAACACAAAGTATGAAGCCCGACACAGATTAGAACTCCTATAATGAACGAATACTTCAAATTTGTCATCTTAAGATGTCTTTTTGATGAAAACTTGAGTATTCAATGTTAATTAAATTTCCGACCTTTACTTACTTGTTGAGGTTATTGT
Source organism: Pyralis farinalis (assembly GCA_947507595.1). Taxonomy (NCBI): domain Eukaryota; kingdom Metazoa; phylum Arthropoda; class Insecta; order Lepidoptera; family Pyralidae; genus Pyralis; species Pyralis farinalis. The sequence goes on along the minus strand of OX382274.1, from coordinate 32,060,408 downwards.
ACCCTAAAAGAAAAATAATACAAAGACTCACATAGGATGCACATAAATGTGCGTAAACATGTCCATTTGTCTTAGTCTGGATGTTTAAAGAGAATCACATCAAATCAGCCCGACTGTGGATGTATCTCCACCTCACCTCAGAAAACCGCAGCCAAATATCAATATACTTGAGTTGTGTTCCTGCAAGTGAGTGAGTGAAGCTCGTATGGAGTTGCTTTGTTAGCAGCAATGCAATGCAATATCGAGCAAAGCATGACTTGGTATCATTCAGGAAGTAAGCCAACGATATATTTCGTAGATATGGCAAAAGAAGTTTAACAGTAGAGTGAATACCGTAGATATGTGAGCGCTAAGTTTTTTTGTTTTTTACTTGCACCCCTGCCATGGGCAAGGCTCTTTTTAGTACATTATCACTTATTATTACAAAAAATTACACGTAAAATAAACACATTCATACATCACTCTCTCTTTCATTCCGCAATTCATCTTCCATTCATCATCTTACAGTTTTATTTTCGAAAATACTTTTTTATTTTGGCCCATTTTAGAACGCCGGTGAAGCTACCATAACTACATATTTCCAGTTGCCCTCCCTATACTGCGTCAGTCCAGATACGGGCGACAGCGAGCTTCACAGCTCCACCTAGCCACCGCGATTGAGGAGATTGTGTGGAGTGAGAATGATTGATAAAGTACGAGAACAACGTGGAATGAAAGATGATGTATTAACAAAAATCGAAATTGTGTGCTGAGATGGTTTGAACATTTGGAAATAATAGACGACGAATGAGATACAAAGAAAGGGTATCTATCAATCAAGCATGAGTGGCGATGAAGGAAGGGGATGCTCATATATTAATCAAGTGGTGATGTGTTGTAAAAGGGTCTTAAGCACACGAAATCGACGAGCATACATGAAGATATTGATGAATATAGAAGAAGCTAAAGAGGTGTCGTGCATCCGGCGTTCTGTAGTCCCACCTTACGCCAATAGAAGATAAACGTGATAATTTGTATGTAGTATATTAATATCTATCAAGTGTATTGTAGAGAAAAGCTCGCCATTAGAAAATTACGGTTTAATATTATTACGTTTAATAAAAAAAATAGGAATCACTTTCAGTTTGATAGTTTCAACCGTACTTGAGAAAAAGGGTCTTGTCAGTTAGTCAGACAGACAGACGGACATCAAAGTGATCCTTCAATTTTTTCTTTTACCATACGGAACCCTAAAAAAGTTTTAAAAATGGAGAACAGAGAGATTGATGAACAAATCGACGAACAAAACAATTGGGTACTCCTAAAGGTTTGGTCAGACAGCGGACGGGGCGGGACGGCGACGAGACGCTGACGTGACATGAGCAGTTGTAATATACTAATTTAGAAGATGTCACACCGCGTCGTCGCGCTCGACGCTCGGCTAGCGGGCGCGTCACGTCGCCGCCCCGTCCCGTCAGCGTCGCGTCGCCGTCCCGCCCCGTCCGCTGTCTGACCAAACCTTAAGTAGATACCCATAGAGCAATAAAAAGCCGTCAAGTGAGAGTCCGACTGGCGCACCGAGTTTGCAAATTATATTCGCAAACAAAATATGTTTTTGTGATATAACTACAAATTTACGGCTTCCGTATATTTTCCTTAACTTGTGCTATATAATATTGCTTCTTACCAAATTTCATGACTCTAGGTCAATGGGAAGTACCCTGAGTTTTGATTACCTTGCGAATGTCAAAATATGCGCATAAACGTGGCATAAACAGCCGCATCTCTTGATTGCGTTGAATTAGAAGTTTAATTTTTTCACTGTTCGAAGGGATTTGATAGCTTCACCAATCCCTAAGAAGAATGGACAACAAAGTGATCCTATAAAGATTCCGTTTTTCCTTTTGAGGTAGGGAACCCTAAAAACACTAGAATTACCACTTGCAACACAACACACACTTACGTAAGCGCGTGTTCTATTTATGTGCGGTAGTGTCGCTGTGTAATGTGCCGGGGCGGCGGCGAACAGTGTCTTATAACAACACAAATGAACCAACTACATAGTTTACCGCAATTTGCAAAGTGGATCCTGATGGAGAGAACGCTTCGACTCTTTGTCCACAGACCGAGCACGTGATTAGAAATGGGTCAAGTAATCAGATCAAGTGAAAGAGGTAAATGATCTCATTTAAGTATGTGTGTATATTTTGATCTCATTTATATGAGAACATTTTACTGTGTGTACATATACATGTGTGTGTGAGTTATTTTTATACTACGTCTGAAGGCATGCAAGTATCCGGCCCACCTGATGTAAAGCGGTTACCGTAGTCTGTTAACGCTTGTAATATACTAAGTATGCCCTCCTTGCTTCTTACACATCAACTCCTTAGGAGCCTACTAGTAACCTCACTCAAACGCAGGAACACAACAACCCTCTATGGAGTTGTTATTTGTGTGGAGGTACTTCCTAAGACTTAAGATACTTCCTTGTTTTGATAGGTCCTCTCTTAAAACAGACCAAGACGAACAGACATGTTCATGCACACAAATGTATGTCATGTGTGGGGATCGAACCCACGAGCGTTGATGTCACTCTCGTCATTCACGAGTGAGCCACCGAGCTCGTCAGTGAGCGAGTAAGTACGTATGTGCACATGTGGGTGTGTGTATGTGGACCTCTGGAGTTGTGTGTGAAAGAGAGAATTCCCACAAAAACATAAATGTAAAAAAAGCAACAAAGTTCGGTAGGAATAAAACAAGAGTTGAGATCTAATAAATGCTAAGTTCTGTGACAGTTCCAACATTTTTTTTTCAAATTTCTTTAACATTTGATTTTTAAATTAGCAAGGTTTAATTGGTAATACAAAATTTTAAAGAAATTCGACTTTATCTATTAAAAAAAATGTAGAAAAATCACATAGTAGTTCTTATTGCAGGAATAAAATTATTTGAACGTGGTTGGTTATATCTATTCTCAACAAATCATTTTTCAATCAATTTATGGAAACTTTATTCTATACACAATATTGCATGTATGCAATTTTAATAGCTTTTTAATTATAGTGGGTCGAATGAAAACTCAATAAGGTACGTGTAATATATCTACACGATGGCCGCCAGTGTGTCGCCCTTTTCTTTTCTGAACTTGGCTGAGACACTGCTGTGTGTCTAGGTGTATGTGTGTGTGTGTTACATGTGTATATTTGTGAATCGTTTCGGTATCGCTGTAAACAACATTTGTGATTCGAACCCGAGACCGTCGGATAATGATTAATTAAGATGCTATGTATGTAATGAACATTATAGTTTATAAGATACTCAAACACAGTGGAGTGGAAAGACGAGTGAGTGTAGGGAACAGCGTGAATGGAGCGTTGTGTAAACTTCTAGACAACCGAAATCTAAGCCAGAAGGTACAGCTCGCTGTACACAATGCGGTGCTTATACCAACGCTAACTTATGGGAGTGAAAACTAGGTATGGCTCTGCTGCTAACACAGCGACTGCTTAGGAGCTTACTGGTGACCTCTCTCACATGCAGGAACACAATAACCCTCCAAGGTGTTGTTATTTGGCTACGGTTTTCTGTGAGGTGAAGGAAGGATGGGCTTCTTTGATGCGCCCTACCTGTCTTAAAATCATCCAGACAAAGACAATAACACAGGATGTGACACATTCATGCACACAGTTAACTGTACTGCTTGGAAATCGATCCCACGAGCCTTAGCGTTAATGTAGCGTTACTAACGCGCCACCGAGCTTGTCAGAGTCTGTTTGCATTAACACATCACAAGCTTCATCAAGTATTTATTATAACATAACTAGTTTTAATGTATTATTCACTGTAATGACGTATTTGTAAACCAGAACCGTATCATATAAACACATTATGCATATGTTTAGAGCAGTAATAGCCACGCGGTTAAAAACAGTGCCATTGACCAATTGGTCCCGGGTTCGAATCCTAGCGGAGGTACGTACCACTAAATTCGTGTTTTCGGATTTATGTACATATTTATCACTTGCTCGGCGGTGAAGAAAAACATCGCGAGGTAACACACACGTCCAAGAAATTATATTTCCAAAGATGTGTGACTTCACCTAAGAAAGATTTGGTTTTCCATCTGGGTTGTGGAGATTCGACGGTCTCTCCATATAGAAATCAGCGTCCGCGCCAAATCCTTAGGCTTAAGTAGCAGACCCCGCCCATCATAATGGATTAGGAAACGGGATGGCGCGTAGAAGAAGAAGCCACGTGCTCATGTAAACGATAAACGAAATATGTCCATACAACATATTATTTTTTCCCAAAACTTTGCTAGCGAGGGTACAAATAAAATAACTATAACTATGGTAGCTTTAAGTCATTTATTTCTACACAAGCTCGTTTACTTTCTTCGTATTTAAAAATATAAGCGTATACATTTCTTTTTCTACTAAAGTTTAACAGAGAATAATGAATTCGTTCGTTCCGATTTACTTTTACGATATTAAAATTTAATATATATCTCCACTCCTAATTGAAGTGGAGATATAGATTAAATTTTATATATAGATATATATGTAAAACGAAACAGATATTTCATTTATTTTTTAAATTGCTACAAGGTATTTTTGAAGGTTAATTAAAATGCTATCGACTACTGTATATCGAATTCTTTCAACTCCATTTAGCCTTTGATCAGTTTGCGTTGACTTGTTCAATGCATTTATTGAATTTATATTTTAAAACATGCAACTATATTAAAATTCTCTCATTTAAATTTGTTGTTGTACAAGAAAGAAAAATGCATGTGGTTTTGACTGTAATTTACATCAGCTCAATAATGTATAGAGTAAAGATTATTAAAGACACTTGGCATTTCTTAGGGATCAGTTTGAGGGCCTCCTTAGATTATAGTATATATAACTTCCTCACTAATGTAAATGTTTTATAACTCACCATCTAGTTCCTTACTGCTGCGGTGGATCTCGCAGAAGATGCACACGTAGCAAACGGTGATGACGGTGAGTGGAACAAAGTACATAGCGCACAAACAAAATGCCATGTACGCCACTTCTTGGTTTTCGTTGCTGAACGCGTCGAATGACACACACTGTTCGAAGCCGCTCACTTTTGGGTGAAGTTTTACTTTGAAAATTATGCTCTGTGGACAAAAGAAATATACATATGAATGCGTAAATATTATACGATTTGAGTCATATTAGTAAGAGATTTTCGTTTTCAAGGAAACTAAATTTATAGCTGTTTCTTCACAATATATATATATATAGGTATTTATGCCAATAATATTTATGTTTGTAGAAATATAAATTATGCTCTGTGGACAAAAGAAATATACATATGAATGCGTAAATATTATACGATTTGAGTCATATTAGTAAAAGAGATTTTCGTTTTCAAGGAAACTAAATTTATGGCTGTTTCTTCACAATATATATATATATAGGTATTTATGCCAATAATATTTATGTTTGTAGAAATGTAAAATGGTTATAATTTTGTGAAAATTTTAGGAGCAGACGTAATATTTGCGTGTGTCTACAACGATTCAATGTAGCTGGGAAAACATTTTGTATACATTTTGTTGTTATTTGTATACATTTAATAAATTGCCTGAAAAGGTCCAGTCTCACCCAAATTAGATTCAAGATGCACCATAAAAATACTTCTTTGTAAAAAGGCTAATTGGAGTAGGTGAATATTCAACTGGAATGAATCATGAAAAGTAACTTTATTTTTCTATTGGTGAATAGCCACTAATACACCACCGTAACATGTATCGAACATAAAATGGCTCGCATGACTCTCAGCTCTGCCTTACTTAGTCGCCCAGTAGAATCCAAAAATTTAATATTTCATATCAAGGCGATCGAATAGATTAAGTTTCGTGTACTAAATTATCTATAATATAAAAATGAATCGCTAAATGTGTTGCTAAGCGCAAATCTCGAGAGCAGCTGAACCGATTTCGCTAATTCTTTTTTTAGAATATTCCTTGAAGTACGGGGATGGTTCTTACGAAGAGAAAATTTAAAAAAATTGCCTATAAAAGTCTAAAAAGAACACTTTTCTATACTCGCATACAAATGATTCGTAATAATACTTAAAAGTCAATTTGAGCTTTAATACCATACTATAAAGTTTAAGTGTTAGTGGAGAGGTTCCGGGAAGGAAAAACAATTGAGTGACGTTAGTATCGTATAAATATGAATGTCAATATTTGTTGTCAATAATTATACGACGGGAACATTACTCAACAACGTAGACGTACCATTCGAGTTTAAACGACTGCAGTTTCCAGTACGGCTTGCTTTCGATATGACTATAAACAAATCCCAGGGACAGTCATTAAGTGTTTGTGTATTCATCTAGAAAACCCATGTTTCTCGCATGGTCAATTGTATGTTGCCTGTTCCCGTGTTGGAAAACCATCTGCTCTGTTTGTTTACGCGCCAGGTAATCTAACAAAAAATATCGTGTACCATAAAGTACTACAATAAAAATGAAACTTCATTTAGAGTAAGTAAAAATAAAATGAAATATAATAAGTAGGTATCATAATAAGAAATCTGAAATTGTAATTTTCATTGTGATTTTTTAGTGACTATTAAAAGAATTTTAAGTGTTTTATAATTTTTATTTTTTGACATAATGTAATTGTTGACTTATTAACTTTCTTTTTTCTTTTTTTATCTTACTAGCCGACCCGGTGTCCCGAATAGAAGAATAAGTATAAAAAAAATAATTAAATAATTGACTGTTAGGCGGTACGAAGTTCGCGGGTCAGCTAGTTGAGAATAAAATTAGATAACTACTGGAAGAGGAGATGATGAGCTCATTTATTTTTACATCAAGACGCATCAGAACACTGCTTGATGCTGCCATTAAAACATATTACGGATAATCATTTTATTTATATATTTATATATCTTGTAACCCAATACTAATTTTTCCCCCGAATTTTATTAAACAGCCACTTAATTTCAATACACCCCATAGTCACTGAAACGGCTCTACTTCATTGATATCGTCTGGAGTCATTTGGGGGCGAGTGTACTGCATTACATCAATCGTTTCGAAGATGCTTCTTACATGTTCCATCTATATGTACATCCATCCGCACATGCTTATATATATATTTACACATATGTTCAAGGTTTTTATTTATTAAATAAATAAAAAATACTAAAACTCTATGTACTAGTGGTTAACACATCTCAATATTATGATTCTATAAAAGTGGGAAGTGTGGAAGTGAAGTAAAGAATAATACAACAAGCTCGTGTTCTCATGATCGTAATAGCTTAAGTGTTATCATGAGTACTAGCTTAAACCTCAGTTGTTTTCAGTTTCTATTATTGTGTAAGAGATTATCAAAGAATATTGTGAAACCGATAAAAAAACATTTAGGGGAGTCGCGAAATAGAAGAATTGTAAATTAAATTTAACACCGAAATTGCGAAATTGGTTTTTTCCCTTTTCATTTATCTCCTGTCAATATTGCGAGTAGGAAAATTGGAACTGGACATTATATTTTCTATTCCTATTCTATTTTACTCTATACTCTAATATTAACCGAAAATGACCTATCCACGTTCAATTTGAAACCCAAGTTACATTTTACAACCATATTATAATTAGTATTGCTATAGTTAAGTTCACCCCTGATTTTTAACCTGTATATAAATCTCCTTGTCGAGAGGCTGAGCAGCATGCATGTTGGCTGTTACATTGATGGACCTTGTATGAATAATTTATGTTATGCGGATGATATGGTGCTGCTCAGTCCTACGATTGCAGGGCTAAGAGAGATGTTACGAACATGTGAGGCATATGCGGAGGCACATGGTCTAAAATACAATTCTGCAAAAAGTAAGTTACTTGTTTTTAAGGCACCTAAGCAGTCACCTCGCCGTGTGCCTCCTGTGTTTATCAACAATGTGGCAATAGAGGAAGTAGAGAGATTTTGTTACCTCGGATACATTGTAACAAGTGATCTAAGGGATGACTGTGACATAGAGAGGGAGCGTAGGGCGTTGGCGGTGAGGAGCAATATGCTTGCTCGCAGGTTTGCTCGATGTACTGGGGATGTCAAGGTGACTCACTTCAAGGCATTCTGTCAGTCATTTTACACGAGTGGCCTGTGGGTGACCTACTCGCGTCGAGCCTACAGCGCCCTACGAGTCCAATATAACAACGCTTTCAGGATGCTGTTGGGGCTGCCAAAGCGTTGTAGCGCATCTAAAATGTTTTCTGATAGCCGTACTGATGGCTTTCATGCCATCATGCGTAAAAAAGTGTCATCTCTGCTACAACGTCTACGTAACAGCGACAATAGCATCCTGAAAATGATTGCTTGTAGACCAGACTGCTCCATCCAAAGACATTGGGTTGAGGTTGCGCTGGGCCTAAGTAGGTATTGATTTAATTTTAATTTATTTCAATTGTGAATACTAGCAGTACTAACTTAATTCTAGGCAAAAATTGTTACTAAGTCACTAACAAAATATGGACTGTATTGTCTGAAATAAAGATTTATTATTATTATTATAGTATGCATGTATATTTTCACGCCAGGTCCCTTGCGCGGATAATGGGACATGCCCACCACTATATTTTCTGTGTAGCCAGAATTAACAGCGGCGACCACAAAAAGACAATGAACAGTGAAGTCCATTGCTCTCCCGGGGGTTAAACTACAGCTGCCTTGGAACTCACAACGAATTTAATCCGAAGAAATTTGTAAGAGTAGGAGGTATTCGAATTGACTTCCCTTGCGTGGGTAGGCATAGAGGATAGAGCGCCTAAGACGCGGTCCTTACACACTTCACTCGCTTTTTTAATATTCATAGCTCTTTTCATGTACGGTCGCCGTTCCTAGGGCTCCTGACATTATCTTCTGGTAAAACACGACCAATTTACACTTGGTAGGTTAGTCTTGGTCTTCCTCGGCTCCTATATCCTTTTTTCGCATTGTATATCTGTTTCGACATTCCTTCGTCCTGCATTCTTTTACGATGTCCAAACCAAAGGGGGATGCCTTTTCTCTTAACACCAACGCTCTCTTTCAGACCACTTTAGCTATTGCTATGGATATATAATTAATTTTATGAACTTTATTTCTTCTTAGTGTTATCCTATTTTCTAATCCGTTAAGATTTTTGGGATCCGCTATTTAAGCCTAAGCTTTTGGCGAAGATACTGATGTCTAAATGAAGCTACTATCGTCAGACTTTCACGAGCCACAGAGGAAAAAATCTCATCTTTCCTAGGTTATGCCACACACATTTGTGTATTACGTACGTATTGAATTGTAATTAATGCATGCAAATTCCTTACTATTAATTAGACATTGTGGACCTTTTATACATTTATTTTGTTCTTAATAGTCATATTTATTAATAATCCAAAGGGTTTATTGATATTATCATGACATTTCTTACTTTTTGATTTGATAATTATACGTTCACTAACAAATAAAATCTTAATTATTCTCATTTCTGATTTACCTGTATTAGAAGATCCCGCTCTGCCTTAGAATTCAAAAGATCTATATAGAGGTATTGAAAAAAAAATGTGCTTTAATATTTGATAGATAGATAAATGATTTATTTTGCTTCAAAATCACACACAATTTACACATAAGAGGTAACAAACAAGAATATACATACTGTGTTGAGGATGTCTTATTTATGGTACGCGTGTGCTGCAGTAGCGCAAACGGGCTATAGCTCAGTGAGTAATGTCGCTCAGAAAGAGCAACCACTGATTTTCAGCTACCACCCGCGAGATGCCGAGGACAAGTGCAATAAAAAGTCACCGAGTCTTTCTGTATTAGCACAGTGTCTGTGTAGTACATAATGTAAATATTTGATTGCTTGTATGACATACTTGTTGCATATTAAATATAACATATTTATAACAAATATATTTTATGAAAGCAATATTTATTTGTTTATTATTCATATGAAAGTCAATTCACTTGAACGTCTGAAAAGCTCTCACGAGTACTTCTAAGAATTGTAATTATCAAAGTTCTCGGTACTAAATAAATAATATGAATAAGTATTTGTTGTTATATATGAATAACTATGCATATTTTGATGTCAACGTGTCTGTTTGTCTTGGTCTGAGTGTTTTTATGAGAGGGAACATCACAGCAACCCGTCCGGGTATATCCACCTCACAGAAAACCGCAGCCAAAAAATACTCCTTAGAGGGTTGTTGTGTTCCTCGAGTGAGTGAGGTCACTAGTAAGCACCTAACGAGCTGCTGTGTTACCAGCAGAGATTGTGAGAGAGTATTGCAAGCGTTTATAGGCTACGACAACCGCTTTACATCAGGTGGGACGTATGCTTATATGTCTTCTGATATTGTATAAAAAAAATATGATATTCATACAGGAATTTGTCTCAGGCAGTGTGGCAACTGTCAATTTACTCAGTGAAGATAGCCAGTTGTAAAACGAACCCTAAACCTATTCTCCCCCGCAGCGTATGTTTTCTAACCGCCTCAGAAAACAAAAATATTGTTTATCCATGCATAAAATTTGCATGGCTTTTAATTCGACGTTGTGTAATTTTTTAAAAAACAGGAACAGGGTACCCACCCAGGGTAGATGCTTCAAATTATTTTGGGATATAAGGAAACATTCTATTGCATATTAATAATGTAATATACTGGAGTTTAGGGAGCGCAATGAAATACGTGTGTACGCTAGACGGCCATTTATTCTCGACTGGCGGACGATGGTAGGTAGGAGACACATTCATATTCTATGTCTGCCACCCGATTAAGTAAAACAGATTACAAATCATATTTGGATTGTATAGTAAACTAGTTGAGAATGCGCAAGCTTGCATTGCCAGAGGAACACCTGGCTCGTCAATTATATAACAATTCAATTTTTGTTTAATTTGTCAGTCATTTTGACCATGTTCCTTAAGAGATAGGAACGGTGTTCCTGAACATTCCTATTCTATTTTTTTATGCTGAATCCGAATTTGAAGTGAAAATTCTGATATTCGAAAAAAAACGACAGATAAACACACAGACAAACGCACAGACAAACATATAGACTTCAAATAGGAACGGTGATCCTGAAAATAATTGTGACTTCGATGCGTGTGTGTTTTTAAATAAATAGCTTTTAAAACTTGTCTAATTGGTAAGTTTATTTATTCAAATTTTTCAGACAGCAGACGATAACCAGCAACAGCGTAGAAGGTACCAGACTTTCTCCAAATTACGTTTTTCTTGTGGTCTGTTCGAATTGTGGCCCTCCTGGTCAACAATCGGAAGACAATATTATCGTTGAGCAGTTAACGTCCGTGATAAATGCAGTTAAGTACGCAAACACGACGGAACGAGTGATAGGCACGGGTTTGAAATTGGCAAAACTCACGCTAATAGTAATAGTGGCAGTACCGTTGCTCAAAGTTGCCTCTACGCTCTGTACATACTTGCAAGACCTGGGAGTGTCATTCATAGACAGCAAGGTCAACAGAAGAGCCGTACAAGAGTCCAGGCATACGACAGCGTAAACGGTTTAAAGTGCGAATATATGTGGAGGAAATTTATGAGCCCGTTATTTGCAAATGAGTGTATAAACATTAAAAACAAAGAAATCCTTACTCTTCCTCTATTTTGTTGCTGTGAGATAAAAATGATTTAATATTTTTAGAGAATCTATATAGACATACCCAGCATTTTAATGTTTTTAAACAAATATAGGTCGACCTTACTTGTTATCATCATCATCTTATAATAGTTATATTGACTTAGAAATCTAGACACGGCAATCTAAACAGACAAGTTCCTAAATTTCTACCATTATTCATATAATTATAATTGAAAATACAAAATTATTCTAGAAACTCGCTTTATAATGTAACCTACTTGAATAAGAAAATGTAATTAACGTTCTCCTTGATAGACTATTCTCCACAAATCAATGAACCGCTGACGTCATATACCCCCTTTATACACTCCCTCTTTCACCAGAACGTAGATTTTTTACACCTAAATATTTCACCGATGATATGTTGAGAGTGCCTATTGCCTAATGGAAGGATATTTTAGCCAATAAGCTAAAAAATGGCGTGTTTACGATCTGTGAACTAACCAATATGAGCTGCGCGTTCTACGCAACTACTAACTTGTTTACTAAGCAAAATCACATCATTAGGTTTCCATAGGTTATTTTTTTTATGCTGTCCTATAATGATCTAACGCTATAGGATGTTACATAGGTAGGCCGATACTACTAAAAAACTGCAACTACACTGCAGCGCGGCCTGTGTCAAAATACGTACATTTTGACGTTTCGTTAAGCGATCTGACAGGAGCGACGTTCAACGAAACGTCAAAATGTACGCATTTTGACACAGGCCGCGCTGCACTGCAGTGGCAGTTTTTTAGTAGAATCGGCCTAAGCATTTCATATCGCGCCAGTAGCTTAATTCCATATTTATTATCTGGACGAGGTCGGGAAGTAAATGTACGAATAATTACTAAATTCCAGGCTTCTTTTTTTTAAATTAATCCCAACATTTTGAAGCATGTTTTAGAAAATAATGTTTTAATAGCAACTAAGTAGTATGATAAACGGAAATGAAAAAAAAACTTTTCTTTAATTTGTAATTTGTTTCCAAGTACTCAACGAGGCATTAAAGGAAAATTAAACGCAGGTCACAAACTTTGAAAATGTGTCGACCATTTTCAATGTTTGTGTCCTGCGTTTAATTAGATATTAGACTTAAGTTTGATTAGACTTAAAACTGGCAAGCATTCGGCATTTTCTTCACTGCGCACCGTTTTTAGGGTTCCGTACCCAAAGGGTAAAACGGAACCCTATTATTGAGGCTCCGCTGTCCGTCCGTCCGTCTGTCACCAGGCTGTATCTCATGAACCGTGATAGTTAAACAGTTGAAATTTTCACAGATGATGTATTTCTATTGCCGCTATAACAACAAATACTAAAAAATAGAATAAAATAAATATTTAAAGGGGCTCCCATACAACAAACGTGATTTTTTCCTCATTTTTGCTCGATATTGATAACGGCAACAGGTCAACACTTGAAATATTCACAGAATATTTATTTATATATTCACTTTAAGAATAAATAATTAAATTAAAATAAACCAAATTAAGGGGGGCTCCCATACAACAAACGTGATTTTTTTGCCGTTTTTATCGATAATGGTACGGAACCCTTCGTGTGCGAGTCCGACTCGCACTTGGTCGATTTTTTATTTGATATGCTTGTAGCTTATTGTAGTAGTCGCGGCTAAGATCTCACGTCTTGCGAAATATAATTTCTTGGACGGGCGGGTATCGTCACGATGTTTTCCTTCACCGTCGTGCGAGTGATAATTACAAATATGTACGTAAATCAGAAAACACAAATTTAGTAGTACATGCGAGGATTCGAACAGAGGACCTGTTGGTCACTAAACCCGTTCTTTAGCCACTGGGCTATCAGTGCTATGATACGTTTATAAAATTTTATTTCCTCATCTGTTTAAGATGAGGAAATTAAATCTTATAAATGTATCATAGCAGGATAACAGCTCTCATAAAATCCAATTCTAAGTCTTTTTATATATATACAACGTTGGTAGGCATACAAGCATACGGCCCACCTGATGTAAAGCGGTTACCGTAGCCTATGAACGCCTACAATAGATTAAGTATCATATGCGTGATGCCACCTCTGTTGCTTACACAACAACTCCTTTGCTATATGGCTGCGGTTTTCTGTGAGGTGGAGGTACTTTTAAGGTTGACGAGCTCGGTGGCTCGGTCGTGAAAGACGCGACTTTGACACCAACGCTCGTGGGTTCGATTCCCACACAAGACAAATATTTGTGTGCATGAACATGTCCGTTTGCCTTGGTCTGGATGGTTTAAGTGAGGTAGGGCACATCAAATCAGCCCATCTGGCGATGTGCAAGCAGCAGAGAAGGCATCGCGCGAGTGATACTCAATATATTACACGCATTAATCGGCTACGGTAACTGCTTTACATCAGGTGACTTACCTGCATGACTACCGACGTTGTATAAAAAAATACTTCCCCAGACTCGTTGTTTTGATATGCCCTACCTCTCTGAGTTGGAACAGCTAGAGTTACTTGTTTTAGACAGCAATGTGCTGTGAAATATTTACTAAGCAATAAAACAAAAGGGTTAAGAGGGGTTGGAGGGTAAATGATTTTTAATTAACACTGAAGAGGTGTTACAGATCAAATGTTTCTCATGAAAATTAATAATTATTTTCATTAAATGTAGCTTTACACAATTCATGAGTTTGTAGTGGGAAATTTATTTGAACGCTGTTCAGAGTTCGATGCCTAATTATAATAATAATAATTTTATTTCAAGGTAAGTGAACATAATAAATACAATTAAAGTGTGCATTGCTAAATAGTACAATATTTGCAAACATCTGTGTCCGAACTAGGTTACAATAAACCTGTATTTCGAACGACAGTGACAATTACTTTCAATGTGAGCAGTTATTAAAATAATAGAATTATATCAGAAAAACACCGCAGTTAAGTTTTTTTTTATACTACGTCTGGAGGCATGTAAGCATACGGCCCACCTGATGTAAGGCGGTCATCGTAAATAAATAAACGTAGCCTTGCAACACATAAAGAATCACTTGCATGCTGGCACCCCTTTGATAACACACCAACTCCAGGAACTTAGGAAGCCAGACTCACTTGCAAGAATACAGAAATTATGTAAAGTTTTTTTATGCAACGTCGGGAGGCATACAAGCATACGGCCCACCTGATGTAAAGAGGGTACCGTAGCCTATTAACGCTTGTAACATATATCATTCGCGCGATGCCTCCTCTGCTGCTTACGCAGGAACTCCTTGGCAGTTTACTGGTGACCTCACTCACACGCATGAATACAACAACCCTATAGGGAATTGTTAGGGAGGGGAGCTTCCCCAGACGGGCTGCTTTGATGCGCCCTACCTCTCTTAAAACATCGGGAGGAGGAGTGAGTTAACTTCTTAGTAGTTTCTTAGTCGCTGAGGCGGCAACAAGAGAGCGATACTTCCTGCATTGCAAGCGTTTGTCGCCTACGGTAACCATTTCACATCAGCTTGGTTGTATGTCTGTTTTTTACTCAACATATGTTATAGAGTAGGGAGGGTACGAAAGTAGTTTCTTAAGAGGCTTCCAACACGTCATTTAGCGTCATTCTTGTTTGTTGTTTGATAAGCTATGTTTGTTATGGTGGAGTTATTAGTGATGCTAATTTAACACCAACGCTCGAGGGTTCGATTCCCACACAAGGCAAATATTTGTTTGCATGAACATGTCTGTTTGTCTTGGTCTGGATGTTTTAAGAGTCTGGGGAAGTACCTCCACCTCACAGAAAACCGCAACCAAATAACAACTCCCTAGAGGATTGTTGTGCTCCTGCGTGTGAGTGAGGTCACCAGTAAGCTCCCAAGGAGTTGCTGTATAAGCAGTAGAGGAGGCATCGCGCGAGTGATACTTAAATATATCGCAAGCGTTAATAGGCTACAGTACCCGCTTGATACCAGGTGGGCCGTACGCTTGTATGCCTCCCGACGTAGTATAAAATAAAAAATAAAAAAAACAAAACCCCCATTTGCTCCGCTCTACGATCCAAAGACCACTCCTTGCCTGGGGCATTGGAATTTATTGGTGTTGAGATCTCGAGTGATGTATAGTTTATTGGATATCATCATTAACATCATTCCAGTTGAAAGACTCCCAAAAAGTAGTTCCTGTGCCGGTCGTATCTATTGGCTGTGATTTTCACCGGACTGTCGCTCCATCGCATAAAGCCTGGCACGCCGCGTTTTCCAGTTCGTAATTGATATTTAATAAGGCTCTAGCGGCTATCGTTTCATCTAGCTACGAGTATGTAGGTTGCCCACTGCCAGTACAGCTTGCTGGCCCATTGAGTCACATCGGTAACTATATTTATTCATTATTGAAGCTATTACGCGGAGAAAATTCGAGCTTTTTCCGTCGCACGCTGTGCGGCCATCAGCTTTCGTGCGAGACCCGTGGTTATCATTAGCAATACCTAACGGTCGAAGATTCTCGTCTAGAGATATTAAGGCATTTTGGAGAAGATCAAGTTAGCGTCAAATTGGCGTACTCAACAAACTTAAGCACTTGTATTCGGTTCTTAAACGATCTTGTTGGAAATATTTCTAATGATCTTACACTGAAATTAAACAATTTTTAACGGAAGTATCGCGTGTTTTATTTATTTTGTTGAACCTGACGTTTCGAACGTTTTGCAGCATCCGTGGTCGCAGGAAGACTGAAGACTGAAGTCTTCCTGCGACCACGGACGCTGCAAAGCGTTCGAAGACTGAAGACTGAAGTCTACCTGCGACCACGGACGCTGCAAAGCGTTCGAAACGTCAGGTTCAACAAAATAAATAAAACACGCGATACTTCCGTTAAAAATTGTTTAATTTCAATGTGTAACAATCGCGAAAACCTAAGATCTTACACTGTTCTGCATATTCTACAGATTCTTCAATAACTTGCGTTCAAAAGAATTGTCCAATACGGTAGAGATAGAAAAGATCGCTGTATAAGAAGCCCGATAGATAAACAACTATTGACCAACTGGGCCCCGGTTCGAATCCTGGCATGTGCCACTAAATTCGTGTTTTCGAATTTGTACATATTTGTACATATTTGTAATTATCACCCGCTCAGCGGTGACGTAAAACATCACGTTTATACCAGAGGGAGGCTTTGTACAAAAGTCGTCTGCATGGCTACCTCTGTCTCACCTATTTCTACCGCCAAGCAGCTATATTTATATAGCTGTGTTCCGGTTTGAAGGGTGAGATATGGCAGAGATTACTGGGTATGGTGACGAAATATCCTTAGGTCACAAGATTGACAGCGCGCGAGTAACATCCCCGCGGTGTTGCGAGCGTCAATAGACTGCGGACACCGCTTACCATCTGATGCGAGTCGCATGCTGTAATATCCTTTTTGAATAATATACATTGTAAATCGCTGCGGTGTTGGTCCGTAAGGCGGTCCCACGAACAACTTCTACGTCTGGATCTGCGTGCTGGCTAGCACGCTAACCAGCTGTCTACAGTCGTCGGCCACTATAGCCGGCGGCCACTCAGTGCACACTCCAGTGAACCAAACGGTGATATTCCGGTTAGACGAAGATAACGCGAGTTCTTAAAGACCCTTATTAGCCGAACTTTAAGTCACTTTTATTTTTTATATAGTTTACTGTATAAATAGCCCTAATAAATTTGTAACCCTTTTTGTACACTCTTTTCCTCAACAAGTAATATAACAATGCTTGTTTGCCAATCTAATTGTATATAAAAAAAATACGTGGAAACCTGCACGTCCAAGAAATTATATTTTGAAATGAGTGTGATCTAACTTAAGAAAGATCTGATTTTATTACTGGGTTGAGGAGGTCTGGCAGCAGTCGCTCAACGCTAAAGTCAGTATCTTCACCAAGACTTAGGCAGTGGACTTCGCCAAACCTAATGGATGGATCCTAATGAATCCGAAACGGAACAACGCCAAGGTGAAGTAGATACGGAAGGCCTCCAATGATCACACTGCTCACATCGCCAGAGAGAGTTCATCTTCATAAGAATGCATATACTCCAATAGAGCTTTCAAAGGCATTCACAATACGGCGAATGTGATGAGTCGCCGGATATTGAGCTGTCAGTGGCAGACGCTGTGCTCGGCTCTTAATCAGGGCCCTCCTTGACTGATTGCGGTGACACACACGGAAAATTTGACCTAAATAATTTGTGCTGAACAGAAAATATATTATTTTAGAACCAGGCTGTTAACCGACTGATTCGAATCCTGGACTGTGCTACGCTACTAAAATAAGATAAAAATAAGATAAAAATTCTTTATTTGCCATTGGGCCCTCGCGGGCACTTAGACACGTCTTACAGTTTTTGAAATATAATCTTATTGTATTGTACTAAATTCGTATTTTTGGATTTATGTACATTTTTTTGATACCACTAAGGCGACAATCAAGCGTAAGGCCTGCCTGATGGTAAATAATATTTGGCAAATAATAACTCCTAGTTGGGAATGATTTATAGCTAACTTACACGTGTGTGTACGCGACATTGATCGCTCCATTAGACCGAAGCGGGCTTAAGTGTCACAATTTCAGATAAACAACATTTCAATTATCTCCTATAATTATGTATAATGTTTTATTATTATTATTGAGTTTACTTAATTATATTATATTTACAAGGTTTAAGGTACATTTTATTACTTGAAACGAGAAACTCATAAAAAGGATGTAATGTTAAAACCTTATTTGTTATTATTCACATACATTACATAGAATCTTTTGTTTGCATGGTCTGTTAACTCTATGATCATTTGTCACAAATATTGATTTGTAATTTCAAATTTATAAAATGACCCATTTTAGTGTCACAAACAGAACAACAAGCCAGTCTGCAGCAAGATTGGACGATAGAAACATACTGTGCACCACGTCTGAGACCACCAGCTCCTGCTGTGTTGGCTACGTGGTGAACCATCGGAAATTTCTCTCTCTTTTCCAAACCTGTGTATCTTCGGACATTTTAATTTACCAAATACTTTGGAATCTGTTTGGAATGCTTTGGGACAAGATGATTCTGATTCCAACTATGACAATGAAAACAACTGTGAGTTAGAGGATCATATTGAAGAGCATCAAGAAAGAAGTGATACAGAACAGGAAGATGTTTTTGAGAGTAGCGAAGAATCACAACAAATTCCTGGTAACTTCTACCTTGGCCACGTATAGGTATAAGGTATTATACCTGCGTGGGAAATATTTTTGTATGGAAAATGCTTTTATGATATGCTCCGACTGTCATGTTGACCAATCTTAGGTGGCTTAGTTTGTTCTGTTCTTTTATTGTATGTTTTATTTTTTGAGATTTCAGATTTTTTTTTAGTTTGGTGCAATAAATATTATCTTTTTTGTTCAAAATTCATTTTTGTTTTATCTATAGAATACTGTATTTTACCAGTGGCTGTAATAAGAGGCGACTAGTCGCTAAAAAAAATAATATTTTCTGTAAAACTTTTTATATTTTACTGATTCTCGTCAAATACTTAATTTCATAATGATATTTTACTTAAATACGTACTAAAATGAGCCCAGCACTTTCGGTCCCACAGGCCGTGCGCGGGTATATATGTGACACTATTTGACGGGTATATGAAGATTACGAAGAGCTGGTTAACTGCGTGGATTGTGGAGATCTGACAGCAGTTGCTCCATTACGCTTAGGGTTCACCAATTCGTTACGCTTAGGTAATTAATTAGGATTGATGTCAGTCGGTAAACAGAACTGTTTCAGGCAATTTACGATAGAATGAATTTACAACAAACGCTCTACTAGTAATAGCAAGTATATATTCGCAATTTATTTTTGCTGGTACGATTTTAACAAAATTTTGATATAATCTTGTAATGTATTCAAAAATAATGTAACATATATACGTATATAAAATATAAAAAAATATTTGATAAAAATCTTTACAGAACAATTATTAAGTGACTATACTTATTTCTCAAAACTTGTACAAGTCACTGAAGATCACTCTTTTTTTTTTATACGAGTACAACTAGATTGGCAAACAAGCTTGCGGCCCTATCAGATGGTAAGCGGTCACCGCAGCCTATTGAAGCTCGCGACACCGCGGGGATGTTACTCGCGCGCTTCCAATTTTATGACCTAAGGCTGTTTCGTCACAGTACCCAGTAATTTCTCTGCCATATCTCACCCTTCAAACCGAACACAGCTATATAAATATAGCTGCTTGGCGGTAGAAATAGGTCAGACAGAAGTACCCATGCAGACGACTTTTGTACAAAGTCTCCCCCTGGTAAACTCTGTCCAATGCATGTCATTTCAAAAGATTTCGCGTACCCATTCAAAATCGATGTGAGTGACTTGTAATTAGAAACCAAATTAAATTTTTATTTATTTATTCTTTGGAAGAGCAGCATTTTTTTATCATTTTTAAATCAAATTACATTAAAAAACTTATAAATAACAGTGAGCCAATAACAAGTCTTCACTTTAGTCTTCAATTTAGACTAAATACACATAACACGAACATAAATAATACACAGCTTAACAACATTCTTCTTTTAAAAAAAGATAAAGATAAAAAGATAAAAATTATTTATTTGCCATTGGGCCCTCGCGGGCACTTAGACACGTCTTACAGTTTTTGAAATATAATCTTATTTAATTCTCTTTTTACTTTTTTCCTTTTTTTTTATCTACTACTAGCATTTCGGAAATGACCATTGGCTAAGAAGAAATGCCGAAAGAAACTTGCCAATATAGGTCTCTTTTAAAATTGTCAATTAGATATTACAAAAACAAAAAATACATAAGCATATTGGTACAATAATGATATCAAATGGTAAAATTAAAGATTATTAAGAACAGGTAGTCTGTGCTGAATTATTTCCAGACATCTTTGTCAGTTATATATTCATCAATTCTATAATAAGCCCTTCTACAGAGAGTATGTTTAATGTACCTACTTTTTGAATACATTGTCAGGAAAGGACAGAACTGTTTCAGGCAACTTATTATAAAATCGAATAGGTACAATTTACAAGAAAAGATATATATATATATATATATATATACATATATATATCTTCTCTTCACCGTTTTCCGATCTACCGAGTATATAAGATTTACAATACGATAGAAAAGTACACATATTACTACATTACTAATTTACGTATTTTTCGAAATCGAAAAAAAGAACACACTACTTAGCAGCCGTCTCACCGCCGCCGGTGCACTCGCATTGAATATGTCAAGATTTAGTTGACGGTTTAGTTTATTAAATTTGCTAGTTGCTCGTAACAAAAATGAATTTAAACGATAATTATTCATAACTAGTGGCAGTTAAACTAAATAGTTTCTAGAAGGTTACCTGCGGTAGACTGCAGGCCAGGGCCGCCAGCCAAGCGCAGAACAGCATCTGTTTGCTCCTCCGCCGAGCCACCGACAGCCTCAAGGGATACAGCACCGCGAAGAACCTGTCAACATATTAAACTGTCACTTATCTGATGACAATATGATGTCCTTGTAGCGCTCATGTTTTTGAGGGGGTTTTTGCCATAGTTGCCACGCTTGGCAGGTAGGTTGGCAACCGCCGTAAGTTATTAAAGTACGCAGGGAACGCTGCTGGCCATCTCCTGGATATTTCCCTTAGTCGCCTTTTACGACACCCACGGGTCGAGATGGGATATGGAGTATTCTTACGCCGAGGCCACACGGCAGTTCGACGTGGTCCTTCACTGCGGCCGTATGGGGAAGCTCAAGGTCGCTCAAGGTCGCTCAGCGTGCTATGGAAAGAGTTATGCTCGAGGTTTCTCTGCGTGATAGAATCAGAAATGAGGATATTCTCACACTAAAACTATGGTAACCGACATTGACTACAGGATAAGTAAGCTGAAGTGGCAGCGGGCCGGCTACGTACTTTGTAGAACCCGCTGGGGAAGAAAGGTTCTCGAAAGGTGTTCGGGCACATGAAGTGTGGGACGAATTTTTTGGCATGAATGTCTGTTTGTCTTGGTCTTAGAGCTATCAAGAGAGGTAGAGCGCATTAAAGGAACCCCTCTGGGGAAGTGCCTCCACCTCACATTAGAACATTGTTGCATACTTAATGTATTGCAAGCGTTTATAGGCTATGGTAAATGCTTTACATCAGGTGGTCTGTATGTTTGTATGCCTCCCGACGTAGTATAAAGAAAAGAGGACTAATTATGGGGTTGAAGGAAATTGAAGGCCCTCGATATTTTAGTTTCTTACCTATCCAAAGAGATGCAGACAAGGACATTGGAAGACAAGTAGAGTCCAAACGCGCGCAGCACCAACAGGAGCTTGCACAGCATGTTGCCCGCCAGCCAAGCGTTCGTGTACTTCCATCCAATCTGGAACCAAGGGCAACATCAATCATTATCTACTCATATTAATTCATCTCTATCACTCTCTATTCTCCATTATCCTCCACATCAACCCTTACTCATCCCACTGTAGGGATACAGGTCTCCCTTCAACCGAAGGTGTTTAGAGCATACTCCATCACGCTGCTCAAATGCGGATTGGCGGAAGCCAGTGTTTTCGAGCCGCCCGAGGACCACTGACTTAGCTTAACGACTGTCATCTATCGACAACAGCCGGGACCGACGGTTTAACGTGCCCTCCGAAGCACGGAGAAACTCGAGATAGATAAACTCATCCATAGACAGGCTGCGGTCAACATTGCTTAACCTGCGTGTTTGTTTAGAATGACACGCGCCATCGAGCTCTTGATCAAAATTCTATTTTATGTTAAATTATATTGTATACATGATGTAAGATATATTTATTTATTATATTATTCTCTCTGCCTACCCCGCAAGGGACCTGGCGTGAAGATATACATACATATACATATAAACTCATGCCTAACTAATAACATCCGACTTGTCTATTAGTCAAATCAAATCAAATCACAATTATTTATTTGTGAAAACAGGTTATAAGTTATTGATTATTATTATATAGGTACAGTACTCTGATTCTGCCAACCGGCGTACAAATACATAATGCAATTTGCTGTAGCTGCCATGGCTGCTCCGGTCGTGTCAGTATGGCAGCGACGGCATGATGTATCTACTAACGGCAGTGGGTGGGTGGCAGTCGGCGTTAATTGTTATGAACCAATTGGTGGCGGAAGCACATGAAACAAGTTAGATCCAATTGCATTATGAGTTATTATTTATTTTCGGTTCCGGCTATTGTCGATAGATGACAGTCGTTAAGCTAAGTCAGTGGCCCTCGGGCGGCTTGAAAACACTGGCTTCCGCCAATTCGCATTTGAGCAGCGTGGTGGAGTATGCTCTAAACACCTTCGGTTGAAGGGAGACCCGTATCCCTGCAGTGGGATGAGTAAGAGTTGATGTGGTTATTATTTATAAGGTGGTTAGCAGATTTCAGAAAAAAATCGCAAAATAATGTCAGGATGTATTAACTAAACACATAATCAAATCGCATTATGTGTTATTTTAAAGTCGGTTGGCAGGATTCAAAGAAACTGGCATAATATGATCGGTGGTTATGTATACTAAAGCAAAAAAGTGGTTGTCAGCAAATCGTGAGTCAAAATCTATCGCTTAAATAATTATCGAGATTATAATATAATTTTCAGGTCAGCAGCTCATGGAGGCTTCTTTTAAAAGCCGTTATATCTGCTATTATATTCTTTATTGTTATTATATATTCTTTATTGCATATAACAGTGTTAAACATAGTAAGAAAATAGTAGTTATGCAAAGGCGAGCTTATCTCTATAATAAAGAGATCTCTTCCAGCCAACCTGTGCTGTGGGATATTTTGTAAAGAATACCGGATAGTAAAAGTACAATATACCAGATATATCTCTGCGATACACTAACAAGATACAAATAAATACTTATTAATATTACTTACATAACTTTATAATTACGAAATAAATAATACTAAAATAAATACATATATACAATTACATATACAAATATCTAAGCGGTAATAGATAGGTAGTGGTCTTTCAGTCTTTTTTTGAAAGTGGTGACAGATGAACTCTCACGAATATATGAGGGTAGTTGATTCCACAACTGTGCAGCACGGTAAGTGTACGAGTTATAGAAGAAATTGGAGTGCGCAGTTGGAAGGATTAGCGTCTTGGTAACGCAAGGACGTAGAGGGCGGGATCTAGGTGGAAGCAATTTGAAACGGGAACAGGAAAAGAAAGAACATGGTTATTACGGCGAAAGCGAATTGGGAGCCATTTCAGTTGTTTCCGGTATTTACTGATGTGGTCAGATTTTTTTAAACCGTAAATAAACCTAATCGCAAGGTTTTGTAGACGTTCCAATTTATTCAACATCTCCTTATTAGCATCGAGATAACATATGTCAGCGTAGTCGAGAAGAGTGAGTAGCAAAGTATGACTAAGCATAAATTTAGTGGCAATAGGAAGAAAATTGTGAAGACGTCTGAGAGAGTATTGTGCACGCGTTTACTCATCTCATTGATATGAGGAGACCAGGTTAAATTGCTATCTAAGATCAGATTTTTGATTTCTGTGAGTATGGTATACTGGTACCATTGTTTGTAATATTTGGATAAGTAATAGATCTAGTGAATCTGCTATTACCAATAATCAAAGATTGCGATTTAGTTGGATTAACTCGCAACCCATAGGAGTTAGCCCAGTTCGCGATTGCCTCCAGATCGAAATTAATTGATTGGATAGCCGAAAATATATCAGATGGTGCAAAATGACGATATATTTGTAAATAATCTGCATATAGATGGTAGGAAGAGGAAATTACTTTAGTAATTTGGTTAATGAATACCGAAAATAAAAGTAGGGATAACACGCCTCCTTGAGGGTCACCAGCGGTTAAGTCGATCCACTCCGAAAAGATGTCATCAATCTTAACACACTGCTGCTGCTGAAGATATGAACGACGAGATTAAGTTAAGTGTACCTAGAGTACCAAGTAAGATATCAAATTTACAGAGTTGAAGGCACTACTAAAATCCAGTAGTACAACTACAGTGAGTTGTTGGATATCCATTGCGTATCGAGTGTCTTCAGTGACATTAAGTAATGCACTGACGGTACTATGTGAGGGACGAAATCCAGATTGATATGGACTGAAAAGATTATTTGTAGATAAATAGGGGTATAGTTGCTTGTGGACAGCATCTTCTAGTACTTTAGAGAGGCCAGGTAGAATAGATGTAGGGTGATACTACGAACGCGGTCAGCAAGCGTTAGCCCACAAATTTTGCGCAACGCTCTCATCTCGACCGCATTTATTGTACTTTCATGCTTTCTCTGCCATACCCAGCTCTCTTCCATAAGTTAGCGTTGGGATTAGCACCACGTTGTATACAGCGAGCTATGCCTTCTGACTTACATTTCGGCAGCCTAGAAGTTTACTCAACGCTCCATTCATGCTATTCCCTGCACTCACTCGTCGCTCCACATCAGCGGTGTACCTTCCATCCCTGCTGAAAGCGCATCCAAGATATACAATCTCATCCACTTGTTCCCACACTTCATCATCAACCGTAATCCTTACATTAGTTCTGGATTTTTCTCTTTCAAATACCATTATCTTTGTTTTCTTCACATTAAATAGTAAGCCTTTCTCCATATATAGTAAGTCTTTCATCGTTGTGACCAGTGTTTGCGGTTCAGATGTTGTTTCTGCTAAATAGGACGGCATGATCTGCATACAGCAGACAGTTCACTACTAGGTCACCCATGCGCAATCCAACAGGTTCAATAAAATAAATAAAACACGCGATACTTCCGTTAAAAATTGTTTAATTCAATCCAACATTCGTTGACCTTATTCTCTAACATAATATTTCTTTAACATTCATTGCTCTTTTCATTCTTTTGGATATAAGATGAAAGCTGATATTTGGATTACTATTACAGACTTGTTTTAGAAGCTTAGGCATTATCTAAAAACGACGAATTCACTGAATAGAATGATTACTTTTTTATTATTAAACGGGTTCCTGTGTTGAATGGGGCTGAAGCTGCGATTTTTGTTCATAGTTTGTTATCTTTTCATATTTTTCAATTATTGTTTGTTTTTAGTTACAAGCTGTCATTCTGATTAGTTTAATAAAAGTATTAATCTAATCAGAAATTAAACACAACATGAAAATAAATGCCAAGAAACTGAACTTTTTCATCGAAAATAGGTTTAATTTTTCGGTAAATTAAATAAAAGTAAAACAAATACCCCATAATACATAGTTATTTTTATTATTTATAATCTACATGATATTTCCAGCAAACAGTTAAAAGGTCATTTACAGTTAACTTAAATACTTTTTTTGTCATCCCCAAGTCATACGTCGTGAAGCCATTGTATAATTACTTGCCGTCCGCCACCCCCGCCTGCTCCACGTCCTTTGGATGGAGCGATCTTGCTGCTGCTGGTAAAATATCTTTGAATACAAATACGTGGATTTAATTAAACAAACTGGTTTCATTGGCACAGTATTAAAGACAGACACATTATCTTATTTATGGTCACTAGTTTCTTTGATACCGATATCACAGCCTAGCAACAATTTCAAAAAACGTTTAAGTCTGTGACACAACATTGATTTTATTTATACAAAATCGGGAGGATATATAAATGTTGAAGAAGCGAGTGAGTTGTGTGACGAGCGCGTGTTATAGCGCTCGGCTCTCTGCCTACTCTGCAAGGGATATGTCATGAATATTTATAAAGTAGGTAACAACTCACAGTTTAGGTCCCAATAGTGTTAGATATTTGATGATCCGTGGTGCACGGCAGTTGAGCTTCACTTGACTAGCCATCTCTTTGAGGTTTTAAATGCCTTATTTGTCATATTGCTGTCTCTCACTTTGCCAAGATGGGAAGTCAATTCTAAAACATCCTACTCCTACAAATTTCTTCTGATTAAATTCGTTGTGAGTTCCAAGGCAGCTGTAGTTTAACCCCCGGGACGGCAATGGACTTCACTGTTCATTGCCTTTTTTGTGGTCGCCGCTGTTAATTCTGGCTACACAGGAGACACAGTGGTGGGTAAGAGTGGTGGGCCTGTCCCGATAAAAAAAAAATGTCATGAATATATACATACATATAATTTATTCTATGAACTGTTATTATTAAATATGCTTTATTCAATCAGTGTAATAGTTGTTCATAAAACTGTTTCCCGCTCGTTTTCTTCTACGAACCATATAGATCTGACATATTTGATAGATACGTTAAGGATTACTTGAGAAGTTGGGAATAGGTAAGGCGTGTGTATTTTAGGATATCCGTAGAAGATTAATTAGGATTAGGGAGTTTATATTACGTAGTTCATAATTGGCAGCTTATTAGGTCAGAATAAGGACAGTGATAGCCCGGTGGTAAAGGAACCGATTTATTGAACAAGAGGTCCACGGTTCGAATCCAGGCATGTATCACTAAATTCGTGTTTTCGGATTCATGTCCACATTTGTCAGTATCACTTCGAAAACATCGTGAGGATACCCGCACGTCCAAGAAATTGCATTTCGTTAGACGTGGGACCTCACGTAAGAACGGTCTGGTTGTCCCTCTGGTTGTGGAGGTCGGCAGTCGCTCCATATCAACATTAGTATCTTCGCCAAATCATTACGCTTAGGTAGCGGACCCCGCCGATCCTAATGGAGACGAGATAACGCTAGGAAGAAGAAGAATATTACGTATGGTTATATACCACATCAACCCTCACTCGTCCCACTTCAGGGATACGGGTCTCTTCAAACGAAGGGGTTTAGAGCATACTCCACCACGCTGCTCAAAATGCGGAATGGCGGAGGCCAGTGTTGGAGGCCCGAAGGTCACCGACTTAGATTAACGACTGTCATCTGTCGACAACAGCCGGGACTGACGGCTTAGCGTGCCCTCCGAAGCTCGCAGAAACTCGAGATAGATAAACCCATCCATAGACGTTGCTTAACCTGCGTGTGTTCGAATGACACGTGCAACGATGCCATCGAGCTCTCTGGTATCGAGGTCTCGTAAGCTCGTAATGTTATATTTTTTTTATACAACGTCGGGAGACATACAAGCATACGGCCTACCCGATGTAAAGGGGGTACCGTAGCCTATTAATGCTTGCGATATATTCAGTATCACTTGCGCGATGCCTCCGCTGCTGCTTACACAGCAACTCCTTGGGAGCTTACTGGTGACCTCGCACACACGCAGGAATACAACCACCCTATAGGGAGTTGTTATTTGGCTGCGGCTTTCTGTGAGGTGAAGGTACTTCCCCAGATGGGTTGCTTTGATGTGCCCTAACTCTTTTAAAACATCCAGACCAAGACAAACAGACATGTTCATGCACACAAAATGTTTACCTTATGTGGGAATCGAACCCACGAACGTTGTGTCATTCATAACTGAGCCACCGAGTTCGTTTATTATATCATTAGGTCAGAATCTTTAGAGTCGATGGCAACCTTCAATGCGCGTGGTGCAAACTGCCGAACAGGAAACGAAGCTTTGGGAAAAAATGGTTGGAGACAGGGATATTTAATAAGGAGCGGCGTAACTGGGGATTTGACGGAAGACCGTAACAATTGCCCAGAGGGTTGTGTTGTGAGAGTGATCTCGACCGGAAGTTGAACAAGATTGTTGTTTATTTAAAGAGATATCGATATTTCAGATATTTTAATTATAATCTACTAGTCTAATCATTTATTTTTAATTTTGCTAACGTTCATAGGCTACGATAATTGTTTACCATCAGGCGTGTCGTGTACTTGTATATATACCAGAGGGAGACTTTGTACAAAAGTCGTCTGCGTCTCATTGGCAGAGCTGCGATAGCCAGCGGAGCCACATTACCCTCAAAATTGTCGTTTGGGGTAGACTGATGTCATCCAGCTAGCGTTTAGACGGTAATAGTGAGAAACTCCAAAATCGACACACTAATAGCTAACATATTGTAGTTTTGTAACCTTTAATTTGAAATTTAAATGTTCGTTGGTGAGGAAGAACGGTCCAAAATCGTTCCAATTAGAAAAAAAAACATATGGGAAAACGTATGGCCGGCCACTCTGCAGTGCAGAGTCTGCACTGCACTCCCATCAACAGAAAAAGTAACAGCACTCGTCGCTAGATGTCGTACAGGGTTCCATATATTTTTAAAAAATTAAAAATAAAATATTGAAATATTTTTTAAATTTAAAAAATATCAGCTCTGCCTACACAGCTTGCTGTTATTTACTAGTCTATTTTTACCGCCAAGCATCTATATTTATAGAGCTGTGTTCCGGTTATAAGGGTGAGATATGCCAGAGAAATTACTGGGTAGTGTGACAAAACAACCTTGGGTAACAAGATTGGCAGCGCGCGAGTAACATCGCCGTGGTGGACCGCAAGCTTGTTTGCCAATCTAGTTATATAAAAAAAAAACTTGTTTTCTACCTGAGTGTTGTAAAAAAAATAATTTTTGAAATCGATTGAAAACTCAAGTCGTCGTTGAAGGGTGGAGATTCATCCCACGGCATGCACCGGTACTGGAAAGTTATTCAAGAATATTTTTTCGCCATCGGTTGCCGGTTCTACGAGCAATGTGATCGGTTCTCTACCGCTTTCTAATCCTTTGGTCAATGTAATTTAGTTCGACTGAGGATATTTTCATTTCTGCACATAGCAAACCCCCGGGATAACCCTTTCCGAAGCACGCAGAATGATCTTGATCTTGACCACGTCTTAGTTCCGTATGTCATCAGAAGCGCTAGAAACCGGCAAACATGCATAACAAGAGCTAATGATAAGAATCGAGCGAGGTGTGTAAGCACTGAGCCATGTAGCGCTCGGTTCTCCCTGCCTACCCCGCAATGGACTTAGGAAAATATAGACATTGAATTTTTGGAGTGTACTCTTTAAGAAACGAGTTTGTGTTACAGGACCCAGGTACGGAAATTTTATTAGGAGTAATATCAAGTGTTAACTAAAAGTGATGGCGTGACACTTGTCCGCCTAAAAAGAGACAAACATATACATCTGCAGGATTTAACGGGCGGGAGAATGAGATAGAAGGCCTTATACATTGTATATTACACGGTCCGATCGTCGTACGGGTTTGTGTGCGCGGCAGCGTATTACGAAGTTTGGTATATTCTACGTATATTTTTAAGTACTATTGAACAAATCATCAAGAGATTTATTCGAGTGGTAATGAAAAAGAATCCGAAAAACCCGTGAATGAGGTTAATTCGTAAGGTTATAGTTCACATTTATGAATAACATAAATTTTATTCTTATTATTTTAGAAGTCAGGTTCATTTACCCTCTTTTTCTACTCGACATATATCATAATTATCGTTCATAAGGAGTAAACTCCAGTCGTGCGCCGGAGCTGACACATACACGCACTTTTTTATTTGCATTATTTGTTGCTACAGCTGCCATAGACCCTGCGAATTTCAAATATCTGTCTATAATGGTTTAAAAGATGTAACAGATAGACTGTCTACAGCGGTGCCTTAGTAAGGGTCATTTTAGAACTTCTAGGGCATGGAATCTTAAAAAGTGACACCGGAAAACCTGTGTGAGTAGACGTTAGCTTTCATAAAAATGTTTCACTTTTTTTTTAAATAGTTTTATCAAATATATATACAAATACTTTTCCAACATCAACAATTTACAAGAAAAATATTCTCATCGCGAAGTATTTCGAAATGAAAGCGGTTAAATAATTGGGAATCCAACAAAACATTCTTTGAAGTCGAGATTCTTCAAGAATTGTTATTTAAAAGGCGTCCATTTGTTATACTCAAACCATAATAATACTTTGCCCTTACAACATGGGATTATGTGATGTTCTGAAACTACCTTTGGATTATCTACGATCTTATTATGATCGTATGGAGCTGATAGACGCAAGCGGTAGGGGTCTGCGGTGGACGGATAAGGGGGAGGCCTATGTTCAGCAGTCGATGTCCTGCGGGCAAAATGATGATGAAAACTGCGATAAAGGTTATTGCTCATTATTAAATTTCATGCCAGTCATACGTGGTTGTTGTTTTTTTCTACTAGTAAATAACAGCAAGCTGTGTAGGCAGAGCTGATATTTTTTAAATTTAAAAAATATTTAAATATTTTATTTTTAATTTTTTTTAAATATATGGAACCCTGTACGACATCTAGCGACGAGTGCTGTTACTTTTTCTGTTGATGGGAGTGCAGTGCAGACTCTGCACTGCAGAGTGGCCGGCCATACGTTTTCCCTTATGTTTTTTTTTCTAATTGGAACGATTTTGGACCGTTCTTCCTCACCAACGAACATTTAAATTTCAAATTAAAGGATACAAAACTACAATATGTTAGCTATTAGTGTGTCGATTTTGGAGTTTCTCACTATTACCGTCTAAACGCTAGCTGGATGACATCAGTCTACCCCAAACGGCAATTTTGAGGGTAATGTGGCTCCGCTGGCTATCGCAGCTCTGCCAAATATTAATAGGCTACGGTAACAGCTTACCGTCAAGTGGGAAAGCGGTTACCGTAGCCTATGAATGTTTGTAATATATTTCGTATCACAGCAGTTAACACACCAACTCCTTAGGAGTTTACTGCTGACCTCACTTACACGCAGGAACACATCAACCCTCCAGGGAGTTGTTATTTGTCTGCGTATTTCGACATTGGATAAGAAGAAAATAGAACATTTCTAATATAAATGTACTATTTGAGAGGTTTAATACATTTTACCATAAATTTACCCGCAGATCTGTTTGGAATCCAGAAAGGATCAAAAGTATTCAGTGAGTGAATTCTGCGGTAACGAAACGGGCGATAAGCCCTTCTACTAGGATCCATTGAAATCGTAGATCTTTGTGGTTTTTCTATTCACTTTAAGCCCTTAAATACAAAAAAGTACTTTTGAGGACATGAGTGTATGAAAACAGTCCATTACCGTAAGTAAAGTGGGTGTTCATTTTTTCTGTACTATTTTATTACGTAAATATACCTTTTTCTTTCGTAATATTATTTTATATTGTCCCTAAAAATTTTAGAAGGGTATGGCGCATCAAAATTGTTCGTCCTAATAGAAAACCGCAGCCAAATAACATCTCCCTGAAGGGCTGTTGTGCACCTGCGAATGAATGAGATCACCAGTAGTCTCCTGTTGCTGAGAAGAGTTGTGCCAGCAGCAGAGGTGGCATCGCGCGTGTGGTACTTGATGTGTTGCAAGCGTCCATAGCTTTACATCAGCTGGGCCGTATGCTTCCCGACGTTATATAAAAAAATATATTTCCGAATTAATTTCCAACATCTCTTGAATGCATCCTAAACACATCTTAAAACAATTAAATTATTAATTCTTTATATAATTTTGAGATTACTAAAAATAGTTTGGTGTATCTCGATAATGAATTTTTAGAAGCCACGTGTCCATAAAAAGTGCTTCTCGGTATAAATTTCATGTAATGGATTAAAGTGGATATACAATCCACAAAGGTCTATTAACATATCTTTTTGGTGAATTTTAGTCTACCAAAGGGCGATAATAAGTTCTGTATATTTTTTTTATACAACTAGATTGGCAAACAAGCATGCGGCCCGCATTAGATTGTAAGCGGTCACCCCACCTATTGACGCTCGAAATACCACGGGAATGTTACTCGCGCGCTGCCAATCTTGTGACCTAAGGCTGTTTCGTCACAGTGCCCAGTAATTTCTCTGCCATATCTCACCCTTCAAACTGGAACACAAATATATAAATATAGCTGCTTGGCAGTAGAAATAGGCAAGACAGAGGTACCCACGCAGACGACTTTTGTACAAAATCTGCCTCTGTATAGCCACAGGGGTGGCAGGAAAGGGATATTGAAAAGGTATAAAATGAACAGCCCCCTTCATTTTATACCTTTTCCATTGGATTCTCGTAAACATTAACGCGCGAAAATGTTTACGTAACCACGTACACTTTTTTGTACTTCCGGTGCCTTTTTACACTTCCGGTGCCTTTTTTTGTACTGACCATGCCGGTTTTTTGTGCGAAATCAATAAATAGTCACAAGCAGTTGCACAGTACTTTACTTTGTTTGATCTTTGTTCGTGGTTCACCTGATATTTTGACAAGCTTGGTGGCGCAGTGGCGATACGAGCTGTTACGTTACTTTGACACCTACGCTCGTGGGTTCGCATCCCGCACAGGGCAAACATTTGTATACATGAACATGTCTATTTGCCTTGATCTGGGTGTTTTTAAGAGAGATAGGACGCATAAAAGTAGCCCATCTGGGAAAGTACCTCCACCTACAAGAGGGAGACTTTGTACAAAAGTCGTCTGCGTGAGTACCTCTCACCTATTTCTACCGCCAAGCAGCTATATTTATATAGCTTATCGCTACGCTCTTCTGTGAGGCGGAGGTAACTCTCCAGTCAAGGTGTGCCCTACTTCTCTTATACGATGTGGTTGAAAATTGAGGAATCTATGAGATTAGTAATGTTAAAGATGTCAATTTTATTTGAAAGTGTCACCATCGTTAATTTTACGTCATCACCGTTTCTTAACAAGTACAAGTAGAGGTTGTCACGTTAAGTAGCCGGTCGGTTCCTCTCCCAAGCAAATGGTCTTCTTCTTAGCGTCATCCCGTTTCCTAATCCATTAAGATTGGCGAGGTCTGCTGCTTGAGACTAAGGATTTGACGAAGAAACTGATGTTGATATGGAGCGATTGCCGTCAGACCTCAAAGTTAGTGCCAGTTCCTTATCCACTGGCGTGTCACTGCTCTTATCCCATCCTAATTTACTTGTTACTATTTGCTGTGTAATCGGTAATTTTTTTAATTTAAAAATAAAATTTTTGTTTAAGAAATTATCATTCTGGTTTCGCACGGGTGAACTGAACTTGCGCGGGTGATATAATCTCTACCATGGTCTACGCGCTGAGCTAATCTGAAGATTCTCTGAAAATTTCACCAAAATCGTCCAACCGTTTTCAAGTCCATATGGAACATACATATAACCATCAATTGTATAACAAACTTAAGGCCTGCCAGTTTTAATAAAAAATAACTTAATCAACAAGTATACAGGATTAATACGAAGACGTCCATCTATCAAAATCGAATCAATCACACTTTTTTATTCATTTCGTCTCCATGTGTACCTAAGTGTGAATATCCTTGTGATGGAAGAGCGTGTTTGACACAAGGAGGAGATTATTTCCGTAACAGAGTCTATATCTCTATTTTATATAAGTTGTGTTCGTAGTAACTACGTAGCATAGTAAGTTTTAAGAGGAGCTCCAAATATCTAAATATAGAAATCACATCTCTCTGCCTACCCCGCAAGGGACCTGGCGTGAACATATACATACATAGAAATCACTAATTTCTTTTAAATTATAAATATTTATCATCTAATTGCTCACAAAGAACCGAACTCAAAGAATTTCCTTTAGTGTTTCTCATACCGGCGCTTTCTTAGACGCTGATTTACTAAAAATGTGGAGATTCTTTCTCTTTTTTAGGTCTACTAATGAACAATCTTTACAACGATGCTCTAGTAATCTAGATGCGAGATTATGTAAATTGGCTTGATTATATAGAGAGATTTCTCATTTCTTCGCCTTCAATGTTTACGGGGCGAAAGAAAAATAAAATCTGTTTTTTTTACCAGTTTGTAAAATATACAGCATTTGTTATTTAAATACAGTTTGTGATACATAATACATACAGACATGTAAAATACATTTACATTACATTACAATACAAGAATCGTCTTAAAGTGACAAACTGAACGGATATTTCACATAATAAGGCCGACGGAAAAGTATAACAGAAAAAGCAGCGGTATGTATATAAGAATTTTCAGATTTAAAACTCGCACGTCAAAAAAATTATATTTAAATGAAAATATATAATATAAAAGAATAGTTGAGTATGGATGTATGTATATCTTCACGCCAGGTGCCTTGCGGGGTAAGCGCAGAAAGAACCGAGCGCCGTAGGACGCGGTCCTTACACACTTCACTCGCTTCTTTAATATTCATAGCTGAATGAAAAGCATTGACGCTCGCCGTTTTTTGCGTTTGAGTGTTTTGTGTTTTATGTATCATAAGTATGTATTCGTATTAGCAAAAAAAATGTATTTACTGTTCATAAAACAGGCTCTGCTTGCTTTTGGACTGGATGGCGATGTGTAATTTGTCTGACTATATTTATTATTATAATTTTTATATCACGGGTTTTATCCCGGTCATTTGATAGGCGTGCGCGGGAATAAGGATCCAACGCGTAGAGGCCCCTTTGACATGATTGATGATATACCCACCGAGACCAGCTCCTAATACAATATATCCATGAGCCGGTCTCGGCAGGTATTGGTACTATTGTGGATGCGCCGCAAGCGCAAACCCCTCACCTTCCACATGGTGCAGGTGCTCAACGGGCATGGGTGCTTCGGTGAGTACCTGCACCGGGTCGCGAGGCGGGAGATGACGCCGGGCTGCCACGATTGTGGCGCGGCCGAGGACAATGCCCAGCACACCCTGGAGCACTGTCCCAGGTGGTCTTGGCAGCGCCATGATCTGGTGTCCGCGCTGGGAAGCGCGGACCTCTCGCTCCCGAGCGTGGTCTGCTACATGCTCGGGAGCGACAGTGCCTAGCAGGCGATGGCCTCCTTCTGTGAGACGGTCATGTCCCAGAAGGAGGCCTCGGAGCGGGAAAGGGAGGACGATCCCTTGGCGCTACGCGCACCTATTGCCGCCTCCCTAACCTGTGGGACTAGGGATCAGGATGGGAACCTGGCCCCATAATGGGTCCGCCGCCGGAGGGGCTGTCACAATTTGCCGGGATGGCCCCTAGAGAGAAGAAGTCCAGCCCCTTTTGAGGGGCTGGCCAGTCGCAGTGGTGCCCTGTTGCTGACAGATCCGGGGCACCACACCAACGCGGCCGATGGCAATTCGCGGGGTCGCGACACCCACACATTTCTCCAAAGTTATTGGCGGCGTTATGCCCTATAACACTTCCAACCCTGGAGCATATCACCTGATAAATCAATATGCTCTATCAACTGCTCTCTGGACGGCCAATGAAGGCAAGTCAGAGCTGAGAGTTCAGGAGACAAAGACCCTAATTGACTCTCATTATATGTTAATTATGCGGTTATTCTTAGCAGTGTCGTATGCAGGAAAAGCAATTACCACCGTAACCAGGAATAGGATTCACTTGATTGTGAAACTAACCGTTTTAATTTATATCCAACTGTCAATAACAAATGTCTTACCGCAGATAGATGCTACCGCTACAGACTATTTGTCGATATTTTCGCATATAAATAACTATTTCCGAACGATTGATGAAGAATACATCTAAGAGAGCCCACCTGGCGAAGTAGCTCCACCTCACAGAAAACCGCAGCCAAATAACAGCTCCCTAGAGGGTTGTTGTGTTCCTGCGTGTGAGCGAGATCACCAGTAAGCTCCCAAAGAGTTGCTGTGTAAGCAACCAAGGAGGCATCGCGCGAGTGATAAATATACCGCATGTGTTAATAGGCTACGGTACCCGCTTTACATCAGGTGGGCCGTATGCTTGTATGCCTCTCGACGTAGTATAAAAAAAAGGCATTTTCCTTCATGCTTATATCATCATGATCATTGCAGCCCGTGTTTGTCCACTGCTGACCATAAGCCTCCACTGATCCTGTGCCACCTGCATTCATTGACGCCTTATAAACCTCATGAGGTCGAAGCTCCATCTAGTGGGTGGTCGTCCCACAGAGAGTGTACCAGTATGGGGACGACGCCATTCGAGAACCTTTTTTCTCCGATGGTTGTCGGTTCGACGATCTATGTGGAAGACTCATTGTCACTTCAGTTTACTTATCCCTATGGCTATATCGATTATCTTAGTTCTACTGCGGATATCCTCATTTCTGATTCTAACACGCAGAGAAACCCCGTGCATAGCTCTTTCCGTAGCACGCTGACGACCTTGAGCTTGAGCTTCCACATACGGCCCGCAGTGCTTAAAGTCAAATTAAATTTATTTCATCTTGTTTAAACAATCTGTAAAACTCAAAATCAAATTAAAAAATATTTTTGATCTGTATACGCTTTTCTATGCTGTATTTTTAATCATCAAAAAATTCAGGCTTCTTATTGGTAAGAAATACTCGTAATACTTTTAGAGTCTTCCTGTTTGGAATAAATTGGATGCCATTTTGGTCCGCCATTTTGTATTGGTAAAATAGAACCGTAAGCAATTTAAACAGAAATGTAAATGTCATGAACTTTGGCCAAATCAACTGCTGATACAACTGGTATTAACAACTAGAATCCGACTTGAAGGAAAAAAATGTATCATGTAGGGGATATAAGCTATAAAAAAACAAGTAGTGATAGCCAGGTAGATAAGGAGCCGATCTATTGAGCGATGGTTCCCGGTTCAAATCCTGGCATGTACCGCGGAATTCGTGTTTTTGGATTTGCGTACATATTTTTTATTACTCATGCGGGATAAGTAATATCTTTGCGGCCGTTGTTACGGGTGATAAGTCGCTATTTGCCCTTTTTTTAATTACAACATGAGTTTTGAGTAAACCACACTCCTTTTGAGTGGGACAAGTAAACGCACGCAAATTGACGAGAAAAAAAAGAATAACGCCACCTGGATCCCAATTTTGGACGACGGAATAGTTCCGCATTCGTAATAAAAAATAGTATCTGCAACTCGTGCGACGTTGTCGATTGCCCACTCGACTCGAGCGAATGAGCGCACTCGCTTTGCTAGTGCGCTCAGCTTCGCTCTCGTTGGCAATCGACAACTTATCGCACTAGTTGCACAATATACTATTGTAATTATCACTTGCACGACGCTTTTGAAAACATCGCGAGGAAACCCGCTCGTCCAAGAAATTATATTTCGAAAGACGTGTTACCTAACGTAAGAAAGACCTGGTATTCTTTCTGCGTTGTGAAGGTCTGACTGCAATCGCTCCAAGTCAAAATCAGTATCTTTACTAAATCCCTAGGCTTATGTAGTACCTACCTACTATACCCCGTCAGTCCTAATGGATTAGGAAACGGGACAACGCTAAGAAGAATAAGTTCAGCCGTTAAAAAACCGTCAAGTGCGAGTCCGACTCACTCTCTGAGGGTTCCGTAAATAAATATTTTCTCAAGTTATTGCCGCAATTTTTTTTTTGTGACGATCCGACAAATATACGGGTTTCGAATTTTTTCCTTAACTTGTGCTATTGACATTACTGCTTACCAAATTTCACGATTCTAGATCAACGGAAAGTACCCTATCGGTTTTGATTCCCTTGCGAGTGTCAAAATATGTGCATAACCGAGGCATAAAGAGCCCAATCTTTTGATTGCGTTAACTTAGAAGTTTGATTTTTCACTGCTCGAAGGACAGACCTGAACATTCGTTTCTGAGAAAAAGACTTCTCGACCGCTAAAGTAGCTACTCCTATTCCTAATACATCTTCTTAGGGGCTTATTTATAACTTCACTAAATTAGAGGAACACATCCACACTTACGAGACCTTCATATGGCGATTTTTTGTGCCGTTTTATAGTAATAGATAATTTTAATTGACAGTAAACCTTCATGTTATAAGATTTTCGAGTGAAACCTTTTTTCGAGTGAAAACATGAAGACTATGTGGTTTTTCTTAAAAAAAAAAAGACTTCTTCCCGCGCTTTTGACGAGTGACATTGTTGTTATACTTGAATTTTTTACAATTCAGTATAAAATTAGTTTTGTGTGACAATTTCGATAGTATTTTGTAACATAAGTGCTAGTGCAATTATACAGTAATGAAAAAACTCAAATATAACACGTTTATGCACTTTTTGGAAGACGTGAATAAGTTCATCAAGAAAACCTTGTAAACTTTTTACGGGTGGTATAACTGGGTTGATTGGGTCGATGTACCCTTCCCAAGTATATTTTTCACCACAGTTCCTGAAGCTGGAAAATAGAATTAAGATTTTCAAATGGTTCTAAACTGATGACTTGGCCGTATGGGCTAGATCCCTTTGCCTTTCCCTCGGAGATAAAAAGAACCAAAAAAAATGTGCATCACTTGATTTTACGAATTTCAGCTTTTGTATTCAGGTTTGACGGGAAAATGGATACTTTGAAAATTCGAGTAATTTTTGAACACGAGTTCGACTCTGAACTAACGCGGCAGAAACGGCTCGAGCTCGGTGGCTCAGTCGTGAATGATGCGACTTTGACACTAACGCTCGTGGGTTCCAGCTCAACAACCCCCTATGCCTTATGCTTGTATGCCTCCAGACGATATATAAAAAAACTTGATCGCGTAATAAATTTTTAAGTAGAAAAATGAGCTTTACAAAATACGAAAATAATTTACTGGTTTGTAAGATTGGTCACTGGTAATGTATACATAAATATCCTGTATATTCCCTCAACGAGCATCACACCACGGAATGAGTACGTGAGCGGAATGTTCTCGCGACGTGTGAGTGAACGATAAATGAGTTCATCAAAATGATTTCGGCATAGGAATTCAATCAATCAATCAATCAATCAAACATTTATTTGTTAAACATAGGTACAGCAATTCAGATGTTACTTATAGACAGGAGTAGATCGCTATGTTTTGCCACGTATAGCATACAAATATTTAGAAAAATTATAAAATGTAATTAATTTAACAGTGAGTTCAGTACAACCAATTGCAATAATGTCATGAGAATTAATGTTAACATTGAATATTAATAATATCGAATTTTACAGTGTGTCGTTTAAAAAATCATTTACAGAGTAATAACATTTTTCAATGAGTAGTTCAAACAGTCGTTTTCTAAACATATTCAAATTTAAGTCCTTCAAGGAATTTGGTAATTTGTTATAAATTTTAGTGGCCATACCCAATACATTCTTACGGACTAAAGTCAGTTTAAAATTTTGCGTGCTTAAGGTGTGTTTATATTGCGTTCGTGTGGGATTCTTTTTTACTTGTGATAACTTTACATACAACATTAAATTATTCTTGACAAAGAGAGCTATTTCAAAAATATATAGTGAAGGGAATGTCAGTATTCTTAACTGTTTGAACTTTGGTATGCAACTATCTCTAACGTTCATGTCACACATAGCACGTATGCAGCGTTTTTGTGCTCTAAATATGTTGTTCCAGTCTGAACAGTTGCCCCAAAAGATAATCCCATATCGCAGCACTGATGCAACAAGTCCATGGTAGGCTGTCAGTGTTGCACCTATTTTTGCAATTTTTCGCAATTTGTATAACGCAAATGCAGATTTGCTTAGTTTTTTGCATACATCATCTGCTTGTTCCTTCCATATAAGTTGATTGTCTATTATGAGTCCTAAGAATTTTGCATGTTTTACAGAATCTAATATAACGTCATCGTATTTTATAGTCATATTTGTTAATAGTGTTCCCGGTTTGAAGTGCATAATACTAGTCTTTTTTAAATTAATTAGTAGATTATTCATGTCAAGCCATTTTATTACATTATTTATAGCGCTATTAATATTATTTTCATGGTCATCTAGGTTACTACTATTTACACATATAGTACTGTCATCAGCGAAAAGAATCATTGGTTGGGTTGTGACAGTTGGTAGATCATTGATATAGAGAATAAAAAGCAATGGTCCTAAGACGCTTCCTTGGGGAACCCCACGTACAACCTTCCTAACGCCTGATGTGTACTTCGTTTCTATTTTTTTCTTTGGGCAAATTCTTGTTATTTCAGTAAC
This sequence comes from Pyralis farinalis, assembly GCA_947507595.1. Classification (NCBI taxonomy): domain Eukaryota; kingdom Metazoa; phylum Arthropoda; class Insecta; order Lepidoptera; family Pyralidae; genus Pyralis; species Pyralis farinalis. The sequence continues at coordinate 32,020,057 of OX382274.1, read as the reverse complement.
TTGTTGCCTATCACTTAAATATGATTTTATAAGACTTAACACGTTGCCTCTTATACCATATGCTTCAAGTTTCCTAAGCAGTCTTGAATGATTTACATGGTCGAATGCTTTGGTCATATCAGCAAAGATGGCACTTACTGGTTTTTTTTTATCTATGTTTGTCAAAACTAGGTTCAACAAGTCATATATTGCCATATTTATTGACTTATTTTTTCGAAACCCTTTTTGCTCGTTTCTTAGGATATTGTATGTATTTGTGAAACTGGTTATTGCGTCATGTATATTTTTTTCAAATATCTTAGAAAATATAGGTATAAGTGCAATGGGTCTATAATTATTAACATCTTCTTTGTCATTTTTTTTAAAGATTGGTTTTACGACGGTTTTTTTTAAAGCATCGGGGAATATACCTTGTTCTATACATAAATTGAATATGTAGGACAGAGGTTCTGCTATAGTTGTTCCAACAGATTTTACAATTTCTGTTGAAACATCGTCATAACCGACACTATTCGTGTTTTTAAGAGATTTAATGGTTTTTATAATATCGTCTGGTATAACTGGTCGCATAAACATAGACTGCAAATTACGATTTTTAGGGTTTTCTAATTTATAATCATTAGTGTTTGTAGTGGGAGGTTTTATTTGGTCAATGAAATGGTTATTGAAAATGTTTGCAATTTTTTGTGGGTCAGTGATAGTTTCATTCTTGTGTTTTATTTGTACAATTTGATCTTTAGGCAATTTAGCTTTACATTTACTTATAATATGCCAAGTGGCTTTATTTTTATTTCTTGCGGTATTTATGTAATAGCTATTTTGTGCCATTTCAGTCATGTTAATAATCTTTTTGAAAAGTTTTGAATAAGTTTTTAATTTAATTTTATTTGAGTTTGTAGAAGAATGTCTATACTGCCATAAGAGATGTCGTTGTTTTTTGCTGCATATTTTTATACCCCGCGATAACCATTTTACTTTCTTTTTAGTTTTAACTATTATGTTCTTGAATTCTCACAGACATTAATTACTTCTTATTGGTGTTCCTGGCACGGATGTAATGAGAATATGAATATATCTATCTATTTCTTCACGGAAAATCCCACAAGTTAGGTCGAGACAACCGAAAACACACCTCACTCCATTCTTTAACATTCACTCTTTCTCTCGCACGCTCGCCGTTTCCTGTAATTTCTAACAGTACTTTCACATACGCTAGGCATGCGTAACACTGCGCTGCGCTAACTCAGTACACTGCATCGAATGTGTCAACACACTTCTTCAAAATGTGTTAGCGCACAGCCGAGTACAGCTAAGAGCAGATCACGCTTACACACGAAGTACGATTGTAAATTTTATTCCGAAGGCCATAAGAAAAGCAAAGCTTGAGCTGCACTTAATTGTACCAGAAGTAGTAAAAGTTCGAGAAGTAAGTAACTAAATGCATTACAGAGTTATTGCATGTACGTGTAGCACATGATAGGTACATAAATTCACATAAATCACCATCATTAAAATTCACGTTTCATTCAGTATAAAGCAGCACCACTGCGCTGCGTCAATGGAACACAGGACAAAACTGAGTGCCATAAACTTATTAACCTTCTGACTACACGTTGAGGCACCCCTCACTCACCTTTTACCTAGTCTTGAAGCGCTTATATATCTCACCGATTCGAGCCTACGTTTCAGTGAGAGTATGATTTTGCGATGTGAATGTTCTTCTTAGCCTTCCCCATCTATTGTTCGGAAACTAGCAAATTATCTTTCACAATAACTCGGTTCGGTAAAATGGTGTGACGAAAACAGCAATGCCCTCAACTATGTAAAGGGTATACACTTACATTTCAGAAGTCTAGTTTGATTGTAATATGAAGAAAATACAAGCAAATATTTATGTGATTTAATGATTGCTTAGTATCTTATGTCTCGTTTTTTATGCGCAGTTTTAAAAAGCTCTGTCTCTTTTTTTCCGGCACCAGTAACTAGTGTGGTGTCATAACTAATGTGACGTAGTATTATCAATTAATAAGGATATCGTATTAATTTAATGGTAATCGTATATCTGTAGCTTCATGCCAAATCCCTTGCGGGGTAGACAGAGAGAACCGAGCGCCGCGTGATCTTTACAAACCTCACTCGTTTCTCTAGCATTCATTGATCTTCTTATCGCCGGTTTCTCAGGCTCCTGACGTCACCTTAAAACACGATCAATTTGGTCATGGTAGGTAAGTCTTGGCCTTCCTAGGCTCCTACATCATTCTACTTTCGTGTTGTATATCTGTTTCGTAATTATTTCTTCCTGCACTGTTTCAACATGTCCGAACCAACTGAGCATACTTCTTCTCATATTAACACCGACACTCTCTTTCAGACCAGCTCTGTTGCTAACATCATCATTGTTGATACGGTGTACAAGCGTTACGCCACAAATTTTGCGCAACGCTCGCATCGCGTAATCGTATCGTATTTTTCGTAAATATGAGCAATCTAATAGGACGCGCTGTTGCAGCATAATTAAATTGCTTATTCATTAATATATTTTATCGCATTTCTTTTAAGAACATTTACCATAATATATTTAATATCATAAGATTTTACGCAAATATATTTTTTATATGAATACATAATCATCATAAACATAATAAGATAAGCAACCTGAAGTGCCATCGGCAAAGGACCGGCGGCATTGCTTGTGGAACCGCTAGAGAAAAAAGTTCTAGAAAGGCGTTCCCATACTGGTAAACGCAGTGTGGAATGACTCCCCACTATATGCAGTGATGCCCTGAAAAGATCTATAGGGAGTCGATGGATGGAGGTGGCCAAGCATCGAGGGGAGTGGATCACTTGACGTGAGGACTTGGACGTGAGGTCCATGTCCCGTAGGGGACGAATACACTGTGTATACATAAATACATACCCTTAAGATCGGTTACATTCAACTTGTGTGCCTTCCCTTTGTCTGAGAAACATTTTAACGTAATTAATTCAACATTACTAGAATTTATTTGCGATTAAAAAGCTTTTCTATCTTACTGAAGAATACACAAGAAAGAAAATATTTTTATTAGATGGGTAAACTAGAGAATGAAGCATCCTAATATAATATGTTTTCTTATGGAAAATTTAGGAGAATTTCTACCAATTTATATTTTAATGCCATTGCATTAAAATACATATTGGTAGAAATCCTCCTAAATTTTCCTGGGGGGCAGGTAGAGACCATTGGAGGTTTTAGGAAGTTTTCACAGAGCGTGATATTATAGTTTTGATCATAAGATTATTTAGGGTTCTATACATGAACAGAAACCATAAATAATCTTAATAGGTTTTGCCTGATGGTTCGGCAGATGGTATGTGGTGCAGCCGCTGAGTTACTGATGATGGTTGGTCTGCCTACATGGTGCAAATAATGTAGGATATAGTACTATTTGCTGATGCTACCTCCCTGCTTTTTAATATAACCCGTCCCGCGGGGTGAAAATATTGACAAGGTAAATGTTGTTGTGTCTGCTCTAATAATCTTTACCACCATAAATAAACTTGCTGGTAAGATCAGCGCCGCTGCAAAGTGTAAATAAATAATAATAAATCATTTGAATAAAACCCCGCTAGAAAAGGAATTCCACATAGATATGCAGTTAGAAGAATCAGACAATTGACGGATGTGGCTACTGCGCGCTTCGTCTATTTTCAGCTACTTTCACAGCATTATATCGAATGGTATACTGTTGTGGGGAACGGCGACTGACTTTAAGTCAATTTTTGTGTTACAAAAAAAGATTAGGGAACTGTTCAAAGAAATAAATACCTTCACTGTTACTCCTCAATATATTTATGGAAACATAATGTATCCGTAAAAACTTCAAGTCATTTTCAAACTTCAGCGAAAAACTCAGACGTCGAATTAAGTTGTGTACCGGCGTACCTCGGCTTGCTAGGACTGATAGAACTTTTTTTCTAAATTGTATTCGATTTTGTAATAACTACCTGAAACAGTTCTGTCCTTTCCTGACAATGTATTCAAAAAGAACATCAAAAATATTCCTTGGAAAAAGGCTTATTATAGAATTGAAAAATATGTAACTGACAAAGACGTCTGGAAATAATTCAGCACAGACAGCGTTTTCATAATAATCAATAATTCTACCATTTGACATCATTATCGTGCGAATATGCTGAAGAAAACCAAAAACCGAATACAGAAAACCGAAGCCAAATAACAACTCCCTAGAGGGTTGTTGTGTTCCTGCGTGTATATGAGGTCTCCAGTAAGCTCCCAAGGAGTTGCTGTGTAAGCAGCAGAGGAGGCATCGCGCGAGTGATACTTAATATATCGCAAGCGTTAAAAGGCTACGGTTCCCACTATACATCAGGTGGGTCGTATGCTTGTATGCCTCCGGACGTAGTATAAAAAAAAAACCTACTTCTCTTAAAAATGTCTTTATGTAAAGTCAAGTAGTTTAAAGGTTCGTGCCATCAGTGAACCTGTGTGCAGCGCCTGTCTCATCGATTTGACTTGTTCTATCTACAACAGACTCAATTGTTCATTGGTTAAGACTTGTTCTAGCTTATGGTCGCCTGATGCGATTGTCTGAAATTGTTTTTACAGTTGCCTGTAAAAATCATGGATAACTTGCTGTAGCGAAAAAACTAGAGGAGAACTCCTCGTGTGGGAATTGAACCCACGAGTTTTTGTGTCAAAATCGCGTCATTCACGACTGAGCCCCGAGCTCGTCAATAAAAGCAGGTCAGAGGGCATTGTTTTTTTTATATAACTCAGGGAGGCATTCAAACATACGGCCCACCTGATGTAAAGCTGCCTATGAGCCTTGCAATACATTAATTAACACTCGTGCGATGCCATCCTCTGCTGCTAACACAGCGAATCCTTAGGAGTTAACTGATGACGCAGGAACACAATAACCCTCTAGGGTGTTGTTATTTCGCTGCGGTTTTCTGTGAGATGGAGGAACTTCCCCAGACGGGCTGCTTGATGCGCCCTTTCTTACCACCACACCCCGACTGAGCCAAACAGACATGTACATGCAAACAAATTATTGGCGTGTGTGGGAATCGAACCCACGAGCGTTGATGTCAAGTAACCGAGCTCGTCGTATCCTTGATTGCACCAAGATGGAGCCTCTATTCCACGTTTTATGTTCGAAACTCAAATAAAAGTAGTTCAGGCGGCATCGTACGTTTGAACAGTGACTAAAACTGCGTCACGAATTCAGAACCACTGGTCTATAAATGCGGCACCCTTTGCGTACTTCGACAATAGAGCGCTCGAAGTACAATCGAATAGAATATTTTATTTACCAGCATGCGACACAGTTTCTTATGAATTAAATAACAAACACGTACAAATACGAAACAGATAAAACTAGATTTTTCTCGATCCCACACTGGGCCTTTACCGGTTTCGTGGTGACCATGTGTATGAGTATATTGACGTTCGGACATACAAACGGTAGAAGGAACAAGTGGCGGTATCATCAAATGCTTCTATTTTAGTATAACGCGTTTGTATAAATAGTTACTCCCGATAGAGCAGAGTAGAATGTGTTTTGACACTGCTTAAGTAATTTTTTAAGCTAACTTACGATTTCTTATGAGTTTAGATTTCAAAGAAAAGAGTTGCTCATTCCCACGCTCCCTCTGTCTACCCCGCAAGGGACTTGGCATAAGGATGTTCTTATCATCATCATCTCAGCCTGTATTCGTCCACTGCTGTACATAGGCTTCCCCTAGAGTGCTATTCGGCTCGATCCTGTACCATCTGCATCCATCAACTCCCTACAAACCTCCTGAGGTGGTCGCTCCATCTAACGGGGGTCGTTCCACACTGCGTCTACCAGTACAGGGACGCCATCCGAGAACCTTTCTAGTGCAGAATGTAATACTAGTTATTTATTATTTGTTATTGTGTTGTATATATTAGTTAGCTGCCGCGTGGCCTCGTTATAAGAATAGGCCACCCCATCTCAACCCGTGGGTATCGTAAAAGGCGACTAAGGGAAATATCCAGGAGACGGCCAGCAGCGTCCCCTGCGTACTTTAGTAATTTACTGCGGTTACCAACCCGCCTGCCAAGCGTGGCAACTATGGCAAAACCCCCTCAAAAACATGACTATTTGTTTCACCTGCGTATTAAAGTCTAAGAATAGCTAACTAACCAACCATATCTACATTTAAATCCAAAAATTAGTAGGATTTGGTGAACATATGACTGAGCGTCTGCCTGATGATCTCGACAACTAGAGGGATAAGCAGACCTTTCTTAGATTAGGTCACACGTCTGTCTTGGACGAACTTCATCATTCATCTTTAATTATCCTGTTCGTTTGATTTCCAGCTCACTATTATGATTTTGTAATAAAAACATAAAAAATAATAAATAAAATATTTAATATGGGGTAAGTACTGTACAGATTTATAATGATTGTGTAGATTATTGTTCGTGGCACGTCCATCATATAAAATACAACATTTGACTACTATTCGAGAGATAATGGCGGCAACACTTTGACGGCAACTAAATTATTAATTTATGCTACTTACTTTTAGGCCTGCCAGCATTTTAAAGATAAAATAAATTAAGATAAAAAATCTTTATTTACCATTGGGCCATCGTGGGCACTTTACATTTTTGGAAATATAATCTTATTGTATATTATTCAATTCTCTTACTTTTTTTTAATCTATTAGTATTTCGGAAATGACCATTGGCGAAGGTGAAATGCCGAAATAAACTTGCTAATGAAACTTTTTAAAATTGACAACTAGATATTACAAAAAAGTCACATAAGCATATTGGTGCAATAATGATATCAAATGGCAAAATTAAAGCTTATTAAGGATAGGTCATCGGTGCTGAATTATTTCCAGACATCTTTGTCAGTTACATATTCATCAATTCTATAATAAGCCCTTTTACAGAGGGTATTTTAATGTATTTTTTGAATATATTGTCAGGAAAGGACAGAATTGTTTCAGGCAACATATTATAAAATCCAATACAATTTACAAGAAAAGATCTACCAGTATATATTGAGAAGTAACAGCGTGGACATATATTTCCCTGAACAGTTCCCTGAGAGATTCTCTGGAGTCCGTGTTATAAATAGAGCGAATGGCTCTTTTTTGTGGGATAAAAATTGTCTCAATGTCAGCCGCCGTTCCCCACAACAGTATACCATACGACATAATGCAGTGAAAGTAGCTGAAATAGACTAAGCGCGCAGTAGCCACAATCGTCAATTGCCTGTTTCTCCTAACTGCATATGCAGCGGAGCTGAGCTTACCGGGAAGTTTATTTATGTGGGGGCCCCATTGTAATTTGGAGTCTACTGTAATTCCACGAAATACATTATTATTAACAAATTCTAATTTGTTATTCCAACTCAAAACTTCTGTATTGGCAGAAGTCACATTTGAAAAACTAAATTTGATGCATTTGGTTTTAGCTGAGTTTAGCAAAAGATTATTACACGTGAACCAGTTTAAAATAGCAGACACAACACCATTCACCTTGTCAATATTTTAACACCGGCGGGCCACATTAAAAATTAGAGAGGTATCATCAGCAAATAGTACTAACCCGCCATTTTCTGGACCATATATATTCGCATTCGCTATATGCGAATGATCTGCCCTACCTGCCTAAAAACAAAAATGGAACCCAGGGGCACCCCGATATTAACTTTATTGCCTTTAGATTTAACCCCATTTATGTCAACTGTCTGCAATTTGTTATTTAAATAAGATGCAATCAAGTTCTGGGCTTTATTCGTTCCCCAACCGCGGTATTAAGACATTTTAAGAGGCTCTTCTTAGCAGCGGCGGATTTGTTCGAAGTACCAATTGTTTACAGGCATTCGTTGATTAGACAGTTTCTAAATGCCATAAGTATACCTATACACATTATTTTACGAGCTTCGTTCCCCAACCGCGGTATTAAGACATTTTAAGAGGCTCTTCTTAGCAGCGGCGGATTTGTTCGAAGTACCAATTGTTTACAGGCATTCGTTGATTAGACAGTTTCTAAATGACATAAGTATACCTATACACATTATTTTACGAGCTCGGTGGCGCAGCTGTTGATAACGCGACTTTGTCATCGTCGCTCATGCGTTCGATTCCCACACAGGACAAACATTTGTGTGTATGAACATGTATGTTTGTCTTGATTTCTTTGCGGAATTCTCGCATCTCAACCACATTTATTTTACTCTCATGCTCTCTCTGCTATACCCAGTTTAAACTTCCACAAGTTAGCTTTGGGGCTATAATTCAACTTCGCCAACCTTGTGTTCGTCATATTGGTTTTCTTCCCATTCAATTGTAAACCTTTATACGTATAATCGAATCGAATAGTATAATATCCGATGAAAGCACCCTGGTGATATGACATTTTCTGACATTTTCAACAATTATCATCATATTTCAATCGATTTACACAAAACCTTATCAAATTATACACCTAAACCTTGCTCAACAGTCACTCTGTCTATCGGTGAAAATCGCAATAAAAATCTGTTCAGTATCGAGTTTATCGCGAACAGACAGACAGACAGACGCGGCTTTGTATATGTAGTGATATTATAATCTTTATATATTGACCTATTAAAAATAGCAAAGCAAACAAAATATACATTTCACAACGATTATAAAAAGGCACAAAGTCGACCCGGAAAATGCTGCTTCCGCTCCGCTGTAAATATTCAGTAGCTTACTGCTAACTCACATACTTGCAGGTACGTAACAACTCTTCAGCTTAGCATCATTTAGACATACCATAATTCTTATTCAAAAGTTAACACTGTTTCTGAAAATCAATTTAAGTAAACCTGAAACCTTATAATATCAATAATTTTCTCTGAAAATCATCTGTGAAATCAAACGACTCCAGTACTTTTGATTAAAATTTCAAGAATTAATCAAACTTCGAGTATTTTTCCATCTGAAACTCTTATTCATTGTTTAGTATTAAGGACATTATAGATATTAGTATTATAGTAGTTTTATCTTAAGCTCAAGGTTCTATTTAATCCTGACGATAACATAAACGTTGAAATGCTGCCCTCTCACCGATCCAAACAAATCTATCTCGCTTGTTCCACACTCATCAACCTCTTCATGCATGCTTTTCGGTTTTGGGTGCTTTTGATTGGGCCCTTTTTCAACACGTCAACAATTTGATCTTTACGTGTGCATCTAGGGTAGCTACCCCTACCGATATCTCCGTTCACTCTTGCCTGATACACTTCTTTCATAACTCTTTTATCATTCATCATTCTTTCTAAATGACCAAACCATCTCTGCATACCGTTTTCAACTTTTGTCACTACATCATCTTTCATTCCACAAAGTTATCGTACCGTGCGTATAAAATAATACTCTATCAATGATTCTCACTTCACACCTACTCCCCAGCGCTCTCATTTTTACGGCGTTAACCCTACTTTCATGCTTTTTCTGCCATACCCATGTTTCACTGGCCTGCATCAATGTTGGCGTTATACATCCTGAATGATAGCAAGGTAAGTTTTGCTCGATATGGTATCGCTTGTTAGCATGGAGCACAGCGCAACGATTTTCAGCTTTCACTCTTCTTTCAATCTCTCGTTTAATAATCTATTCGGATTGGCGGGGTCCGCTACCTAAGCCTCACGATTTGGCGATAGTATAGATAGTAACATGAAGCGGCTACCGTTATACCTTCAAAACTCAGAGCCTTGGCCTTTTCTAAAAATCATCTCAATATCATCATCATCATCTCGGCCCGTGTTCGTCCACTGCTGAACATAGACCTCCGCTCTGGACTGCCATTTGTCTCGATCCTGTGCCATCTGCATCCATTGACTCCCTATAAACCTCTCGAGGTCGTCGCTCTATCTAGTGGGGTATCGTGCTTATGCGTGCATACTGCGTGTACCAGTACGGTACACTACGGGAACGCCATTCAAGAACATTTTTCCCTAGCGGTTGTCCGTTCTACGAACTATATGGTCGACCCACTACAACTTCAGCTTACTTATCCTTTGTGCTATGTCGGTTACCTTATTTCTACTATGGGTATCTAAGTTTAAGATTTTATCACGCAGAGATAACAACTACCTGCAGGTTATTCTTTTACCAGTTAGTAGTCTTTTACTAGTCAATTCCTGAAGCATTGCGTTACGAATAAGCTTGACATCTAAAGTAATATAAAACACATCTACTCCGCGTGTCCTCGACCTACATCGTGAATAAATCGGGTAGTGCTACTAAACCCAAAGCTCTATTGACTTACAATCGGCGGGGAATACGATATTTGCTAACTCCACTTCTCTAAAGTCGAGTTTATAGAAGTTTGATGATCGTACTCAGCGGGAGTATTCGAATACTAATGAATTTCCTATTATGTAAGGACCAAATATAATATACATCTATATAATATTTGGTTCTTACATAATAGGAAATTTTATGCGGAAAAGGTAAAATGAAAAAAAAAAAGTAAAATTATATATTTAATCAAAGTACGCATCATTATTATCTATGCACTTTCGCCATTATATAGGAAGTTCATTGATTCCATTGCTGAAAAAATTGTGGGAGCGAGAATCAATAAAATTTTTGAAACAATTTGAATTGCCCCATCGGAATTGATTTTTTTCCCTTGCAAGTAGTTGTTCAAATTCCGAAAAAAGTGGTAATCTATTGAAGCAAGGTCTGGGGAGTATGGTGGGTGTCAGAGACTTTTCACTCGCAGCTCCTCTAATTTAGCGACCATCTATCGTGAGGTCTAGCTTTGTCCTGAAGCAATACTGGGAACAATTGACTAGTCTCGGTTGTCGAATAGCGAGCTTTTCCATCATGGTTTGCAACTTGACAATACACATCTGCCGTAATCATACACTGCGCGCACCAGTACGGGGACGCCATTCAAAAACTATTTTCCCCAGTGGTTGTCGGTTCTACGAACTATACGGTCGGCCCACTGCAACTTCAGCTTAGTTATCCTTTAGACTATATGGGTTAGTTTAGTTCTGCTACAGATATCCTCATTTCTGATTCAATCACGCAGAGAAACCCCGAGTATAGTTATTTCCATAGCACGCTGGGCGACCTTGAGCTTTCCCACACGATCCGCAGTGAAGGGCCACGTCTCATTTCTGTATGTCATCACTGGAAACACACACTGTTCGAAGATCTTGCTCTTCAGGCGTTGAGGTATTTTGGATGAGAAGATGTACCGAAGTTTCCCGAACGTTGCCCAGCCGAGTTGGATCCATCTGTTGACCTCACGGTCGAAGTTGGCGCAGAGCACTTCGCTAAGTTCCACCAGCGACTTCGCCATTAGAACTATATCGTCGGCAAATCGAAAGTCAGTGATGTATTCGCCATTGATGTTTGTACTGTATCCATTCCAGTCCAAGAACTTGAAGACATTGCACTTGGATCCATCGGACTTCCAAGTGTTATTCTGTTTCCTAATCCATTGGGACTGATGGGGTCCGCTACCTAAACCTAAGGATTTGGCGAATATACCGATTTTTACATAGAGCGACTGTCTACGGAACCCAGAGTGAAAACCATACATTTTTAAGGTTAGATCACACGTCTTTCGAAGTGTAATTTCGTGGAGATTTCAGTTTCCTTATGGGGGGTTCCTCTCACCGGTTATCAAATTTAATGGGACAGTAAATGCCCACATGGCCAACCGTACAGACAATATAAAATAATTTAACAAAAAAAGATTCCAGGATAATGTGAACATATGTTATGAGTAACTATTCACTTTGTATTTGAATATTGCTCTGTACCAATGCTAATGTGAATCGTTCCATTGTCTTTAGTTACATTAAACTATAGTCAATGCATAATAATATGTTGTTTTTTGGCAGTACAAACAAACAAACCGATCGTTCAATTAACTTCCGCAAACTCTCGAGAACTCGGTATACCAAATGTCGACAATTCCTGATTGTAAGTCAAAAGAGCTTTTCATCTATTAAGGACTCTCTAGTTTATGGGGTGGATTGTATAACTGAATAAATATTTGCATTGTACGATACGATTCATTCAGTTTACGAAGTAAAAGATAACTTTTTAATCAGTTATAAAACTAACAAAAACTTCCGATTCCAACCTCTTTTGAAACTACGAATACCTAATTACATCAAAATTTATCTCGACGGCGTGGTTGTGCGTGTCTATCCGAACACGTAGGTTAAGCAACATCTACCGCAAACTGTCTATAGGTGGGTTTATTTATCTCCAGTTTCTCCAAAGCACATTAAGCCATTGGTCCAGCTGTTGTCGAGAGATGGCAGAGATGGCATTTAACTAAGTCAGTGGCCATCGGGCGACCTGAAAACACTAGCCTCCAAGCCTAGCAAATCTGCAGTTGAGCTGCGTAGTGAAGTATGCTCTAAACCCCTTTATAAAATAAAATAAAATAAATAAATATTGTCGGACAAATCACACAGCGCCATCTAGCCCCAAAGTAAGCGAAGCTTGTGTTATGGGTACTAGACAACTGATAAACATACGTAAATACATTTTCTTTTTCTAAATACATACTTATTATACATAGAAAATACCCAGACCAAGACAAACAGACATGTACATGCACACAAATGTTTGTACTGTGTGGGAATCGAACCCACGAGCGTTGGTGTCAAAGTAGCATAACAACGCGTTCCACCACTGCGCCACCGAGCTCGTCTTCGTTCGAGCTTTGGTTGAAAGAAGACCCATATTTCAGCAGTGGGATGACTTAGGGATGGTGTAGTAGTAGTAATTATATTAGATTTCAGTTAAAAAAACATTAGATTAATCGCCAGATGCGTCTGTTCCGCATCCGATGCAGTACACCCCATAGTTTGATTTATCAGTATTTTAGTGTGTATTTGCCCACTACTGAACATAGATGTCGTTACGAAGCATCGTACAGTTACTAGAGAAACGTCTAACTATCGCAAGAGCATGACAGGAACGCCTAGTTTTGAATGCAGTTTATTCGATGTTTATTTCTTTTATTTATTTTATTTCTTTCGATACATTTGAACAAGTTTTAATTGTCACCATAGTTACTGAACTGCAAAAAGTTGAAATCAAATAAAGGTGAAAAGGATTACATATCAAAACTAATTTAGTAGATTGGACTTAGATGCTATGACTCCTATAAAAACAACTGGTTCAAATTCACTTGTCTACGGGCTGCCTAATACCTTTTCACTATTTTGCTTCATACGTTTAACGTTTACTTGATGTATTTTTATTGTTTGTGATTTGAAACGTTGTCTTTCCATAATATTGTAAACTTTTCTCTGTAAACTAAACTATTTAACAACAATAGCTTCGGTTTTAGGTCGGTAACATTCGCTTGAGTTAGAATTCTAAATATGTATCATTCGAAAAAATAGCAATCATGAAACGAAATATCATTTATATGTCAGTACTATTTTCGGTCAAATGAAAATATGAAAAATAAAAAGGTCAAAAGTTTTCATTACAATAAAATTCGTATAAAACGTTTCGCCTTTTGGATAGGTAACCGTGAAAAGTATGCTAAAAATTATGATCTTGTCAACAACGCTAAAAAGACTGAGACAGATCAGGAAAGGACCAGATTAGAGATAGATTAAGATACCTTGGCCATATCGTAACCTCAAGTCGCAAGGATGATGTTGATGTAGAAAGACAACGAAGAGCGTTGCGTGTTGTAAAAATCGGCCAAGTGCGAGTCGGACTCGCACAGAAGGGTTCCGTACCATTATCTATAAAAACGGCAAAAAACGAACGTTTGTTGTATGGGAGCCCCCTTAAATATTTATTTTATTCTATTTTTTAGTATTTGTTGTTATAGCGGCAACAGAAATACATCATCTGTGAAAATTTAAATTGTCTAACTATCACGGTTCATGAGATACAGCCTGGTGACAGACGGACGGACGGACGGACGGACGGACAGCGGAGCCTCAGTAATAGGGTTCCGTTTTACCCTTTCGGTACGGAACCCTAAAAATGTTTGTGTTGAAGAGTATAAAGATTAAGATATATACTCTTCAAATCTTTCTGCACGTGCTAACTTTGTGCTTTATACAAAAAAGGCGCACAATGGCATACGAATCGCCTATAACTACATTTTTAGACAACTAATCTGTTTAAGATGGCACTGTAATGCCTCTGATCTGTTCACTAAGGCACGGCACTTGTTTAATACCATTGAAAGAAAGAGAATAGCTTTTTATGTCAAAAGATGGCAGGTGTAAAAGAAACATTTTAAATAACAAAGATTTTAAATATAAAACCGACGTCGGTATACTGCAACTATGTGGCGTCGATTTAAATCAATTTGGTTTCGTTTTTTTTATTTAAATAGATTCATTTCATAACTTTTTGGTTTATTATTAGACCTTCGTCGCTAAACATCAAATCTTCAGTAAAAAAGAACCATGAAAATCGGTTCACAATTGAAGAAGATATCAGATAAAGCCGGTTGATTAGGGTTTTCGAAAGTTACTGAAAAACTTCATCTCAATAATTATGTATTTGTCATTCTCCATATCGTTATTTACAGGAATATACTTTAAATTTTAATTAGCTTAAGTAATGTCATGGGCATATAAACTTCTATCTATCAATCTATCAATAGATACTCAATTACGGTGTAGGCAGAGAGAACCAAATGCCACAAGATGCGATCCTTACATAGCTTGCTCGCTTCAGTAAGATGTGTAATGACATAGTAAATCAAATAAGTACGATATCTTCATACATACGCACCGAAAGCCGTTTGTATGTGTGAGCGCCCGTACGTATGCGTCGTCGCACGCACACACTGAAAAAAATTATCGCTACTAAAGGTGCGCCAGTCATGGCTACGCCGTGCGTAATGCCGCCCGCGCCCACGCACGCCCTAATACGTAATAATTTGGACGCGTACCTACCTACTTTAACTACAAATTCGTTAAGATGGCTAAAAAGTAAAAATATTTTTTTTTCTGTATCAAATGTGTAATTTTGTTAAAAAAACACAAATTTCCTACAGAATAAAGTACTTTTAATGCCTACCATTTTAGGTTAAAAATTAAATTTCCGAATATAAAGATTATACTTTTGATAAGTGTAGTAAATGAAAAAGTACAAAATAGTTTAGTGTAAAAAAATGGGTGCGTGTACTTATGTACGCGCGTGAGAAGTTATACTTCTCTGGCATCATTAAATAACAAATCCCTGGAGGGATGTTGGGTTCATGCGAGTGAGTGACATTACCACCTCACAGGCAACTGCAGCCAAATAACAACTCCCTGGAGGAATGTTGTGTTCATCTGAGTGACGTCACTAGTAAGCTCCTAAGGAGTTGCCGTGTTAGCAGCATAGGTGGCAATACGCGTGGCATACTTAATGTATTGCAAGCGTAAATAGCTACAGTGACTGCTTTAAATTGTGTGGATTTGTTATTTGGCTGCAGTTTTGAGCATATTTTTCGTGACTCAATGAGCGGTTTAGCGGGCAGCTTCAACCAGTTAATTTTGTGTTACAGTATCTTAAAATTTCACTCATCATTTTTCATAACTCGCCTAAAGAAGTATAACTTCAATAAAATTTAGTAATCCTTTAATTTTTTTTTAATAAAAACATGATTCAGTACAGCCGTTTGAATTAATCCTATTTCGACCGTAATTTTTCAAATCTCTAAACAGGTAACATGACGTAGGTACGTAATGAAGAAATTGTAGTCAGCTCCTGGTCTATGTACAAAATACAATTTAAAAAACTTTGTATTATAGATCCCTGATAGTTCCCCTACAGGTTGTAATTGTTTTGTATATAGATAGACTATGCATTTTTGACGATTGTATAAACTATAAGCGACATCCCTACCTACCTGTTTAGGCTATTATCGTTCGCTCGGGGCTCGTGTCGGCCTACTGATTTGATTTTACTATGGTAATGAGAAAGTACCAATGAGCTGTTGCTACGCGCCGGAGTATCACAATCGCTCAACAATTTTGGAGGATAAATTGTCTGAATTAATCATTTTCATTTCACTTTGAAATTCATCAAACTTTACTGTAAATGTCTTAAACATTATAATTTAAAGTTAAAATTCGCGTAAATAGTTGGACAAAACCAATATTAACTTTAAAGATTAAGGCCAAACAAGTTCAAAGAAGTACGTTTAAAGAATTTGAATTTCATAATAGATGAGGAATTTTAGCTGAATAACGAATTAATCGTAAATTAAAACTTAATCATTTTGATTTAATATATTTAGAGAAATATTAAATTGTGACTCAATTTATTAAAAAAATAATAGCTAATTTTAATATTGGTATGAATATCTTCACGCCAGGTCCCTTGCGGGGTAGGTGGAGAGAACCGAGCGCCATAAGACGCGGTCCTTACATACTTCACTCGCTTCTGTGACATTCATAGCTCTTTTCATGCACGCTCGTATTGGTTAAGTATATTTTTAGGTACAGTGGCTTTAAATCCTTAATGTCCTCGAATTGTTTTCAGTTATGCCAAGAAGTTCGTAAACTAAGTTCTTTTTAGTCAGTTTAACATTTAATAATTTTAGGAGGTAATTTCTAAGCAAATGTTTTGTCCTTGACATTTTTGTATTTGTTTCCATTTTTACAAGGACATTTTATGACATACAAATGACCAATACAGACTTCGCACTGGTCGTCTCGTACAAGTGGTCTGCGAACCAAACATTACAGGATTACCCTCTGGGTTAAGCTAAAGATTCCGTGAAAAATTCATCAAAATCGTTTCAGCCGTTTTCGAATCCGTACAGAACGGACATACTACTACACCAACTCTAACTCATCCCATTACAGAAATACGGATCTGTCTTCAACCTAGGGAGCATATTCCAACACGGAGCTCAACTGCAGATAGTCGGAGGCCACTACAATCAAGTCGTCTGAAGGCCGACTTAGCTTAATGACTATTATCTATCAACAACTTACAATGTGACCGCCGAGCTCGGAGAAGCTCTGGCAGGTAAACCCATCTATGAACAGGCTGCAGTCGACGTTGCTTAACCTGCGTGTTCGGTAGAATTACACGCATAACGACGCCATCGAGCTCTCAATAAACATACCTACACATACATTTTTATATATAAGATGTCTTCGCATTTAAAGTATTGTATTAGAATAGTATAAAAGGGTCACTACATTGCCCATTCAAACTATTCTAATACAATACTATATATAAGGTGTTTTTTTTTTATATGCCCGAACTTCAATGGGAGAAAGAATATCGTTTATCTGTTACGATAGACAAGAAACTTCGTGTCCCGGCATCGTCAAAAAAGTTTGAAAAATCAAATAAATAAAGTGCCTACTTGGTTCATGGTGCATAATGATTGCCCCGTCATCATCATCATCATCATCAGTTGTTAATAATTCAGCTTGACGGGGTCGATGCACGGGTCGCGGGTCTAATCGAACACGCCATTTACGCAGCGACGACCACAGCGTTTATAGGCTACGATAACCACTTTACATCAGGTCGACCGTACGCCTCCCAACGTTGTATTCAAAAAAGTAATACCTATGACTATGCCGGTAGAGTAACGCTGATAGCTACCTATCTATTTAAATAAAAATGGAAATTTAGAATACTTACCGGATATAACAGCTGATCCAATTTTATTGAAAAAGGTCACAAACTTTCCATCACACTTTCACACAGGCTTTGGACTGTCAAATTAATGTAATAACGTTAAATTTGAGTATTTAGTGTTTGTTACGACAACATTAAAGACTAGATAGATGTGGTTTGATATTGAAAAATAAAAAGCTATCGGATAACGTTTGTTACATTAACTGGGCTTGTTTAAAAGTTCATCAGTTTATTTACAAGTTATTTACACATCTCAATCACGACACTAAATACAAAATTGTTGCACGCATCCTGGCGTTCTATACAAATGTTCCTATCCACCTCACATGGCGTACGTAACGTCCAGATACTCGCGAACACAAGGCGTAATGGGCTGGTGCTCCATCGTGCTGGAAGTATAAACACGTACGCTTCTGCAGTGATGTTATTAGACATTTGGAGATACTCCTGATTAGAATAACGACGTCCAGGCATGATTACGGTCACGCGTGGTAGTGTATGTAATGCGCGCCACTGGGAAACAATGGCCGCTCGCGCCGCGCGTGCGCCTTGTGGCGTAGATGACGCATGCGCGGGAAGGCGTATTGTACCTGCGTACCGTAACGGCATGCATTTTCCTAGCTGGTTGGTACATACAACAGAAAGCTATTTTTTATGACGGATTTTATTTTTCTATGAAAGAATTTGTAACACGTGGGGCATAAAATATATTTACTATCATAATCAGCATACATAATACTATTTCCCATTTCAATTTGGGCATATACTTTAAGAACACCATATATATTATAAACTACATGAACTTTATACCGAGTATATAAGGGAAAAACGTTTAATTTCTTATTTGATTCTCTTAGAACATTGACAAGTTCAATGCGCTGTGTTTTATGAAGTTGACGGATAACAGATACTTGGAAATAGGATATTAAAATTGTAAGATAATTCAAAAAGTAGAGATGGGGAGAATGAAACCGCAGTTCCCTCTCTCCGTTAACACCTTTATACGATAAAGTATTGTAATTTAAAATAATACGAGGCATGTTCCGTTGGTTTGTACATGTAGAAAGAATGCAGGAAGAAAGAATTACGAAACAGATATACAACGCGAAAGGAGAAGGACGTAGGAGCCGAGGAAGGCCAAGACTTACCTACCATGACCAAATTGATCGAGAGTGCATAAGAAGAGCGATGAATTTTAGAGAAGCGAGTGAGGTTTGTAAGGATCGAATCATAGCGCTCGGTTCTCTCTGCTTACCCAACAAGGGACTTGGTGTGAAGATATAGATAGACAGATTACAAGTAATGAAATTCAGACATTGAGTACCTATTGTGAAAAGGTAAGCAAAACGATATGAAATAAGATTGTGCGCTCTGCCACCACCAGGCATCCTCTAAAATGACGAAAGAAAAGCGCTAATTAAAATATAATTACGAAGACATTTGCAAACATTTTTTCAGCATTTCATCGCTTGATTAATGGAAAAGCCCCAAATGAATAGTAGCAAAGGAACCCATTAAAATATCTCTTTTTTTATACAACATCGAGAAGCATACAACCATAGAGCCTACCTAACACAATAACTACTTAGGAGCTTACTTGTGACCTCTCTCACACGCAGGAAGAAGAAAGATAGAGTCGCGGTTATCGCGTTGCACCGCTGTGGTTACGCGGAAAAAGAGATTTTCAACATTCCACAAAATTTTTAAATATCACTACGGTTTATTTATCGCACTATCAAACGATATACTAAAGATTCAAGAGGCCATTCTGCAATCTATATTATTGAAATCGATGTGTTAGGTAATAACTCACAGTTTAGGTCCCAATAGTGTTAGATATTTGATAAACCGTGGTGCACGGCAGTTGAGCTTCACTTGACTAGCCAGCTCTTTGAGGTTTTAAATGCCTTATTTGTCATATTGCTGTCTCTCACTTTGCCAAGAGGGGAAGTCAATTCCAAAACTTCTTACTCCTTCAAATTTCTTCAGATTAAATTCATTGTGAGTTCCAAGGCAGCTGTAGTTTAACCCCCGGGACGGCAATGGACTTCACTGTTCATTGCCTTTTTTGTAGCCGCTGTTAATTCTGGCTACACAGGAGACACAGTGGTGAGTATGAGTGGTGGGCCTGTCCCGATAAAAATACTAAAGATTCAAGCTTCGAAGATCGTAAGAGGAGCGCCCGACCTCGCACAGTTAGGACACTAGCAGTTATCAAAGCTGTGAAGGCGCGAATCCAAAAAAAAACCCGTGTGCAAACAAAAAATCTTACCTCTTCAGATGGGATTAAGCAGAATCACTGTCAAAAGAGTGTTAAATGAAGACCTGGGACTACGAGCTTATCGTAAAAAAACCAGTCATTTTTTGAACGAGCGCTTGAAAAAAGTTAGGATGGAAAGATATCCCGCTTTGTTACGGCGCGGTACGCGGGGAAAAAATACCGCGAAATTTTGTTTTCAGATGTAAAAGTTTTTACCATCGAAGAAAGTTACAACAAACAAAATATATAGATAAGATGTATGCCCACAGTTGTGAAGAAGCGAGCGCGCATATTCCGAGGGTCCAGCGAGGGCATTATCCTTCATCAATCATGGTTTGGCTTGGAGTCTCATATTCAGGCTTAACTGAGGTGTTTTTCTGTGAAAAAGGTATGAAAACCAGTACCGTGATTGCCAAAATACTGTCACTTATCAACGCCAAGATCCTGTGGGGGCTGCTCCGGACTCTGCAGGGCAGGAATGCGCAACGCTCTGTATGTAACACGGCTCGGCCACTTAGATTTGTCTAGTGTGCCTATTCTGCAATTGATGTGCATCATATATAATATATTACATATATTACATATTATGTGAGGTATAATGGTATAAGTGCCAAATAATTTCGAACGATTAAGTGCAGAATGAACTATGATTTGTAAGTGACATTTTATGTTTTATGAGAAATAAAGAATCTTTAAACTGAATATTATAAACCATTTTACCTGCATAGTGCGTGGTAATATTATGGGCATATCCACATTTCTATTAATATAATTAGTAAGTTAAAAATATAATCGTATTATTATATGACTCGATATCATCATTGTCATTGTAATATCCAATGAAAAACGATCTACGTCGGCAAGTTTCTTTCGGTATTTCTTGTTCGCCAAAGGTGATTTTTGAAACGCTGGTAATTAAAAAAAAAAAGAAAAACGGAAACTATGGAAAATGAAGAAAATAAAATAAGATTTGATTATTTTAAACATTTAAGTGGAAGGCCTATGTTCAGCAGTGGATGAATACGGACTGAGATGATGATAATGATGGTGAAACATTTAAGACGTGTCATAGAGTTCGCGAGGAGCCAATGAAAAAAATCTTTTACCTGATAGAAACCACATCTGTGCTCTAGTATACAACAGGCAACCATTTATCCCGCAAGTTGAACTATTATAGTAACACCAAACAATCGATGTTATCAAATGCATTACTGAAGTTAGTATACATCTATTAGTCCATTCAAAATTACCTTACCTGATGTATCAAACACTATCGACACCAAATTAGTTAGTCCTGATGAACCATTTCCGATAAGAGTTTTGTGTATCTGATAAGTCGTTGTCAACCTTGATATGAAAGTCTTCTTCTTCACAGCCCTTATCCTACCCTATTCTATCCTACCCCTTTCGTCCATGATATCTGTAGTGGAGCACGTCATTCATATGCTGGTGGTTAGGTGGTTCTTTGTCCACTGGATGCTTTAACCTGAATATGAAAGTAACGTAACTAATTTCGAAAAACGGGTCACAATGGAAATCGATATGTAATTTCGCAGATGGTCTGTGGGGATTCCAAACATTCAAATTACCTTTGATCGAAGACTGTCTATACTCAGTAATTGTCAAGGGACAGTGATTTCATAATGT
This sequence comes from Pyralis farinalis, assembly GCA_947507595.1. Lineage (NCBI taxonomy): Eukaryota > Metazoa > Arthropoda > Insecta > Lepidoptera > Pyralidae > Pyralis > Pyralis farinalis. Next base: position 31,998,516 of record OX382274.1, on the reverse strand, counting down.
ACTCGTAACATTAAACAAACATGAATAATATTTTATCTGTCCATGACTTCGTATTTACCTAGAAGTTTCATTGCCATTGATGCCTCGATTCACTGAATTTTAATTGGAAAATGTACTAATCGGTAACAGGATCTGTCCTAAAGTTGAAGTCACTTCTATATGTATACAGACGAGCAATAGTTAGGGAATGGATATATCTATTTCTGATTCTCATTTAATTTTGTTTTGGAGAATGAAAAGACCTTGTTTATATTTAGGTAAACAAGTTAAAGTGTTTAAACTAGCGTTAAATACTTATTAACTTGAAATAGAAGGGCTGGAGTCAAGGGATGCAAGCGAGAATATGCCTTATTACTGTGAGCATGGCATCCCGGAACACACTGGACTGGAAAGTGTTACGATGACACATGTCTGATTTTATCTTCATATAATTTATATACAGATGGAAATTAACAAATCTCTTTTTGAAATACGGCCCACAAGAATGTTTCTGACAAAAGATCCTCGGTTCCGCGTAGCCTAGGTGTTTTATGTACATAAATGAAAAGTTTTAATGAAGTATATAAGTAAAACATGTTTTTGGTGTAGCGAAAGAGGGGTTATTGTGGTTTAAAACCGTGAATGAACATGCATTATTCATTGATAGTTTTAAACAGAACGAACCCTTCGCTTAATCCATTTATAACATTTTTTTCTCGACTTTGTATAAAAACCCAAAAGTCTGTTCTGCTTCGATAGCTTGAACTGTCATCCTACAGGGCTTTGTACACTCCCCAATGTTGTTTCTGCTGCATCACAATGATATGTTGTCAGTAGATGCTATTCATTGATATACGAACGACTGAGGACACTTATTATACAGACCGCACTAACATCCCTTATGGAGGAAAACCGTGATAAACTTGGGTCTGCGTCTGAAATTAAGGGTAAAGTATCCAACTGGGTACGGTTGAACTTAGTTTAATTCAACACCATAAAGCAAAATTATGCGCATTTACCACAAACAAAATTCAATTTACTGCTCCTCAATTCCAAAACTCGCCTCTTACTATCGCCGAGAGTATTGGGAGCCGAGAATCAGCATCGAGATCTTCATCGTGGTTTTGTACCGAAGTCACCTCGTCCGGCTGGCCTTCAAAACACTTGGTGTGCTCAATAGAGCAAAGCAGCTACTTAAGCAAAACCAGTCAGAAAAGTAGTGCTTTAACTTGTAGCGAATACCTATATTTCACAAGTCTCAAATCAGACTGCTCGTAAAGTACCTTTGGGCTGGAGCACCTGGATAGTTTAAGCAGAGACTTTACCTGCCTTTTTATGTTCTACCGATTGGACAACGGGTTGTGTTCCGAATCATAGGCCGATATAAAGCCAACAGCTTCTTTTTACAACTGCACCGCTCGCCAACGACAGAGAGTTCACCCTCACACGCTGGAGTCGCAATAGTTGCATACTGTGCGGTTCCTGAGAAGTTTCTTCCCAAAACTCTCAAGTTGCGGAACTCCCAGCCGAGGTTTTCCCAAGAGACTACAGCATATGGTTCTTCAAGAAAAGGATGAAGAGGTTTTTACAGGGGTCGACATATCTTTAGTGTTGCAAATATCCATAGGCTACAGTATCTGCTTACTGTATCAAATAACTTTGAAATGATTTATTGGGCAGCGCACTGCTCGCGGGAAATAGACAACAGAATATTTTTTGGAATAAATCACTGCCCAATATAGAAGTGTCAGTATTGTGGACAATTTCCGACGCTTGCCACTTCTTCAAATTCATAGATCAACAAATCCTCGACGTCGATGAATAAATTGGACGATTTAAATTATATCCAATTAAGGTCCGTCCACCTTTCACTAATGTACTTAACATAATGGTTACACAAAGGACGGACGATCTAAACTTCCCTAATTGGATATACCGTCGATTAAACTTCTGTTATCATTAACATGCCAGAGCCTATGACATTCACGGAATATTATATACCACTGAGGCGTAACCACACCTTTGATTTAAAAATTTTGGACTGTATGGCTGGTTTGGGTCAAATTATTATTGCGCACTTTAAATTTCAGAGGGTCGGCAATTTAGGGGTTGAATATTGTGATAATTCCCCTTGTCACCCGTTTTGATAACTAAACCACTTACCTTGGCACGTGGCGGGAAACTCGGTGGCCGGCCGGCAAGCTGCTTTGTGGTCTTGAGAGATACAGTTCCTAAGTTAAATCGTGCAAAACACACACACAGCACAATTATATAGTTCGAGGTACAAGTAATGTTCAAATTTCCGTAAAATAGGTAATTAATTTGGTTGATGCACTCGCTAACTGTTATACGGCGGAAGGCGGACGAACGACTACGAATCGCTCGCTACCACGGCGAAAAGAGCGAACCAATTGTCTTTGGTCGCGACATTAGGGAGGTGATTTAATTATCAACCCAGTGATGTACACAGTCGAAAAAATCAAATATTCAACAACCACCATATCAACCCTTGCTCATCCCACTGCAGGGATACCGGTCTCCCTTCAACCGAAGGGGTTTAGAGCATACTACACCACGCTGCTTAAATGCGGATTGGCGGAAGTCAGTGTTTTCAAGCCGCCCGAGGGCCACTGACTTAGCTGAACGACTGCCACATATCGACAACAGCCGAAACTGACTTAACGCGCCCTCCGAAGCACGGAGAAACTCGAGATAGATAAACCCATCCATAGACAGGCTGCGGTCGACGTTGCTTAACCTGCGTGTTCGGTTAGAATGACACACGCAACGGCGCCGAGCTCTTATTATTTTCGCATTTTAATTAAATTACATTTTATTTTACAGTCATTAGGGTTCCGTACCCAAAGGATAAAACGGAACCCTACTACTGAGACTCCGCTGTCCGTCCGTCCGTCCGTCCGTCTGTCATCAGGCTGTATTTCATGAACCGTGATAGTTAAACAGTTGAAATTTTCACACATGATGTATTTCTATTGCCGCTATAGCAACAAATACTAAAAAATAGAATAAAATAAACATAAAAGGGGGATACAACAAACGTGAATTTTTTGGCTCAATATTCATAACGGCAACAGGTAGACACTTGAAATATTCACAGAATATTTAGTTATATATTCACTTTAAAAATACATAATTAAATTAAAATAAAACAAATATTTAAGGGGGGGCCCCATACAACATACATGATTTTTTTTGCCGTTTTTATAGATAATGGTACGGAACCCTTCGTGCGCGAGTCCGACTCGCACTTGGCCGATTTTTTTACATTTCAGTCACAAAAGTTACGGAAGTCCTGTAAAGTCTTTTGATGATGGTATTTTCAATTGAAGTACAGTTTCTATTGAATCGAAACTAATAACAAAACTTCTTTAATTCATTATTATGTTTTTGATAAAATGATTCATCAACTGAAAGAAACATAATTTGTATAAAAATAAAATCACTATATTACGTTTTGCAGATAAGCTTCACGTTTGTTTATGTTTAAAATGTACTTATTTAGTTATTCTCAATAAATCAAATATTATAAACTATTTATAGATTAGATCCGATCCGTATTCCGAATTTTGACAAGCTAGGTGACTCAGCCGTGAATGACGCGACTTTGACACCAACGCTCGTGGGTTCGATTGGAACACAAGGCAAACATTTGTGTGCATGAACATGTCTGTTCATCTTGGTCTGGATGTTGTAAGAGAGGTAGGGCGCATCAAATCAGCCCGTATGGGGAAGTGCCTCCACCACACAGAAAAACGCAACCAAATAACAACTCCCTAGAGGGTTGTTGCGTTCCTGTGTGCGAGTGAGGTCACCAGTAAGCTCCTAAGGATTTGCTGTGTAAGCAGCAGTGGAGGCATCGCGCGAGTGATACTAAATATATTACAAGTGTTAATAGGCTACGGTAACTGCTTTACATTAGTTGGGCCGTATGCTTGAGTGCCTCCCGACGCTGTATAATATATATATATATATATATATATAGGGATTATTTATGAACCTGTTCAAAAGATATGAATGTCTAATAATACGCGAGTAGATTACGTCTATTTATATATTTTATTCAGGACATTTGCGAGGTAAGCAGGGAGAACGAATACGCGTAATAATGCGTGCCGTTATACATCTTACTCGCTTCTTCAACATTTATAACTCGTTAGATAGATAAATAGTAAATTAGATACAGTATAAATGTTTTTTTTTATACAACCTCGGGAGGCATACCAGCATACGGCCCACTTGATGGATAACAGTTACCGTAGCCTATGAACGCTCGCGATACGTTAAGGCGACACATCGAAAAATTAGACCAACTTTCATCGAATAGTATAGGCTAATGACTAAACTGACGGATCTAAGATTTTAATATAAATAACTTCATTTCTTTATCTTGAATTTGCTTGCTCAAATACGCGATTGTGTAAAATTGATTCGATAATAATTACTTTCGAAAACACCTCCTGAAATTCATTATTTTTGAAATTACAACGAAGTTGTTCTGTTTATACGCTTCAAAATTACTTAAATCTATTAGTAATATCTATGTTTATAATATGGTTGCTGCATATTTTGATAAGTGAAACATGAAATTTTTTAAAAATATTTTAAGTTTTTGACAATTTCTAAGCGATCACATTCGTCTTGGGTGCTACGTGCTTTCGACCTTATTGTGCGGTAATGAGGATTATAAACGCGTTGACTAACTACATCCAGCCAGTCCGGCTGCAGCCCGCTTCGAGGTGAGACCTATGTCGACTGTCTGCTCGAGCTCGCTCCATTTACATCGCGACACCGAAGTTTTTATAATTAATAGTTGTAAATATTCAATATTATAGTATTTAGCGTAAGTGTATTATTATTAGATATAAGTAGTAAATAATATTATAGGTTTATATATATTTATTATACTGTTGTAATAATGGGGAACACTAAAAAGAAAATATATAGAATAAAAATACAAAGAAAATGTTCGTAGAATGGCGGAGGCGAACAAGACAAGGTATTTTTTTTTTAATTATTATATTCATTAAACATATTATAATAACATTGTGTAGACATATTTCTAGTTTTTAGAACAGTTCCTAGGTATGGTTGGCCCAAGCTATTTAATTCCTCTTCAAACTTTTTTTTAATTTTGCTTACTTAATAACTCTATATAAAACTGCATTAATTAAATAAGAGTTATTTTTTGCAGGAATAAACAGTAACATTTGATAATTGGTATACATTATCCACAGGCTGACCGCGTACCTATATAGGACGTCAAACTCCTATTATGTCCATTATAATCTGACCGAACTCCGACTTAGAAGTTGTACGTCGGTGGAGGTCAGGTTACGTTGGAAATTTATACCAATAAGGTTCGCGCTCTCAGCACATAGCAACCAGTGGAGACTCTTTATTTCTTTGTATTAAAATAAAAACTTATAAAATAGAATATTTTTGCTGTTTTGTTTTTTAGGAGAAACTTACTAAATAAACATATTCCACTAGAAGAATCACTACTCGATTTATATGCTACTTTAACGTAAGTGTCATACGGGACGACAAACTCATAGTAACCATTATAAGCTCACCGAACTCCGACTTAGACATTGTACGTAGGTGAAGGTTAGTTTACGTTGGAAATTTATCCAATCAGAAGATAGAAAACCAGTGGAGGTTTTTTTTTTTGTTTGTATTAAAATAATTACTAGTAAAATAGTATATTTTGATAGTTTTTAAAAAAACTCGGTATGTTTCATGTTAAAGAAGCGAGCGAGGTGTGTAAGTACCGAGTCATGTGGCGCTCACGAGGGATTTAGCGTGAAGATATAGATAGATAGTATACTTATACCCATGGTACTCGTGAAAACAAATAATATTTACTATGAACCAACACTGAAAACACAAAAAAATCATCTATTCTATACATTGTGGTTAGTATTGAACTATTGTACGGATTAGATTTATTTTGCAACATCAGAGATGGTCCTGGTTCTTTCTTCTTGAGAGTTTAATAAATAACAAGGAAACGTACAACAATACAAAACACAGAGTATACATAAGTAAAATACAATAAATGTCATTATACTGAAGTTAAAGTTATGAAACAGCAAGAAAATCATTTGTCACATGTTTTTTTTAAATATGAATAGATTATAAAATCTATTTGTATATATGTATATTAGGGGGTCCCTTATTTTTCAAAGTTTTTATTTTCTAACGCATATGTCTTAGTTTTGTTCATTTGCTTTTAAAACACTCGGAAATTAATTTTTAACTTATTTGGATTACGATAATCCGTGCCGAATTACATCGAAACATGTTCATACAAGTTGCGCGGCAGTGCCGCACGTACTCGCGGTATTCATTTGTTCAAATTCAAAGTCAAAATCTTTTTATTCCGTAAAAATGGCTACATTTGTTTGGAATCGTCACATTTTTTTCCCCTACCGTGCAGTTTATGACTAGGTGAGCACTGATAAAAATACTGCCAAAAAACTCAGGCATCCCTCTTTTGGTATCCAAACAAATTTACATATTTTGTTAATTACATTATAATTGGATCGACTCACTCCCAGGCATTTTTATCATTTATATAGTCAGATACTTTATAATATGCCCTGCTACACAATTTGGCTTTAATAGTAGTTTTAAATTTGTTTATTGACAAATCTCTTATATTGCTGGGAAGTTTGTTATAGAACCGTATACATTGCCCCATAAAATAATTACTTGTTTTGTGGAGACGGCTTGCATATAACACAAGATTATGCTTATATCTAGTATTTATGCTATGAGTATCACTCTTTTTACAAAATGAGTCTATGTTTTTATGGACATACAAAAGATTTTCATAGATATATTGCGATGCGACTGTTAAAATATTTATTTCTTTGAATTTTTCTCTATGGCTCTTCCGGGGACCAAGTTTGTAGACAGCTCTTATGGCTCTCTTTTGCAATAAAAAGATGGTGTTAATATCCGCGGAGTTACCCCAAAGAAGAATTCCATATGACATAATACTATGAAAGTAGCTGAAATAAACTATTCTAGCCGTATCAATATCAGTGAGCCGTCTAATAGTTTTCACTGCATAAGCTGCAGAACTTAGTTTTCCTGATAATTTTTCAATTTGTGGGCCCCTTTGTAGTCTGGAGTCAATTGTTATACCCAAGAACACAGTTGTCTCCACAGAGGCTAAATTAGTTCCATTAACATGTACATTGGTAGCCACCTGTCTTACATTAGGTGTTGAGAACTTAATTACTTTAGTCTTTTTATCATTTAAAAGCAGATTATTAACACTAAACCAAAGAATAACTTTAGTGAGAGCATCGTTAACTTCGTCATAATTACCTAACCGTCTATTAATTTTGAATGTCAGTTATTCTCGTGATTAATACGTAATGTTTTAACTTTTATAAGATGGCACTGGAATTGAGAAGCAATAAATCAAGTATTTTCTTAGTTGGAGACGTAAATTATCAAATAATAGGCGCAAAATTACAGTCTAACCGTCATGTTCTTCCTGTATTTTATAAAATTCGCGAAGTTAAATTGACTGTTAGTGAAAGCGCATACCTAGTCATTCGAGAGTGTATTATATTTAGGGAAAAAGCTAGGATCCCTACCAGAGATATACCTAACTGTGTAAAATAACTTGTGAATCTTCACCAGGAGGGAGTTGCAAAAAATTTCCAAAAAAATACAAGATGTTTACAAGCGCCGTGAGGACTTTCAAAATAATTTAGATAGTTTATTCGATATAGCACACGCTGATGCTTTAGAACGGATTACAATAGAAGAAGACAAAATATTTATATAAATAATTCAGGATGTTTAGCAGGCGCACAAAAAAAAGTTAGCCGAAAAAGAAGAAAGGACCAAACAGAGAAAATTAAAAGAAGAGAAAAAAAGACATGACCAAATGTGTTACGAGGAAGGAAGACTTTATCACGCCTATGTTAGTTGCAGATTTAGATAGATCTCAATTAAGCATAAGGGATTCTGTCTATATACACCGGGCTGTAGTAGAAGCACTAGATTTTAGCTGTGATGATTTACCGATAAACAAATCGTCTATCAACGCATTAGCACTCAGAGTAGAAAAGATAGAGCGGAATCTATAAAATCAGATTTTCAAAATAATATGTCTAAAATGGTGACCGTTTACTGGAATGGGAAATTGTTACCTGGTCTGGACGTGAGAAGCCCTAAAGAAGAACGCCTGCCAATTTTAATTTCATTTAGAGAAAATGAACAACTTCTGGCTGTACCCAAACTAGAGAGCTCTTCCGGCCAGGATCAAGGTAAAGCTGTGTCAAATCGAATCAAAAATCCACCAAGTCACAAGCAGCCCTGATATCCCAATGTTCAAAAAATTTAGAGACGACTGGAAAACTATTAATCCTGCTGCTATTCAATCGTACACCGATATTGTCACACAACATTTTGGTAATACAATAATAAAAGAATTGTTGATATTTTATAATCAAGAATTACAAAAAAACATTGTACGTGACGATTATCGGGAAGTAATTGAACTATCCATTATATTCCTAGGAGGAGATAATGAGAAAAAAATTAAAATCAGACCTCCTGGATCCTGGCGATGCATCAAGCAAGGTGGATGGCTAGAGCTATTTACTCTTTAAAAATATGTTTGTTGCAATCCCAATCCAAAATTAGCGCCAAGGATAAACGAGTACTTCAAGACGTTTGTTTATTCATAGCGGTTATATATATTACGTGAAATAGCTTGAATGTAGTCTGGTGGTGAAGGCACCAAATCAAGATTTGTGCTTATTAAAGAGGCTCAAGGAATAAAAATTAATGTTATAAATTATAATTTTATCAATTTATTTAGCTACATAACGGTTAGGGTCAAAAACAGCAATTTTTAAAATCTTAGTGATAATTGAATGTTAAATCTAAATATTTTCCATAAATTTATAAATCTATATCATTAGATGAAATTAATCATTATAATTTATTCTTTCGAAGGATACCCTAAAATATTGGTTGTGTTTTTTTCACATTTCGCTGATTGGATTCCAAGTGCTTGATAAATTTTTGGTAAAGGTTAAATTTACATTTAATGATCAAAATATACAATTTCTTTATCATTTAGGTACGCAATCTTTCAGTAGATACCTGAATGATATATTCGTCGATGTTAGGTATGACGCGTGAAAGTTGTGTAGATGCCGTATACCATTTTATGCACTAAAAGTTGCTAAAAGCTTGTAATAAAATGTTTACTGTTCGTGCTCTAAAAAAATAGCATTAAAGGTATAACGTAGAGGGGCTAAAGTGTGTGTTATAAGTTATAGCCCTTAACTTCTTTGTAAAGAAAAATAATCCTGGAGGTCACATTATGTTAATGTGTTGCGAAAATTATATAAAAACTAGTAGTAATAGCGGGAATACTTTCTCTAATTCAATCTGATAATTTTATTTCTCTTATTTATTCGAAATAAAAAAATCCTGTGTTTACTCGGCGCTATCAGCCATTATGACACTCGAACATATGTGCCCGAATCAACAAATGGCCCGCTTTAGCCTCTCGATAAACAATGTTGTATTATGTAGCTGGTGTTTCATTCTTCTTAAGGGGGATACATGCCATCCAGTGGCGCCTCAAGGAATAAAATATCGTATCATAGCGTGGAAGATAAACATTATAAAGTCCTGTGTTGCGTGTGTTACAAATACAATAACGTACTTTTACGTCATTAAACCAACAATTGAAATGTTTTGCTTTCGTTGTTATAGGCATAATTGCCAAAAACGGCCTCTTTTAGCACTTTTGCTTATAACAACGATAGTGGAATATTTTGAGTGTTGGTTTAATGACGTAAAAATACTTTACTATCTTCGTAATAAATGCAACATAGGATTTCATAATGTTTATCTTCTATGCTATGATATGATTTTTTATTCAATGAGGGCGCCACTGAACGAGACCTAAGTAAGAACAACATAGATACCGAGACATGTTAACTTGTAGAGATATAAACATAAAACGATGTCATTGATTTCTCTTTCAATAAACTTTTAAAAGTGAATACGTTTCTGTAGTTTTTTATTACTATTATTACTATTGTTTTCCGTCTAGCTTAAATAAATATGTTTGGTTCAGTATGTATAAAGCTAAATAATAATTAAATCAATATTTTTTATTAAATATTGATATTATAATTTTTTTTAGGTGTGACGCGACTCCGTAGCTTTTCTGTTCGTTTGCATTGACTATACGTTGACCCCAGGTTACCTATTAGGCGCTAATTTCAAATTTTACAAATCGAGCGTAGAGTGTCACTTGAGGGGCGCGGGGTGATTGGGTGGAGCCATTTTAAAGCTTCACGATCGAGGTGTCGCCTTAAGTATCACTCGGGCGATGCCACCTTTGCTGCTATCATAGCAACTCCTTAGAAGCTTACTGGTGACAACCTTCTAGGGAATCGTCATTTGGATACGGTTTTCTATGAGGTGGAGGTACTTTGTACCAGAGGCAGACTTTGTACAGAAGTCTTCTGCATGGGTACCTCTGTCTCACCTATTTCTACCGCCAAGCAGCTATATTTATATATCTGTGCTCCGGTTTGAAGGGTGAGATATGGCAGAGAAATTACTGGGTACGTGACGAAACAGCCTTAGATCACAAGAATGGCAACATGGTATGGTAACATCCCCTTGGTGTTGCGAGCGTCAATATGTTCCCGTGACCGCTTACCATCTAATGCGGCTTGTTTGCCAATATAGTTGTATAAAAAAAAACTTCCCCAGTCGGGCTGCTTTGATGCGCCTTACCTCTGTTAAGAACACCCAGACTTAACCAAACAGACATGTTCATGCACACAAATGTTTACCCTGTATAGGAATCGCAAAAGCACATTTCACCACTGCGCCACCGAGCTCGTCAAAATTCTAATTAAAAAAGCTTGATACATTCGAGCGTTATTCTATGAAAGTCAAATTTACAAGACACGAGAATGGTCTCAGAGCGTCAACTTCTGAAGGCCGAAAATTTTTAAATTTTTTGACTAACTGAATAAAAAAATATTTGTAGTAAATTATACTAAAAAATATCTAAATACATAAAATAATACTTAAGTAATATATGCCTTTAATACAGACAATACGCTTATTAATGTAGCCTAATGAATCTATTCTGACGTGTCATAAAAGAAATGATCGAGACAGACCGCCCCATATAGACTGGAAGGGAATTTCATAACCGCTTGTACCTTGAACGAACCTAAAAGGGGTTATGTATGACAGGATGGAATTTCACCACAATACTATGCATAGGACACCAATATGATGGAATCGTTTGACGAGAATCCGCAAATTCATCTTTTTATTGAGATAGTAAGGAGCATATATATTAGCGTGAATATTATCTAGAAAGGATATCTGTATATTATACTATACTACTATACTATAACTTCACGCCAAATCCCTTACGGGATAGGCAGAGCGAACCAAGCGCCACGTGACTCGATCCTTACATATCTCACTCGCTTCTTTAACATTAATTGCTCTTCTCATGCACGCTCACCGGTTTCTAGTGCTTCTGACATCACCTTCTGATAGAACACGACCAATTTGGTCATGGTAGGTAAGTTCCTCGGCTCCTACATCCTTTCACTTTTGCATTGTATATCTGCTTCGTCATACTTTCATCCTGTGTATATTATAACGGTGTTTTATAGGGAATCCAAATTATCCGCTGGTAACTGTATTATAAGTAACGTACAATTCTGCAGATTTATATCCAGTAATACTTCGGAAGGGTCAAGGAAATTAATAAGAGATAGCAGAACAGATGATATTGGCATCACCTTAGTATTTAGATGAAATTGTTAGAGACGCCTCAGAGTATGCAGAGAAGGAAATATTTTCAGTTAATATTAGAGAACCGTTGCTTATAACATTGAGAGTCATGCTTTGGAGGTTGGCAGTGAGGTAGGTAGGTTGGAATTTAACTGCATTTAATCATGCTGAAGAAGAGGTCAAGAAAATGAAGACAGGAAAAGAAGCTAAAAGCTACGAATACATCTAAGTAGAGTAGCAATAAATACGTAGGGGAAAATGTGAATTTATTATTTAGTTACAAAACAACTCTGTGGTTAACATCATCATTGCGAACGCGGTTTATAAGCGTTACGCTACACAATTTTGAATAGCGATCGCGTTGCGACCGCGTTTAACCCTACTTTCATACTCTCTCAGCCATATTCAGCTCTAGCTTCCACAGGTTAGCGTTAGGACCAACACTGTGTTCTTTATAGCTGGCTGTGCCTTCTGGCTTATTTTTTTTTATACAACGTCGTATGGCATACGGTATACGGTCCACCTGAAGTAAAGCGGTCACCGTATCCTATGAATGCTTGCAACACTATAATGAGCATACTGGTGACCTCACTCACTTGTAGGAATACAACAACCCACTAGGGAGTTGTTATTTAACTGCAGTTTTCTGTGAAGTGGAGGGACTTCTCTAAACGGGCTGCTTTGTTACTCCCCACTTCTCAGACTAAAGACATGTTCATGCACACAAATATTTGTTCGATGTGGGATTCTAACCCACGATCTCTGGTGATAAAGCAGAGTTACTAACCACTGCGTCTCCTACCAAGTTAAAATTATGCTACCAAGAAGTTATCCCAACGCTTATTCACACTGTTCCCAGCAGTCACTCATCTATACACATCAGCGGTGTATTTTCTATCTCTGCTAAAAGCGCATCCAAGATATACAATCTCATCCACTTGTTCCAACACTTCATCATCAACCGTAATCTTTGCGTTGGTTATGGTTTCTTCACTTTTAAATACTATTGTCCTTGAATTAAACAATTTTTAACGGAAGTATCACGTGTTTTATTTATTTTGTTGAACCTGACGTTTCGAATGCTTTGCAGCGGATGGTCGCAGGAAGACTAATTGTTTAATTCAATGTATAACAATCGCGAAAACCTAAGACAATACTCTTGTCCATGACGCCCTTCTCCATACAATCGCTGGTGTTTCAGGGTAATAACACAGCGTCGTGTGCTGAAGCAAACATTTCACCACTATGCGCAATCCTGCGTTCGTTGACATTATTCTCTGCATACAGACAGAACAGTCGAGCAGACAGCATGCAACTCTGCTTGACACTAATTGTGACATCAAACCAGAGTGATATGTTGTCATCCATCTGCACATGTGTTAAGCAATTCTTATACGTGGGCTGCTCAGCACGGAGCAGTGCACTATCAGTTCCATATCTCGGCAACATGGTTCATAGTTCTTTTCGCGCAACCCTGTCAAAACTAACAAACTGTATAAAACCACAGAAGATTTTCTGATCTATGACCAGGTGCTTCCCCACGACATGAATCATCATCATCATCTCAGCCTGTATTCGTCCATTGGTGAACATAGGCCTCCCATCTAGAGTGCCATCTGTCTCCATCCAATCATCTGTAGGGATTGATTTAGGGTATGTCCTGTATATTAATGATAGGCGCCGAGCTTCAGGTTGTGTTTTATTACACGCGACCGAGTCATAGCGGGAGTCTTTATTTATCGCGGTAAGTTTTTTGTTTTCTAATGGGGTTTCGGAGCATTATGGCTTTAACGGCATTAACAGCCTTTGTAGTACTAACAGCACGCGGTCACCCCAATCGTTTATGGTCTTCAACAGAGCAAATGTTGGTATATCTTTCGATCGTACGATATACGTACATTCGGCTGATATCAAGCTTTTGAAGTGTCTTGAATATGACCGACTGCTCCATATCCACTTTGTGCATGGCAATCACTACAATCCTATTTCCGTTTATGCCCATTTCCATATCGTATTTTGATAATAAACACGAAAAAATATGTAAAACCGTGGGAAATTTGAAGAAGTTTTTAACATTATAAACGCGTTCTATATTCAAAATAATTAAAGAGTTGAAAAAAGAAAAGTTTCTATGTACGTATTTACGACCTGAATAGTTATACTACTCTGTGTAAAAAGTATCGGGAATATGTCAATAAAAAGACCCGCGTAAAAGAGGTCGTTCTAATTTTTTTACTGCATGTTGGTAGCACTGTACTGATTTAGCGCGCAAAATTTGAGCGGGATCTGTCATTTAATTTGTTTTAAACTACACTTTTTGTTGGTCATAGTTTTGAGTCCTCGGCGATTTTTACAATGGAAAATATTGTTGAACAAAGAGTGTGCCTTAAATTTTGTGTTTCAAATGATATTTCATGTGGTGAATCACTAAAAATGTTGCGAAATACCTACGGCGAATCGTGTATATCGAAAACAAGGGCTTATGAATGGTATAAGGCTTTTAAAGAAGGCCGAGAAGTAGTAGTAGACTTGCCTCGTTCTGGTAGACCTTCAACCGCTACGACCAGAGAAAACATCGACAGAATCAAGAAGCTAGTGCTCGAAAATCGACGTATGAGTCTGAGAGAGTTGGCTAGTGAGGTGAACATATCTTTTAAGTCCGTCCACAACATTCTCATTGACATTTTAGGCATGAAACGCGTCGCCGCTCGACTAGTTCCAAAAGAGCTCAATTTTGTTCAAAAAGCGCAGCGAAAGCATGTCGCTGAAGACATGGTTTCCCGAGCTTCTACGGATCCGACCTTTATGAAACGTATAATAACTGGCGACGAGACATGGGTTTATGAGTACGACATGCAAACAAGCCAACAGTCTTCAGAATGGCGTCTCGAAAACGAGCCGAAACCCAAAAAACCGCGGCAAAGTCGCTCCAAAATCAAGGTGATGCTGACAGTTTTTTTTGACTACCGTGGTGTGGTTCACTCCGAATTCCTTCCAGAGGGAGAAACAGTGAATAAAGAATATTATTTAGGCGTCATGAAGCGTTTGCGTGAGAGTATCCGCCGAAAACGTCCAGATTTGTGGCAACACAACTCATGGATGCTGCACCATGATAATGCACCATCACACACAGCCATTATAGTGAAAGAGTTTTTAGCGAAAAATTCAACAAAAGTTCTCGACCAAGCACCGTATTCACCTGATATGGCTCCGTCTGACTTTTTTTTATTTCCCAAGTTAAAATTACCACTTCGAGGAAAACGTTTTGAGTCGATAGAAGCCATAAAAGAAAATTCGCTGAATGAGCTAAAGGCCATACCGCAAATAGCCTATGAAAAATGTATGGAAGACTGGGTGAAGCGGTGGAGATGTTGTATTGCAAGCGATGGGGCCTACTTTGAAGGCGATAAAATAAATTTAGATGAATAATTTGTATTTTTTGTTTTATTGACAAATTCCCGATACTTAGTACACAGAATGTATATCAAAATCAAAACAATTCAATCACATTTTTGTATTCATCCCGTTTCCACGTATGCATGTGAACATCTTAGTAATTGGCAGGGGTTGCTAACAACCATGCTTTTGACATCTGACACCCATCACCCATCATCCCAATAACGTAATCTGTAATTTTTACGCTTTTGAGATTTTTTCGCATGTACGGATGAATCTCTTAATATTAATCTAACCTATATATCTATAACTTCACGTCAAATCTCTGGCGGGGTAGGCAGAGAGAACCGAGCGCCACGTGACTCGATCCTTACAAACCTCACTCGCTTCTTTGACATTCATTGCTCTTCTTCACGCTCGTCGGTTTTTAAGACTCCTGACATCGCCTTCTGATAAAACACGATCAATTTAGTCATGGTCTTGACTTCCTCGGTTTCTACATCCTGCTAGTTTCGCGTTAAAATCTTAACCTTTCTTAATATAATAACAAAACTACCTATTATTCAGTTTATTAGATTAGTTGAAATCTTAAAAATCGAGGAAGGCCAAGACTTACCTACCATGATCAAATTGGTCTTGTTCTATCAGAAGGTGATGTCAGGAGCCCTAGAAACCGGCGAGCGTGCATGAGAAGAGCAGTGAAGGAAGCGAGTGAGGTATGTAAGGATCGAGTCGCGTGGCGCTCGGTTCTCTCTGCCTACCCCGTAAGGGATTTGGCGTGAAGTTATAGTAGTAGTAGTTGAAATCTTTGAACCTGCAGATAGTTATTTTTAAGCGAATTTTGGTATTGCATTAACTCTTTTGTATAAGTGAAAAAAATCATGATTACAATACAATATATCGGGAGCGATCGCCTCAAACGTTCTCGCAATATCTACATGTACAAGAATTACATACTCATTAAAAATAAGGAGAAATTATATGTACATTCATGCGTTATATTGTAATATGTAAGCGTAATTAATGTTCTCAAACAAGATCTTGACAAGTCTGTACCAGGAGCTATTAATTACGTTGCATGTTTCCGAAATAGTGATAGATTTAGAAATAAAAGATACCACATCACCGTAATATACTAAACAATGCCGTAATATAATTATATAACATAATGACGAAAATGCGGTCCTTATATTCATCGCTCGCTTATTAACTTACGTAGGATTCATAAAAAGAGCGCAGAGTAAAGTTTGGTTAGAGTGTTGGGTCAACTTCTAGGCAGCCGAAACCTAAGCCAGGAATAAGGAATAAAAATGTATAAGTTCATTATGGTACAATTTATATATTTAAAATGCGAAAGTTGTATTGTAGTATTTCCAAAATATCATAAACTCTGGCATGTTAAGGCGACACATCGAAAAATTAGACCAACTTTCATCGAATAGTATAGGCTAATGACTAAACTGACGGATCTAAGATTTTAATATAAATAACTTCATTTCTTTATCTTGAATTTGCTTGCTCAAATACGCGATTGTGTAAAATTGATTCGATAATAATTACTTTCGAAAACACCTCCTGAAATTCATTATTTTTGAAATTACAACGAAGTTGTTCTGTTTATACGCTTCAAAATTACTTAAATCTATTAGTAATATCTATGTTTATAATATGGTTGCTGCATATTTTGATAAGTGAAACATGAAATTTTTTAAAAATATTTTAAGTTTCTGACAATTTCTAAGCGATCACATTCGTCTTGGGTGCTACGTGTTTTCGACCTTATTGTGCGGTAATGAGGATTATAAACGCGTTGACTAACTACATCCAGCCAGTCCGGCTGCAGCCCGCTTCGAGGTGAGACCTATGTCGACTGTCTGCTCGAGCTCGCTCCATTTACATCGCGACACCGAAGTTTTTATAATTAATAGTTGTAAATATTCAATATTATAGTATTTAGCGTAAGTGTATTATTATTAGATATAAGTAGTAAATAATATTATAGGTTTATATATATTTATTATACTGTTGTAATAATGGGGAACACTAAAAAGAAAATATATAGAATAAAAATACAAAGAAAATGTTCGTAGAATGGCGGAGGCGAACAAGACAAGGTATTTATTTTTTTTAATTATTATATTCATTAAACATATTATAATAACCATAAAAGTATACTCCGCGCCCCGCCGCCTCCTACTTCTATGATAATAACATTGTGTAGACATATTTCTAGTTTTTAGAACAGTTCCTAGGTATGGTTGGCCCAAGCTATTTAATTCTTCTTCAAACTTTTTTTTAATTTTGCTTACTTAATAATCTATATAAAACTGTATTAATTAAATAAGAGTTATTTTTTGCAGGAATAAACAGTAACATTTGATAATTGGTATACATTATCCACAGGCTGACCGCGTACCTATATAGGACGTCAAACTCCTATTATGTCCATTATAATCTGACCGAACTCCGACTTAGAAGTTGTACGTCGGTGGAGGTCAGGTTACGTTGGAAATTTATACCAATAAGGTTCGCGCTCTCAGCACATAGCAACCAGTGGAGACTCTTTATTTCTTTGTATTAAAATAAAAACTTATAAAATAGAATATTTTTGCTGTTTTGTTTTTTAGGAGAAACTTACTAAATAAACATATTCCACTAGAAGAATCACTACTCGATTTATATGCTACTTTAACGTAAGTGTCATACGGGACGACAAACTCATAGTAACCATTATAAGCTCACCGAACTCCGACTTAGACATTGTACGTAGGTGAAGGTTAGTTTACGTTGGAAATTTATCCAATCCGAAGATAGAAAACCAGTGGAGGTTTTTTTTTTGTTTTTTGTATTAAAATAATTGCTAGTAAAATAGTATATTTTGATAGTTTTTAAAAAAACTCGGTATGTTTCATGCTAAAGAAGCGAGCGAGGTGTGTAAGTACCGAGTCATGTGGCGCTCACGAGGGATTTAGCGTGAAGATATAGATAGATAGTATACTTATACCCATGGTACTCGTGAAAACAAATAATATTTACTATGAACCAACACTGAAAACACAAAAAAATCATCTATTCTATACATTGTGGTTAGTATTCAACTATTGTACGGATTAGATTTATTTTGCAACATCAGAGATGGTCCTGGTTCTTTCTTCTTGAGAGTTTAATAAATAACAAGGAAACGTACAACAATACAAAACACAGAGTATACATAAGTAAAATACAATAAATGTCATTATACTGAAGTTAAAGTTATGAAAAAGCAAGAAAATCATTTGTCACATGTTTTTTTTAAATATGAATAGATTATAAAATCTATTTGTATATATGTATATTAGGGTGTCCCTTATTTTTCAAAGTTTTTATTTTCTTACGCATATGTCTTAGTTTTGTTCATTTGCTTTTAAAACACTCGGAAATTAATTTTTAACTTATTTGGATTACGATAATCCGTGCCGAATTACATCGAAACATGTTCATACAAGTTGCGCGGCAGTGCCGCACGTACTCGCGGTATTCATTTGTTCAAATTCAAAGTCAAAATCTTTTTATTCCGTAAAAATGGCTACATTTGTTTGGAATCGTCACATTCTTTTCCCCTACCGTGCAGTTTATGACTAGGTGAGCACTGATAAAAATACTGCCAAAAAACTCAGACATCCCTCTTTTGGTATCCAAACAAATTTACATATTTTGTTAATTACATTATAATTGGATCGACTCACTCCCAGGCATTTTTATCATTAATATAGTCAGATACTTTATAATATGCCCTGCTACACAATTTGGCTTTAATAGTAGTTTTAAATTTGTTTATTGACAAATCTCTTATATTGCTGGGAAGTTTGTTATAGAACCGTATACATTGCCCCATAAAATAATTACTTGTTTTGTGGAGACGGCTTGCATATAACACAAGATTATGCTTATATCTAGTATTTATGCTATGAGTATCACTCTTTTTACAAAATGAGTCTATGTTTTTATGGACATACAAAATATTTTCATAGATATATTACGATGCGACTGTTAAAATATTTATTTCTTTGAATTTTTCTCTAAGGCTCTCCCGGGGACCAAGTTTGTAGATAGCTCTTATGGCTCTCTTTTGCAATAAAAAGATGGTGTTAATATCCGCGGAGTTACCCCAAAGAAGAATTCCATATGACATAATACTACGAAAGTAGCTGAAATAAACTATTCTAGCCGTATCAATATCAGTGAGCCGTCTAATAGTTTTCACTGCATAAGCTGCAGAACTTAGTTTTCCTGATAATTTTTCAATTTGTGGGCCCCTTTGTAGTCTGGAGTCAATTGTTATACCCAAGAACACAGTTGTCTCCACAGAGGCTAAATTAGTTCCATTAACATGTACATTGGTAGCCACCTGCCTTACATTAGGTGTTGAGAACTTAATTACTTTAGTCTTTTTATCATTTAAAAGCAGATTATTAACACTAAACCAATGAATAACTTTAGAGAGAGCATCGTTAACTTCGTCATAATTACCTAACCGTCTATTAATTTTGAATGTCAGTTATTCTCGTGATTAATACGTAATGTTTTAACTTTTATAAGATGGCAGTGGAATTGAGAAGCAATAAATCAAGTATTTTCTTAGTTGGAGACGTAAATTATCAAATAATAGGCGCAAAATTACCGTCTAACCGTCAAGTTCTTCCTGTACTTTTTTATAAAATTCGCGAAGTTAAATTGACTGTTAGTGAAAGCGCATACCTAGTCATTCGAGAGTGTATTATATTTAGGGAAAAAGCTAGGATCCCTACCAGAGCTATACCTGTGTAAAATAACTTGTGAATCTTCACCAGGAGGGAGTTGCAAAAAAATTCCAATTTTCTATTTCAATTTCAATCTAATTCAATCTGATAATTTTATTTCTCTTATTTATTCGAAATAAAAAATCCAGTGTTTACTCGGCGCTATCAGCCATTATGACACTCGAACATCTATAACTTCAAGCCAAATCCCTTGCGGGGTAGGCAGAGAGAGCCGAGCGCCACGTGACTCGATCCTTACATATCTCACTCGCTTCTTTAACATTCATTGCTCTTCTCATGCACGCACGCCGGTTTCTAGGGCTCCTGACATCACCTTCTGATAGAACATGACCAATTTGGTCATGGTAGATAAGTCTTGGCCTTCCCCGGCTCCTACATCCTTCCACTTTTGCATTGTATATCTGCTTCGTCATTCTTTCATCTTGCATTCTTTCTACATGCCCGAACCATCGGAGCATGCCTCTTCTTATTTTAACACCGACGCTCTCGTTCAGACCAACTCTATTTCTAACATCATCATTACGAATACGGTCTACAAGCCTTACGCCACAAATTTTGCGCAGCGCTCGCATTTCAACCGCGTTTATTCTACTTTCATGCTCTTTCTGCCATACCCAACTCTCGCTTCCATAAGTTAGCGTTGGGACCAACACTGCATTGTGTATAGCGAGTTGTGCCTTCTGGCTCTGGATTTTACTGCCAAGAAGTTTTCCCAACGCTCCATTCACACTATTCCCAGCACTCACTCGTCTTTCCACATCTGCGGTGTACCTTCCATCCCTGCTGAAAGCGCATCCAAGATATACAAACTCATCCACTTGTTCCAACACTTCATCATCAATCGTAATCCTTACATTAGTTCTGGATTCTTCTCTTTCAAATACCATTATCTTTGTTTTCTTCGCATTCAGTAGTAAGCCTTTCTCCATACAGTCGTCTTTCATCGCTGTGACCAGTGTTTGCAGTTTAGATGGTGTATCTGCTAACTAAACATATGTGTCCGAATCAACAAATGGCCCGCTTTAGCCTCTCGATAAACAATGTTGTATTATGTAGCTGGTGTTTCATTCTTCTTAAGAGGGGTCCAGTGGCGCCTCAAGGAATAAAATATCGTATCTTAGCGTGGAAGATAAACATTATAAAGTCATGTGTTGCGTGTGTTACAAATACAATAACGTACTTTTACGTCATTAAACCAACAATTGAAATGTTTTGCTTTCGTTGTTATAGGCATAATTACCAAAAAACGGCCTCTTTTAGCACTTTTGCTTATAACAACGATAGTGGAATATTTTGAGTGTTGGTTTAATGACGTAAAAATACTTTACTATCTTCGTAATAAATGCAACATAAGATTTCATAATGTTTATCTTCTATGCTATAATATGTTTTTTTATTCAATGAGGGCGCCACTGGACGAGACCTAAGTAAGAACAACATAGATACCAAGACATGTTAACTTGTAGAGATATAAACATAAAACGATGTCATTGATTTCTCTTTCAATAAACTTTTAAAAGTGAATACGTTTCTGTAGTTTTTTATTACTATTATTACTATTGTTTTACGTCTAGCTTAAATAAATATGTTTGGTTCAGTATGTATAAAGCTAAATAATAATTAAATCAATAATTTTTATTAAATATTGATATTATAAATTTTATTTAAGTGTGACGCGACTCTGTAGCTTTTCTGTTCGTTTGCATTGACTATACGTTGACCCCAGGTTACCTATTAGGCGCTAATTTCAAATTTTACAAATCGAGCGTCGAGTGTCAATTGAGGGGCGCGGGGTGATTGGGCGGAGCCATTTTAAAGCTTCACGATCGAGGTGTCGCCTTAATGAGAACAGAAGTTCAATCGACGGTATATCCAATTAGGGAAGTTTAGATCGTCCGTCCTTTGTGAAATTATTATAATAAGTACATTAGTTAAATAGTCCAATTTATTTTTCGACGTCGATAATTTGTTGATCTCTGAATTTGAAGACCGACTGAGTGGCAGGCGGGGCGGAAGCGGCATCAGGAGTCGCGCACAATAATGACAGTTCAATATTGGGTAGTGATTTATTCCTAAAAAGTATTCTATGGTCAATACCATTTCTTACGCTAAGTGCACCGCCCTATAAATAAGTTCAAAGTTTTTGTTGATACCAATAAAGTGACAAACAAGCATCGATGGTAAGCAGATTGCGCTGCCTGTCGACATTTGCAACACCAAAGATGTGCTGACCCTGTAATAGCCTCTTTATGCTTTTCTTGAAGATCTCTTGCTGTAGTTTTTAGGGTCGGCAACGCAACTGCTACGGTAACTGCTTACCATCAGGCAGGCCGTACGCTTGTTTTCCACCTTAGTGGTATAAAAAAAAGTTCCTGAGGAAATCTTCGGCTGGAAGTTCATTCCACAACTTGAGAGTTTTCAGAAGAAAACTTCTCTGGAACCGCGCAGTATGCAACTATTGCGGCTCCAACATGTGAGCATGAACTCTCCGCCTATAGAGAGCGGTGCTTAGCATCAGATCGCATTATTCTTCGGAACACAACCCGTGATACAATCGGTAGAACATAAAAAGGGAGGTAAAATCTCTGTTTAGACTATCCAGGTGCTCCAGGCCAAAGGTAACTTGTAGAACACGAGTTTTTGCCCCGAGCTGAAGTACTACTTTGCTCACTAATTTTGCTTAAGTCCTATTTTGTTCTGTTGAGCACACCAAGTTTCATTAAGGCCAGCTGGACCAGGTGACTTTGATTCAAACCACAATGATCTCGACACCGAGAATTCCAATGTTCTTGGCGATGCTAAAAGGTATTGGATTGGAGGAACAGCAAATGGAATGTTCTTGGCGGTGAATGCGCATACTTTTGTCTTTATGGTGTTGATTTAAACTAAGTGCAACTGTCCCAGTTGGATACTTTACCCTTAATTTCAGACGCAGACAAAAGTTTATTGCGGTTTTCTTCTGTACTGCTTTACACTATTGAGCGCACCGAGTTTCTTGAAGGCCAGTCAGACCAGGTGACTTAGGTACAAAACCACGATGAAGATCTCGATGCCGATTCTCTGCTCCTAATACTCTTGGCGATAGTAAGAGGCGAGTTTTGGAACTGAGAAGCAGCAGATTGAATTTTGTTTGTGGTAAACGCGCATAATTTTGCCTTTATGGAGTTGTATTAAACTCAGTTCAACCGTCCCCAGTCGGATACTTTACCCTTAATTTCAGACGCTGACACAAGTTTATCGCGGTATTTCTCCACGAGGGATGTTAGATGTTAGCTAGTCTATGTAATAAATGTCCTTAGTCGTTCGTATAACAATGAATGCCATCTACTGATAACATATCATTGCTATGCTGCAGAAACAGTATTAGGGAGTGTACAAAACCCCGTGTGATGACTGTATTAATGTCCAAGCTATCAAAGCAGAATAGACTTTTGGGTTTTTATATAAAGTCGAGAAGAGATGTTACAAATGGATTATGCAAAGGGTTAGTTCTGTTTAAAACTATGTAATTAATAGCTACACTGCAAACATTTTTACAACAGTCTTGATTAAAGTCTTTCACATACATAAAACACCTAGACGATACAGAACCAAGGATCTTGTTTGTCAGAAACATTATTTCGAGCCGTATAGCAAAAAAGAGTATTCGTTATTTCCAGCTGTTTTCTATTAGTTGTTCAGCAACATCTACAAAGGTAAAGCCAGACAAGAACAAGTAATAAAGCATATTCTCGCTTGCATGCCCTGACTACGACTCCTTTGTTTCAATTTAATAAGTATTTAACAGAGCGCTAGTTTGAAAACTTTACAGTAAAAACTTCATCTTGTTTTCTTGATACCTAAAATACAAGATTACTTGGAAGCTAAATTATGATTTTCAATTATATGAGATAAACTAGTAAATAACAGCAAGCTGTGTAGGCAGAGCTGATATTTTTTAAATTTAAAAAATATTGAAATATTTTATTACTAGTTTTTAATTTTTTAAAAATATATGGAACCCTGTACGACATTTAGCGACGAGTGCTGTTACTTTTTCTGTTGATGGGAGTGCAGTGCAGACTCTGCACTGCAGAGTGGCCGGCCATACGTTTTCCCATATGTTTTTTTTTCTAATTGGAACGATTTTGGACCGTTCTTCCTCACCAACGAACATTTAAATTTCAAATTAACCTTTCGAAACCCGTGTGGTTATATATGACCGCGAAATGTATGGGAAAAGGTATATAACGGGTTCTAAAGGCTTACAGGATACAAAACTACAATATGTTAGCTATTAGTGTGTCGATTTTGGAGTTTCTCACTATTACCGTCTAAACGCTAGCTGGATGACATCAGTCTACCCCAAACGGCAATTTTGAGGGTAATGTGGCTCCGCTGGCTATCGCAGCTCTGCCAATTATGGAAGGGATATTCTGAAAGTCTATTTGAACGAGGTAGAAAGGAAAGAAATACAAACGAAGATATGAAATATTAACTATGGAAGTAACATTTGCATAGAAGAGTGAATATATACAATAAATGGAATGAAAAAGGGGAAAGATGGAGGATATAATAGGATATCTGAAAACATGCTCATAGCGGGGAGAAGAATCATAGCAGGCCTGATGTAACTTTTATTCCACATAAACAAACATCATGCTGGTATTCCAGCTGTATACCAGGCGACTGGGTTAAGGCCGTGATTATGCCGCTGTACAAAGGTAAAGTTTCACAGGATTTATGCAAGAATTATCATGGTGTTAGCCTCCTGATTTTAGTAGGCAAATTGTACGCAAAGATTCTGATTGAAAGAGTGATGTATGTAACGGAATCGAAAATTTGGGATGTGCAAGCGGGTTTTTGAAAGGACTGGGATGTGTGGATCAAATATTTTCCTTAAAGTGTATAACGGAGAAAGCCTTCTCCACTTCGCTCGGTCTTTACAACATTTGCACAGGCAAATGTTTACACTGTAATTATATTCCACGAATCATCATGGGATAATCTATTCCGGACGGCTGAGGTTGGACTGCGTTTAATCACGGATTGGTTAAATGGAAATCTTCTAACATTGAATACAGCTAAGTCAAGCCTCATCTGTTTCCACAAAACTGCTTCTTCGTCTCCCCCTGCTGATTTGTGCATTAAGGTTCATGCATGTGCCTCAGGAGGCAACCTTTTCCAAACAATTCCTTGCAACTGTGAGAGTTTGCAAAGAGTGTCCTGTACTAAATATTTAGGTGTTATCATTGACGAAAAACTTACATTCAAGGATCACTTAGCTGCTATGACCAGTAGGACAAGAAAGTTAATTTATGCAATGAAACTACTGCGTGACGTTGCACCACTGACCTTACTGAGAACCGTGTACATCACTCTATGTCAGTCTATATTGACGTATTGCATTCTGGTCTGGGGGGGCGCTGCTTCTACTCATATGCTCTCACTTGAAAGAGCCCAGCGAGCAATTCTTAAAACAATGTTAGAAAAACCTGTACGTTTCTCCACGTCTCTCCTCTATCAGGATGCTCAAGTCCTTAGCGTTCGAAGACTATACCTCCTTGCTGTTGCTCTTTCTACCCATAAAGAAGTGTTATTGTCTGCAAACTACACCAATTTACTTAAAAAACGTACTTTCAGGCTTCCGCTCCCCAAAGTAAATTCAACGTTTGCCAAAAGATTCCTCTCTTTCAGAAAGCCTTTTATTTACAATAAAATCAACAGGAAATATAATCTCCATTTCTTTGGTCCTCGAGAGTTTAAGAATACGTTGGAAACTAAATTATTGTGCTGGACGTACAGTGATACAGAAGAGCTATTGAACTGTATTGAGTAGCACTAGTGTTTGCTTATTACACTCCTAACTAGAATACGGATATAATAGTGACAATTAACAAATTTTTATTATGTAGTTTAAGCGCCTTAACTTTTAGTACCTTATTTCACGACAAATCAAGCTGTAAAATTGCCCACAGGACAGGCTTAGCCTAGTGTGGGAACTAAATCAATTTCATATTTTATGTAAAAATTTCTGTCAATAAATATTATTATTATTATTATATAAATGTTGTAAAGAAGTGGAGAAGTAGAAGTTGGAAAGCGGACCCTACGCTTTAACCACTGCGCCATCGAGCTTTTCAGCGGCACTTGTCGACAACAAACTATTTATCAATGGTATTTACGTCATACCATTGTATTTGTGGCCACGAAATTATGCTCGTTATATTCAAACATGCCTCGAACATTATTCAAGAAGCCTTGATATTTGATAAGGTACTGGATAGGCACATTAATATTAAAGTGGTCGTGGGCGGCTGTCATCTACCTGACTGCTTGCCTGTCGGATGCATTCAAGTGTCAATGATGAGGAGAGAACGCTGGTGGAAAATACCACTCCTGAAATTTCACAACTACGAAACAGAGCTATTGCGAAAGAGGTTTAGGGACATTTGCACGTTTGTATGTCTCCCGACATTGTATAAAAAACGGAAAATATGTTACTGTTTTTCGGTTTTTTCGGTTTTTGACGAGATCGGTGGCGTCGCGGTAAATAACGCGACTTTGACACCAACGCTCGTTGGTTCGATTCCCACATAGGACAAACAATTGTGTGCATGAACATATCTGTTTGTCTTAGTATGGGTGTTTTTAAAAGAGGTAGGGCGAATCAAAGCTGTTCTGGGAAAGTACCTCCACCTCACAGAAAACCGCAGCCAAATAATAAACTTCCTAGAGGGTTGTTGTGTTCCTGCTTTGAGTGAGAAGTTACCAGTAAGCTCCTAAGTAGTTGCTTGTTAGCAGCAGTGGTGGCATCGCGCGACTGATACATTAACAGCGTTCATAGGCTACAATAACCGCTTTAAATCAGGTAGACCGTATGCTTGTATCCCTTCCGACGTTGTATATAAAAAAAAGTTATGTCTGCCTTGTACTTGTAGAATACGGATGTCGAGTAAGTACAGAAAACAGACCGCACCCTTCAGAGTCAGACCCAATTCAATTCAGGCGAGATTGCTACACAATTAGGAAGAGGCAGTGTGGTGCGGATGAAGGATGCTCAACAGTATACATTGGATGATTGGCGGTGAATCTTTGAGATTAGGTTGCACGTCACAAGGAACGTAAGGGCCAGTTCACATCGAAATGCGACGGGTTGTACATCGCGACGCCGTAAAACGCATTGCGACACCACGCAGCGCACTATAATGCCGCATAATGTCAGTTCTATTTTGTCAACGACTTTATTCCATAACTAGCTGCTGCTCGCGGCTCCGCCCGCGTGAAGTCAAAATACGTAAACTATGTGTTAATCCAGATTATAATCTATCTACGTGCCAAATTTCATTCAAATCCGCTCAGCCATTTAAGCGTGAAAGAGCAACAAACATCCATTCATGCATACAAACTTTCGCATTTATAATATTAGTAGGATTTTTGTTCAGACTTAGCGCAGAGACTGAACAAAAGTACCATTTTGTATAGTAGATAACTTATATATAGGTAGGTATGAAGAATACTTTTTTATTTACGCTCATTGCTGGCAGTAGTATCGTTAGGTCTAGGTGTAAACTTCTTCTTCCCACCGTTATCCCGTTTCCTAATTCATTAGGATTGGCGGTGCCTATGCCTAAGATTTTTTCTTAGGTAATTTGAAGATTAGGCTAAGATTGCCTTTTTTTGGTAATTATTTATTATATCGTAAAAGGTGCGTACCGCGCCGCGACGCGTCGTGTTTCGGTGTGAACTAACCCTAGTCACACTTTTTATGAACAGATGTTAACACCTTTCAATTTTCTCCGTGTGATAAAATGATTCTCTTTCTTCTGTTTATCTGCCGACTTCATCTATTTCGTATTCGATGTGAAAAATAGCAATCATGAGAACGTGTATTCAGCTATAGATTATTTTTTATTTCACTAACGTGGAAATCGAGCATATGGTCTGCCTGATGGTAAGCAGTTACGACAGCCTATGGACATTGGCAATACCAGGGCAACATCATGCATTGACCGAATGAGTGCGTATAAAATATGGAGCATTACTTTTGGGAATCTAAAGGGGCTCGATTCTTTTATTTATTGGACGCTCGGAAGCCAATTTCTAACTGAACATGTTTCAAAAATACAAACGTCTTGCTTGCCACCTTAACGATGTATAAAATGATGTGATATATTTGATAAAGCAACAAAATACGAATAGTGAAAATTACATTTTTATGTCGATCAGCACTTACAGTCATAGCAAAGTAGCTGACGCACGCTAGACTTGGGGATTAATCTGGTGAATGCGTGACGCGAGCGTTACGAAAAGTGTGACGGGGCCGAGGTGAACGGAAGTTGAGAGGGAGATATAAGTTAGTGAAGATAGAAAGAGAGAGAGAGTTACGTTTCGTATATTACTGTAGGGGCAAGAGAGAGAGAGGTGCGAGCACACATTTTCTTTCTCTTTTTCTCTCATAGTGAGTTAGGTTTGGTATATGTAAGACACAGCGCCGGCCTATTGTCTGTATCACACTATGGAGCTAAAGAAGTTTTACTTCAGTCGTGTGGTCTAAAGCACACTCGTTTTTTTTTCACGAAAGAATTTCAGAAAAGGCAGGAAAAATTTGATGCAAATCGTTAGAATCGATTCCGAGTATATATATATATATATATACAAGAATTGATCGATTCAAGTAATAGATCAAATGGTTACGCTCGTGTAATGTACAGTTAACTGTACACTACTTTCTTAATTTTCTTTTCTTCTGCAGTATATGATTTAAACTCAAATTAGAAGTGCCAGGTCGATGTAATCTCAAATCTATTTATACATTACCACCATCGTACATTTCTCAACGATTCTTCTCGCACGTCATTAAGTAACTAAGTTTAGCCAGCCTTATTTGTGTCCAGGGTGCACATTAAGCAGTTTTCCACGATGACTATATTTGCGAAATACGAAAGTGCCAAAAGGCCATTGAATTTTTATGTACTAGTGTACTAGAACTAACACCGCGAACCAAATGTTTCCGCCATGCTTTGTTGCCGATAGGCAACAACTCATTGCTGTACTACGTTGAACGAAACCCGTAAGTGCCATAAAAACTACGGCGCTTTTGACCATTTGGTAGCGAGAATACCCTTAGATGCGATTTAGTGCTGTATCTTCGTTTCTTTCGGATTGACATCTAAGTAATTTCAGCGCTGCAGCGGACATTAGTTTTAATTATTACCAAAATTCAAATTCAAATTCAAAAGCCTTTATTACATTTCTTACAATATAAACTAATACAGTGTCTGGGATCTCCTTTTAAGTAAACAATACCTGTATTAGGAGACCCCGCTCTTCTATGATAACAAAAATACAATGTATAGAAATTAATAGGTACTCAGTAACATAGACGTATTGCCAATTTGTGCTCAGTATGTGTGTTTACTATTTTATGTAGATGTGAGATTATTAGAATGTATAGAATATATCTATACCTAAATAGATTTCAATATATATAGTGTTTTATAATATACTACACAGTGATTATGTTACTTATATACATATATCTAATTACAATTACAGCACAATTACATATTATTTATTTATATTTTTAAATTTTGTTATTATTACACAGGTCTATTTAAGGAGCTCCTCCGTCTTTAGATAATCAAGAGTCTTTAGCCATTCTGTTAGCGTTTTTTTGCAAGTGTACAAAGTCATGGGATATATATCAATCTTTGAGTTGATCATATTATAAAGTCGTGCTGATTGACTAATGAACTGCCTACGAGCATATTCAGCTCTGGTTGCGGTTTTGGGAGCGACTGCATGTGTTCTTCTTCCTGCAGGCAAGGCAGGGTCATACCTCAATGTCCTGTGGAGTCTCAGGACCGAGTTTAGTATATATAGCTGTCTAACCGTAAGAAGATCGCACAGCTCGTATAACCGACTCGTTGAATACCTCCGGCGTTTGAAGCTGAAAATGGAGCAAGACTTTTAGTTAGTAGTTCCTCTAGTACATAATAAATCAATACAAAAGGCTCATCAGGGTAGAACCCAACTCAAAACACACAACTTCCGTATCACGCGTTCGGTTTGCCGCCTGGCCTATTCGTCTTGTGAAAGCCGAGAGTGTGTAACGCCCGCCGGACATCTCGCTGGGTAATTGACATTTCCGGCGTGGAGCTATCACACTATGGAATAAATAGGCGACCCGGCCTCTGCGTAAATCAAATTAGAATTATTAAGTTAATTAATACCGCTTATCAGGGCGTGATACGTTAATAAGCCAGGAGAGTATATAAATTTGTCTCAGTCTTTAAATTTGATATTATCAAAGTGATGTTGATAACTCGACATGCCTTGTACTTTATGAACTGGCGCTATTCACAGGTAAGTTTTTTTTTACAACGTCAGGAGGCATACATGCATACGGCCCACCTGATGTATAGTGGTTACATTAAGTATCACAAGATACCACCTCTGCTGCTAACACAACAAGTCCTTAGGAACTTACTGGTGACCTCACTCACATGCAGGAGCACAACAACCCTCCAGAGATTTTTATTTGGCTGCGGTTTTCTGTGAGGTGGAGGTACTTCCCCAGACGAGCTGCTTTGACGCACCCTACCTCTCTTAAAACCACCCAGACCAAGACAGACATGTTCACGCGCGCAAACGTTTGCCACGTGTGGGAATCGAACCCACGAGTGTTGGTATCGGTTGTTGTTGCAAACGAGTACCAATGAGGAACCCAAGCAGCAGTAATAGCCTAATGGATAAAGAACCAGCCTTGTGACCAATAGGTCGCCGGTTCGAATGCTGGCATGTATTATATTTGTAGTGAGCACTTGCTCGGCGGTGAAGGAAATCATCGTGAGGAAATCCGCTAATTATATTTCAAATGACGTTTAACCATACCTAAGAATGATCTGGTTTTCCCTGTGGATTGCATGTAAATTCCATGTAAAAATCAGTATCTTCGCCAAATCCTTAGGCTTAAGTATCGGATCCCGCCAATCTTAATGGATTAAGAAAACGGGATAACGCTAAGATGAAGAAGACCAATAAGGAACGCAAGATGTAAAGCGGTTACCACAACATACGTGCGTATAAACGGGGAGCTCCTCTCTACCTAACTGGTCCCGACTTTAACTTGTCTGTCTTTATTGAGTTTATATTTGATTTAAAAGTATTTAACATAAGTAAATATAAGAATTATTTTGACCAATTTACATAGGTATTTAAAAAAATAATTGAACAGTGATAGTAGATTGAACAAATGGTCTCGGATTCCAATCCAGGCGAGGGATTGTACTACTAAATTCTTCTCTCTCTCTTTCTTGATCACCACTGCGTCTCTGACATTATTGTGACTACAATAACTTTTAATGCATATCATAATATTGGTTTAATTGGTATGGTTTGCTCTGCACCACCTACCTGTATTATTACAAGATTATAGTTTTCTAGTTAATAGATTCAGGCGTTATTTTGCGAAAGTCAAATTTACATGCAATTTGATCTAACCTGCTTTGTGTGCTTCCGCCACCAACGTACTAACAGTAGTGGGTGGGTGCCGACCGGCGCTAGGGCGCATGAACTAATTGGTGGCGGAAGCACACAAAGCACGTTAGATCAAATAATAGTTTTCTCTTATCTTAAGGTTGTCTGGAAGAGATTGCTTAGCGATGAGACCGCCTATATACAATTACAATTTAATATACAATTTTAATT
Source organism: Pyralis farinalis (assembly GCA_947507595.1). Classification (NCBI taxonomy): domain Eukaryota; kingdom Metazoa; phylum Arthropoda; class Insecta; order Lepidoptera; family Pyralidae; genus Pyralis; species Pyralis farinalis. The sequence goes on along the minus strand of OX382274.1, from coordinate 31,966,810 downwards.
TGGTGCAACAAAGAATATTTGTATTGTATTGTATTATAAATTCGTATTGTCAGATTTATGTACATATTTATCGCTTGCTCGGCGGTGAAGGAAAACATCTTGAGAAAACCCACACGTCCAAGAAAATCTATTTCGAAATACGTGTGACCTAGCCTAAGAAAGATGTTTTCCCTCCAGGTTGTGAAGGTCTGACGGCAGTCGATCCAATTAAAAACCAATGTCTTCGCTAAATCCTTAGGCTAAAGTGGCGGACCCCGCCAATCCTAATTGATTCGGAAACGGGATAATACAAAGAAGAAGGAAAGGATTAAAAAAAAATAAAGAAAAGGAAAAGAATCACTCTTCATTAAAGATGTAGGAACTGAGTGAGACCAATAATGACATACCATGATTAAATTGGTCAGGTTTTATAAGACGAATGCCAGGAACCCCAGGAATCAGGTAGGATGCATGAAAAGGCTATGAATGTAAAAGAAGCGAAGGTATGTGAGGACCGTGCCTTGCGGCGCTCGGTTCTCTCTGCCTACCCCGCCAACCTGGCGAGATGATATTTCTCTATAGGTTTTGAAATTTTAAGTCGCTTTTCAGGTAAAAAGCAGATAGTAATAAAAATGAATCTCATATGCCTAAACCATTCGATAAACTGGCAGTCGGATGTCGTTCAGCAGATCGCGTAAGCGCCCTCAGGGTGGTAGATAAGGGCAGAGGAGAATGCGACCCGACGTATTTCGGAGGCATACGTCTTCAGGGGGATTATTCACAAGAATCTAACGCTGTTGGAAATAAACGACATAAGATTATTAAGGGCCAGATAAGGTATGCGATATATTTCGAGAGAAATGTGTGCCAAATGTCAATATGTGTATGGTGTATGATAATTATTTAGAAATTACTAGTAATATATAGAATAAATAATTTCGTTTACGTACTGAAACAAATAAACAATAACGTTACTAATTAAAAGGTAGCACTTGTAGTTTACGTCGAGTCTACCTTGCGTTATAGTCTAGAAGCACGGGGAAATGTCAACAACATCAGTAGAGCTTCTATTGCTCTAAAAAGTCATCACATCACATCATCCCTTACTCATCCCACTGCTGGGATACGGGTCTCTCTTCAAACGAAGGGATTTAGAGCGTACTCCACCACGCTGCTCAAACGGCGGAGGCCAGTGTTTTCAAGCCGCCCGAGGGCCACTGACTTAGCTTAACGACTGTCGTCTATCGACAACTGCCGAGAGCGACGGCTTAACGTGCCCTCCGAAGTACGGAGAAACTCGTGATAGACCCAGCCATAGACAGGCTGCGGTCGACGTTGCTTAACCTGCGTGTTAGAATGACACGCGCAACGACGCATCGAGCTCTCAATCTAAAAATCGGCCAAGTGCGAGTCGGACTCGCGCACGAAGGGTTCCGTACCATTATCTAGAAAAAAGGCAAAAAAATCACGTTTGTTGTATGGGAGCCCCCTTAAATATTTATTTTATTCTATTTTTTAGTATTTATTGTTATAGCGGCAACAGAAATACATCATCTGTGAAAATTTCAACTGTCTAATTATCACGGTTCATGAGATACAGCCTGGTGACAGACGGACGGACGGACGGACGGACGGACAGCGCAGCCTCAGTAATAGGGTTCCGTTTTACCCTTTGGGTACGGAACCCTAAAAAGAGCGCTAAAAGTGCACTAGATTCATGCAGATTTCTACCATAGGTGCCCTGTCGAAGATATCTTAAAGAACTTGGGTTATTAATACTTCCATAGCTTTTCGATATCCCATGGGTATAATACATAATAATCTTTGCTACATAATATATAAGGTTTTATGTAAATCGGTTGAAATATGACGATAATTGTTGAAAATGTCGGAATTAGTCTAGCCGCTTGGGAGTTTTGATCTCGGAGATCGGATATTATACGGATATACAGTATTAATCTTGATCAACTTAAATACGTTAGTTACTTTAAGCATTTCATGCATATTATGATAATCCTCTACACCATATAATTTAAATGATGGACCCGACAGACGTTGTCCTGCCTGAACGTTGCCTGCTATTTTATTACCTAGAACCCGATTGCAGCGCCATCTACCTTGTCCAATTGTGAATCTAAACTGTCCAGGGGCCCACTTACACACACAAAACTTCATCAAAATTGGTACAGCCGTTTAGGAGGAACCCGATTGCATCGCCACCTAAAAGGTTCAACTGGAATTACTGTTAACAAAGCACAAGGCCAATCCTTAAAAGTTGCCGGAATTGACTTAACCACTCAATTCTTTTCACAAGGACAATCATGATCCAACGACAGGAAAAATATGCAAGTAAAATATGCTCTACTATCCGTGCGAAGCCGGGGCGGGGTCGCTAGTCAAAGATAAAGCTAAAAATTCACTGTTTGCCATTGGGCCCCGCGGGCACTTAGACGTAACTTCCATGTTCAAAATAATCAAATATTATCGTATTTTATTCATTTCACATGGTTTCAGTTTTTCTTTTTTGAATTGCCAGCATTTCTTAGAAGATATCAAGGATTTACTGTGTTAGCAGCAGGGGTGGTATCACGCGTCTGGTATTTAATGCATTACAAGCGTACACAGCCTCTAGTGGGCCGCATGGTTATAATCCTACCGACGCTGTACAAAAAATAAAATCGAAAATTACCATAGGTTAAGAAGAAATGCCGAAAGAAACTTGCCTATGAAAGTCTTTTTTCATTGGTTATTACCACAAAACCATGTCGGCATGACAATACAATAATAATAATGATATCGACTTTTAAATAATAATATATATATATATAGTGAGAGGTGTATGGATCGTGTCATGTGGCGCTAGGGTCTCTCTGCCTACCCCACAGGGGATTGGGGGCGTGAAGTCATAGATAATAGTCTCTTTGAAAGTGTCTAAGGTCACTATATATATGCTGTATCATTTCGAGACATCTTTTTCAGTTAGATATTTATGTATAGATCGATTCTATAATAAAATACCTGAGGGAGACTTTGTACAAGAGTCGTCTGCATGGGTACCTCTGTCTAACCTATTTCTACCGCCGAGCAGATATATTTATATAGCTGTGTTCCGGTTTGAAGGGTGAGATATGGCAGAGAAATTACTGGGTACTGTGACTAAACATTCGAAGGTCACAAGATTGAGAGAGATTGGCAGCGCGCGAGTAACACCGCCGTGGTGTTACGAGCGTCAATAGGCTGCGGTGTTCGCTTACCATCTGATGTGGGCCGCATGCTTGTTTGCCAATGTAGTTGTATAAAAAAATAATCAGCCCATTTATAAACGGTATTTTTGATGTGTCTTTTGAAGACATTGTTAGTATATGACAGAACCGTTTCAGGCAATTTATTATACAATCGAATACAATTTATAACAAAACATTTACCAGTCTTAGAAGTCGACGTACACAACGTATTTCTACTTCTAAGATTTTCACTGAATTATGAAAACAACTTTATATTTTGACGAATAAACACTATGTTTTCATAAATATAGATACTGAGAGTTAACAGTATTAAGATTGTTTGACAAGCTTGGTGCCGCAATAGTTAGTAATGCTACTTCGACACCAACGCATAGTAGCGTAATAACGCGTTTCACCACTGCGCCACCGAGCTCGTCGAAGTACCTCCAACTTACAGAAAACTGCAGCCAAATAACAACTACCTGGAAGGTTGTAGTGATCCCGCGTGTGAGTGCGCAGCGATACTTGTTCTATTGCTTGCGTTTGTAAGATAGAGTCACTTCACATCAGGTGAGAGTTATGCCTGTTTGCTTCCTAAGGTTGCATGGAAGGAAACGTATGAAAAGGTATTTTCCGTTGGTTCGGACATATAGAAAGAATGGAGGATGACAGTATAATGAAACAGATATGCCTATAACTCGTAAGTGGGAGGATGTAGGAATCAAGAAGATTTGAGATTCACTTACCATACCCAAAGGAGTATGTTGCTGTATGGAGTTGTTTCAATATTATTTTTGTTGTGCAAAGATTAAACCGACTACAATCTGTAGGCCTTCAACTATGTCATTGAAAAAAAAAAATCTAATAAAGTTTTCCATTTTAGGTTATTTTTGACCGATAATACCACCTATTTGGTTGGATTATAGCAAGCTGTTGTGTATAATGTATTTGAGGCATAAATAAGTATTTTTTATTCTTTGTATATATATTTCTATAGACAAATATTGTAACTGGAAGCCACATATAGAGAAATTATGTGCCAAACTTGATAGGTTTGTCTTTGTAATAAGACGTTTAAGAAAGACCATCGGAAAAGAATCAGCTCTTCTTGCATATCATGGCTACGTGGCGTCTCTCTTGCGATATGGAGTTATACTATGGGGCAACTCAGTGAAGAGTGACGTTATATTTAGGGTACAAAAAAAATGTGTTAGAGCAATATCTAATGCTCACTTCATGGACAGCTGTAAACAACTATTTAAATTCAACAAAATACTTCCTTTACCTTGCATTTATATATTAGAATTGTGTATCTTCGTTAGCAAGCATCCGTCGTTATTTGAAAAACGCATTGCCACATTAAGTCATAGTTGTAGATACAAAAATAAGCTATGTGTACCGGGACAGCGCTTAGCTCTGTTTAGCAAGGGTGCTTACTGCACGGCAATACGAATATATAACCACCTGCCTGAAATTTTAAAAGATAAAAATCGAACCTGCTTTAAAAGAAACCTCTTCCGGCTGCTACTGGACAAATGTTATTATTCAGTGGATGAATTTATGAATGATACGAGTATTAAAAGTTATTTTAATAACATATTATAATTTTAATCACAAAATATTCTACGCACTTATTGATCCTAATTTTATTGATGCGTTTTTGATTTGTTTTATATCATAAATTTTACTCATTTAATGCAAAATAAATGTCAGTTCCTTAGTTTATAATCAATGTAATATTTGCACGCTGCTGTTAGTGGCAGAATAAGAACGGACTATGTATAATTGTTAATGACATCAATTTAATTGTACCTTATTCATGCAAATAAAGTTAATCTAATCTAATCTAATCTTTGGCCTCGCACTTTTTGGGATGAGTAAAAAATGTTAAGCTCGCGTCAAGACACGTGACCCTGATCGAAAATTCGTAAGATTTTGGTGAGAATTAGAATATAAGTTCGCTGCAGCGCTAAAACATTAGTTAACTCTAATTAAACAATTAAAACATGAAGCGCTAGATTCATAGGGTATTATTTTCTTGCGACCAAAACGTTGTAAGCGCCGTTAAATTCTTGGCGCTTACGCGTTTCGTTTAACGTAGTTTATCAACATCGCTGTTTGGTCCGCATGTTCAAGTTTTCACTTCTGCCGGCACTCCCGGAGTGCAACCCGTTTTTTTGATATCTTTAACAATCATCATCATTCTTAGTATTATTTGATATTGTCTTGTAATCGATTTAGAACACGAGAGCTATGGACCCTAAGAATATGATTAGACATAAGATTCCTTTACTAATTTAGTACACAACAGAATTGATTGTCCCGAAATCTTAAGCAAGATTAATTTCAGCATGTCACGCATAGTACCTTATAATCCAATCAACCCTCGATACCTCCGCTCCAGCGAACAGTTCTAATAGGTTCTATCTCCCGATCACACGAACGTGTAAACTTTGTAAGGCACGTGGCTATACCTCTGATGGACATTGTGATTCTCTCGGACAGTTCCGAAGGGATGCTCTGGATCATTTAAATATTAATGAATTGTGTAAGGCAATGTTCTGACGAGCTCGGTAGTGCAGTGGTTAGTAACGCTACTTCGACACCAACGTTAGTGCGTTTGATTCCCATACAGGACATGTGACAACCGTGTGATGTACATGTTTGTTTGTCTTGGTCTGGGTGCTTTTAAGAGCAGGGCGTGTCAAAGTAACCAATACCGGTACCTTCACCTCTCAGAATACCGCAGTCAAATACAACTCCTTGGAGCGTGTAAGTGAGGCCACCAGTAAACTCTTAAAGAGTTGCAGTGTTAGCAGCAGAGGTAGCATCGCACGAATGATACTTAATGTACTGCAAGCGTTCATAGGCTACGGTAACCGCTTTATATTAAGCGGGCCGTATGCTCGAATGCCTCCTGACATTATATAAAAAATTAAATATATAGTACCCGACGCTTATACCCTGTAATTTTTGATAAACAATCTATCTATCTACCTATAACTTCACGCCAAATCCCTTGCGGGTTAGGCTGAGAGAACCGAGCGCCACGTGACTCGATCCTTACACATCTCACTCGCTTCTTGAACATTCATTACTCTTCTCATGCCCGCTCACCGGTAAGGCTCCTGACATCACCTTCTGATAGGACACGACCAATTTGGTCGTGGTAGGTAATTCTTGGCCGTCTTCGGCTCCTAAATTCTTCCACTTTTGCGTTGTATATCTGCTTCGTCATTCGTCATTGATAACCAATCATTTATATAATCATTTGCATACACGTGAAGCCTATTGATTGTGCGTTGAACTGAAAAACATTCCGTGTTTCTTATACACGTATCTATGCGACAATTCACGGGTAGCTTAAATTAATAAGAAAATATTTACCTGTGTTTCAAGGGATATAAAAATCCTTTTTGTAGGGTTCCAATATTTGAAACCATATAATATATTCCGAGGTAAATCATTCACCACAATTTATCTGAGACAGGTTTGTCTTTTCTTGAAAATATGTTTAAAAGGCACATCAAAAATATTTAACAAAGCTTCTCATAGAATCGATAAATATGTGGCCGACAGAGATAACTGGAAATGAATCAGCACATATATTAATACTCGTATATCTTTAATTTTATCACTTCACATCATTGGCTGACGTGAATTTATTGGAATAGAAATTGACGGATGGATTTGGATACCAAAAGAGGGATGCCTGAGTTTTTTGGCAGTATTTTTATCAGTGCTCACCTAGTCATAAACTGCACGGTAGGGAAAAAAATTGTGACGATTCCAAATAAATGTAGCCATTTTTACGGAATAAAAAGATTTTGACTTTGACTTTGACGATTAGAAAGAAAAACCTACTTTAGTTAATATCTTTGGGGATATCTTCTTTGCTTATTCTTCTACTGGTAGATTTAAAAAGGGAAAACTATAAGGAACTAAAACTTAATAAGATACAATAGGATTTGATTTAACGAATGTAAGCTGTGACTTAAAAAAGTAAAAGTGGTACTGTGGTAAAAAAACGTAAAAGTTATTTACTATTAATATTTTGTACTTCTTTTTTATCGTTTCCAGTCTTTATATAACATCTCCATGATATGTGAATGAAAGTTATTCTCCTCTTATTTCATAGTTATGAAGAAAAACGGAGATTACTGTTTCATTTCAAATGTAAAAATTGTAGTTTAGCAACGAATGTAGTAATTTTTCGATTCAAGAATAATGCTTTCAATGTTTCCCTTCGTTGTATCCTTGTATCCAAGGACATCCTGAAATCGCTTTAATAACAGAAGAAATTATTAGGTTTTTGAGAAGAAATTTACCATACGTTCCTTATGGTAATCTCCGCATTCTTGTGTTGACATCCCGTTGCGTCAATATCGATATTCCTATGATACGTAATATTCTACGATAGATAATTTCATAGAATTTTTCGTAAAAATCAAGAACAGTGGTAGCGAATATGCCACCCTAAGCAGTTACTAATCAGCGCTACTTTCATTCTAGGCCTAAGATTATATTGTGAGTACAAACTACAATGATTATACAGGTATCTACAGGTACAGGATTATACAGGCTTTTTCCGATTTCGCTCTCTGCTATGCCTATGGGGTATATCAATTAAATTAAATTTTAACGAATCCAATCTTATCCATTTTATTATTGACCTGGATTTTTTAACAAATAATATGGCGCTCTTTTTAGTACACATTGGTTGAAGTGCAAGCCCTTATTTGGATTGAAAAGATACGTATAGTAATTGTAGAAAACACTGGGTATGGGTGCAGAATAAAAATTAATTAAAAAAACCAAAAGCCATATATATATATTATATATTATAAGTAGGAAACAAGACTTAAGAGAAATATTTCTGTCGCACAATTTCGTAATAGAAACATTTGAATTCATTATTATTTTGTTAACTATCCCATATTTGGGTTTTAGTCAGTAGTTCATAACAAAATAAATATTTACTCTTATTATTCTTTAAGGAGATCCACGGGGAGACCTATGTTCAGAAGTTGACAGATAAGCAGATAAGAGATGAATATTTATTTATTTATTTTATTTGGGACAAACAAACAGCTGATACAATATAGTATATGTTAACATTAGTATAGAACAAGTAAGTTTGAGCTATTGTACAACCAACATCGTTATCCACATATTAATAATTACTTATATTATTTATATGAATATGAGGTGAAAATGATTTCTTTACGATTCTAATGATTTCAAAAGAAACACCAGGATTTTGACGAGCTCAGTGGCAGATTAATTAGCGATACTACTTTGACATAAGGCCTGTGGGTTCGATTCCCACACAGAACAAACATTCGTGTGCAGGAACATGTCTGTTCGTCTTGGTACGTGTATTTTAAGAGAGGTAGGGCGCTTCAAAGCCACCTATCTGGAAAGTATGTGCACCTCACAGGAAACCTCGCAGTCAAATAACTACTCCGCAGAGGCTTGTTGTATTTCGGTCAGTAGGTGACGTTACGAGTAAGCTCCTAAGGAATTGCTGTGTTTGCAGCAGATGTGTCAGCAGGCGAGAGATATTTAATGTATTGCAAGCGTACAAATACTTCGGTAACCAGTTTACATCTGGTGGGATGTATGCTTGGATGCTCCCAATGATATATATTAAAACAAACATAAAATAAAATAGTTTAAATGATTAAAACATATACATAAAGGCAAATATATTGCCTAATTTATATACAGGTTTTATAGGTTTTATTGAGCGGAGTCAAAACTTCCATCAACCTCTCTTTATTTCGTTATCGAAATGTTACTGCGATTACAGATTGCCGATAAATATAACTCTCCTGTGATTGATCTTATCCTGCTTAATATAACGTAAACCTGACCTTTTGCGGGAATACATTTACCAATATCAATATTGCAGGGGTGAACACGAGTTAAGGCTGTTAATCTTTTTTATTGCTACCACGGCCATCAACGTCGTCTGCCCTCACGTATCTGTTCCTTTGGGTTGCTAGCTTATGACTTTCAACTTATAATTAAATTCTATGATGGAAGGAAAACCTATACTGACCTATCATTAACAAATTGGTTGTGTTTTTCTATGAAGTAAAATCAGTAGTCCTAGAAACTGGCAAGCGGGCATGAGAAGACCTATAAATGTTAAAGAATCGAGTGAGCTGTGTAAGTGGCGAATCTTGGAGCACTTGATTCTTTCTACCTACCACGCGAGGGGCATAACGTGAATATATAGATAAGTAGTATAATAAAATTATACCGAGGCTGATAAACTATAACGCTAAATTCGATTGTATATATTACATTAAGGTATATTTTTTATTTGTTATAGTTGTGTGCTATAGTTTTTTCTCTAGTTAGACATATAAGATTTGTGCTAACCTACCTTCTGGAATCATTTACTGAATAGAATTCTGGGTATTTTCTTTTTGTCTCTGTTGTAATATTTTTGTCTTATAAGGGATAATCTAGTAATTGGTCATAAGCCATTATATAAATATCATGATTGTTTTGCTAGCCGTAAGTATTCCTAAAACAATAAAATAAACAAGTGATTTATATGAAAAATGTTCAAAGAAAACTCGTTTGGTATTTGAAAGGCCTCTTGTAATGTTTTGTCAGTCGACATTGCTACAAGGCAAAATATTTTTTCTTTGTTATTTTTGTATAAGTCCCAACTGCCATTAATAATTCTCTCAAAAACATAACATGTAACATATCGGAGCATAATAACAAATCACACATCAACAACACACAATCACACCAGAATAACTGACGAGCTCGGTTGTGCAGAGGTTGAACGCGCTGTTACACTACTTTGACACCAACGCTCGTGGGTTCGATTCCCAAACAGTACAAACATTTGTGTGCATGAACTGTTTGTTCTGGGTGTTTTTAAGAGAGATAGGGCGTATGAAAGCAGCCCGTCTGGGAAAGTACCACCACCTCAAAACCGCAGCCAAATAACAGCTCCCTAGTTGCGTTCCTGCGTGTAAGTGAGATCTCCAGTAACCTCCTATGGAATTTCTGTGTTAGCAACAGACGCGCGCGTAATACTTAATGTATTGCAAGCGTTTCTAGGCTACGGTAACCGTTTTACATCAGGTCGGCCGTATGCTTGTCTGTCTCCCGACGTAGAATAAAAAATCATTAAAATCTAAAGTTGAAGCTATTTTGTACAGTGGATGTAAAGGGATGTAATTTATTCCTGATTTGATTTTTAGCGTAATCGGATTAGTTTTGTTCTACCTATATCTTCACGTCAATTTTGAACTGAATGCCACGTGGCTTACCTTACATACCTCACTTGTTTCTTTAACATTCATAGCTCTCTTCAATTCATGATCTGAGTTTTGACCTTCCACAGATTGTACGTTGTATATCTATTTCATCATTATTTCCTCTTGTATTTTTCTACGTGTCAGAAGCAAGAGAGCATGCTTGTTCTTATCTTATTACCGATCCTTTCTTAATTGAATACGTACTTATTTCACACCATGAATCATGACATAGCGAAAGAGAAGTTGCGCCATCTTAGCTCAGAAGGTGCACTCTTTCAATCTCTGTGCAAAAACACCGATTTGTATCCGTTGCACAGTGTAATGTTTTTCTTTTTTTTTATACCACTGAGGTGGCAATCGAGCATACGGCCTGCTCGACGATAAACAGTCACCGTAGTCTATGGACATTTGCAACACCAGGGGTGTCACTGATGTGTTGCCGACCCTCTAAGACCCGTCGTCACGCATTTCTTGAAGAATTCTCAACTTTTTTCTGTACTTTTGATAATATATATATATGTGAACAACAAATATTAAAAAAGTGGTGTGGCTGTATCGTGAACACGGCCATGAATTTTACATGAATAAACGTGGATAAACGGAAGTAAGTTACACTAAAAGGAAATTAACGATGTAGCGAAATTGTCTCAACATGACGGCGCTTTTCCGCGATGATTCACAGTCCACACTCAAAGTAACGAATTCTTTGATTCTTTAGCTATCAAGTGGTGTAATTAAATTTTGGATCTAAACGGTATGTGGCTACAACGTCAAACCACATCCCCCGACTTTAATATCATCAGTTTTCTAAATTGCTTCCCATTATAATATTTTATTTATTTGATTAATTTGTTTATTTATTAATACAGGATACAGATTTATAATAATTTTCACTTTTGTAACAGCATGCAGTCGGTACAGATCTGGATCATAATCCACAGTAGCATAAGACTAGGCGCAGTCCATGCGTGACCCCTTGCCTTTATACAAGGCACGATGACTGCGCGTCTCCAGTCCATTGGGAGGGTCCCAATGGACGGGAGACGTTCTCCAGCACAGATTGCTTAAGTACCAGAAGGCATCCCGGCGTCAAGGAAACACGGCTTGAAAAATATCACAACAATGACTACAAGACCTAAATCGGGTAGAAGTATAATAGATAAAGAAGGGTAGGAGAGTCTAACTGATAGAGAATGATCATCAGGGGCAGGACAAGATCGTTTATGACGACGTCGAACGTGTAGAAAATACTTCAAATGATCATTGTAGGATGCGAATTTACTGTCCATGCCATATCTGCAGCTAAGTATATCCAGCCAACGTTTCAATTTGATCATTGTAAACTTCACAGAAGGGACCTAAAAGCAGAGACACTATGTATGAGGTGAGTAGAGGTATATAAAGCTTCTGCACTGTCGAAAGTGTTATGGCGTCCCCGTTCCCTGGGGTACTTCAGGTGAAGCCTTTGACGCCTTCCCGGCTAAAGGCAGCAGTGGTGTTTTAGTCAGTAGGAATCTGACATCACCTGTTCGTTCGCACGAAAGGGTATCTTATGCAAGATCTCACCTCGTCCCTCCCATTTTCCAGAGGGGTGCCCCTCACGGAAGAATGACTAATGCACACACGCGTGTGTGGGTTAGTCCTCCTTTTGTGGATCTACATATTTCTTGGACGAAAAACAAAAAATAAATAAATCGAAAGTGTTTTGTAGATCTCGTGATAAGTTCTGTAGGCGATAGCTGCGTTCGACAATGTTATTGTGATCTCGAAAGGTAAGCTTGTAGCCAAGTCAGTATGGAAGCTTATTTCAAGGCGTATTCAAGTCAATCAAGCCAATGAGAGCTCGGTGGCGTCATTGCAGCACGACCGCAGCCAGTCCATGGATGGATTTTTCTATCTCGAGTTTTCGGAGGGTAGGTTAAGCTGTCGGTCCCGGCTGTTGTCGATAGAAGACAGTCGTTAAGCTAAGTCAGTGGCCTTCGGGCGGCTTGAAAACACTGGCCTCCGCCAAACCGTATTTGAGCAGCGTGATGGAGTATGCTCTAAACCTTTTCGGTTGAAGGGATACCCGTATCCCTGGAGTGGGATGAGTAAGGGTTGATGTGGATTCAAGTCAATACATAACACCAGATGGTTATTCACAACAGCCGTCGACGTCCTTGCGTCTAGTGCTGAACATAGGTCTCCCCCATCGACTTTCACACCTAACGGGACCATGCAATTCTGTGCTATGGACGATGCTCGCATCCATGGCATAGAATTGCACCACCCCCTCTCGTCCCGTGGGTTGCCGTAAGCGTCGGCTGAGGGAAGCACATTACCGGATGACGGGCAGGAGCGTCATCTCGTATACTACCTTATACGGCGATTACCAACCCGCCTGCCAAGTGTGGTGATTATGGCAAACTGATGATCTCGGTGGCGCCGTCATGAATGACGCAACTTTGACACCGACGTTGTGGGTTCGATCCCACACAAGACTAATATTTGTGTGCATGAACGTGCCTGTTTGTCTTGGTCTGGATGTTTCAAGAGAGGTAGGGCACATCAAAGCAGCCCGTTTAGGGAAGTACCCCCAACACACAGAAAATCGCAGCCAAATAACAGCTCCCTAGAGGGTTGTTGTGTTCCTGCGTGTGAGTGAGGTCACCAGTAAGCTCCGAAGGAGTTGCTGTGAGTTGAGTGAGCTGCGAGTGAGGCTTAATTTATTGCAAGCGTTCATAGGATACGATAACCATTTTCATACTAAAAATATATTGGGAACAAATATCATTGCTGCATACACTGTCGCCACTCACTCGCCGCGGCCCGAGGGAGCCGTTGTTTGAGAATAATTAATTTACTGTTCCGTCAACTTTTATTGCCAAAGTTTAAGCGAATTTCATCTTTATTATGGTGTACACAGAGACTCAGCCTTATATAATTACGGGAGGCTTTAACGATAACAAAATTAAATATCCGACAACATTGCTTCAAAACCCGATATCTAATAAAATTACGGAGAAGAATTTTAAACAAAATTCTTCTCCGTAAACACGAATAAAATGAAAGAATGACGAAACAATATAATGCCAAATTAGAAGAATGTAGAAGCCGAGGTCGTACCATGACCAAATTGATCGTGTTTTATCAGAAGGTGATGTCAGGAGCCCTAGGAACTGGCGAGCGTGCATGGAAACAGCTATGGATATTAAAGAAGCCAATGAGGTGTGCAAGGATCGCGTCTTATGGCGCTCGGTTGCCGCTGGGGCAGGCGCACAATGGACTTGATGTGAAGGTATACAAATAAAATTGAGAAAAAGACGCAAACTGAACAGATTTACATTTAATTGACAGGAACCCAACATTTTTTTTTTATTCGACGTCGAGATTCATACATGCATACGGCCCACCTGATGTAAAGCAGTTACCGTAGCCTATTAACGCTTGTAATATTGCTGCTAACACAGCAACTCCCAAGGAGCCCACTGGTAAGCTTACTCACACGCAGGAATATAACAACCCTCTAGGGAGTTGTTATTTGGCTGCGGTTTTCTGCGAGGTGGAGGTAGGTACTTGCCAAGACGGGCCGCTTAGATACGCCCTACCTCTCTTAAAACATCCAGACCAAGACAAACAAACATGTTCATGCACACAAATGTTTGCCTTGTGTGGGAATCGAACCCACGAGCGTTGGTGTCAAAGTTGCGTCATTCACGACTGAGCCACCGAGCTCGTCAAAAGAAAACGGCAAACTAGCGTTATATATATATATATATATATATAGCTATAATAATTATGTACATTGATTGACTTTTGACTGGGTGACTAACAATGGCGGCATCATAAGGGTCACTAAGCTTCTTTTTTGTGAAAAAGGAGTGAGGACTTCAGACAAAGTGAACAAGATACTGTCTTGGATCGTGTTGTGAAACCTCTCAGCAATACACTTTTTAAAAATGTGTCGTGGACCTTCCAGCAGGACTCTGCTCCTGGTCACAAGGCACGAACTACCCAAGTCTGGCTCGAAACCAACGTTCCGGACTTTAAAAGAGCGGAATACTGGAGACGCGCAGTCATCGTGCCCTTGTATAAAGGCAAGGGATCACGCATAGACTGCGCCAACTATAGGGCCATCAGTTTGATCAGCTTAGCAGCAAAAGTATATGGAAAGGTGATTGAAAGGAGAATGAGGGTGAAATCCGATGAAATGCTGTGGGACGCACAAGGAGGTTTCCGAAATGGAAGGGGATGTACGGATCAAGTTTTCTCGCTCCGCAATATCGTAGAGAAGCATCTGGCCATAGACCGGAAGGTTTTCTGCGGTTTTGTGGATCTTGAGAAAGCCTTTGATAGGGTTGTGCGAAAGGAACTGTGGGACATATTGCCGAGATATGGGATTGACGGTTCACTGCTCCGTGCTGTGCAGTCCACTTATAAGGATTGCTCAGCATGTGTGCGGATAGACGGTGGCATGTCACCCTGGTTTGATGTCAAAATTGGTGTCAAACAGGGTTGCATGCTATCTGCTAGGCTGTTTATCCTGTATCTCGATAGTTGTCTGCAGAGAATAAGGTCAACGAATGTGGGATTGCGCATGGGTGACCAAGTGGTGAACTGTCTGCTGTATGCAGACGATGCCGTGCTATTAGCAGATACACCATCTAAACTGCTAACACTGGTCACAGCGATGAAAGACGACTGTATGGAGAAAGGCTTACTACTGAATGCGAAGAAAACAAAGATAATGGTATTTGAAAGAGAAGAATCCAGAACTAATGTAAGGATTACGATTGATGATGAAGTGTTGGAACAAGTGGATGAGTTTGTATATCTTGGATGCGCTTTCAGCAGGGATGGAAGGTACACCGCAGATGTGGAAAGACGAGTGAGTGCTGGGAATAGTGTGAATGGAGCGTTGGGAAAACTTCTTGGCAGTAAAATCCTGAGCCAGAAGGCACAACTCGCTATACACAATGCAGTGTTGGTCCCAACGCTAACTTATGGAAGCGAGAGTTGGGTATGGCAGAAAGAGCATGAAAGTAGAATAAACGCGGTTGAAATGCGAGCGCTGCGCAAAATTTGTGGCGTAAGGCTCGTAGACCGTATTCGCAATGATGATGTTAGAAATAGAGTTGGTCTGAAAGAGAGCGTCGGTGTTAAAATAAGAAGAGGCATGCTCCGATGGTTCGGGCATGTAGAAAGAATGCAAGATGAAAGAATGACGAAGCAGATATACAATGCAAAAGTGGAAGGATGTAGGAGCCGGGGAAGGCCAAGACTTACCTACCATGACCAAATTGGTCATGTTCTATCAGAAGGTGATGTCAGGAGCCCTAGAAACCGGCGTGCGTGCATGAGAAGAGCAATGAATGTTAAAGAAGCGAGTGAGATATGTAAGGATCGAGTCACGTGGCGCTCGGTTCTCTCTGCCTACCCCGCAAGGGATTTGGCGTGAAGTTATAGATAGATAGATAGGAATACTGGCCGTTGTATAGCCCAGATCTGTACCTCTTAGACTCAAATTATGGCCAGTTTTAGAGGACATGATCTACTCGAAACGACACGCCGACACTGTGTCTCTTATGAAATCTCTGGAGCAAGCAGGCTACATTTCACATGGAATCTATGCGTAATTCCATAGATTCGTGGCCAGACGGATTTAAAGGCTTGTACCAGGCCACTCAGAATATATTGCAAAAAAAGTTACTAAAAAGTACTCGTATTTTGAAAATATGATTATTTATAAGTAAAAACGGAAACGGTTGGAACGTACCTAACGTTCCAATTTCCAAATTTCTCTTCGCATTTTTTGTGAGCTTACTTAAATTATACTGTCTCATTGAAAAATGGGTCTGCGCCGGGAACATTTTCGCGCTATGATTTTTTACGATTTTAAGTGTCGCCTGAAACCGGACGAATCGTGCGATAGACTTCAAATGGCATTCATAGATGAAGACCGTTCCAAGGCAATGTGTATCGTTGGTATAAGGAATTCAAGTGCGGTCGACTAACTTTGGGGGATAAAGAAAGAAGTGGTCGCCCTTTGACGGCTGTTTAAAACAAGACAATAGGCGAGTTACGTATGAGGAGATTCAGCATATACTGCGGATTGGATCCGAACGCCTCCACGAGATTTTACCTTTGCATCTTCGCGTAAGAAGGATAGTTTCATGGTGGGTGCCGCACAACCTCACCATTGCTCAGAAGTAGGCCAGGGTGGAATGGTGCCGTGATATGATAAACTAATTTGAAGTAGGTTCGTCTCGGTGTGTTTACGATATCATTACAGGTGATGAGTCCTGGATTTATCGATACGATCCAGAAACGAAGCTCCAGTCGACTGTTTGGGTGTTTCAATATGAATCAACGCTTACAAAGTGCAACGATCTAGAAGCGGGAGGAAGATTAAGATTTTGATGGCGAGCTTTTTCAATTTACTGGCTAGCTGATGTCAATTCCAACCATTAACGCCGGATGGTATATTACCAAATACTTGTCAGAAATGCTCTCTGTTGTGAACAACAAGCGACCAAACACAGGGCTTCGCGGACTACTGCTTCACCACAACAACGCGCCCGCGCACACCGCGCTCAAAACGAGGGACTTCCTGCACGCCGGTTAAACTCTTGGGTCACCTTCCTTTCAGCCCTGACTTAGCACCGTGTGACTTCTTTTTATTCCCGAAAAGAAAATATAGGCTCAAAGGGGTACAATTATCATCGCCAGAAGATGCGCTGTCAGCGTTCAAGCAGGCTGTAAATGAGGTGTCTGCGGCGGACTGGAAAACGTGTGTTTCGAAATCGGGTTCAGACGGATGAAACTTTGTATAGAGCCTGGTGGCGAGTACTTTGAACTTTTTTTTATTAAATAACATTTACCTTTAGAACACATTTTTTTTTCGCAAAACTTTCTGAATGTCCCACGTATTTAATTCCCATTTCTGCATTTATCTAAACATGACGTACCTACGAAGCCGAAAGCCCAACTAGTTTCTTTGTATTTGTCTTATTTTTATTACCTTAAAGTTCTATTGATCTTGTCTTAAAACTTTTGTGAGTTAAAACTTGAGCCTTAATCTTCAGCCGAAGTCGAAAGTTTATTGAAGTTTGCGGCGAGAGAATCGAATACCTAGGTGATATGAATTTCGACATTCATGTTGATTTTCCGTAACAAGTGTCTGTTCAATGAATCCCTTTACGTCGAGTTCTTACGTCGAGTATCTCAATGATAAAATGCAGTAGGAATTTTGATATAGGCATTGCGATATTTGGTAACCGGTGGCTGTAACTGAAGAATTAATATGAAAAAGGAATGCTATTTGTTGCTTATACTATGTTTTTTATCTCGTCTTTTGCCGAATTGGAAAAAGTAGCTCACGGAGACAACATCTGTTTCCGACAACATAATATTCATGGACAGTATAATTGAATAACATTTACTTACACTTCCGTATATGTCGTTCATTTCTGCCTTTACTGACATGTAATTACTCATACGCTTGATGAAAGCAATTGGACACATATAATAATATATATAGAAAATCTATTACGATTTCGGTACATTCTAATAAAAATGTGTTTTAACACCACACACTGCATTCGCAATTCTTTGAAACCGTGCTTTGAAATCAAAAGAAAAAAATGGATCTCTCCTTTCGAAAATTTTTGCCAACGAAAGTTAAGCTAAACTAAGCATTGGCAAAAATGGCTGCTTCTTTTTTCGGTTAATTAGAAGCTTGAGCTGCACAATAGTGTTGCTTAAAGACTAAAGATCAGTAACGGCGGATTGGTACTTTAACACTTGGTTGCAGAGCTGAACTGGGGTCCGAGGGACCCGGCAAGGTAAGCGACACTTTTAATAGAGAAGAAAAGATTTCAGAATTTTATTATATGTAATGTATTATATGGTAAATCTGGAGACTACTTCATCAATATCCCTTACTTTACCACTAACTTAATTCATCTCCAGATGGTGCTTTTTCTGTTTACATATATTCAACTAACTGAAATACACTAAAAACTCAGAGGATTACTCGAGAAGGTATATTGAAGTATTTTGTCGTATTATCGAAGCAATAAATAGCTCCTTCTTGTCACTTACTTTTAAACTTATTTTATACTATTCTTTAAAACAGTATTCAAAATAAATAAAACCTAGCTATTTGGTATTTTAAAACCTTAACCAAAAAAAAAAAAAGGAAATTGTCTACGGTCTGGTACACCAGGCACGCCGTGTATTTTTTACCCACTAGGGTTACTATTATCTTTATTTTTCTTAAATGTTTTTCTCTAAATGTACTAATTTATTGTATGTACAAAGATGTGTCCAGGTGCTCCATTGTAGAATCCTATATCTAATAATTGAATCGAATTAACGAGAAAGGTAGCTTCTTATCTAGTCTGAAACTAGGCTTATGACAACATACCTTTGACAACATTGTCAATTAAATTTCATGAAAATTTCGTGATCACTAGTCAAGTGTTAGAAAGTAGCGATAAAAAATAGAGTCACCATTAGCTCGAGATTTCTTTTTTGTCGCCATTTTCTGTAATGACAACAGATACTTTTTCCTTATTTTATATGATTTATTAAAGATTTCGATAGATATTTGTACTTATTTTTTTCAAAAATATTTGCGAGTCAGGTCGAGTCGATAGCAGTCGCCGGTTTAGATTAAGTATACCATCCTTCAAGTGTAGTAGTTATATTACTGACTTTACGACTCTTTTGGGAAATTTTACTTGAGTTCTTGACTGATTTACCGCAAGATTCTAGAGCTAACATGTAACTTTATGCCAAGTCTTGTGTTTGTTAGGCAGGGAGAACTCCAGGTGACTTGGTTCTTACACTTTACTTGCTTCGTTCACATTCATAGTTTAGATTAGATAAAATACTTCAGAGTCGTCGTAGTGATGTAAGCGACTGAGCTGCTGTGTTTTAGATATTCTATAGATTGTAATTTCTGTTAGAAGGTTAAAGCGATATGCTCTTATTTATTCAGTTATTTTGCCACTTTCATATTTTCGCAGGTATCCCTTCAATCGATGGGGTTTAGTTAGAGTATTCTCCGCCACGCCGCTCGAGGGCCACTGACTTAGCTTAACGTCATCTATCATCTATCGACAACAGCCGGGATCGACGGCTAAAAGTGCCCTCCGAAGCACTGAGAAACTCGAGATTGATAAACTCATCCATAGCCAGGTTCCGGTCGATATTGCTTAACCTGCGTGTTGGGTTAGAATGACATGCGCAACGACGCCATCGAGCTCTCAAAAAATATTTATTGTAAAGTAATATATACATAAATTTGTATGTACATGCAATAATAACCACTGAAGCCCGTGTCGCGCGGTGCACCTTGCATGTGTGCAACTTGACCTCATGGCGACAGTTATTAACCAAACGAATCAACACGCATACAGTTATTAATATCCCCAATCGGATACATAGTGATGGGGCAACCTCTATGATTTGTATTTATTGACATATTATAGACTAGCAGAAGCCCGCGGCTTCGCACGCATAAGATTTGGGCTTTTAGCAGCCTTTATTTCTCTGTAGAAATGAAATGGTTTCTGTTTAAAAAAAAATTAAAGTTCAGGGTCGTAGATACAACCATAGAGCGATTCAATTTTCGTACAGCGCCATCTATTGACGTTTACATGAGGCAACGTATATATGGATTTTATTTATATTACATAGAAAATGCGTATTCTATGAAAATAATAAAAATAAAATTGCCAAGTCCCCCGAAGGGAAATATATAATATTTCCCCCTAATTTTAACAGTTTTTCATTTTTTACGCAGGAACCCTAAATATTTACGGGATAAAAAGTACCATATATTCTGCTCTGAACAGTCATCTATCTACCAGTGAAAGTCCCGTTAAAATCGGTTCAGCTATTTCGAAAATTAGCCCGGACAAACAAACAGACAGACAGACAGACAGGCAAAAAAGTTAAAAATGCGTATTTAGGCTTTGGTAACGTGAAAATAATAATTAGAGCTTAAGATAAAGGCTTTATTTTGAAATCACAGACAGACACTTCAATTTTATTTATATGTATAGATTTTTGAGACGTGTTCGCCCGATGCTGCTAATAGGAATATTAGACTGACAAGGGTTAAGGTGATAGATTTTATGTACATAAAATCTATCTGTAACTTCATGCAAAATCCCTTGCGAGGTAGGCAGAGAGAACCGTGACTCGATCCTTACGCACCTTACTCGCTTCTTTAACATTCATTGCTCTTCTCATGGACGCTCGCCGGTTTCCAACGCTCCTGACATCACCTTCTGATAAAACACGAACAATTTGGTCATGGTAGGCAAGTCTTAGACACATCCTTCCACTTTTGCATTCTATATCTGCTTCTATACCACCTAAAAGATCTGGTGTGATATATACATTTAGAAAAATACATTGTGGTCTGACTGAATAGAAAATTGTAGTAAATATAAATGTACAAAGTAAATAAATGTTTCAACACCGCTTTTTTTGTTAATTGATCTCTGCGGAGGGCATTTCCCTCCGCAGAGATCAATTAACAAAAACTAACAACAACGCGAGATAAATAACACCAGCAGAAAATTGAAACTACTGAGGTGTTAGGCACGAAATTTGATTACTGCATAGACCTACACAGACGAGAGACAGCTAGTTGGAGCTAAGTCGCATGACGCATACGAGGGCCTGAGAGTACCGCGATCAAAAAGTTCCCACGGATAACCGGGGACATCGATAGACAGAACCGTACAGAAGTACGCGGGAATTCCCGAAATAAATAATACACACATCAAAAGTGTCTAGGGATCAAGCATTTTTATGCGGATTTCTTGAGATTGAGATGCGTTTCGTGTGCTTTTCTGATGAGTCTCGTTTTGGTATGAGACCGGATACAAGACGTATACGACACTGGAGAACCCCTGGACGCCAACAGCGATTAAAATCCTGCCAGGAAGTCCATCCTTATAGTGGTGGAACCATCATGGTATGGGCGGGTATTTGGATCGGCGGAAGAACTGAGTTGATTTGGATCAGAGGCAACCTCAACGCTCAAATTTATGCTGAGACGATTGTATCAGACGTCATCGTTCCTCTACAAGTGCAAATCGGTCCCTTATTTCAGTTAATGCATGATAATGCACGACCGCACACCGCAAGAGTTGTAAGACAGACTCTCGCCGCAGCTAACATCAATGTCATGCCCTGGCCTACTCAGTCGCCAGACTTAAACCCGATTGAGCATGCATGGGATATGCTACAGAGAAGAGCTCTGCCGAATATGGAGGGTATCCAGTCGCAAGAAGACCTTTTTTTGTTGTTGCAACGAACATGGGCGGCCATTCCACAGCGTGATTTGGATGAACTCATTTTGAGTATGCCAAACCGATGTTCTTGTGTTGTTAGTGTTCGCGGTAGAAACACGGATTATTAATTGTTTAAGTTACCCAATAAAATTTTAAAGAAAACTGTTATTTCAGTCTTTTTTTCGAACTTTAATGTTAGTGGTTCAAATGTCAAAAATCCCTTTATTATGAAAATGGCAAATTTCTTTATTAATGCAAAGGTGACTTGGTTTATCGTTACTGTAGACAAACGAAAACACTTTATTTGATGAATACTTAAAGAAAATTTTAATTAATATCAATCAGGAGAAAAGTTATTGCAAAAATATATGTTGATCCCTAGACACTTTTGATGTGTGTACTACGTGTCCAGGTGCATCAACTAATTAAATAAAATTAAGGTTAACCATGATAATTATAAGTTTTTTTTCTATGCGAATCTACAATCAGTATTCTACTATAAGCAGATATTTTGAGGTTTTGGTAGGTCGAGTGCCTCCAGTGAGAACAGCTATTCATTTGCATTTAACTATTCCTACAGTATGTCTGTCGCGATTAGCGAGGCCTGAATTTTCTCCTTTACTGTGGTCATATTGACGTGTGCGTATATTTCGGAAGTGATAATAAAATATTCTGCATTCTCTGTAGTATTGCGATGCTGGAGTTCCTTAACTGCCCCAGAGTTGGATGCCATATGTCCAAATTGGTTTTAAAATATACTTGTAATTTAGGAGCTTGTTATCTATCGATAACTTGCTGTTTCGTCCCAGTATCCAATAGAGATTTGTGTGCCGTATGTTGAGTTCTTCTCTCTTGCTTCGGATATGATGGTTCCATGTCAAACGGCGATCCAGGTGTATGCCTGTATTTTACATTGTCTTTCCCCCTCGTTAATGTTAATTCTTGCACTTGTACAGAATCCACTTCACAATTTTATTTATTAATAATTTTTACCGACCTGTTTCGCCTGTACGGCATTATCAAGGTATTTTATATATATAATACGATATGAAATACCTTGATAATGTCGTAAAGGCTAAACAGGTCGGTAAAAATAATTAATAAATAAAATTGTGAAGTGGATTCTGTACAAGTGCAAGAATTAACATTAACAAGATATCTTCAAAGTTCCACCAATCGCCTACAATCAACGGTATCAACATACATTGTCTTTGTGTAGTAATATAGAATCCCCAAGGCAAGCGGGAGGGCAGTTTTCTTTCCTAAGTGTGAAAGTGACTTGCACTGACTTTGTTGCTTTAGCTTTAATCTTACATTTTCGAAGTCACTTTGTAACAGCATTGAGGCCTTGTTGGAGTTGTTCTGTGGCTAGCTTAGGCTAATATGAAACTTTAAAAATGTTCATTGTTTTTTTGCACTTATAACTAGTCTGGTCATTTTTTTTTTTTTTTTTTTTTTAATAGTTGTCATATCCACAGGCTCTTTGGCCCGTGCCTTTGTTTGTTTGTCTTTTTTTTTTTGTCAAATTGTTAGTTTTTTTATCTATCGCTCCGCAAGTGCGATTACAATAAGTGCCTTATTATTATTTTTATTACTAGTTTTTATTTTAGTTTTTGTTTTAAGCAGAAAGAGGGACGAGAGACGCGGGCAGACCAGTCCCTCCGAGCGGCACCCGTTCACGAGTTGACGCAGAGGGCAGCCATCACCGTGTTCAACCATATTTTAGGGAACTCGATGACCCGCCCCCCAACGCCGCCGCCCGTCTAGACATTTTAGTGAGCACGACTGCTGGCATCTCTCATCTCTATCTCTGCTTTAGTCACTTTTATTTCTTCCGGAAAGGAAGGGAGATGGCATCCCGGAGCCTTGCCATGACGCTCTTCCCCTCTCTCAGTCTACTGGTTTGGGAGGAGGAGGAGAGACCGCTCTCTGGGTTTTCGGAGCTTTGGGTCAACTTTTTGATGACCTTCTCGTCTCTCGCCCTCATCGCCATCTTAAGGTTATAGTCCCTGATATGTTCCGTTGTCGCGGTCTCGGCTCGCTGGATAAACCGAGCTGTCGCGTCGTTATCGGTACAGTCTGTGTGGTATACACAGCTGTCCGTGTGTCTAGAGACCGCGACAACGGCATGGGGGACACTTTGGAGGAGGTGGGATTTTTTGAAGGTTGTGCGCACAATAATCACTGACTCGCACGTTAGTCCCTGTGCTTCATGTATGGTTAGGGTGCGGGAACCCGAATTTGCTCCACTAGTCTGGTCATTAATACTACTTAGGTTAGAGTTAGAAACTCTTTTTTTCATCTCTTTATATATAGTGTTTGGTGGGGGGTGTTTTAACAAGGAATCACTAAGCTTCACTTTTGTGAAAAAGGAGTGAAGACTTCAGCCAAAGTGTATCGTGTTGTGAAAACCTCTCAGTAATACACTTTTTAAAAATGTATCGTGGACTTTCCAGCAGGACTCTGCACCTGGTCACAAGACATGAAATACCCAAGTCTGGCTCGAAACCAACGTTCCGGACTTTAAAAGAACTGAAGACTGGCCCTCGTCTAGCCCAGATCTGAACCCCGTAGACTACAAATTATGGTTAGTTTTAGAGGACATGGCCTGCTCGTTACGACTCGCCAACGTTGTGCCTGTGTGTGTGCCTGTATCAAAGCCAAACGTGGTCATTTCGAATAGAATATTTATTCTTATTTTTTACTGAGACTTCCACAAATATGTACATATAAGTTTTATTAAGGTTACATTACTTCATAAAAAAATAAATGCATATTCATTTGTAACAGAACTTATGGCCGGATTAGGTATGAATATAAAAATGCGGTTCAGGGATAGAGCGTTTATGCGGTACAAAGATACATAGAGATGAGAACATCCTTGAAGCTCGACACCTGATTCACAGCGTTAGTTGGTTAGATGTTCAGTGTCTTCTCCAAATCCTTAGGTTTAGTTAGCGGCCACCGCCAATCCTAATGGATTAGGAAACGGGATAACGCGACGCGAAGAAGAAGTTGGTTAAATGTATAAGCAGTGATTTGTCTACCTAATTTAAAGATTTTAGTGGACGCCCGTAATATAATTAGAAACTTTTGCTTCTACGCCCAAAACATATTAATGTGATATAAAAACTTTTTGTAGAAAGGTTTTAGCTAGTATAGCTGAAGTTGAAGGAATTCGATGAAAGATGTACATTTTGAACTTAAAATTAAATTGGTATACAATATATGTTAATTTACATCTCCTGTAGCATTTCTATTGAGTGTCGTAGGCAAGTAATAAGGGAGGGCTACTTGAAACGTTGTCTGTTAAAATACTTTGAAATTAATGTTATGAAAGTTCGAATACCTCGCATAAAAGTAATACCAGAGCGAGCTTTGATCGACGTTTTTATGTTCATTTAGGTTTTTTTTTTCGGGATTCATCATCAGTCATACAGGATTACCTGTGGCTACGAGCTTCGAGTTAAAGCTTATCGATCGGGCAAGTCTCTGTGAGAGTAGGCTGTACCGCGTAATTACTTGTCGCTTATCGTATTGTGGATGAGTGATGAATGTGCACCGCTATGTGTGTAATTTCCTGGGCCTAGCCTTGTGCTGTGCGCTTCGCAAAAAGCCTTGAATTTGAAATAGTTGTAGTTAGTACACAACATTTTTTTCGATGGTGAAACGAAACAAAATGTATATAGGCAAATTCTTCGCTTTCTGAGACCACAACGCCGGACGGATGCTACGCAGTCGCCCCACCCGCGCGCTTCCTCCTGCGCAATCCACACACTATATTAACTTAGCAAGAGTGGGTTTCACGAGAGGAGCGAGACTGAGAGAATAATTACCCGTCTATGGACCCCACTAAACCAACCTCGAGTAACCTACATGGGGCCAAGCGCTTGCAGGCTAGTATGTACATAAATGGGGCATCACGAATTTAGCGATACATAGCGGTAGCAGGTTCTATATCCACTGGAACTGGACTACAGCTTTGTATGCTTGATTTCTATATTATTAGTTGAAAATTGAGAAATTAAATACGAAACCTTTTACTTACTTCGAAGTATATCCTCGTGTTATTCGCTGTAAGTAACTTCTTTGTTACAGGAAATCTCCGTGAAAGGTTTTCAGTGTAGTACTAAGAATTATCAAGTAACAGATAACAACTCCCCAGATCTGTTTCTATTCTATTTATGAAATACTTGTGTTTATTTTTATGGTTAAATAGTTATTGCGAAGCTTCAGTGTTTTATTATATGCAACGTCGGGAGGCATACGGCATACATAGGATTTTATGATGACCTCACTCACTCGCAGGAACACAACAACTTTCTAGGGAGTCGCATTTGACTACGGTTTTCAGTGAGATGGAGATCCTTCGCCAGTCGGGCTGCTTAGATGCGCCCTACCTCTCTTAAAATACCCAGACTAAGACACCCAGGCATGTTCATGCACGCAAATATTTATCATGTGTGGGAATCGAACCCACAACGAGACTTGGTGTTAAAGTAACATTACTGACCACTACGCCACTTCGTCCGTCAAAACGTAGTTGTATTAAGTAAGTAAGTAAGGTAGTAGGTATTAACAAAACCTACTGCTGCAGTGTGCTTCCGCCACGAATTAGTTCATGCGAACTAGCGCCGGCTGGCACCCACACACTACTCTTAGTAGATGCAACATGCCGTCGCTGCCATGGTTGCTCCGGTTGTCTTTATGTAGACTGTTGAGGCTGAGGAGTTAGTATGCATAGCAGGTTATTCTAATGACTAACATCTACAGTGCCTGAGAATGCCTCATGGAGAGGTGAAACACGTGCAGCAGTGACGACCAGGGCAGTCACGTGTTTCACCTCTCCACGAGGCCTCCTCAGGCGCTGTAAATGTTAGTCGTTTAAATGTCACGCTATGAAGCAGGTTAGCCACGCAAACGTTCAGAGTGCATTTTTTCGAAAAAAAAAGTCACTCGTCTGCGACTTTCGCTTAGACCATATTGTGCGCCATTCAAATATTACTACAGCTATGTTAATATAAAAATCGGCCAAGTGCGAGTCGGACTCGCTCACGAAGGGTTCCGTACCATTATCTATAAAAACAGCAAAAAAAATCACGTTCGTTGCATGGAAGCCCCCCTTAAATATTTGTTTTATTTTAATTTAATTATTTATTCTTAAAGTGAATATATAACTAAATATTCTGTGAATATTTCAAGCTTCTACCTGTTGCCGTTATCAATATCGAGCAAAAATGAGCAAAAAAATCACGTTTGTTGTATGGGAGCCCCCTTAAATATTTATTATATTCTATTTTTTAGTATTTGTTGTTATAGCCGCAACAGAAATACATCATGTGTGAAAATTTCAACCGTCTAACTATCACGGTTCATGAGATCCAGCCTGGTGACAGACGGACGGACGGACGGACGGACGGACGGACGGACGGACGGACAGCGGAGCCTCAGTAATAGGGTTCCTTTGGGTACGGAACCCTAAAAATATCACGAATACGTTATTATATACAGAATTAGACTAATTGCATGTATGTATTTCCTAAAATGTAAAGCAAAATGACGTCGGAGTCTATTCTATTATCTATTGGATGAATTGTAATGTAGTGTCATATCTAGAAAAATCGGCCAAGTGCGAGTCGGACTCGCGCACGAAGGGTTCCGTACCATTATCTATAAAAACAGCAAAAAAATCACGTTTGTTGTATGGGAGCCCCCTTAAATATTTATTTTATTCTATTTTTTAGTATTTGTTGCTATAGCGGCAACAGAAATACATCATCTGTGAAAATTCCAACTGTCTAACTATCACGGTTCAAGAGATACAGCGTGGTGACAGACGGACGGACGGACGGACGGACGGACGAACAGCGGAGCCTCAGCAATAGGGTTCCGTTTTACCCTTTGGGTACGGAACCCTAAAAAGGAATAATTATATCCAAGGACCAATATTTGAGAGGTGAGAACTGGTGATCCAAGATACAGGCCCTAAACCTAGTTTGGACACCAATCTCACACAATCTTAAGTTACGCGAAACCTACTTTTCTGTAAATGTATAATTTTAAGAAACAAATTTATTAGAATATAAGATTGTGTGATAGTAATAAAGGATTATAACAAAGGATTATTATTATTATATATATGTAATACGTTGTTTTTTTCTCAAGGAAATGCGAACAAATATGATTCTTTTAACAATCAATCTTTTGTATTGTCAAAGAGGAAAATAAAACCAGAAATGTTTTTCCTTGTTTACGTAAGGAATAAACAACAGCTAATATATTTTTTAGGTTTAATTTAATTGTTCTATATTACTAGTAACTGAGACGGGTACTTGTAGGCCCATAATTAACTAAAGTGCGTTCAAGCAGCCGAGATAAAAAATGTAAACAAATATTCAGGGAGCACAACATATCCCTCGAAGCGTTACCTCAACTCTTTTATTTTGAATAACCTATTATGTATTAACTTTAACAAAATTAAAGCTAAAATCTAAAACTACTAGGTAGTACATTGATTACCTACCTGCTGAATAAATACAGACAGACTTCAAACTAGGCATGTTTTTATTACAAACTAGCTTTTGCCTGCTGCTTCGCACGCGTTGATTTCGAAATTTCGGCAGTTTTACTTATTTTTATATTATTACTTATTTTTAAGTACAGTCAGCATTAAATAGTAAAAGTATCGAATATCCTTATTTGTGTAGTAATCAAGATTTACCACGATCTGTTCGGTTTTCATTATACTATTTGATACTGACTGTATACACTCAAAGCACCTCTTTATACACAACGTTGTCTATTTTAAACACAAAAAAGTTTCAAATGACTAACTTGAATAAGTGTCTGTCTGGATTAAAATTAAAAAAATCCTTTCTTATCTCTCAAATGCATTACAAAGGAACCTCTTGATGAGTCAGTGAATTAGTCAGGAACTCCATTTCTATTAATCTAGGTTTATTACTATAGATTAGCATCTCGTCCAAATACACTTTAACTTAACTTAAGTGTGGAATTTTTGAAAAGCCTGTAATATTTTTTTTTTATATTCTAATAGAGACTATATGTACAAAGTTAAAATATAATCTCATTATATTTACAAAGTCTAAAGTAGCTCACTTTAAAAATCAATTTCTCAGCAGTTCGACTTTTAATTCAAGAAATAATTTTGACCCCCATTACACCATGTAAGGGGTGGAATTTTATAAAATGTGGAAATCACTTTTTTTAATTCTAATAGAGAGTATCTGTACAAAGTTTTAAGTTACTAACTTCAAAAAATTTTTATATTCCATACAAAGTGTTAACCCCCATATTCAGCCCCAAAGAGTGGAATTTTGCAAAACGTTGAAATTACTTTTTTGACGTCTCGATTTATTAAATATTTACAAAGTCTAAAGTAGCTCACTTTAAAATATCAATTTCTTAATAGTTCAATTTTTAATTCAAGAAATACTTTTAATAAAAATATTTATGCACCATACAAACTGTCAATCCCCTTTTCACCTACTTAGGGATTGAATTTCAAAAAATCCTTTCTTATCTCTCATGAGCATTACAAAAGTGACCTCTATGCAAATTTTCAGCTTTTTAGGTTCAAAGGTTTGGCCTAGGCGTAGATGAGTCAGTGAATTCGTCAGGAACTCCATTTTTATTCATATAGATAAATGAGTAGACTTTAATTAAAAAAAATAATAAAAAATCAGTTTTGTCCAGCAGTAGACATACATCATTACTAAATATGTAGTAACGACATATCTATATTTTATTAAAAAGGCATAGAACACAGGCTTTGTTGCTTCGCTCTTATTGCTTGCTATTATTATTGAATTAATTTCACAACGCAACCACGTATATATTATTTGACGTCATTGAGTTATTATGTACTACAGGAGCTATCCTAAGTAAAATTCTTGCTCATTTTGGTAATAATTAAAACTAATGTCCGCTGCAGCGCTGAAATAATTTAGATGTCTATACCAAAGATTCGAAGTTACAGCACTAAATCGCTTCTAAGGGGTATTTTTCTCGCGACCAAAAGGTTTCGTTCAACGTACAGTGAACGCAATGAGTTGTTGCCGATCGGCAACAAAGCATGGCGCAAACATTTGGTTCGCGGTGTCGGTTCTTGTACACTAGTACATAATAATTCAATGCTTGACGTGCCAAATGTGACGAATTCATGTACAGACACGGTTCCCGTATCAACATTTAAAGCATCAACACCTAGCGACAGTTACACCCCCGTTTCTGCCTGCGAGAGAAAGAGATAGGGATCTCATCCCTTGATTTATAATGAAACTCAGTAAAGGCCAGTGTGTTTACCATATTAAAAAAAGGTATTTTCACTCAAATATCGATAATGATTCTAAATACATATCTCTTTACCTACAGAGGAAAATTGGATACCTAATTCTTATGAAAACAGCGATTGGTTACATTGTGTGGTATTGTTCAATATGGTATATCTTTCAGGTTAACACGTAAATAAAAAAAAAAGTGTATTACAAGCGTTCATGGGCTACAATAATCACTTCACATCAGGTGGGCCGTATGTTTGAATACCTTCCGACGTTGTATTAAAAAAAAAGGCAGAATTCGATAATATCTTGGTCATTAGAGAACCGTAATGAATTCGTAGATATTGACTTACTCAATAATTCCACCGGCAAGAACAGTGTTTCGTAACTAAACCCCGTTGTCACTGGCGGTACGTTCACTGCAGGCTGTCACTTGCCAGTATCCAGCGTTGCACATTTTCCATTTCACATTGCACCAGTTTAGCAAAACGGCAATGAAATGGTTAGAATTAAGTCATTAATTTTATTTCCATTGTACTAATGTTAATTGTGTGTTGGTTGTAATGTCGCATTGATTGTGTTGTTTTATTTTGTAATGTGTATGTTGATAATTGTTAAATTTAAATTTCACGAGCTCGGTGGCTCAGTCCTGAATGACGCGAGTTTTAACATCGACGCACGTGAGTATATATATATATATGTTGATTAAAAAAGCGAGCTCCGTGGCACAGTCGTTAATGACATGACTTTGACACAAACGCTCGTAGGTTCGATTCCCACACAAGACGAACATTTGTGTGCATGAACATATCTGTTTCTCTTGGTCTGGATGTTTTAAGAGAGGTAGAGGTAAAGCAGCCCGTCTGGGATAGTACCTCCACCTCACAGAAAGTCGCAGCCCTAGAGAGTTGTTGTGTTCCTGTGTGTGAGTGAAGTCACCAGTAAGCTCCTAAGGAGTTGCCGTGTAAGCAGCAGAGTGTTAGAGCTTTGCACTTAGTCATACGTGTAACTCATGCCACAAAATAATAATTTATTAAAAAAGAAATACAATACCTAAAAATATTTTGTATACACTAAATTACAGTTTACAAACCATGGTTTCATAATCATTCTAACCCCTAAAACCGTATCTCTTCAGGTCCCTTTTCGCGTAATCACTTCAATTTATAACATTATGCCAACTCTTTTGCGGGGTAGACAGAAAGTACCGTGCGCTACATGACTCGGTCCTTATACACTCAAATCGCTTCTTTAACATTCATAGCCCTTCTCATGCATGCACACCGGTTACTGGGGCTACTGACATCACCTTCTAATAAATACTTTTAATTTGGTAGGTAAGATTTGTAAATAAATAAATACTTTTCAGTTTCATAAATTTTTCTAGCGTCAAGAAACCACAACTCTTGATTTTAAAGCAGTAACTGCTAGCCATTAGGCCACTGCTCGTCAAAGTCGGTCATGATCTCAAGTATTTCAAAGTATCAACTTGTTTTATTTCTAACAAAACCTTTAATTTTTAACAAAGCTTTTTAAATTTAACAAAGCTTACCAAACTGCTAATTAAAGATAATCACATTACAAGTTATTACATCGAAGTGGATGGGAAAGCTGTTAACGAGACCAACAAAGGTCGGAGGATTACGAGGGACAAGCCAGCTTCCGGAATGTTTGAATTTTGAGACCCGTTAATGAATCCCTGAAATTTTTCAAATTTCTTTTAATAATACCTTCATTTTTAGGGTTCCGTACCTAAAGGGTAAAACGGAACCCTATTACTGAGACTTCGCTGTCCGTCCGTCCGTCTGTCACCGGGCTGTATCTCACGAACCGTGATAGTTAGACAGTTGAAATTTTCACAGATGATGTATTTCTGTTGCCGCTATAACAACAAATACTAAAAAATAGAATAACATAAATATTTAAGGGGGCTCCCATACAACAAACGCAATTTTTTTGCTCGTTTTTGCTCGATATTGATAACAGCAACAGGTAGACGCTTCAAATATTCATAGAATATTTAGTTATATATTCACTTTAAGAATAAATAATTAAATTAAAATAAAACAAATATTTAAGGGGGGCTCCCATGCAATAAACGTGATTTTTTTGCCGTTTTTATAGATAGTGGTACGGAACCCTTCGTGCGCGAGTCCGACTCGCACTCGATTTTTATTATTCTATTTAGAGCAGTGATGGCCCAGTGGATATAGAACCGGCCTAATGGCCAACTGGTCTCCTGTTCGAATCCTGGAGGGGGCATGTACTACTAAATTCGTATTTTCCGATTTCACATTTACCACTTGCTCGGCGGTGAAGGAAAATCTGCAGATCAGGCAATCTGGTTTTCCCCCAGGTTTCTGAAGGTCTGACGGTAGTCGCTCCACGTAAAAATCAGTATCTACGCCAAATCCTTAGGCTTAGATAGCGGACCCTGCCAATCCTAATGGATTAGGAAACGGGCTAACACTAAGAAGAGGAAGAAGAAGATCTGTTTTATATTGATTTTTATTAACCCTTCGAAACCCGGGTGGTCGTATACGACCGCGAAATGTATGGAAAAACGTATATAACGGGTTCTGACTGCTCAATGCAAAGATCACAATTTAACACACGGTGGTGTTAGGTTCCCTAAGTTCCTCGGTTCCATAAATGGAGGTATGGATGTACAAAATAATAAACCACTTGATAGCGCTGACAGTTACGTACCCCTTATTCACCAAAACGTAGTGTTTCAGCGCCTCAATGCGATTCCAACCAATAGGAGGATATTTTAACCAATAAGATGATAAGTGCCGCGATATTGATTCGTAAACTAACCAATAACAGCTGCGTGTTCTATTTCACCCCCGACCCGTAGCGGTAGAGTTAAGTACTGCTACTTTGATACCAACGCCATAAACGTTGATTCGTTCCCCATGTCTGGGTGTTTCTAAAGAGAGCCCGCATCAAAGCAGTCCATCTGGGAAAGTATCTCCACTTAACAAATACCGCAGCAAAATAACAATTCTCTGGAAGTTGTTGTGTTCTTGAGTGTGATTGAGGTCACCAGTAAGCTTCTAAGTAGTTGTGTGGCATAGCAGCGGAAGTGGAATTATCTATACAGATAAATAAAATTGGAGTGTCTGTTTGTAATATTAAAATAACCGCTTTTTACTAAATGCATATAGATGTATACCCGGTACATATACCAAAATAAATATTTTTACAATTTTTGTCTGTCTGTCTATCTGTTTGTTCCGGTTAATCTCTGAAACGGCTGGACCGATTTTGACGGGACTTTCACTGGCAGATAGCTGATGTAATAAGGAGCAACTTAGGTCACTTTTATTTTAGAAATTTTGTTTATTTTTATTAATATAAATAAAGAACATTCTCGGGAAAAGTCGCGGGCATAGCTAGTACTTTATGTATTACAAGCGTTCTTAGGCTTCAGTGATCGTTTTATATCAGGTGGGCCGTATGATTGTATGCTCCCTGTCGTTGTATAAAAAAGACACAACACAGAGAGAAAATCTGACCTTTCTTAAATTGACCTAATTTAAAAATGGTCGGATTTTCTTTTGAAGTATAATTTGGACGGGCCGGTTCTCACGATGTTTTCCTTCACCGTCGAGCAAGTGATAATTACAAACATCTACATAAACCAGAAAACACAAATTTAGTGATACAAGATAACACTGAGAGGAAGAAAATCGTTGGAGTGCACGATGTACTCGAAAACCGTGGTCAACACGGTAGACCATGGTGATAAGAGAGGTAGGGTGCATCAAAACAGCCCGTCTGCGAGTACCTCCACCTACCCGAAAATAGCCAAATAACAACTCCCTAGAGGGTTATTGTGTTCCTGCGTGTAAGTGAGGTCATCAGTAAGCTCTTAAGGAGTTGCTATGTAACCAGCAGAGGAGGCATGGCACAAGTGATACTTAATATATTACAAGCGTTAATAGCCTACGGTAACAGCTTTACATCAGGTGAGCCGTATGCTTGTATGCCTCCCGACGTTGTATAAAAATAATAATAATATGAAGGTTTTTTTTCGTAGCCAACTGTTATTGTGCGTTTAGTATATTTTCATACATTTTTTGTTCCAATTTGTCCCCGAGTTACTAGACTGGAGCTTTACAAGGGTGTTTTTTATATTTTTTGCATAAAATCATGTTTATTTTTCAGGATACTATTGGAAAATCTTTTAGATAAAATGTTGAATTTGGATAATACGCAAAGTACAATCCAAATTCAACATTTCATCCAAATCGTAAGCTGTTGTATTGTAAATATATTTCTACATATACCAGAAGTGTTCATTTTAAATAATACATAGTGTCAATTATTTAATCAGTGGGTTCTGCCAGTAAATATTCGTTTTCTTTTCAGCCTACAACATAGCATTTCTTTATAGCTATACAGAAGATGGTGGCTTTGACAATAAGAGACATATACCCTTCATTTAATATTCCGTCGGTGAAACATTTCACCAGCTTGATCGCTCAGGAACATGGATCAAACATCCTAAATACACAATACCTACGAAATCGTCGCCTTAGCGAATTTTAACCAGGAAATATTTGCCTTCGTAATATTCACTGCATCAACTGTTTACATGGACAACATACAAATATATTCCCTAATGTACAACATAATTTATCTACCTGTCTATATCTTTTAGCCAGATCTATTGCGGGGTAAGCAGAGAGAACGGAGAGTCACAGGTTGTTTAACATTCGTAACTCTTTCGTAGTAGCTGAAATAGACTAGGCAATAGCCACATCCATCATATATCTGATTCTCTTAATTGTATACGCAGCGGTGCTGAGCTTACCGGTAAGTTTATATATTTGGTAGGCTCCACTGCAATATGGTGGTCTACTGCTTACCAAGAAACACATAATTTCTAATTTTTTACTCTCAATGAGAACTTCTGTATTGGAAGTTACATTTTTAAAACAATATATGATACATTCGGTTTTAGGTGAGTTTAATTAAAGACTATGTCACATGTCAAACGTTTACATAGACAGATTCTAATAAAG
Source organism: Pyralis farinalis (assembly GCA_947507595.1). Classification (NCBI taxonomy): domain Eukaryota; kingdom Metazoa; phylum Arthropoda; class Insecta; order Lepidoptera; family Pyralidae; genus Pyralis; species Pyralis farinalis. Next base: position 31,931,691 of record OX382274.1, on the reverse strand, counting down.
GCAAATCAAATCAAGGTTATTTTATCAGGCCAAAATCGCCACTAGCGTGATACAACATATGGACATATCCATCGAATCTTTGAAGATATATAATTATAAACTTAATTAAATTCTAGGCTATACTTAGCATATAACTGTTAGAAGTATTTTAAAGAGTCTGTTTGTTTAAAGAAGAGTGATAGCCCAGTGGATAAGGAGCCAGCCCATCAACCACTGGTCCCGAGTTCGAATTCTGGCGGAGGGATGTACCACTAAATTTGTGTTTCCGCATTTATGTACATACTAGCTGCTGCCCGCGGCTCCGCCCGCGTGGAGTCAAACAACGTAGCCTATGTGTTAATCCAGATCATAATCTATCTACGTGGCAAATTTCATTCAAATCCGTTCAGCCGTTTAAGCGTGAAAGAGCAACAAACATCCATACATACAAACTTTCGCATTTATAATATTAGTAGGATTTATCACTTGGTCGGCGGTGAAGGGAAATAACGTGACCTAACATAAGAAAGATCTGGTTTTCCCTCTGGGTTGTGAAAGTCTGTACATAATGTAATACTATGCCATGCAGAAATGGACACTTAAATTTCATTATTTTATTAAGATAGAAAGAAAGAAAAGATTTATTTGGACGTAACCCAAACACTATGCACTATACAAACACATATAAACAATACACAATAGATAATGATACGACAAAAGTGCTGTGTGGCAGCCCAAATAGGTCCCATCTCAGCATACTGCCGTGTCAACACATGACCCGGCGCTGATTTTCAGATAAGACATGCTTGTGACACCATGGACAGACAAACAAGTACAAAGCAGATCAAATTAATAAAAAAAATCTTTTTTTTTTCCTTTGGCTAAAAAGACTTGTATCCAGACAATAAAAATAATAATTAAAACTATTGTACTCATTCTTCTAGCTAGTCTATCGTTCATTCATATCATATACCTACTCAACTTTTTACCATGAAACAAACTAAACATATTAAAATAAATGCTTTTCATACAAATTAATGTAAATAATAATCTATTAAAAAGTGAGTGAGTACTCATATGAAGTTTATAATAATCTAATTGGATGATTTTATAACAAGCAAGATTTAGCCAAATCGTGTGGATTAGAATTAGAGAAAGTTACCTAATCCATCTAAATACAACGCTTACGTTGCCTATCTACGAGTAATATAATATAAAAATGAATGATTGTCTGTATGTCCTCTATGGACTCTAAAACGGCTGGGCAGATTTTGATGAAATTTTCAGTGAATCTTCAGGTTAGCCCAGCACGTGATCATGTGACGCTTGGTAGAGATCAATACACCCGTGCGAAGCCGGGGCGGATAGCTAGTTACTTATAAATGTGGTTACTGCAACGACTTCTAAGTGTTTTATTTTTACATACAGTGAACCGATACAGTACTAGGCATAAACGGACGTGTGGACGGGATTATAAAACCATCACTAACGTAAAGCATGCGAGCTTATCAGTTCGTAAAGTGACAATTGCAGCATTATGCAGACCCGGCGTGCACACTATGTAAATAGCGAGTAAAATATCTGTGCATACTATTAAACAACAGAAGGAGACTAGGATGCTTGGATTAAGTCATAACCTTTCACCTTTCACCGCCAAAGTCAATAGATCGCTATTCCAATACTCAAATTCATTGAATCATCTTTTTCAAATAAATTTTAACTTTTCAATTTCTTTATGCAGTCGAATACTGATAAGCATTATAAAGCAGAATAACGTCGCCCTTTAAATTCCATTATAATTAGGATTTTACTGCATGATTTTGCAGACATTTTAATCCGATAATTATTCATTATATAATTAATTTCAATAGCGTATTTTAAACGCTCCTCCAAAATTCTAAAATAGCGTAATAAATAACATTCAGTACGAGGCAAATATAAGCAGTTGTATTTTATTTTAAAACTTATTATTTATTGAACATAGAAATAAGATAGAATAGAAATTTGGTTTATTTAACTAGTAAGCGTTATTAATAGAATTTTAAAGTGGAATCAATAAGTTCGTTTCGTTATATTCTATCCAAAGTAAAATGTGCTTGCATTGATAAATTTAAACTAAGACCATTTTTCTGAAGTATATTTATATCTGCTGATTATCTCATTCAGGACTGATTCCCTGCTCTGGACGATGTGACCAATGATTATCTGTAAGTTATTGAAAAAACTAATTTTCTTATCGACCGTGAAAATCTCTAGTATAGGATTAATAATTTACGGAGTAGTTCGCGACATTTATGTTCTTATTTTGAACGGATATTTCTTGTATTACATATATTTTAATATATGATTTTAAGTTATACATATTTTTTGTATCTCGAAAACTATTTGACCAAATTTTGTATTCAGATCAGGTTTTGAACAAACCCAGTGATCTACTCAAAAACGTTCGGACACCGTGAGCGTTTTTTGTCTGAATCGGAACATATATAATTAATCCATCCATGTCGGTAGATGTAATAATTGAATAACCAATGTAAGACAAATGTCACCTTAGTCTTCCTGCGACCACGGATGCTGCAAAGCATTCGAAACGTCAGGTTCAACAAAATAAATAAAACACGCGATACTTCCGTTAAAAATTGTTTGATTCAATCAGGTTTTAGTTTAAAGTTTGTCTATATAGGTTAAGTTGTCTGAAACAGTTCTGTCCTTTCCTGACAATGTACTCAAAAAGCATATTAATAATACTCTCTGTAAAAGGGCTTGTTATAGGATTGATGACTATGTAACTGACAAAGATGTCTGAAAATAATTCAGCACAGACGACCTGTCCTTAATAATAATTCTACCATTTGATATAATTATTGCACACATATGCTAATGTGAATTTATTGTAATATTTAATTGTCCATTTTAAAAGAGATCTATATTGGCAAGTTTCTTTCGGCATTTCTTCTTCGCCAATGGTCTTTTTCGAAATGCTAGTACTCGTAGATTAAAAAAGAAAAATAGTAAAAATATATACAATAGGATTATATTTCAAAAAATGTAAGACGTGTCTAAGTGCCCGAGAGAGCCCAATGGCAAATAAAGGTTTTTAAGCTATTGGCTTTGAGCGCGGCGACCGAATCAAGAAATTCCGTAACGAAAATAAAACCTAACACCCCCCACTCCGCCTACCATGTAGCTCGTTTTTTTTTCATAATCATCAGATGATGATGATGATCCGTCGGGTAGCAAAGAAGTGTTCAGCCCGCCTGATGTGAAACTGTTACACAGCCTATGGACACTTTTATACTCCGTCGGGTGACAAACAAGTGTTCAGCCCGCCTGATGTGAAACTGTTGCGCAGTCTATTAAAACTTTAATACTCCGTCGGGTGGCAAACAAGTGTTCAGCCCGCCTGATGTGAAACTGTTACACAGCCTATGGACACTTTTAGACTCCGTCGGGTGACAAACAAGTAAGAAAATTGGTAGAAATTTTTTTTTTCATAATCATCAGATGATGATGATGATCCGTCGGGTGCCAAACAAGTGTTCAACCCGCCTGATGTGAAACTGTTACACAGCCTATGGACACTTTTACTTATTGCATAGCTTTTATAGCGGGCTTTGAGCGCGGCGACCGAATCAAGATATTCCGTAACGAAAATAAAACCTAACACCCCCCCACTCCGCCTACTATGTAGCTCGGCCGAGCGTTCGTTTAACGTGTATGTATATGGTACGACAGTACGAAGCTCGCACGGATCGAGACAAGCTGCTCCGAAATCGGACGAATACGTAAGCAGATGTTTGTGAAAAAGTATATAGGTGTATAGGTATCTGTCATATCTTTATAATGCCACACTCACCGCGTGTGCGCCCCGTAAGTATACATGTAGGTATATATGTATACACAGGTGTACCTATGTACAACAGTGAATAGCAGTTGCTGGTGAATAGCTATACGCGTAAAATTTGTTTATAAAGTGTTTTAAATATGAATAAACAAAGTGCATTTATTAATGAAGAAAGTGATGAAAAAATAATTATTATTGCATAAGTTAATAAAAAAAATGCTATGCAATAGCTTTACCGCGGCAGTCCCTGAGTGCCGCACGTTTTTTTTATCATCATCCAAACGTTATTCCTGGTCTGGTCGTATGCTTTCACATCAGAGTCCAAGGTCCGCTTAAAATTGGGTTTTTAAGCGGAACTTGGACCCCGAAGAATGCGTTATATACAAAACGAAGCTCGATCGCCCAGATACCTCAATTAATTAATACTAGCTATTGGACAGTGAGATGATTAGGATTTGGTCGAACCATACAAACAGTCTAATTTAAATAGCCATAATGGCTTAATTAGTCGGTACGAAGCCCGATACCGGCACAGTTTTATTGAACATTTTTTTTTATTACATGAAACGTACAATTCTTGCAAATATATTTCACAAGAATATACATTCCATGTTACTTAGAAACGTCTATAATAATTTGTACCTAATTCGTATTTATATTAAACTTTATAAGATGCCAGCGGAAACAAGCTCTCCTATGACAATCAGAAGGAGACTTTGTACAAGAGTCGTCTGCATGGGTACCTCTGTCTCACCTATTTCTACCGCCAAGCAGCTGTATTTATATAGCTGTGTTCCGGATTGAAGGGTGAGATATGGCAGAGAAATTACTGGGTACTGTGACGAAACATCCGAAGGTCACAAGATTGGCACCGCGCGAGTAACGCCGCCGTGGTGTTGCGAGCGTCAATAGGTTGCGGAGACCGCTTACCATCTGATGCGGGCCGCGTGCTTGTTTGCCAATCTTATATTATATGAGAATATAATGTATGCTAGTAAAAATATAGAGTCATTTTCTAAATTTAGTGAAAATCTTAGAAGTAAGAATAGACTGCGTATGCCTGTACATCGACTTGCTAAGACTAGTAGATCTTTTATTGTAAATTGTATATAATAAATTACCTGAAACAGTTCTGTCCTTGCCTGACAATATGTCCAAAAGGTACATCAAAAATACTCTGTGCAAGAAGGGTTATTATAGAATCGATGAATATTTAACTGATAGAGAAGTTAGGAAATGATTCAGCACATGTATTAATATATCTTTAATTGTAGCACTTGATTTCACTATATGTATACTCACGTATATTTATTGTAATATATATTAACGACGGAAAAAAAAGACCCATATTGGCATTTCTTCTTCGCCAATAGTCATTTCCGAAATGCTGGTAGATTAAAAAAGAGAGATTAAAAGTAAAAAAAAAAACTGGAAAAATATCAATATGATTTAATTTAAAGAATGTAACACATATCTAAGTGCCCGTAAGGGTCTAAAGGCAAATAAATGATTTTTATCTTTATCTAATCTAGTCGTATAAAAAACAGCGATTACTTACCATCTGACGAGCCATTTGCTCCTTTTATTTATTTGTTTCTAAAAACTTACATCTGTTTTGTATATAATATAAATTACAATAGTAGTGATGGCCCATTAAAAGTTTTTACGTATAACAGTAATGACTTCAAATCTATTGGTAGATACAAAAGAATGAATTGATGAAAAATTCAAAGAATAAAATCAGAGCAAAATATTTGGATTAGTGATAGCTTGACTTGAGATACAAACGTTGTAGAGATTATGCTTCTATTAGCAACATATTAAATGTTTGGGATGCTCTTACGAAAAATATTTCTGTAGTTGTTGTTGGTGGATGGAACATGGAAAAGATTTTTGTTTTCTTTTTCCTCCTGATATATCACAGTCATCGCCTATGTCGCCTATGTAAACTAAGCCAGCTATTCGTCCTCGTTCATATAAGAGTAGTAGTGTGGTGTTTTTACGAGTAGGTTTGTTCTTATACTTTGAAATATAGTCATCTACATCGGAATTCACTATATCGATGACGAGCTCGGTGGCTCAGTCGTGGATGACGCGACTTTGACACCAACGCTCGTGGATTCGATTCCCACACAAGGCAAACATTTGTGTGTGTATTCCAGGTGACCATAAACAAAAGTGCAATACAGAATTATGAAGGTCTTTATGTTTTTGAACTATGCCGATACTCTTATAAGAAATCCTATAGGTTGAGATGCTTTATTAACTATCTAAGAATGATTCATATAGAAATTTATCACACATTACCTCTATATCTCTTATTGCGTTTACTCTTCTTGTATCATTAATTTTTGTGATGTAATTATAAATTTTTGTAGTTGTTTTAGGGATAAAAGTTATAATATAACATTTAAAAAATAATTCTAATATATTATAAATATATATTTTTTTAAATTCTTTATTGCACATAAATATACAAAATATTCTTTGTTATAAGTTTTGTGTACAAAGGTGAGCTTATCTCTTTAAGAGATTTCTTCCAGCCAACTCCAATGAATGTGAAAACATTGTATAGGGCCGTAAACAAAATATATGTGCCAACAAGCATCAATAAAAACAGTTACACTATGATACAGTTAAACTACTTCTATAGTAGATTTGAAAAATAATACGAGTAAAACCACATTGAAGATGTAGGTATCATTTTAGTTTCAAATGAGTCATGAGATAAACTAAAGAATTATAATTTAGTTTTACGTACAACTAAATCCACCAGGAAATATACATGTATAGATTACATAATTAGTAATATTGTTCCATCACCTATACATATCTGATCATACAGCTCACATGTTATACATTTCTATTAAAGAAAAATAAGGTCCAACCACTGTACATAGACGTTAGAGATTGTAGCCAAGAAATTTAGGGAAATTTCGTAATTACCTGATATGTTAATCCTTTTTAGAAGTACTCAGTGAACACGATCTGAACGAGGCTATGGAATCATTTTAAAGAATATTAATGCCACTTCACGAATTATGTTTCCCCATTTAAAAGATTTAAATTGTCTAATAAATACAAAAATACCTACACGGATTACTAAAGGCCTGACAAATAACTGTAAAACTAAAGGACTATTTTGTTGTGAATAACTACATCGATAACTTACTTGCAAAGAGAACTTATTTCATATAGGAACGTTGTTCCTGAAAATTGTAAAGGAATGCAAATGCAACAGGTTATGATGATATTTCAACTAAGGCAATAATATTTTGCACCGGAGAGCTTATGACGCCAATTCAATTCCATTTGTCGTTCGAAGAAGAAGAATTCCGTGACTTATTGAAATTGTTAACAGTTCGACCGCTTTACAAAAAGGGCACAAGAACTGTCATGGTCAACAGATCCGTCATGCTAAATTTTCGAAATCACTATAAGTATTTTAAGAGGGGTAGGGCGCATCAAAGCACCTCGTCTGGGGAAGTACCTCCACCTCACAGAAAACCGCAGCCAAATAAAAGCTCCCTAGAGGGTTGTTGTGTTCCTGCGTGACCCGACGTTTTATAAAATAAAAGTCTTAACTCGATTTTTTAAATAAATCGGTCTATATTATAGGACAGTTGCTTAACAGACCGGTAGAAAAGAATATATATATTAGATTGTTATTTAATTTATCTCGAAATATTGCTTATTTAAAAACGAACAATTTTGATTTCAGAAAGTATTTTTTTATATACTACGTCGGGGGGCATACAAGCATACGGCCCACCTGATGTAAAGCGGGTACCGTAGCCTATTAACGCTTGCGATATATTAAGTACACTCGCGTGATGCCTCCTCTGCTGCTTACATAGAAACTCCTTGGATGCTTACTGGTGACAAAAACCCTTTAGGGAGTTGTTATTTGGCTGCGGTTTTCTGTGAGGTGGAGGTACTTCTCCAGACGGACTGCTTTGATACGCCCTACCTCTGTTAAATTCAGGACATCGGCGATGGTTCACTCATTCATGCAGTTGTTGAAAATGTAAATGCAAAAATATCAACAGTAGCTATATTTTTGATGTGACTCGTTCTTTTGACTTCGTTTGACATGATTAATTATGTACTAAATTACATAATTTGGGTATTAGACAAGTCATTTTTACATAACAGAAGACCTGTTAATTATTATTCTGTTGATGCCATTTTAAGAAAAAATGACAAATATATAGATTTGACATAGTGTAATGCACACAATTGGCGACCATGCCACGTACTTATGTTCATGGATCACCTGTGTTAGCCATATTTTGAGCAAATAAAGAATAATTATTAAAAAAAGTTTATTATTACATAATAGTATTTTAGTACCATTGATGCATTGTGAAGTATCATTTATGTTCATATTAAATAAAATAGGCACGAACAACGGACCTTGTGGCCGCCCCGAGGGAATTGGTATAACAGTGGAACCATGAAATTTTTTACTGCAACAATTTGTAATCTGTTTTCTATTTTTGATACATAGGGCACACTAAAAGCTTTGCACTTCTAGCTAATCGGAACTATTTGAATTTCGAATGTTATATTTTTTGAAACGTTGCAATCTACTTAGTAATAAAAAAAACAATTGGCGTATAAACCACCACGATACTACAATTCAGTAATTATGAAAGCAAAAGAGGGAAAACCAATATTATAGCAAACAATGAAGTAATAATAGATATAGGTGAAATAAAATTTCTAAGTTTTACATTGAACAGTAAATGTAATTCGAAGGGACATGTAAATAATATCTGTGCAAAACTGAATAAATTCCTTTTCGCTTTCAAATCACTGCGTAAAACGTCATGAGAAAAAACAGCCTTAGTTGCATACCATGGCTACGTATGCTCAGTTATATGGACTATGGAGTGTTATTGTGGGGTAACTCGACATTGTGCAACAATAAGTCCTTATTCCACAAAAAAAAGTGCGTTCGAGCTATCTGCACAGCTCAACCAATGATTTTGTGCAAACCTCTCTTCAAAGATATAGAAAAAGATGCTACATTTCTATCACAACTGAAATCATTTTTAATTTCTAAATGTATTTATAGTCTTCAGGAGTTTTTCTAAACTGAAAATGCAATAATATGACAAAAAATTTAATATTCTTAATGCTAATAATACAAGTTATTCAATTAATTATAATTATTGATAATCTTGATTATCCCAGTAATTTTATTATAGAAATATTGCAATTAAAAATTTGACGATATAATAACAATTGATTGATTAGACTTAATAATATAAATTAATAAAAAATAATAATAATAATAATTGTAAAGACATGCGAAAGCAATGAAATATTGTAGTGCCCCAACGGGGCTCATGTGTTGCGGACAAATTTTAATATTAAGAACTATGTATCCACATGAAACAATAAATTTTATAACTATGACTAAAAGTTAAAATTATTAACCTTACCATCGTTGTATATTTTAGAAGCTGGTATGTTTGTAAAAAGGCATCCTGAGATGTTTAAGAAAACAAATGAGAATAAAAAAAAAATAAGTAGAGATTAAACAAAGCTACTCGTAGTATTACCGATGTCAAACTCGACATTATACCAGAAAAAAAAATTACTACGAGTATATGTCAGTAAAGGTATACAATAAAATCCCGAAATGCATACGAGAATTGACACTTAGCTTATTTAAAATAAGATTAACAAAATAGCTTACTGATAGATGCTTTTATTCAATTAATGAATTTTTATGTACTAAAACTGACGTTATTTAATTTTTTATCTTTGATTGGTAAAGAAGACAAGTAATTTAATATTTTATAAAATAGTTCTCATGCATGTATGTAATTAATATAATTTGAATTCGGTAATAATTGCGTTTAATTTAAAATTATGATATTATTTCTATATTTTGCGCGTCACAAAAATGTGGCAAAATATGCGGACTTTATGTAGAATTATGAAATAAGATCTAAGTAATTATAACCATATTTTATGCAAATAAATTATTATTCTATTCTATTCTCTATTCTATTCACTTATGCAGGTTACTACGTATGCTAATAGCACGGTGCTTCTTGACAATAATCGAATGTTCTATTGTATTCTATCGAAAGTCTCGCTATAATAATATAATCGGTGTATATCACATAGACTTGTGCTGGTTTCGATATAATCTTGGCTACATAGTCGCTAAAAACAGAACCGTGTTGGATGTTATGGACTTTTGGATAGTGTGGATTATACCTTTGATAAATCCGTTTTAATGTTCATTTAGTATATGTTATTGATATGTATGCCTTGATGAACTATTTTTTCCAGAACAGCAAAGAAACAGAGCTTAGAGGCTTAATTTTCGACCAGTTCTTTAGGTCAATTTTTATGTATCGATGATATATTTGACTAAACATACTTATGATATAGAAATCGGTGTATGTTATATACACCGATTTCTACATCGTAAGTTTTTACGTCGTAGTTGTTTAAGCAAATATAAAAAATAGGAAAATGTTTTTGTTTCGTAGTACATACGTTCTGATAATACATTAGCACAATCATTACAATGAGCGAATGATATTCAGCATAGCGATAGATATAGAAAAGATGCGGTAGTCTGAACAAAAATCACATTCTATGTTTATTTCTAGTTCAAATTATGCAAATGTAAGGCGACGATATGAAAAAATATGACTTTTCATATTTCGTATTTCATCATATTCATATATCATATCATACAATGTATATACCCAAATGTAATCCAACTTATACAGCATACCTCAAGCGGAATGACTCCACAAGTGACGCAAACGTCAGCCAAAGCCAGGTGTGTCATCAGTAAGTCCACCCTCGACTTCCTCCTCCTTGTCCTCGCTAGAGTCACTAATACAGCTAAATTGCCCAAACCACCAATTGCCAATAACACCCAGTAAATTGCCAAAACCGCCCATGGGTCTCGAGATAACGTATCAGCTACACTAGAACTTAAGTTATAACTTGATGTAGTCACTTCAAAGTAATCCCAAAATATCTTATTTATATCCGCAGTGCTCACTTCACTCTCGTCAACATCATTAAACACCATTTTTATAAAATAATTAAAACTTAAAGTGAAATATGCACCTCAAAAGTAAATTTACTGCCGCATTCATAGTTATTAACTTAAATCACTTAAATTTTCTAATTTATGTTCGTTCGTTCATTTATGACTTAAATAAAATTTATAGTATATATTTTCATAAAGCTCAAAAGTTTCAAAAGTAATATTATCGCGAAGTTTTGTAGAGTGCCAGCGACGTAGCGCGTGTGTACCGCTCCATCGCGTAGCGCCAACTGCTGCTACGGAACAGCTACGGCGTAGACCCTTCGCAATATAGGTAACACGTTGGGCAAGCATTAAAGAACATTGGGACGATGGCTCACCATTACTCTCTCACCGAGTAAAATATATCTAATGTAAAGTACAAAAGCGGATATCTCTGTTAGAGATCTCTTTAAGCGAACGTTTAATTATTTGGAAGGTATACACATAAATTCACAGGCGGAACCATCTGTACAATATTTTAGTTGCCCTAAAATAATACCAGTCCGTAATTACAATAGTAAATAAAGATTAATAAATTTGTTTTACTGCACAAACACGTTAATAACATAAGGAAAAATAAAAATTTCGCATACATATTTAACACAGAGGGGATTAGAACTAGCGTTAAACGTAGATTTTTTTTTATTAAACGGGGACAAATTCATATATCATACAAGGCCACTCAGAAAGTTTTGCGACAAAATGATATTATGTATGAGAAACTGGCCAGTTATAAACTATTTTGAAAATATGATTATTTACAAGTAAAAATAGGTACGTCCCAATTTCAAAATTTCCTTCCACATTTTTTGCGAGCTAATTGCAGAGCTGCGTTAGCCAGCGAAGCTATATAACCGAGAAAATTGTTTTTTTGCAGTTTTGCGTTTTTCGACTGTTACATGTAGTACTCCTTCAGTTTTGAAGCTAGAGAGCTGATTGTTCGACGTGAATGTACTTTATGTATTGTAGATTCCCCTAAAATAGATTAAATTTCGATTAGTTCAATAAAGGATATCGATAAGTGATGTTATTGCCCCAAAAACCGTTCCAATACAAAGTCAATTGGAGCGCGTATGGCGAGCACTGAAAAACAACAACACGATCACTATCAATCAATCAATCAAAATATCTTTATTTGTGAAAACAGGTTATAAGTTGATGTTACAATTAATTATATCGCACTCTGTATTCTGCCGACTGGCGTACAAATAATATGTCAAGTTAATTATAATATATATAAAGTTATAAGTGATATGCAAGCTGTGTCATGGCTACTAAAGATAAAAGCAGGTGTCAGCAAATCATGACTTAAAATTTGTCACTCAAAAAGTCATCCAGTTTGTAGTAGCACTTCCGAGCCAGTAGAGCATGCAGGCTCTTTTTGAAAATAGTTATATCGGATATTAATAGCAGCAATTTAGGCAATTTATTATATATGACCGGTGATATATATAATATCGCCGGCTAGGGTTAGGGTTAGCAGCTCTGCTTACGCAGCTTGCTGTTATTTACTTATTGTGCAAAAGCAGCTCTGCCAATGCGCCGCAGGCCCAGCTTCCCTAGTTTAAATTATCGTGTCCCATTGAAAAATGGATCTGCGCCGGGCACATTTTCGCGTTACGATTTTGTACGATTTCCAGTGTCTCACGCGCTCAAAATGAGAAACTTCCTGGGTTAAACTCGTTTTTTTTGTTTTAATATGTAATATATTTATTTAATCAAAATATTTACCCTCATTATCTGTACATTGCAGCCATCTAATCGAAAGTTTGTTTATACCTTTGCGTTAGAACTCTGGGGATCTAGATTCGATAAACTGTGTGGTCAATATTATACGTAAGATAACGTTAAACTATGCCACTAATTCCTGGGTAGTTTGACTCGGATCGGCTTTCACCATCTCTTTCAATCCGGCATTATTCACCTTTGTGGGCAATCTTCCACGTGGTTCGTTTTTCAAGGCGAAGCTTCCATTGCTAATGCGTTTAAATGAAAAACCCACGGTGCGTTCATTAGCAGTCTCCTCTCCAAACGCAGCATTGATATTGTGAGCCGGTTCTGTCGCGTTAGTTCCGCGTCGGAACTCGTATTCAAAAATTACTCTCATTTTTGAAGTTGCCACGTTTGCCGTCTAAGCTGAATAAAAAAACAATTATAATAATAAATAATAAATATTGTCGGAGAAATTACACAGCGCCATCTAGCCCCAAAGTCACCGAAGCTTGATGAATGAGTACATCTTATTTTTTTAAACACATACTTATTATACATAAATATACCCAGACCAAGACAAACAGACTTGTTCATGCATACAAATGTTTGTACTGTGTGGTAATCGAATCCACAAGCGTTGGTGTCAAAGTAGCGGAACAGCGCGTTTCACCACTGCGCCATCGAGCTCGTCAAATTGAAATTCGAAAATCAAATGTTGCACATTTTTAAAAGAAACATCTCATAGGTACGAGTATCATGTGAAAAATGTTTTACTCGAAAATTTATTTAATTTTTTTTTTCGAAAAGGTCTAATGTTAATTCAAAGTATCTATTATTAACCCCTATTACTTACATCGGTCCGTGGGCTCGACCGTTTCTTGACCAATGTGGACGGGTGTGGGATCTGTGTTATTATATGCCTCGGTCTTCATCACATTCAGTTTCGACCGCCGTTCCCAAGCGCCCTTCCCCAATCTTTCACGCGTCGCACCACCGCTCGGCCATTCCCTAATTTCATCATTCTCGTTTATTACATTCATGTACACTCAAAGACGCAATTAATCGTCCTCTCTTTTGGGGCGTACCGTTTGTTTATGAGAATTCACCTTATTATTACCGGTATATTCATTAAAAACAATCAAGTCCGAATATTCGTTTGCGGCGAAATCAGGATAAATAATAATTTTACAATTTACAAAATATATTAACGTTCTTGAATGTTCTAGCGAAGCACAATAAAGCTGTGTTTATTTTATATATTCATATTAATTTATTCACTGTAATTTGCAATAATAGGTACAGTACTAATTGTGCGTATAGATGTTACATTATTTGCTACAAATTGACCTTTTCAAGGCACTGTGAAGATTTATATAAACTATTATTAGCATAACAAAATAAAATTCAATTTCAAAGCATACATTAAAATTAGGAATCGAACATAACACTTATATTAAACTATTCCTAGTATACTATTATATTAAATTATATTATATCCAATTATACTTCATTAAATTATATTTTTCCTCACAAAATATTCTTTTAAATTATAAAATGACTTCTTAATTAGTATATTTTTTAATTTATTTTAAATTCTCCATCTTGGAGGGCCTTTACGGACTATGGCAAATGATTATACGCTTTAATCACCATGTAGTACGAACCATTTTTATATATGTCAAGATGGGCTGGGGGTGCAACTATATTATTATCGGCTTGGCTTATCTGCGAACTTTTGAAAATAGTAAGCGTGCCTTCTTATAAATGTACATAATTCGAAAATATATACCCCAATCACTGTGAGAACGTTGTCCTTACTTGGAAAATACCAGTCTGTATGAATCTCGTCGTCCAGTCAAAGCTATAATTTGCATGCAACGCTATTGCAAAACAGATACTGCTCCCGTATCCGTAGACTTACCCCAGAGCATAATCCCGTAATGTATCCAGCCGCGGCATGTCCGTGGTACGCCGCAAGCGCACACTCCTCGTTTGTACATTTTCGAAGTTCTCGAAGTGCAAATGAAAATCGACTCATTTACAACCGGGTCAACGTGGAACTTCCATGACAGATGAGAGTCCATAGTGATTCCCAGCAAGGTGAACGTGCTGACCTCCTCGATGTTGTCTCCATCGTGGCTTAGGTTAAGGCACAGTCCCACTCTTTGATACGGTCGAAATTGCATGGTCTTAGTTTTTTCGTAATTTAGTACAATGTTTATGTCTTCTAAGTGTTTTATAATTTTAGTTAATGATTCCGTTATTAAGTGGTGCACTTCGCTCACGTCAATGTTGTCGCAGGAGATCACGAGGGTTGCGTCATCGGCAAACATAACAACCTTATGTGGAACGAGAGAAGGAAGCTCGTCTATGTACGACAGGAACAGTAAACATCCCAACACACTGCCTTGCGGAATAGACCCGTGTACAAACTCGCTAGATGATTCGCATTTCCGTATCTCGCCAGTTTTTTCATCAAGATGCGTAATTTGTACGATTTGTCTCCTATCCTTCAAGTATGAAGTTAGCCATTTTTTTGCTTGTCCCCTTATCCCTAGCAACTCTAATTTTTTTATTAAAACTTCACGTGAGACTCTATCGTAGGCCTTAGACATATCCATAAAAATAGCTATTGCGCACTTTAGCTGTTTAATATTTCGTGATTACAATCGAACAGGATTTCAACCCTGAAGTTGATCGATTTTTCCTAAAACCATGCTGACTGCAACTAATCACTTTATGTTTTTCCAAAAAAGTATATATTCTTTTGCATATTATATTTTCAAAAATTTTAGGCATGACTGGTAGTAATGCTAGGACGGTAATGTAAAGCGCATGGCGCATTTCCCTTCTAAAAATCGGCCTCACGATAGCTAGTTTTAATTTGCCTTCATTAAAGGACTGGTTTACGAGAAACGCTAATAGTGCTACTAACTCGTCTACGCTACTATAAAATATCGGGAGGCGTTCAAGCCGACTGCTTTCCAACGTTTTATAAAAATAGTACGCTTGTAATACACTAAACATCGCTAGCATAAAGCTACCCCTGCTACTGACACAGCAACTCCTTAGGAGCCTACTGGTAAAACACAACAACACAATAATATTAATTGTGATCTTAAAATATTATTTTTTAATCCAATTGATCATCCGTATCAAGATAGATAGGTAAAGATTTATTTGTACCAAGACACACATGTTTACAATAAACAAACGAGTTTCACAGAAGTGCGGACAGATGTCTGTCTATTGATAACAATAGTTAATATGTAATTATTGCAAGTGTGTGTATTAGAAAAGTTTTAAACACAGTGAAATAATAATAATAAAAAATAATAATTTTCGTTTACAAAATTTCTCAGTATAGTACTCGTACCTACACAGCATTGTATTAGAGTTTCATCATGCACGTGTCTTGCAGTGATACAAAAAGGTAGCAGCTCAGTGGATTATATGCTGCTGAAGCAAAGCACTGATTTTCAGCTCCGCCCAGTGATACACGCAGGTATTCACGCAACGATACTAACAGTTCCTTTTTACATTTAAATGCAAAATATAACCAACAATCGTAGTGGGATATTAAAAATAACAAGATGGAACATAAAACCAGTTGAGAATGCGCAAGCTTGCATTCCTAGAGGAGCACCTGGCTCGTCAATTATATATCAATTAAAATTTAATTTTTTTAATTCGTCGGCCATTTTGACTATGTTCCTTAAGAGATAGGAACGGTGTTCCTGAACATTCCTATTCTACATATTTATGCTGAATCCGAATCTGAAGTCAAAATTCGAATATTCGAAAAAAGCGACAAAAAACACACAGACAAACATATAGATTTCATATAGGAACGGTGTTCCTGATAAAATTATAACATAACTGCCGTTTTCTGTGAAGTAGTGATATCCCCAGTCAAGCTACTTTGATGTACTTCATATCTCTTAAAAAGAACCAGACCAATATAAAGAGACGTGTTTATGCCCACAAATTTATTTATTTGTAATTTATATCTAATGACAATCGAATTTTTGTGTTTATTGAGGCTAACCCTGTCGGATTGTATAAAAGTTATTATAAAAAGGTCTTTGTAACTTTACGTAACAAAGGCGGAATGTTAACCGCGGCCATTGAGCGCCACCGCAGCGTGGAAAGACTTTATGCAAAAGTTTACTCTTTAGAAAATTGATAATTTATTTTTCATACTTCAACATTCTCACAGGATTTGGAGTAAAGAGAATTCATCTATTTCCTGGTCTGTACAAACATTTATGAAACATAATTCCTCCTATTCACATTAAACTTCATTACTTATTTATGAGCAATCAGGAAATGTGAAACGCCACAGTCGCCTTATGGCAGCAGAATAAACGAGCTATGCATATAATATCAAACTTAAATGAGAAAGGTAGTAAAACATTAGCAGAGGTTTCTGAAAAGAAACACTATCGGGTCATTTTTCGCTTTTTTATTTAGGTAAATTGGTAAAGGCATGCAAATTATTAGAAATCATTTCATCAATCATTCACGTAACACATAAGCCGCGTCAACCAATCGTCAGCCAATAATATAACTAATCTGCCCATAAATACTGTTACAAAGAAACTTTTCTGTTTTTCAACTCTTTAATTATTTGGAACGTGTTTATTATGTTAAAACCTTCTTACGATTTCCCGCCGTTTTAAATATTTTATTCGTATTTATTAAATAGGATTGCAGTGATTGCCTTGCATAAAGTGGGTATGGACCCGTCGGTCAAATTCGAGACACTTCAAAAGCTTGGTATCAGCCGTATGTTCGTATATCGTACTATTGACAAATAACACTTCATCTGTTGAGGAGCATAAAAGATCGGAGAGACCGCATGCTGTTAGAACTACATAGGCTGTTAATGTTGTTAATACCAGAATACGCCGAAATCCCATTAGGAAACAAAAATCTAATCGCGAGTAATGAATATTCTCGCTGAGACTCTGTCGCGTATAATAAATCAAGACCTGAAGCTCGGCGTTTATAGTCGATATACAGGACATGCCCAAAACAATCCCTATAGTTGAAGAGAGTGGATCGATCAAAACGCCTTCTGTCCCGATACGCAGGTAAGCGGCACAGAAATATCCTCTTTACTGATGAAAAAAGTTTCACGATTGAAGAGCGCTACATTAAGCGAAATAACAAAGTGTACACTTTGTTCAGTTCTAAAGAAGCCGCGTAAGTGGTCGGAAAGGTACAATGTGGGCTATCGTCTTGCGTCTGTTATTGTTTGATGGGGCGTATCTTATCAAGGTCACAAAGCTTCATTTTTGTGAAAAAGGAGTGAAGACTTCGTCCAAAGTGCTAAACTCTAGAACTTAAAGCTTAGGACTTGACTGCGATAATTTCATCTTCATTATACGTAGCTCGTATAATGATGATGAAGAAGAAATTATACTATGGCTTTTCTTCATTCGCTGAATCGACTTTATTCACACACATAATCGGCTTCACACCATCACCAAATATTTAATGGCACGTAGACGTTTCCTTGACTCCTAAGGTCCGGGCTCCCCACCCCTTGGTATGTCACCCTTCCTCCTTATTTTCCTACCTTTTTCGGTTTGTTTGTTTCTTGTTGTTGTCTGTGTAAATAATAATATGGTAAAAGTAACGTACTTCTTTAATATATTATATATGTATTCTTTATTATCTTTAATACTTCTAGAAATTAAAATGATTGTTAGTACAACATCTGACAAAGTAAAATTACATGTTTTGATAATCAGACAACGTAATATGTAAATTAAGTTTCTATAAACACAAAATATGTAAAAGAAGCTATCTTGTATTTAAAACTTCGTCATACCATTTTCGAACAATTGAATTTCGAACAGAAAATTTTCGTTAGTACGATAAGTTACCCAATTAGGTATTGTGTTTTTTTTTGTTCCTATCTCATTAAAGTATAAATCGTAAACCTAAATTATTACGAAATACATATTTTCGTATTATTGTAATCTTTCTTGAGACGATAAAGATAACCTCAGATGCCTGTCTTGATACGTATAAACTTTGTATTGCATGAAATAATAGCATAGTGGCTCCTTCTTCGCCTAATGGTAAGCGAAAAGAGGAGCACAAATCGCAGCGGCAACTGACGAAACACATGTGGAGGCAATGCGTTCCTTTTTTAATGGGACAACAGAGATAGGAGTTGCTTAACTTTTTAGTACGCGAAGAAATGTTTTCAGCCGTGGAATAATGACATCACAAGCCTGCACGTGTAGTTATACGTAGGAAGAGAGATGATGGGGTAAGGGAAAACAGTTCTTCAGAGCACACACCATGGTAAAGTCGGTAAAATTTGCTTAACGAGCAAATGCCTCTACGAAGTTGATGAGGTGCTAGGTTTTAGGAATTTTAAGTTATTTTTATATCCCTATAGTAAAATAACCACTCTCTCTTTATTGCAAACTTCATAATGGATCCTCCCATTGCCTTTTATTGTATTTGCTCTTCCATAATAATATTTTTCTCATTAACAGCATAACTAAACCTTGAATTTCCATGTAGAGTACCACGATCGCTTGGCGTCTGCACAGTACATAAATGACAACACGGCACCTGCGTGGTATTATAGTGGGGTCTGCGCTACGTATACATTTGACGAACGCCTACTTCGCTGGCGAAACATTATTGTGCAGGAGCCCTAAACTGATGAAACCTAACGCGATGGAGGGTATTCAAAATCTGTGTATAAGGTATCTTTTAGGTCTGCAAAAATTAGGTCACATTTCAGAATATCGCAAGCATCTCGACTAATAAGGTAACGTAGACCTCACCATAAACTCTCTTTTTATATCGTCTTCAACCTTTCTGCTCCATGTACCTTCCGGAATGTTTCGAGTTACGCAAATTGGATGACTGACTTCCGTCTTACAACTATCCGCTTTAAGACATTCCTGTCCCTAACTCATACCCTCCTATACCAAGGTATTTGCGCGATATTTCTGAGATATAATATATATAATTGTATATACAAGCGTTACTGTTTAATATTTTCAATTAGAATATATTATTATTTTAGATTTTACTAATTATTTACTGCTGTACATGCTGCTATTGGTTAAATTCTAGCCAAACAACCGCTGCACGTCTGCGCGCATCACTTATATCGTATCCTATGATTGATGAAACGAAATCACTTACTTAATAAGTCTGCCAAATATTTATGTGGTTCATCTACAGTACAATTCAATACGATACGATTCGTTTCTACAAGATAAGATTCGACACGACACAAAACATGACCCAACACCAACGCTTGTGGGTTCAATTCCCACATAGGACAAACATGTGTGTGCATGAACATGTCTGTTTGTCTTGGACTGGGTATTTTTAAGAGAGGCAGGACGCAGTGAGCAGTCAGAACCCGTTATATGCGTTTTTCCATACATTTCGCGGTCGTATACGACCACCCGGGTTTCGAAGAGTTAAAGATCTCGTCTGGGAAACTACTATCACCTTACAGAAAACTGCGGCTAAAGGGAGATGTTCCTAGAGGGGTGTTGTGTACCAGTAAGCTCCTTAGGAATTGCTGTGTTACTCGTAGTAGCAGAGGTGGCATCGTGCGAGTGATAGACGTCAAGTCTATGACATCACGTGACGAAGACTTTTCTGGAACCGCACAGTACGCGACCATTGCAGTTCCAGCATGTGAGGGTGAACTCTCCTCCCTCCGTCGGCGTGAGGTGCGGTTATAAAAAAAGCAGTCAGTATGATGTCGAACAATTCTTCAGAACACAACCCGTTGTACAAGCAGTAGAACATCAAAGGCAAGCAAGATCTCTCCTTAAACTTATGGGTTCAGTGTTTATATGTACGTGGCATGAAGTTTTAGATAGTAAGATGTTACTTTATATTGAAATGTAAAGTAACATCTATCTATCTAAAACTTCATGCCAAATTCCTTGCGGAGTAGGCAGTAAAAACCGAGCGCCATATAACTCGGTCCTTACACCCCACACTCGCTTCGTTAACATTCGTGGCCCTTCACGTGCTCTCTCGCTGGTTTCTAGAGCTCCTGATGAAACACCATCAGGAGCTCTAGAAACCATTGAACTCAGTCATTGCACTTAAGTCTTCTACTTTCGCGTTGAACAGATGTACTGTGTCATCATTTTTTCTTCCTACTTTCTTTCTACATGTACGAAGCAACGGAGCAATATCTCTTCTTATTTTATGTAGAAAAAATATTCTCTAAGTCAGATATCTAACGGAGTGATATATATAACTCGATCTGTGTACTCGTATGTATATAAGTCATGGCCTCCAAAAGAGATAAACAAAATTTCGATAAAATTTTCTGGCAATCTTTGGATCAGTCAAGATCGAATGTAATAAAGGCTCGGACAAAAGACGGGTAGGGCCTAGGGGCAATGTTTATCTTCACGTCCCTAGACAGGTATTTTTTTATATAAAACGTCGGGAGGAATACAAGCATACGGCCCACCTGATGTAAAGCGGGTACCGTAGCCTATAAGTGTTTGCGTTTAATATATTCAGTATTACTCGCGCGATGCCTCCTCTGCTGCTTACACAGCTACTCCTTGGGAGCTTACTGGTCACCTCACTCACATGCGGAAACACAATAACCCTCTAGGGAGTTGTTATTTGGCTGCGGTTTTCTGTGAGGTGGAGGTACTTCCCCAGACGGGCTACTTTGATGCGCCCTACCGCACAAGGCAAGCGTTTATAGGCTACAATGATCACTATGAAGTTGTATAAATACAAAATGTTTTACTATTATCTTTAGAGTAAAACCAATATCACGAGAACATAGTGACTCCTCTAAACTAGCAAATAAGTGCATTTTCATGTAAAAGAAAGACAAACAAAGAAAAAAACTTTCGAAATACTAATATTGGTTTCGATATTATTTTCCTGCGATAAGTTCCGAACTTTGGGATATGGGAAACGTTCCATGTGCGATATCAGTAAGATTTTAGCGTAGTAACATACATTATTCCTTACGAAAAAGATTCGATCACTTCCTAAAGGTACAGCGCTGAGCACAAACAACTTCTTGTCAACAATTCACATTCGATTGTAAATTATAACAAACGTTATGCAATGATCTCTATCACGCACAAACACTGCTATAGTAACACAGTGGATAGAGAGGTCTATTGACCAACTGGTCCCCGGTTTGAATCCTGGCAACTAAATTCGTGTTTTCAGATTTATGCACGCACTCGCTTTTGTCCGCAAATTCGTTCGCGTAGCCTTCAAACTATGCATTGAGTAGCGAATTATCTCACAGAAATCTATAACCGTAATGAAAAGTATCCTAAGTCCTAAATAAAACAAATCTATCCCAAGGGGACCGTACGTTATTTCGGGATAAAAAGTAGTCTATGTGTTATTCCAAACTATTTACTATGTTTATACCAAATTTCATCAAGATCTGTTTAGCCCTTATGGCTTGATTTAGTAACAAACAGCCATCTATTCAAATTTTCACATTTATAATAGTGATGATAAGATTTATAATTATCACTGGCTCGGTGGTGAAGGAAAACATCGTGAGGAAATCCACAGGTCCAAGAAATCATATTTCGAAAAACATGTGACCTTACCTCAAAAAGGTCTATCTTCCTGTGGATTGTCGAGATCTAGTCGGCCATGTAAAAATCAGTATCTTCGCTTATGTAGCCAAACCCGTCAATCTAATGGATTAGGAAAGGGAATAGCACAAAGAACAATAAGAAGACAGTTATAGTAATAATATAATAATGAAAATCTCTCTGTGACTTGCAACTTTCTACGCTTGGTTAGGTACTTGGCTGCCCTGACGCTGCAGATGAGCATGTGTTCTTTGTCTTCGATGCTAAAAGTTCGGTTAAATAAACTTCATTTGACAAATAATTATCGTCTTCACTTCCTACTCTACTATTTCTGATACACTTACCGTTTCTATGCCTTCCCATCCCAAGTTCATATTTAGTACTTTTAAACTAATTTAAATTGATAACTTCGATACGATTTCTATTCCTTATTTTCGATTATTTTCGGCGAGCGCGCATAAGACGAGCAATGAATGCTGAAGAAGGGGTGAGGTGTGTAAGGACCCATTCATGTGGCGCTTGATTCCCTCTACCTAACCGGTAAGGGATTTAGCGTGAAGTTATTATATATATAGAAAATTAGACGTTATTTTCCTCTTAAAAAAATATCGATAACTAGTCTGGTCATAAATCCAAAATCAAAATAATTAAAGAGACTCTTTACGTATTTTAAATTTGGAACGCGTACATCACGTTTATTTATTAAATATATTTATTAGATAAACACAAACAGTCATTTAAATACATAGATGGATATAAATGGATATGGATATAAATTACAGACTTTTATATATAGAAAGTTAAAATTTATATCTCTATTATAAATAGAGATATAAATTACAGACTTTTAACTTCCTATATAAACATAAACATGGGACAACAATAACAACTTCCAATCTGCTTAGATTACAATACTACAAATGTTACCCAAGCCCAACATACGAATAATTTGTACGTTTATTATGTTTGGCCAATAGTTTTGAGTACATTCGTTTTAAAAATGACAATGTGTAATTTTTAAATAAATCTAATTCAAACATTTTTCCATTATAGTATATGCATGCTCGCTTGATAAAATCATTTACTGCATAACGGGTTTTACTCATTACAACGTGGAACAAATATTTTTTGGTGCAATTACACTCACTCCTACGAGGTGCTCGAAATGAAATCTTGTGTAGTAGTGCGGGGGCATCAACGATATCATTCAATAATTTAAACAGATACATGGTATCAAAATATAACCGTATTTGGGACAACATACTGTGTCTTTTAGTAAAAGTTTCAGTCAGTATAAGAAAACCCAGTTCTGTAATCAACAGCTTTAATAAACTTTTTTTTTTGCAACTTTCTACGCTTGGTTAGGTAGGTTTTTTATTCTAGTAATATCTATCTTCACGCCAGAAGATTCCCTTGCAGGGTAGGCAAAGAGAAACGAGCGCCACGTGACTCGATCCTTACATACCTCACTCGATTCTTTAACATCCATTGCTCTTCTCATGCACGGTCGTCGGTTTCTAGGGCTCCTGACATCACCTGCTGATAGAACACGACCAATTTGGTCATGGTAGGTAAATCTTGGCCTTCCTCGGCTCCTACATCCTTCTAATTTCGCACTGTATATCTGCTTCATCATTCTTACATCCTGCATTCGTTCTACATATCCAAACCAAGGGAGCATGCCTCTTCTTATTTGAACACTGTTGTTGGTGTTAAAATAAGAAGAGGCATTCTTCTTATTTTAACACCGACGCTCTCTTTCATACTAACTCTGTTTCTAACATCATCATTGCGAATACGGTCTACAAGTAATATGAGATATAAGGGTGCCTTACTGTGCACGTAAATTCAACGTGACTTCGATCAAAGCTATGGTACAAAATTTTGTAGGGCAAAGAAAGTTTAAAAGGTTTCCCTATTCTCATAATAAAACCCAACTATTTGAATGCCTTATGATGACGATGAGATGCTGTGGTATTGTTCACGGCTTCCAATATAGTACCAGTAAATGTGAGAAGGTTGCTATCAACACTTCTAGCTGATTAGGTTTAATAACCCTACGAACAGTACTGGACAATTGATCAGTAACGATTTTTTCTAAAATCTTACTAAATTGAGGTAATTTAGAGATTCCATGATATTTCTCTATGTCAGTACTGATTACTCATTTAGCAACAGGAGTAATCAAAGCCTTTTCCAAAAAACTGAAAATTGACCTTCCTTGATCGAATTCTTATATACTCGTAATATTGTAAGAGGCAACGCTAAAGCAGAAGAAAATTTACTGATGAATAAAGGGCGTATACCATCAGGACCAGCCCATTTATAGTGTTTACTGCTTTTAAGTTTTTGAGCAGAATTTCCTGTGTGATTTCTATAGAACTAATGTCAATAGGAGAATCTACAGGGAGTTGTTCGGTTTCAAGATTTAAAAGGGTGATGATGTAATAATCTATGTTAAAAATTATAAGGCAGTGAATAAACGTCAAGCAAACTTCACGTGTCTTGTTAACTCTACAGCCACGCCCCCGCCGTAACATCAGAAAAGGCTCGGTATCAGCTGGCTCGCAGACCGACTGAAGATACTCGTCAAATAATTCACAAACAGCTTGCCCGACAGATGCCGAGCATCCCTTATAATAATACGTTGTTTGGGGCAGTTTGTTGGTTGATTTTATGGTTTTGATGTATGACCAACAAAATTTTTAATGAGATTTAATCTACGCTCAATATATTCTATATAGTTAAGATAACACTCTTTTAACATGCAGGCTCTTTTTCTAAGAATTTTAAAACTTTCATAATCACTACGATAATTTTTCCAAAGTCTATGATATTTGCGTTTTTCTTGTAAGACATTTCTCAGAGCTTTAGAATACCATGTAGGATAAGACGTGGAGGACCTAATGGCACGCATGGGATAATAACGTGAAATCAAATCATTCAAAATGGTATAAAATATATGTACACTAGACTCCAACCATAAAGTATCAAGAATATCATTCCAATTTGTTTCATTATTTTTTTATTTAAAACTTACCATAGTATGCGGTAGCAAAATTATAAGTATACGTGATATAGGGCCGTAAGCATTGTATACTGTTAAAATTTATTTCTATCAAAAGCGACTATGTTAAAAACTTCTTTCGATTACCCACCGTTTTACATATTTTTTTCGTGTTTACTATCAAATTACAATATGGAATGGGGTGTTAAAGAAAATAGGATTGTAGTGATTACCTTGCACAAAGTGGGTATGGAACCGTTGGTCATATTCAAGACAATATTCAATTCATATGTAAATTACACTTAGCGGTTTTCCCTAACAAATACGATATGAGTGCCTTTAAGAAAAGAGCCCATGTTTCCCTAAAAAGACTGGCAACGAATCAGTGACCCTTTGGTGTTGCCGATGTAATCCACATGCTAGTTTGCCCCCCTCTAATATAAAAAAATCGGCCAAGTGCCAGTCGGAATCGCGCAACAAGGGTTCCGTACCATTATCTATAAAAATAGCAAAAAAATCACGTTTGTTGTATGGGAGCCCCCCTTAAATATTTGTTTTATTTTAATTTTAATTTATTCTTAAAGTGAATATATAACTAAATATTCTGTGAATATTTCAAGCGTCTACCTGTTGCCGTTATCAATATCAAGCAAAATGAGCAATAAATTCGCGATTGTTGTATGGGAGCCCCCTTAAATATTTATTTTATTCTATTTTTTAGTATTTGTTCTTATAGCGGCAACAGAAATACATCATCTGTGAAAATTTCAACTGTCTAACTATCACGGTTCAAGAGATACAGGGTTAGGTATACCCACCAAGGTTCAAGCCAAGTTCCTTATCGCTAGGGTAGCTAGAGAGAACCGAGAGCCACAAGACGCGGTCCTTCTCGCTTGCTTCTTTAACATTCATAGTACTTTTTATGCACACTCGTCAGTTTCTAGGGCGTGTAGTTTGAAAATACGACTAAATTGGTATTAGTAGACTAGTCTTTAAATTTACTTATCTGTGACACTCTCTAATCTCCCGCGATGAGGACCAAGTGCAGCCTCATAGCTGTTTCGCTTGACCCCAACCCATTTATTCAGTACTCCACACACTTCGTTTTTTACCCAAATCCAGAATATTCGTTACTGTCTCCCAAAACTTACTTTTCACTCAGTTTCTACCGCTCACAAAACTAAGCATTCCTTGTTCACTATAGTTATCAATTCTTTTATATTATCTTTAGATCCAACTAATAGGTTGAACTATCAAAATAAAAAGGAAAAATCGGCCAAGTGCGAGTCGGACTCGCGCACTAAGGGTTCCGTACCATTATCTATAAAAACAGCAAAAAAAACACGTTTGTTGTATGGGAGCCCCCCTTAAATATTTGTTTTATTTTAATTTAATTATTTATTCTTAAAGTATATAACTATATATTCTGTGAATTTCAAGCGTCTACCTGTTGCCGTTATTAATATCAAGCAAAAATAAGCAAAAAAAATACGTTTGTTGTATGGGAGCCCCCTTCAATATTATTCTATTTTTTAATATTTGTTGTTATAGCGGCAACAGAAATACATCATGTGTGAAAATTTCAACTGTCTAACTATCACGGTTCAAGAGATACGGCCTGGTGACAGACGGACGGACGGACGGACAGCGGAGCCTCAGTAATAGGGTTCCGTTTTACCCTTTGGGTACGGAACCCTAAAAAAGTATTTCGCCTGTTCTGTTCATTTCATTTTTTTATTAATAATGGCAAATACATCAATATCACTTATATCCAAATCAAAAAAAATTAAAAAGATCTTTTTATATTTTTTTGTAGCTGGTACTCAGCTCTTCTTAACTTAAATTCATACCGACGGGACTGGACGTTAATTTTGTTTATTTTATTTTAGTTCTGAATAGACTAAACTGCAGGATCGCGATAAGTACGCTTCTTTTTTAGGGTTCCGTACCCAAAGGGTAAAACGGAACCCTATTACTGAGGCTCCGCTGTCCGCGTAGCCGCTGGGCCGCTATAACAACAAATACTAAAAAATAGAATAAAATAAATATTTAAGGGGGCTCCCATACAACAAACGTGATTTTTTTTGCCTTTTTTATAGATAATGGTACGGAACCCTTCGTGCGCGAGTCCGACTCGCACTTGGCCGATTTTTTTTATACTACGTCGGAAGGCATACAAGCATACGGCCCACCTGATGGAAAGCGGGTACTGTAGCCTATTAACGCTTGCGATATTTAAGTGTCACCCGCGCGATGCCTCCTCTGTTGCTTACACATCAACTCCTTGGAAGCTTACTGGTGACCTCACTCACACGCAGGAACACAACAACCCTTTAGGGAGTTGTTATTTGGCTCCGGGTTTCTGTGAGGTGGAGGTACTTCCCCAGATGGGCTGTTTTGATGGGCCCTATCTCTCTTAAAACATCCAGGCCAAGACAGACATGTTCAGGCACACAAATATTTGCCTTGTGTGGGAATCGAACCCACGAGCGTTGCGACTTTGGCGACCCTTAAAGCACAATATAAAATATTTAAAAGCCGAGTTTATTGTTTGCTTTGTATTTACACCAACTCTTATTTCGGTCGGCCCACGCGATATTCTTTTCACCACACGGACCTCGAACCCGGTTGACGTTTAATTAAAGCGGATAACAAAGGGATCAAAAACAGTTGTGAAATGAAAACTAAATTGAACTGTGATAAACCTAAATTTTTTACGTAAACAAGATATTTCAACAAAATTACAATACAAACAAAAAAGACATATGAATAAAAAACACGCCACACATAACGAGTATTCAAAGTCGTTGAATATAAATAAAAGTAAAAAAAGATGCTAATTATCGCGCCGACACAAAACGTGTCGATCGTACATTGATAAGCGCGATAAATTTATGTTAATAGACCTCTTTTTTATATTAGTTCAGGATATTAACTTGAATCGGTACAGAAAAAGTTCTTGCGAGCGGTCAACAACCGATGCCTTCATTCGAAATCATCTTATCAACCACTTCTTAATAAATTTTCTCTACTGTCTCTTTCTCAAAGAAGGCTGCTCATGGACCAGGCACTTTTGTATAAGATTTGCCATAACACCCTTGACTGCATCCAGTTAATTAATCAAATCTATCTTCGCACACCTACTAATATAAATGTGCGAGAGAACATAATTCGGCGTCTTTTTGCTCCTAAGTTCTGCCGAACGAACGCAGGTGAACGTGATCCCTTGTGTCGCATTATGTCTTCTTATAATAAGTATTTTACTGAAATATATATATTCGCTTTGTCATTATCAGTATTTAAAAAACATGTCACTGAGAGGCTATCAGATATTACCTTAGATTGATGCTATAATGTGTACTATTTTTTCTTTTCTTTTTCTATATGTATATGCGTAATGCGTTTGAAATTACCTAATAATTTGTGGATAATGTGGTTGGTTGTACAATTATCAAAACTATTAATTTCATATTATGTAAAAAAACCCTGATTGTACAATTGTTTTTTATCCCGAAAAAAATAAAATAAAATAAATCAGACACTTTTCCAAAATAAATGATGTTTTTTTTTCTCAAGAATTATAAGGTAGGTAAGGTTATTATAACCTTAAATACGAGAGCATAATTTCGTAACAACTTCCCGCGTGAAATACTAAAAGAAGCACTAAATTGCCAACAGGTTCAGAACCGTTTCACTTGAAATGCGGTCTTACAGAGAGACAGTATAAACATGTTTATATGTTAAAGAAATTCGCCGAGTTGAATTCACTAAGTAATCACTAAAACATCAGAGAATCCACTCCATTCCAGTCCTAATAATTGGTAATCCCATACAGGGTAGAGAGCTCTAACATAAACAACAAACACACACAAGTTGTCACGCTACGTGCGCTTCAATCTTGAAAACACTGGCTTCCGCCAATCCGCCAATCCGTTGAACAATGTGGTGGAGTATGGTCTAAACATCTTCGATTGGAGGAAGACTCGTATCCCTGCAGTGGGGTGAGTTAGGATCGGTGTAGTAATTTGATGTCATTTTGATTTCATTCATTTTACTTAAGCTTCCGTACCTTCCGTACCTAAAATCGGGAACCTTTTTCCCAGGGACGGGTGGAGCATCTGTAATCCCTTCTGGCAGTGTAAAATTGAATTTCTAAGTTAAAGTAAAATTTTTTTTTTACGAATTAGCACTAGACGGTTTTTATTATTTTCAAGTCGATGGGCCGATGAAAATCTGTACCGCCATATTAAAGATACCATTCATAAAATCGAATTCAACTTTCTGTTACTAGAGACAAACGTCAGTTTCATTCATAATGGTACTTGATTGTTTTCCTAATCAATGCGTATATCATGAAACATGATAGTAGTTGAACTTTGTAATTCGACAAGGAACTTGTAAGAACCCATTACCCTCCCTCGCATACTCGATCTTCAAGTTCTCCTTTGGAATCAGATACAAATAACGTTACCATATAAGCATATTAGACGATCAGTGGAATCATACGAGTCCTTAATGTATGCTAATATACCATTCAAGTAGTTTGAAATAATAATATGATATTGGCAGCTCGGTAGCGTCGCAGTCAATAAGTCGGTTTGGTAAAGGGTTCGATTCCCACACAGGAGAAACATTTGTGTGAATGAACATGTGTGTTTGTCTTGGTCTGGATGCTTTCAAGAGAGGTAGGGTGTATCAAAGGAGCCCATCTGGGGAAGTACCTTCACGTAGCCAAATAACAAACACCCTGAGGGGCTGTTGTGTTCCTGCGTGTGAGTGAGGCCATCAGTAAGCTCGTAAAGAGTTGCTGTGATATCAGCAGAGGTGGTATCGCGCGAGTGATACTTGATGTATTACCAGTGTTCATAGGCTACTGTAACCACTTTAAATCAGGTGGACAGTATGCCTCCAGAAGTTGGATAAATAAAAACAATATTAGTTCGGTTAATTGATTCTGCCTCTGGTTGACAACCCTCTCATTTTAATTATCTTATTCCGTAATTCGTTCAAGCATTGGCATCCTTACTTTGATATTCTCGTATAAATGATATGATTCCAACACATTTTAGCATGTGTATACCTCAAATCTTTTTTTTTTTTTGTTAACTAAGTATTAAGACTGAAATAATATTTCTTTTTTTGACAAATTACACATTGTAGCCCCAAAGTGTTATTATATATACTTAGTCTGGCCATAAATACTGTTACAATTAAAAATAAATAAAATATTACATTTGAATTTGGAATCTGTGATTTTTAAATGATTGTTCATTGAGTTTTCACATTTTGGCGCCAATACATTGTGCAATATTTTGCGATATTATTAAAATGGAGAGGGGTGATAAAGAGAACCGAATCGCTGTGATTGCATTACACGAAGTAGGTATGAAGCCACTGCAATTTTTAAAACTCTCCATACGCCTGGTATTAGTAAAATGTTTGTGTACCGGGCTCTTAATAGGTACAATGAGACCTCCTCTGTTTGGAAGAGGTCTCATTGTACCTATTGAGCAGTCAGAACCCGTTATATACGTTTTTCCATACATTTCGCGGTCGTATACGACCACCTGGGTTTCCAAGGGTTAATGGCCCGGTTGACAGAAAAAGATCTGGCCGTCCACGTAGTGTGTGGTCAAAGCAGTAAGGGAAAGAATTCGAAGAAATCCTGTCCGAAAGCAAAAGATTTTATCTCGGAAGATGAAGATAGCACCTAGAACCATGCCGCGTATTTTAAAAGATGACTTAGGACTTGCAGCCTATAAGAGACGTACTGGTCATTTCTTAACTGATAATTTAAAAATGAATAGGGTGGTAAAATCGAAGCAACTACTGAAGCGGTACGCAAAGGGAGGTCACAGAAAAAAATTGTTTATGGATGAGAAAATTTTTACAATTGAGCAACATTTTAACAAGTAAAATGACCGTATTTATGCTCAAAGCTCTAAGGAAGCTTCCCAATTAGTCGACAGAGTGCAACGTGGGCACTATCCGACTTCAATGATGGTTTGGTGGGGTATTAGCTATGAAGGAGTGACTGAGCCATACTTTTGTGAAAAGGTATCAAAACATCGGCACAAGTGTATCAAGATACCATTCTTGAAAAGGTAGTGAAGCCCCTTAACAACATCATGGTCAATAACCAAGAATGGTCCTTCCAGCAAGACTCGGCGCCGGGTCATAAAGCTCGGTCTACGCAGTCCTGGTTGGAAACGAACGTTTCGGACTTCATCAGAGCTGAAGACTGGCCGTCGTCTAGTCTTAATCCGCTGGATTATGATTTATAGTCAGTTTTAGAGAGTACGGCTTGCTCTAAACGCCATGATAATTTGGAGACCCTAAAACAATCCGTACGATTGGCAGTGAAGAATTTTCCCATGGAAAGAGTGCGTACTTCTATTGATAACTGGCCTTAACGTAGGACTGTATGGCAGCCAATGGAGACCACTTCGAATACGCTTTTTATATTTTAAATTATTGTACATTTATGTATTAAACTAACACACTGTAAAAGTAATAAATGTTTTTTTTCTTTGTTTCAGTATTTATGGCAAGACTAGGACCTATTTATATATATATATATATGTACGTATATATATTTATATATTATATATAAATAGGTACATTTTTTTGTAACATATCCCTATGATACATAGAAAACGTCCAGATCAAGAGGAACAGATATGTTCATGCACGCAAATATTTGTCCTGTGCGGGAATCGAACCCATTAGCGTTGGCGTCAAAGTAGCGTTTCTAACCACTGTGCCACCGAGCTCATCATAATATAATGTATTGATAAAAGGTTTAACAGACTCATTCACTATAAATAATTTTAATAGTAGTAAATTCCATTTAACAATAATTATTTCGAATTATTTCAAGATTGCCTCTTAAATTTACAACAATTGGATGGATTACCGTAACGTAACGCTCTGTTGTTTCGGTCAAGTAGAAAGAATACAAGAGGAAAGAATGAGGAAATATATATACGCGAAAACAGAAGTACGTGGGAATAGAGGCCAAGACTTGCATATCTCGACCAAATTGGTCGTATGTTCTAATAAGGTGATGTCAGGAGCACTAACAATCCTCCGGGGAAATTTTATTTGGCTGCGGTCTTCTGGTAAGCGGA
Organism: Pyralis farinalis; assembly: GCA_947507595.1. NCBI lineage: Eukaryota > Metazoa > Arthropoda > Insecta > Lepidoptera > Pyralidae > Pyralis > Pyralis farinalis. The sequence continues at coordinate 31,899,347 of OX382274.1, read as the reverse complement.
GGTAAACGAGTGAAATAAGCAATTTCAGCACATTTTTGCTAGAGTTTCGCAAATATCGATGTTTTGCACCAACTCGTCGACCCTTAGGTATGGTCGCGTTTGTTTCGAAATGTAATTTCTTGGACCTGTGGTTTTCTCACGATGTTTCCCTTTACCGCCGAGTTAGTGATAAATACAATACATACATACATATCATCACGCCTGTCTCCCATTGGGGTAGGCAGAGACTATAGAACGCTAGGTGCACCGATCCAAACTTACCGCTCTCGCTTCTTCTACACTCATCAACCTCTTCATGCATGCTCTTCGGTTTTGGGTGCTTTTGATTTGACCCTTTTTCAACACATCACCAATTTGATCTAAATGTGTGGGTCTAGGGCGGCCCCTACCGTAATCACCATTAATAATAAATACAAATACATACATAAATGCTCGTGGGTTCGATTCCCACACAAGACAAACATTTGTGTACATGAACATGTCTGTTTGTCTTGGTTTGGACGTTTTAAGAGAGGTGGGGGTATCCAAGCAGCCTGTCTGGGGAAGTATCTACACCTCACAGAAAATCGCAACTAAATAACAACTCCCTAGAGGGTTGTTGTGTTGCTGCGTGTAAGTGAGTTCGCCACTAAGCTCTCAAGGAGTTGCTGTGTAAGCAGCGAGGAGGCATCGCGCGAGTGATACTTAATAAGCGTTAATAGGCTACGATACCCACTTTACATAAGGTGCGTGAGCTTGTATGCCTTCCGACATAGTATAACAAAATAAAAAAACGAATTTCCAAAATTAGAACCGTGGGCCGAAATGTCAATAGGCTGATTCTTTATCTACTAAGCTATCAGTGCTCGGAACATATACACATATATAAACGTTCCAATATTCATGAATATGAGACGAACGTAGCATCAATGCACACATCAGCACCGCTTTTGGTTGACCTAAATGATATACTTTCTTATAATGACTGTTCTGTATTTAATACGACATTCTAACAAAAGGAACCCTACACACGTTGAATAAAACAATCAGGCTAATGCAAACAAAGAAACACTCAAACAAGCGCACTGGAATTACAATAGGCTATGTTCACGAACGATTGAGCTTAAACACATAACAATGCATATTTTACGCGATACCTGCGTTTACTCAGATGTTATGTTATGTATTCATAAGGTACTACTACTGCTTCCCAAGCGAAATGAAGGTAGGTTCGATTTTGTCAACAAATTTAAACCTGCAATTGCTCGTAGCTTTGCTCATATATACTCGTACTAATATATACAGCGGGAGAGTTAGTTTGATTGATAAATTCTTTTTTTATTTAATAGTTCATTTCTTGGGGAAAGTTATAGAGTTTTCAACATCACGGTACCTTTGGAAGCCAAGGAAAGAGAAAGATAGTCGAAAATGCATTTTCTACGGGATACCGTGCACACGCGCTGATGAAGCAGGAGGCATACAAGCAAACCCCCCTTCTGGTGTAAAGTGGATACCAAAGCTTTGAACACTTGCAAAACATTAAGTATCATTCACGCGATGTCACGTACGATGCCGTAGCAGCCGCCAAATAACAAGCCCCTAGAGGGTTGTTGTCTTCCTGCTTGTGTAGTAAGGTCCTATGGAGTTGCTCTATTAACGGCAGAGGAGGCATCTCACGAGTGATGCTTAGACCCAATTTCACCTTTCTCTGTTAGTTATTTTAACAGACTGTTAACTCTTATTGAGTGTCCCACCATGCTCAAACAGGTTGTTATCTTCTCTAATGAGGCGTTGACCCTAATCAGTGATCTAAAAGTGCGTTAATTCACTTGACTGTCAAAATGGAAGCCGCTTATAATATTATTTTTGAAGATGAAGATGTTTTAGCAAATATGGATTATTGGGACAACTTATTAACGTCCCAGAATTTTCAAAACTCGGTGAGACAATTTTGAAGAGTACGATTACGTCGTGGCTTTTAGCACAAGGTTTCCTTTATCAAAAGAATCTGAAAACTTGATCTGCGATATCCTCTAACGTTTTTAGTCATAATTTTTCATAGTAAATTAAAACGAAACACCACAAAATAATTAACAACCACGTAAATTAATTAACGATCACGTAAGTGAAACAAGCAAGTAAAAAACCATCTAAAAATCAGCTACTCCTACATTTTTTGATGTGACAAGCAGCTAAATGAAAATCACACTTGGTTACATTGTAATTCTATAGAGAGAATGTGTCTTTAGTTTTAATCGCATTATATAACTTCAGTCTTACTATGCTGATATTGGAAATAGACATACGTGTCGAAACAATGTCATGGCGAAAAAAGACATCGTGTTATGGTCGGTTTACAATAAGAGTGAACGGTTTGCGATTCGGTCGGGTGATGGTTGATTTACTAATGGTTTGTTTCATGGGACGGATAATGTATTAACATTCAAGTTCATTTCAATGTCTCATTACCTAATGCCTGTTTTTTAGGGTTCCGTACCCAAAGGGTAAAACGGAGCTCTATTACTGAGGCTCCGCTGTCCGTCCGTCTGTCACCAGGCTGTATCTCATGAACGGTGAAAGTTAGACAGTTGAAATTTTCGCAGATGATGTATTTCTGTTGCCGCTATAACAACAAATACTAAAAAATAGAATAAAATAAATATTTAAGGGGGCTCCCATACAACAAACGTTATTTTTTTTGCCTTTTTTATAGATAATGGTACGGAACCCTTCGTGCGCGAGTCCCACTCGCACTTGGCCGATTTTTTTAATAATGGTACCGAACCCTTCGTGTGCGAGTCCGACTCGCACTTGGCCGATTTTTTAATATACTTGTATGCCTTCCGACGTTGTCTAAAAAAAACAAGTACATTGTAAAGGTGTATCACAACTCTTAGCTTGTTACTATGTACAAGTTACACAAAATCTACTTTCTAATTGCTCAGTTAATACAAAGGACCGATTTCGTAACTATTCGGCTTTATTTTGTAGTTAAATAGAAATTTTAACAAAACTTGAAGGGATTAATTGAAATGTAAAAGTTGTGGAGTTAAGAATAAATACACTGCGCTGGATGTGCTAAGCGACGCGACAGGATCGCGTAAAGAACTCCCGCATTCCTGGTAACCCTCACGTCCGTGACATAGCAGACAAACGACAAAAGCCACCACCACCTACCCTGACGCGATCATACCTTACGAAAGCAAGTTTCGTGGGGGTGTCAAACGATGCCATCTCCGCCGGGTCCTGGTAAAAGATACGCCAAGATGTGCAGGGTTGAAGTCATAAGGGATGACGTGCGTGCCAATGGTCTTTCAGTAAGGGATGCCGAAGACTGTGCTCCGAAAAAAAGCATATGAAGCGGCTGATTACCGTTCCGATGATGACGATGAAATGAAATAGTTCTTTCCAACGAGTAAAAAGTTACATTTATTACATTTTAATTAACTGTATACAAAATCAGTGTTTAGCAAATATTTCGTGAACTACGCCTAGACTATCTATCTATAACGCCACGTGACTCGATTCTTACATACCTCACTAGCTTCTTTAATATTCATTGTTCTTTTCATGCACGCTCGCCGGTTTCTAGCGCTCCTAACATCACCTTCTTATAGAATACGACCAATTTGATCATGGTAGGTAAGTATAATAAGTAGCCTAGACTATCGATTATGTGAAATTAAATGTCTAGTCCTGTTGAATGAAAGTTTCATTGTTAGTTTTGAACAAGTTCCTCAGATCTGTCTATTAGATGGTACACTTAACTTTGTTTACTTAATCATAACTTAATCCACTACACCAACTTTGACTATATTCGTATGGATATTCGAACTTCCGACGACGAGTGACGTCATCGGGTTACTTACGTGGAGATGCTTGGGGGAGAGGGGAGCAGACAATAAGCGAGTGCTACCTTTTCTCCTGCAAACCGGTGATGATATGGACTTATTATATTAGCTTGTAGTAGTTTTCGGACATGAAGGAAGGAGAACTGATGAATCAATTTTCCTTTGAAACTCCACTCACCGCTATGGGTCGGGACATTTATATTTAAATTGAACGCGTAGCTCTCATTGGCTAGTTCATGGATCAACACTTAGCAGCTTATTGTTTAAAATATCCCCCTGTTGCACTGTAAACTTGAATCGCTGAAAAATTGAGAGGACACTATGTTTTGGTGAGTTTGGTTAACCCCTGTTGGGGGGCACATATCCCATAGTAAATATTGTTTGTGAATATTGTTTTTTGTTTGTCCATAAACATCATATAATTATGTAACAAACTGTATAAAATCTTTAACACTTGTGTCCTTTGTATACATTTGTAAATGTTTACATTTTTATGGTACAAAACTATATGAACTGAATTTATACCGTGCGAAAAAGTCGTCTGAAAACACAAACCATTTGATAGCGCCTAAATGGGGGTATTTAGGCGCTGTCAAGTGGTTTGTGTTTTCAGATGACTTTTTTGCACCAAACTTATGGTCGCCATCGACTGACTTCACTTGATGTCGTCACAGAGCCTTTTCCATGACTTTTTGTCTATATTTATATTGAACACACAATAGAACTGTCACAGCACGTGTCGTGCAAGACGATAGATGATGTGGTATCGCGCGAGTGATACTTAATGTATTCCAGGTGTTCATAGGCTACGGTAACCGTTTTATATCAGGTGGGCCGTATATATATATATGCGTCCCAACATTGTATAAAATAATAGTTTAAAGCCGATTTATAAAATAAATCGGGTTATATTGTAGGGCAGTTGTTTAACAGACCGGCAGAATCATTTGAACAAAATTAAAAATTCCGTCATCTGTCCCTTCTTATGTTACGGGACTCTATCTTTAAACCGTAATTTTAAAAAACTTAAAATTGTTAAAAATTAATAGTCTATTAAAAACGTACAAGAATTTGAAAAAGAAAAATTAAAAGAGATTAAAGGTTAGTAGTGAAAACTATATTTCGTACAATAAATTTAATACATTTTAATGTATTATAGTACAGTAATATATATGTCTACAACAGATTTAGATAGCTATCGAAATCCTGAGAACGGTGGCCTAAGCGTTTTTCGCCGCCTTATCGAAATAAAAAAAAAACAGTTGAGAATGCGCAAGCTTGTATTGCCAGAGGAACACCTGGCTCGTCAATTACATAACAATTCATTTTTTTTTAATTTGTCGGCCATTTTGACAATGTTTCTTAAGAGATAGAAGCGGTGTTCCTGGAAATTCCTACTTTTTCGAAGAGGTTTAGAGCATACTCCACCACGCTGCTCAAATGCAGATTGGCGGTGGCCAGTGTTTTCAAGCCGCCCGAGGGACACTAACTTAGCTTAACGACTCTTGTCTATCGACAACAGCCGGGACCGACGGCTTGGCGTGCCCTCCGAAGCATGGAGAAACTCGAGACAGATAACGGTCACCGTCATTTTGTGACCTAAGGATGTTTCGTTACAGTACCCTGTAATTTCTCTGCCATATCTTACACTTCAAACTGGAACGCAGCTATATAAATACACACCTTGGCGGTAGAAATAGGCGAGACAGAGGTACCCACGCAAACGACTTTTGTACAATGTCACCCTCTGGTAAAATAAAATTACTGTTAGATTCTGACAATTTAAAAATTATCTTGTCAGTTTGGCGAGCTTAATTTAAAATGTCAATTTTGTGTATTTTATGTTTATTATGTGTAGGGTACATAAATAAAAAAAAAACTACGCTGACTCTCTTTATAATTGCCGATATGAAGGAGTGAAGTCTCCCGATACCGGCATTAAATGCCTAAAAGAAGACCACGACAATTTGTTTTAAAACATCTGTTATTTTGTATACATATTCGTAATTATCACCTGCTCGACGGTGAAGTCTTGGTCTGGATGTTTTAAGAGAGGTACGGCGCATCAAAGCAGCCCGCCTAGGGAAGTACCTCCACCTCACAGAAAACCGCAGCAATAACAACTCCCTAGAGAGAGTACCAGTAAGCTTCCAAGGAGTTGCTGTGTAAGCAGCAGAGGAGGCGTTGCGCGAGTGATACTTAATATATCGCAAGCTTTAATAGGCTACGGTACCCGCTTTACATCAGGTGGGCCGTATGCTTGTATGCCTCCCGACGTAGTATAATTTATTTATTTATTTATTTATTCGGAAAACATACAGCTAACAAATAAAAACATAACAATGCAAAGTAAAATACAATTAGCCAATTCATAGTTTTCACATATAGTTATAGGCAAATATGTAAATCAGTAGAGTCACCAAATTATAAAAAGATAGTAAAAAAAAAAAAGTTAGTTAAAAAATTTAAAGTTTTAAAGAACTGCCAAGCTCCGAAATCCAGAAATCACACAAGTTCACTTCTAATAAAAAAGAGGAGAGAAAGAGTTTATACTTGTAGTAATAAAAATTACTAGTCACCTAAGGTGCAAAAGAATGCGCTGTTAAAAGTCCGTTTAATGGCCGCAGGGCTGATCGTGAAAACATCAACTTCCGGATATTTATCCGCCAGCCGATTAAGTAGCCTGCTTGCTCTGCAGATAAAAGAATTTTGGCGATAATTTGTGTTACATGGAGGAATATAAAATGGGTGGTATTTTCTAAGTTGTCTGAACGGAACGTTTAATTTGATCTCATCGAGTAATTGAGGACAGTCTATTATATTAGTTAGTATCTTATTAAAGAAAACTATGTCAGAAACATTTCTCCGCATTTCGAGTGGAAGGAAATGATACTTATTACACCTTGCGTTGTAATCAGGAAGACACTGACTAGATCTATATTGTAAGTAATTTAAAAATCTCTTCTGAATTTGTTCCAATCTATTTTTATATACATCGTACATCGGATTCCATAATTCTGACGCGTACTCAAGGATGCTGCGGACAAAAGAACAATACAAAATTTTTATTGGTTTGAGCCTACTAAATTTGGCGCAGGACCTGATTATAAATCCCAGTGCTCTCGATGCCTTGTTTATAATGTAATCAATGTGTTGATCGAAAATTAATTTGGAGTCAATAATTACACCAAGATCTTTGATTTTATTGGTTTTTGCGAGTACTTGCCCGCGGAGCGTATAATTAAAACTCACGCTATTCTTCCTACGAGTTACACTCATTGAATAACATTTGGAGACATTTAGTTGTAACATGTTAGATATACAATAAGTATTGAATCTATCTAAGTCATCTTGCATTAGGAATGCGTCGTCAACAGTTTTAATTTTTCTAAAAACTTTTGTGTCATCTGCGTAAAGTAAAAAGGATGAATGTTTGAAGCAAGTAGCAATGTCATTAAGAAAGATACAGAAGAGTAAGGGACCAATCAAAGAACCCTGGGGCACCCCAGAAGGAACCGACATCCACCTGGATGTAGAGCCGTTTACGGCAACCGCTTGACTGCGATTGAGGATATATGACGAGAGCCATCGGAATAAGTTACCGTGAATGCCAGCCTGGAGCAACTTTTGGAGTAGAATGGAATGGTTAATGCGGTCAAAAGCTTTACTAAAGTCGGTGAATATAATGTCTACTTGGGCACCGGCGTCCATATTAGAAGTCATATAATCGCTTGACACCAGGAGGTTAGAGACTGTGGATCGACCTTTCATGAACCCGTGCTGCTCTGGTATAAACCATGCAGCTAATGCAGTGTATAATTGCTTATGTACAATATTCTCAAATATTTTTGCAAAGATACATAGCTTAGAAATGGGCCTATAATTTTTTATATCACCTTTATCACCACCCTTGTGGATGGGAGTTATAAAAGCGGATTTCCATAAGTTAGGCACGTATCCTTCATCCAGCGACCTTCTGAAAAGAATGCAGAGGGGAGCAACCAGACTATTAGCGCACTTAACAATGAATATAGGTGATATATGATCTGGACCTGCCCCCTTAGTTAAGTTAAGACCTTTCAATAACCTTAATACTTCAGATGCGTTAATTTGTATGTCTCCGATGTTGTTGAAATTAGAACTATGTGTGTTCAAGTTCCGGCTCCTTGAACTATCTAGGGAGGTCGAAAAGTTAGCTTGGAAGTAGTCGGCAAATAAATTACATACCTCTTCGGCTTTGGTACCCGAAACCCCATCATACGTCATACATGAAGGAAGTTTGTTGCATGATTTACTGTTATGTTTTATAAATGACCAAAATGTTTTAGGATTGTCAGTAATAGCATCCTCGGTTTTACGCAAATACGACTTGTAAGATTTATCTTCCAGGTCCTTGGCTCTTTTTCTTAAAAATGAAAATGTAACGTAATCTCCATGGTTACCGTACTTCTTATATTTACGCCAGTACTTGAACTTTTCCTTTAGTACCTTTTTTAGGTCAGAATTATACCAAGGAGGGAAAGAACAAGGCTTGATAACTTTATGAGGTACGTGAGCGTCCCGAAGGTTATAGATGGTATCATAAAAAATCTTAACTGCGTCCTCAATGGAGCCTTCCTGCAGTCGATTTTGCCAGTCAATAGTATCGAGGGCAGCACACACATCGTCAAAACGGCCGGAGTTATAAAAATATTTAGTGAATTTATTTACTTCAAGTGAGTTCAGTATAGTAAAAGAAACATCAATACTAAGCGACCTATGATGCGGTACGTCATCGGGAACAAGAGGATCCTCACAGGGGGAAATTTGGAGTTCATCATTTGAGAAGACTAGGTCCAGAGTTCTGTCGTTTTGATTCCGAACTTGATTACATTGAAACAAATTACACAACGCTAGGGTATCAAAGAATTCTAATTGACTTTTAGTGATTGTTCCACACGGTGTAAGGTAGCAATCCTGGGTGCGCCAATTCACTAAAGGGAAGTTAAAGTCACCTGTTATAATAAATTTATCATCTGGGCAGGAGCTAACAACTGCAAGAAGTTTGTTTGAGAAGTTCTCCAGCTGAATGTTTAGACTATTTCCTTCGTTCTCCTTACAAAGATAAAGAGTACATAAATGTAACCTAATGGGATCCTTACTACCTGGGGGTTTCATCGAAATAGTAACCCAGACGTCCTCGGCCGAAGAGCGCCACTCCGGTCGACCGACGGCCGCGATATCACGACGGACTGCAATGAGAACTCCACCACCGAGCCTTTGATTGGTCAAACTATAGTCTCGATCACTTCGCCAGACAACATATCGGTCATCAAATAATTCTTGGTCATGTATACCTTCCAATAACCAGGTCTCGCTGATCGAAATAACATCGAAGGAGTTAAGAAGTAGGTTTCTCTTAAATATGGCAGTCTTTGTACGCAGTCCTCGAGCGTTTTGGTAATATATATTTAATTTATTATCCATTGATACTAAAATACAGCATTTTAATATAACAACTATGTATGCATACAATACCTAAGGGAGAATAGTCAGCGAAGCCACAATATAATAACATTGAATACCAATGCAGGAGCACAAAGCGTAATTGTAGCAAACGTTTCGTAAAATAGAACAACAATCGATTGCTAATAATACATTTAGAGACTAATAATTCAGCTGAGATTACAATTGCAACTGTTTTATAATAATTATGAATATAGACAGCTACAATATTACTCACAAACAATACAAACACATCTTTCGTTTGCTCTAATATTAAGAATAACATAAGTTTGTTTCTAACGGTTGAAGCACAATTCCCTGTTACGTAATAAAATGATATTAAGATTATTAGCCAACACAAATTAGTATGTATTATCTGCAGAGCAAGGTGCAACAATAGCAACAATAAGCGAACCAGCTGATCCCTCGAGGCGGGTAGCGCAATTAAAAACCTGTTAGTACGACCAAATGAATCACTGTATGCGCGTGCAATAGAATCAGGGCGGATCAACTCGCGGGCCGTGGACGTAACGTAAATGATTAAAACTAAGTTAGGAATGAAAAGTATCATACTTATGTGATTTTCTGGAGATCGATTTCTGATTTTACGACAAAGACCGGCGATGTTGAGTTCCTTCTTGCCATTATCTTCGAATGTTTCACCCATATAAACTGAAAATTTCTTTCCTTTGCTAAAGATTTCGCCTTTAATAATAACCTTTTATTATGGACCGTGAGATGATCATTGATGAAGAAGCGACCCTCTTTTGCATACCCTGATTTAAGATCCCTAAGGAGCAGCTCCTTGCGCTTACGTGCTGAGGCCACGATGTCTTCTTTTTTGTATCTATTGTTGAAGGCCACAATAACAGGCTTCGAAATTCCAGGCTGCTGAGAAGGAACCCTAGCAATGTAGTTGATGTCTTCCTTCTTAATAGGGCAGCCGATGTAATTTCCAATTTCCAACGCAAGGTCATATAAATTTTCGTTGTTTTTGATAGGGATCCCTTTTATTTCAATATTGTTAGCTCGATCCCACTGGTCCTTCTCATGCAATTGCTGTTCAACTCTGGCTAAGTCCGCCTGTAGCGATGGAATAAGGGCTACATGACTTTCCACAGCTTTCACTCTTGTGTCAAAAGCCTTCATCAATTCACCATACTCCCTGATGGTATCGTGTGCGAAGTTAACTGATTTTTGCAGAGCAGCCAGGTCATCTTTGATAGCTCTCACATCATCGGATAGGGTCTTCAAGGGAGCTAGCTTCTCCATGATGTCTTGAAGCTGGGACTGCACATCGTTTGGTAGTGGTGAAGTCAGTTCCTGTATAACCTTTGGAACCGATGGTGAAGGTGCTCTACTCTTACAGTTTGGACAGCGCCAGCTATTTCTACGATCTCCCAATTTGCGAAAGCCAGCTTCAGTAATTCCGGCACATGCAAAATCCAAATGACGCTTACATATACTGCAAGTCGCAACGTCGGACGAATCATTATTGCACCTTGCGCATTTGAACATGATGAGCGAAAAACAGTTGGGCTGCCCTGGTAACAAGAATAATCACAAGCAAGCGTCAACCTCAGAGCGTGTGCGGAGCGGTACTGAATAAAAAGAAAATAAGTCTGGTTTTTTCTCCGGATTATGGCGGTTCGAGTCGCTTCACGATAAAATCTGTCTTTGCCATATCTTTAGGTAGCAGGCCCCGACAATTCTAATGGATTACGCAACAGGAAAATACTACGACGAAGATAAAGTTAGACTTATTGTTTTACCGCTACTATAAATATACTACAAGGTAAGTGTAATTTATGTACGTGTTATTTAATTTGAACTAGGAAGCTAGTTCATAAATCACGCTAATACATTCATAAGTAATTGAAATTAATGTTTGTTTCCCATAATTTCCTGTAAGCTTAACCGTTAGCTAGTTAACTCGCCATCCGCTGAATATTCATGGTTATACAATATTAATATCAGCGTAAATTCTCGATGATACATATAACGAATGCGCATGAAAGAGTGTAAATATTCGTGTAAACGTTTATTTTATGGAAATATATATTTTTATTGTGTGTCGTGTTGCGCTCGGTTCTCTCTGCCCACACTGCATGAGACTTGTATGGATATCTTTACGCCAGGTCCCTTGCAGGGTAGGCAGAGAGAACCGAACGCCATAAGACGTGGTCCTTACATACTTCATTCGCTTCTGTGACATTCATAGCTCTTCTCATGCAAGCTCGCCGGTTCCTGGGGCTCCTGACATCACCTTCTGATAAAACACGACCAATTTGGTTATGGTAGGTTAGTGTCGGTCTTCCTCGGCTCCTATATCCTTCCACTTTTGTATTGTATATCTGTTTCGTCATTCTTTCGTCTTGCATTCTTTCTACATGTCCGATCCAACGGAGCATGCCTTTTCTTATCGTAACACCGATCTACACAATTGTTCACTATCCAGCGGTGTCTATTGAAATCATTAGAATCGGAACATAATTCCAATCAAGATTGTACATTAATGTGGATTGAAGTTTTAGATTGGAATGTATGGGTAAAATAATCCTCACTTATATATAAGTTATCTCGCGACCAAGCCGCTAAATGGATCATAATGGCATTAAAATAGATTCATTCATTCTGATTTATCATGCGTTATTTTGCTAAACTAAAATAGTTTGTACTTTTAAGTAGTAAGTTTGTTGCTTTTGCTGCCGATTAGTTCACAGGAACACAGCGCTGGCCGGCACCCACCCACTACCGTTAGTTGATACATGCCCGCTGCTGCCATGGCTGCTCCGGTCGTCTATGCTTCGACTGCTACTGTCGTCTCTGCGAGTGTTCGCCATCTAAAATATGAACTAGATACCATGTCACACCTAAGAAATAAATGAGATGACCGCAGCAACAGAGACGACCGGAAGAGACATGGCAGTGGCGGCGTGCATCTACTAACGACAGTAGGTTGGTGCCGGCCGGCAGTAGTTAGCATGAACTAATCGGTAGTGTAAGCATCCAAATTAGTTAAGATCAAATTGCCTATAATGGAATTTGGTACAAAGGTAGTCTGATGCAGCAGTCAGGACATAAATTATTTATTATAGCCTAAACGGAATCCCCAGGCGTGCTGAATCTAGTTTTCAGGAGCACCGTTCCTATATGAAATCTATATGTTTGTCTGTGTGTGTGTTTGCGTCAGCGTGTGTCTGTCGCTTTTTTAGAATATTCGAGTTTTGACTTCCGATTCGGATTCAGCATAAAAAAGTAGAATAGAAATATTCAGAAACACCGTTCCTATCTCTTAAGGACATGGCCAAAATGGCCGACGAAGCTTCTAAATAGTTGCTATGTAAGCAGCTGAGGTGACATCGCGCGAGTGATACTTAATGCGTTTATAGGCTTTGGAAAATCACTTAAGAAACTGTTCAAAGAAGTAAATATCCTCTTTGTTTGCATGGTTTGAGTTCGGTAGCGGAGTGGCGAGCAATGCTACTTTAATACTAAAACTTGTGGGTTCTATTCCCACACACGATAAACAATTGTATATATGAACGTCTCTGTTCGTCGTGGGCATATTGGTTTCAAGTGACGTCGAGCGCATCTCTGGATTTTGGAGGTCTAATGCCAATGGATACATGCCAAAATTAGTATTTCCGCAAAATTCTTTGACTTATAAAGGGGTCCACGCCAATTTTAATGGATTAGAAGCCAGGAAGTAGATTTAATGGGATAGGGGGAGTTCAATAAAATCAGAACGTGATCGGACACTGTTCGAGAGTTTAAAAGTTGGAGTCAAAGAAGAGTCTGTCCCTCTAACCTGAGCGCTAGTAACTAGTTAAGTGATCCTAAGTAATTGATCTGCCAACGATATCTTGCTGTTCTTTAACCCACATATTTAAAAAAAAAATGTTACATGCGTAGCGGAAAGTCTACGCCGTAGCCGTTTCGTAGCATCAATTGATGTTATGCGTAGAGCGGTACACAAACGCGCTACATCGGTCGCACTCTACATAACTTCACGATAGTATTATTTTTAGAACATTTGAGCATTATTAATAGTTGTATTAAACTATTTTTTACGAAGAAGGGATCAAAATTTTATAAGTGTCGTTAAGGTTAATTATGATTGTGAAAATAAAATTAAGTTTGAGTTTTTTAATTCAATTCAATTTTAATTATTTAATCAAGAAAATGATGTGTTTGATGAAGGTGAGAGTGAAGTGAGTTCTGCGAATAATTAAGATGTTTTGGGATTACTTTGAAGTGACTATATCAAGTTATATTTAGCTTCTAGTGTAGCCGATAGTTGGTTTTAGCAATATCGTCGTCGTCGTTCTTGATAGACGTGTGACCTAACCTAAGAAAGGTCTGGTTTTTCCCTATGAGTTGTTGAGATCCGACGGCAGTCGCTCTATATCAGAATCAGTATCTTCGCCCCGCCAATCCTAATAGATTATGAATCGGGGTGAAACTACGTAGAAGATGACTAATTATAATTTACCACATCAACCCTTACTCATCCCACTGCAGGGACACGGGTCACCCTTCAACCGAGGGTTTTTTTTTCCTTTTTACTTGTACCCCTGCCATGGGCAAGGCTCTTTTTAGTACAATTACAATTTACATGACAAAATTTAAATTTATCAACTATAAATAAAATAAACACATTCATCCATCACATTCTCTTTCATTCCACGAAATTCATCTTTCATTCATCATCTTTCAGTTTTATTTTCTAAATTAAAATTGATTTGGCCTATTTTATACGCCGGTGAAACAATTATATCTATTTTCAAACTTCCCACCCCATACTGCGTCGGTCCAGCCACGGGCGACAGCGAGCTTCGCAGCTCCACTTAGCCACCGCAACCGAACCGAAGGGGTTCAGGGCATACTCCACCACGCTCAAATGCGGATTGGCGGAGCCAGTGTTTACAAGCCGCCCGAGGGCCACTGATTTAGCTTAACGACTGTTATCTATCCACAACAGCCGGGACCGACGGCTTAATGTGCCTTCCGAACACGGAGAAACTCGAGATAGATAAACCCATCCATAGACAGGCTGCGGTCGACGTTGCTTGACCTGCGTGTTCGGTTAGAATGACACGCGCAACGACGCCATCGAACTCTCATATTATTATTTGCTGTACACAAAATAATAATTAATAGATCATATTATTGACTTGAGAGTGGAGTATGCCCGAAACCCCTTCGGTTGAATGGAAGTCCCGTATCGCTGCAGAGGGATGAGTTAGGGGTTGGTGTGGTTATTGAATGATATTTTAAGAATATATAACGAACTGCTTAACATAATAATATAAGGTAGTTATTTCTGACTAATCTCCATGTCTACTAATTACTAAATTAACGAAGAAATAGACATTTGAGTTATTTCAGAAAGCTATTTTATCTGTATTTGAACTTTGGAAAAGCGATTTTAATGAATTCATTAGGCTACCTAATATAATATTTCTATTTTATAATTATCTAATTTCAAGGATTACCCCTCTCAAGATTCCAAAATTATTTAATAATTTGATACCTTTGTGGAGTTCGGTTTAAAATTATAACAATGTTGTGTGTCAGTCCATTCATATTATTTTCGGATAAAGGCTAAGAATAATATACAAAAAAGTAAATGATAACAGATATATAATGCGGCAAAAAATTTTGATTATATGCAATTTGATCTAACCTGCTTTGCGTGCTTCCGCCACCAATTAGTTCATGCGGCCTAGCGCCGGCCGGCACCCACCCACTACTGTTAGTACTTGGTACATGCCGACGCTGCCATGGCTGCTCCGGTAGTCTCTGCCTCGGCTGCTGCGGTCGTCCGTCATCTGGAACAGAATCCGCATGCCCCCACCACCACCGTCGCTGCCACGACTGGCCTGGTCGTCGCTGCGACACGTGTTTCGCCTCTCCACGAGGCATCATCAGGCGTTGTAGACGTTAATCGTAAGAATAACATGCTACAAGTGACAAATCCACCGCAGTGCCGTCCCTTATATTGAATTGAGGGTGGGGGTGGATGGTGTGAGCGAAAAGATATTTAATAGTGGGGAATGCGGATTCTGTTCCAGATGACGGACGACCGCAGCAGCCGAGGCAGATACTACCGGAGCAGCCATGGCAGCGTCGGCTTGTACCAAGTACTAACAGTAGTGGGTGGGTGCCGGCCGGCGCTAGGCCGCATGAACTAATTGGTGGCGGAAGCACGCAAAGCAGGTTAGATCAAATTGCATATAGATTTGACTTTCGCAAAGTAACGCCTGAATCTATTAACTATTTTGATTATACTCTACTCGTAATTTACGAAAAAACGGGCGCTAATAATTTCTTCCAAATATTTTCCTACTAATTTTGTATTATACATCTTTGTTTTTCTTACGGATGGACAAGTTACATAATTGTTTACTTTATTAGAGTTGTAGACACTATCGTCATAATATCGATTACTTCGATTTATACAGGGTGTTACTAGAATTGTTTATATAATTTGTTTTTTTACATCAACAAAATCGTGTTGGCTCATGCCGCGGAATTGTTCTTACTTTTAGCATTTTATTTTTTGATTTTACCCGTGTTTAGATTGCCTAATTTAAGAGAAAGAAAGAGACTTTATTATACAGCATATTTACACTTCATAAAACATTAGTTAACAAAATGGCAAATATAAATATATATGTATATAAATATTACATTCAGCATGAGCTATGGCGCAAGCCATGCGCTGGTATTCTGTTAGATATTTATCAACACAACAATTAATAAAATAAGTAAAATCAAAACAATTATCATTTGAATTAAGCAAATATGTCTATAAAAAATATATAAATATATAATAATAATAAACTGGAACTCGTTTCAATTGCTGTAAAAAGGCACAAACGATAAATTCATTCAAATCGAGCGTGATGGAACACACACACTGAGGCCAGTAATTCAAATAGTTTATTTATAATATATAGACTAGTAATGATTTGTATTGTATTAACAGTTAATCGTGTATATTATTATTAACTTCTTCTTTTATGTGTGTATTATAAGTCTTAAAATATTGTTGTGTATACGAATCCTCGTACGTATTTTGTCAGACTTTGTATCTACTCACAATGTTCCTAAAACTCTCGCCAAGCTCGTATCTCCTTTCGGTTTCTCTATGGTTGACTGGAAGAGATCCCTAATGGGATAAGTCCGCCATAACATTGTACAATATTAATTTCTACCAATATGTACAATAAAGCTTTATACAACAACAACAACAATATCTTAACAATAATATAAAAAATCGGCCAAGTGCGAGTCGGACTCGGGCACGAAGGGTTCCGTACCATTATCTATAAAAACGGCAAAAAAATTACGTTTATTGTATGGGAGCCCCCCTTAAATATTTGTTTTATTTTAATTTAAATATTTATTGTTAAAGTGAATATATAACTAAATATTCTGTGAATATTTCAAGCGTATACCTGTTGCCGTTATCAATATCGAGCAAAAACGAGCAAAAATATCACGTTTCTTGTATGGGAGCCCCCTTAAATATTTATTTTATTGTGTATTTTATTATTTGCTGGTATAGCGGCAACAGAAATACATCATCTGTGAAATTTTCAACTGTCTAACTATCACGGTTCATGAGATACAGACTGGTCACAGTCGGACGGACGGACAGCGGAGTCTCAGTAATAGGGTCCCGTTTTACCCTTTGAGTACGGAACCCTAAAAAGTAATCAAGTGGAAGTGAGATAGCAAACAAGCAGTCATTTCACCTTCCATGCACGCATAAATAAGATCGTTTCCGCGTCTTTTTCTCAGATGAAACGAGAACATCATTCACTTTGTGGACAAAAAAAAACATTTCCTGTCACTGAACTGTAATTAGATATATTTTGTGGGTAATGATGAGTACTATAAAGATGTAGTGCATTATTTTATGTACCATCAATAGTTTTCACAACACACACCAAATAATGACTTTCGTAGTCTAATTATTAATACATTCCGTTAAATTATTGTAATTTTCGTAGAGATATCTGATTTTTTGAAAACAAAATATAGCCTATGTTACTTGTTGATAATGCTTATAGCTTTCTATTTGTGACATACTTTTTTAAATCCGTTAAGTGTTTATTGAGTTAATTTACTAGAAGCAAACTTATAAACATGCAAAAAATATATAATATGAGTGTAGATATAAATAGTGTAGATAATACTAGATTTTGTTTGCATCGTAATCGGCTTTTTAACCAACTTAAAAAAAAGGAAGATGGTATGAATTCGTATGTATATATTTTTACGTATGTTCGGGCATAATATCTTCGTTTTCGTTCGAGTTTTATCTTAGTCATAGTGTTGAAAAGGATAACGCAAGGAATAATCATGCCACTGAATTTTCTTTTATATATATAAAAGGAGAAGCTGACTGACTGACATATCAACGCAGGGCCTAAACTATAAGGGTTAGAAACTTGAATTTTTGCACAGGGGTTCCTTTTATAACGTAGGGGAGCACTAAGAAAGGATTTTTGGAAATTCATCCCCTAAGGGGGTAAAACGGGGGTGCAAATTTAGTATGAAACTTTGCCGTTTCTGAAGTTATTTGAATGAAATTCAGCATGAAGGTTCTTTATTGAAAGGCATGAAACACGAGTAAAATATTTTTCTCAAAAATCATCCCTTAAGGGCGGTAAAACGGGGATGCAAAGTTAGTATGAAACTTTCCGTTTTTGAAGTTATTCGATTGAAATTCAATATTAAGGTGGTTTCATTGAAAGTCATGAACCAAATGTAAAATATTTTTTTCTAAACTAATAAGTATTCGTTTTTACCTACATTATCGGATTCGAACCTGTCGAAACTCTTCTATCTAGCGGGCCGTGCGCGCACGGATGTGCCGCGGTCGACAAGTGGGCAACCCGAATGCAGAAAATATCTAACTGTTTAAAATTTAAAACCTCCCCGACAGTCCAGAAAGTCAGTGCGTCATTCGCCCTTTCATTTCAATTCTGGACCAATTTTCACCAAACATTGCTAAGAACACTCCCGACTAATACACCTTTCAAACAAAAAAAAATAAATCTAAATCGTTTCATCCGTGCGGGAGCTACGATGACACAGAAAGACTCAGAATCAGACTGATTTGAATGTTCTAATTCGTATTTCGTACTTCGACGCAGCGTAGGTGATGATCACTTTGATTATTATAACAAAAAAAATTTGTTGCAATATTCGGATTAATTATTATTATTTTATTATATTTTTAGTAAGAGTCGGCAACGCACGAGTAACAACCCTGATGTTGCAAATTTTCATAGACTAGGCTGACGGCTTAACATCAGGCAGACCGTATGCTGGTTTATAAAAATATTTATGGAAACAAGAACTCCTCTTTCCATAATACTAAATTAAGAGATTGATAATATTAAGAAATTGCCTACAATAGGACGTGTTATCACAATCTAAGGCGGATATCTATATATTTAAAACTGGAGTTCCTGACTAATTCACTGACTCATCAACTCCGAAGCCAAACTCTTGAACCTAGAAAGCTGAAATTTTGCAAAGAGGTTACTTTTATAATCCTCACGAGAGTGAAGAGGGGCTTGACAGTTTGTATGGAGTTGAAGAATTATTTCAAGTTAGTGACTTGAAACTTTATACAGATACTCTTTATTAAAATCCAAAAAAGTAGTTTCAAAAATTCCACCCCGGGTGGAGTAAAATTGGAGGTCAAAAGTATTTCTTGAAATAAAAGTTGAATTATTAAGAAATTGTTATTTTTTAAAGTGAGCTTTAGACTGTAAATATACTCTGGGGCTGAAAAGGGGGTTGACAGTTTGTATCGAGCAGAAAACTTTTTGAAGTTAGTGACTTGAAACTTTGTATAGAGACTCTCTATTAGAATCGAAAAAAATTGGTTTCAACGTTTTCAAAAATTTCACCCTTAGCGAGGTGAGGCGAGGTGACAAGGAGGTTAAAATTGTGTTTGAACGAGACGCTAATCTATATTAACAGAAATGGAGTTCCTGTCTAATTCACTGACTCATCAAGAGGTTCCTTTTGTGATGCATATGAGAGATAAGAAAGATTTTTTTGAATTTCAACCCAGACAGATATTTTTTTAAGTGGCTTGAAACTTTTATGTTTTTAAAATAGGCAATGTTGAGAATAAAGAGGTGCTTTGAGTGTATACAGCCAGTATCAAATAGTTAATGAAAACCGAACAGGCCGTGACATATCTTCATTACTACACAAATAAGGATATTTGATACTTTTACTAACTATTTAATGCCGACTGTACTAAAAAATATAGTAAAATAAAAGTAAGTAAAACTGCTGAAATTCCAAAATCTACGCGTGCGAAGCCGCGGGCATAAGCTAGTAGTAAATATATAAATACTGCTTGAGAGCATAAAGTGATAGTCCAGTGGATGCAGAACTGGCCTAGTGACCAACTGGTCCGCGGTTCGAATCCTAGAATATACTACTAAATTAGGCAATTGGGATTTATGTACTTATTTGTAATTTTCACTTGGTCGGTGGTGAAGGTAAACATGTGCGTCTACGAAATTATATTTCAAAAAGACGTGTATTCTAACCTGTAAAAGGTCAGGTTTTTCCTCTGAGCTGTGAAGATCTGACGGCAGTCACTCTATGTAAAAATCAATATCTTCGCCAATCCCTATGGCTTAGTTAGTGGATCCAGCGAATACAAACGGATTAGGAAATGGGAAAGAAGTATTCTTCTTAGATGCGTACTTATGTACACACATACAGACTTTTTACCATTGATGATATCGTGTTGGTGGCTAATATAAAAACATAGCACCTTAAAAATGTTCAATAATGCGGAGTAATCGAGACTATTAAGGCAGACAGAATATTATAAATAATTCATAGATTCAGTTTAATTATTAATGAATAAATCAAGAAAGTACTTAGCATATTTTAAGGCTTTAAAATCGCACGCTTAAATTTTAATTCATTTGCTTTTTCGCTTTTAAATAACTTTGATAGTTTTCAGGTCTTCAGGTCTTCAGGTCAAGTCATCATTTTTAGAGTGAATTAGGTAATTTAAATAAGTATGAGATGAGTTAAAAGAGGTAGGTCGTATCAAAACAGATTGTTTAGGAAAGTATGAGTACCTCCACCTCACAGTAAACTGCGGCCGAATAATAATTCCCCGGAGAGTTGTTATGTTCCTGCGAGTGATTGAGGTGATCAGTAGGCTCCTGAGGAGTGCTGAGTAAACCACTTATAAGGACCGTACAGCATGCGTGCGGGTAGACGGCAGCTTGTCGCACAGATTTGACAACAACATTGGTCAGACAAGGATGCGTGCTGTCAGCCCGGCTATTCATCCTGCATCTGGACAGTTGTCATCAGCAGAATCACCATCCGAACAAACACTAGTTACAGCGATGAAAGATACTCAAAACTCAATTAATATTTATTGCACACAACATGTACATGGTCTTAATATAGTCACATGTTTAACTTAAGTGATACATTTTTTGATCCTATTAGGGTATGGCAATGGTTTGTGCAATACAAATAGATAGTTCCATCAATTTGTATTCAATGACGTCTAATTTATCGTAAGTTAATAAAAACTTCTAATAAAGTCTTTAGATTTTTAATAAAGTATCTCGTTTTTCAGTATCTTTTAACTGATTGGCCAATTTGTTAAATATTTAGACGGCCATTGAATTAGGGCTAGAGCTATTCATTGTAAGGTTTGATTTAGGTTTAATGAGTTTTGTCTAATCGTGTTTTAATGTCACGTATTTTATCAGCTGCTTTTGTAAACAAGTCGATGTATTTTTTGACAAATTGACAAACTTCCATGATGTATATAGATGTTACAGATAATATTTCGCAGCATAAGGTTTATGGAAATTAGGTATATTGGTATCAGGAGCCTTTATCTTAGCTAGGATTTTAATACATTTTTTCTGGACAAAAAAGTTCTTCTACGTCTACACTATTTCCCCAGAGTATGATTCCGTATCCGTTAATCACAAGTAAGCACAAACATAGCAGGCTGAAATGGTGGTGTTTAAATCCGTGGCTCGACGTAGTTCTATCAACGTGTAAGAAAAACTATAATTTTTTTATATGGTTTTTCCAATTTATGTGTGTCAATTTCTAGGCCTAATGCCGCGTCACCGCATTCGTATTTGATATTATCCTAATGAAAATGTATGTCCTTTTTAATAGGGTATCAATTTTGCCTCAGCATTGCCTTCTGAAATACTTTTGAAGAAGTAGGCAGAAGCGCTATTGGCCTACAGTTATTTGGATCGAGTTCAGAACATTTTCTATGGGCCAGTTTGATTATGAAGGTTTTCAACAAGTCGGGAAACGTGCCCTCTGCGAACGACTGATTTATTAGTAAATAACAAGGTGAAGTTAGTTCATCTGCACAGTATTTAATTAACATCTCATCTACTCCATAGCTATACTTATATACAAGCTTTTAATAATTTGAACGGATTTCATGAGGTTCAACTGGGCTTAGAAAAATTGTTTAATCAGTGTGCTGGGAGCGGCGCGGCGGGCAAAATTTTGTTGAATATTCTCTTTTTGAATCTTCATTCCACCGGTTTTTTATTGCTATGAAGTGCATCTATAATACTTGTATTTTTTTGAAGTGAAAACTTCTTTAGCGTCGTTGTGCACTTTTTGGGATGAGAAAAAATGTTAAACTCGCGTCAAGACACGTGACCCTGATGTAAGATTTTAGTGAGAATTAGAACTTAAGTTCGCTACGGCTAAAACATTAGTTACTCTAATTAAACAATTAAAACATAGCGCCATGAAATTCTTGGCGCTTACGCGTTTCATTCAACGTAGTTTATCAACATCGCTGTTTGGTCCGCATGTTCAAGTTTTCACTTCTGCCGGCACTCCCGGAGTGCAACCCGTTTTTTTTTATATTGACTCAGCATATTGGCTCCGCTTCGCCTGATGGTAAGCGAAAAGAGGAGCCCAAATTGCAAAACAAGGACTACCTATAGTGTCCTGTCAGTTGACACTACCATGCTGGCCGGCAAGATGCTTCTTCACGCTTCGTTTGAAAAATCCCTTATTATAGGAAGGAGAAAACACATGTGCAGGCAAGGCGTTCCACTTAATAGTACGACAGAGATAGGGGTTGCCGAACATTTTGGTACGAAAAAAAATGTCCTCAACAGTGGAATGATGACATCGCAAGCCTGCACGTGTGGTTCTACGAGTATGACGGAAGGGAGAGGCTGGGATAAGGGAGAACAGTTCTTCAGAGCACTCAGCATGGTACAGGTGGTAAAATATGCTTAGCCAGCCAATGTTCCTACGAAGTTGCAGAGGTTCTAGATTTTTAGTGACCTCCTCGTCGTTGATTAAGCGGATAGCCCGACGCTGCAACTTGAGGGTCTCGAGAAGATACTGTGCGGAGCCGTCCCAGAGATGCGAGCAATACTCCATGCAGGCCCGAACTTGAGTCTTATAAAGCAGATAAAGCAAAATATCGCCCACGGATCGTACTGTCATGTGCATAGCAATGAATATTACCAAGTGGCAGCATATCATTGATAAGAAGAAGAAAGAAAGTGGGCGACAGAACGGAGCTCTGTGCGACACCGGCATTCACTGACATGAAGGGCATCTAAATACTTATTATAGTTTCCGAGTGGTCAGAAAACCCGAAATATTCAACAGGTACATTTTGTTTTTTTTTTAATTTGCAAATACTAGATCTAGATAGGTAGCGGAGATGCTTGTTCTACGGGTTTGTTCATTTACCAATTGATTAAAATTGTATTCTATCATTATTTCTATTAACTCTGTAGATCGTGAACAATTTGATAACATGTCTAAATTAAAGTCGCCGACTATTATTACATCCAGCGAATTGTATTTATTACTTATTCATTCCTGAGTTTATGAGTCCAATTTTGCTGTAAAATAGATCGCACTGCTTACCGTTCCAATAAATCACAATTAAAAGCACAGTAATTTTGTTAATTAATACGGTACACATTTCTACAAGATAATTCGGCTATTTTCTTTATCTCTTTATATTCAAAGTCTTCTCGTAAAAGAATTTAAAAGTTTGGCATTAGAGAGCCATGTTTCTGTTACACAAACTGATCTAATAAATAGACTAGATGTTATAATTGGCAGCAACTTTAATTTAGACATGTTATCAAACTGTTCACGATCTACCGTGTTAAGTAAATTAATACTAGAATACAAGTTTAATCAATTGGTAAAGCTCTGCTACCTGTCTAGATCTAGTATTTGTAAATTTTATAATAATTAAAAAAATATATAATTATTAAAAAAAAAAAAAACATATCTGTTGAAGATTTCGAGTTTTCTCACCATTCGGGAGCTACCATAAGTATTATGCACTTAATAATAATAAAAAACCGGTGGAATGGATAGTCAAAAAGATAAAAATTCATTAAACATATCGTTAGATAATTTTCATATAATAATGCTCGAACTAAGTTTCCAATATGAGCTTTGCAAATTTTGTACAAGCACATTAAAATTAGTTGAATTAGTGATGAAAGCTAGAATTTTCTGTGTACACCACACACCTGGAAGTGAATTTCAAAGACGAGCCGCCCGTACAGTAAAAGATTTCGCATAGGAATGACAATTGTTTAATGGAATATCCAATGTCAGATTTTTGCTAGGACGTAAACGATCATCCCGTACATGGAACTCGAATCTCTCCGAGAGGTAATTTGGAGCTGAGGGATTAAATAGGACCTGAAAAAGCAACGTGAGAATGTGCATATTTCTACGATGTCTGATAGGTAGTAAATTTAATTTGTGACGAAATTCAGTTATGTGATCAAACTTTCGCAGACCGAAGACATATATGATGCACATATTTTGAATGCGTTCTAATTTGTTAAGTAGGTCTTCAGTAGGATCTAAATATGCAACATCCGCATAGTCAAGGATAGGGAGAAGTAGAGAGCGAACAGGCAAAGCTTTTGTACCCAGAGGAAGAAAATACTGGAGGCGTTTTAGTGAGTGGAGCGATGCAATAATTTTACGACTGACTTCACCGATTTGAGGGGCCCAAGATAGAGTTTGGTCAATGGTAATGCCCAAATTCTTGACAGTGGGTGCCAAAGGAATAATGTTCCCATCAACGACTATATTTGGGCATACCACGCTTTGCAGCTTTGATATGTAGTATGGACTGCCTACAACAATGGCCTGAGATTTTAATGCACTTATATTCAACCCGTAATCATTGGTCCACTTACTAATGACGGATAGGTCGATATTGATCTTAGCAATAGCCGAATCAATGTCATCAAGTGAAGCAGATGCGTAAATTTGAAGATCATCGGCATATAAGTGATAAGAAGAAGAAAGAGACGTTACAATGCCATTGATGAAGAAGGAGAACAGAATAAGTGAAAGCACTCCCCCCTGAGGAACACCAGCCATGAGTTCACACCAATCGGACTTAGAGTCTTCAGTTTTTGTTAACTGCATTCGGTTAGAGAGGTAAAACTTGAACCATAAATGAGCAGTGGGTGATAGGTTAAGGGTGCGTAACATACCAAGCAATATATCGACGTCAACTGTATTAAAGGCATTCGTCAAATCAAGTAAAACGAGGATTGTTATTTCTTTGTTATCTATATTGCCTCTTATGTCATCAGTGATTTTCACCAGGGCCGTTAAAGTACTGTGCCCAGGTCGAAACCCCGACTGATGCTCACTCAGTAGGTTATGCCTTCGCAGATAATTGGACAGCCGCTGATACACAAAGTGCTCCAATACCCTGGACAAGACGGGTAGAATTGAGATAGGGCGGAAATCGGAAAAGGAAGACGGATTGGACTTCTTGGGGTGGAGTATTATATGAGCTTTCTAAAAGCTAAAGGAAAAGACTCCATCAGTAATTGAGCAATTTAGAATGTTTGCCAGGCAAGGGGCAATTACATATTTTATAGGTTCTAGCATATCAATACTAATGTCATCATCTCCCACAGCCTTGGATTTGATGGTGTCTAGTATTTTGAGCACTTCAAAGGAATCTGCATTGAATGTTGGCAAATCATTAAGATATGCCAACATAGAAAGTTTATTAAGAGGGTCGAAACCAGCTGGTGGCCAACTGAAATGAGCATTTCGGTTATTAATATTCACGGTACTACAACAGCCATTAGTTTGTTGTTGCTTGCCAATACCTATTCCCTTCAAATACTTCCAGAGCTTATTGGGCGGACAGCTATCAATAGAGGAATGGATGTGCCTACGTTTGGCCTCTCTACACATTTTACTGCATCGATTGCGCAAAGTGACGTATAATTCACGGTTGGTCTCGTTAGGATTAGGACGCATCTTAATCTTAGCCCTATCCTGCCGAGACATAATTTTTTTTATATCGTCAGAGAGCCAGGGAGCAGGATAGTGACTTTATACGTACTGGTCGTAAAGGTGCATGTTCTAATGCTGTATACCTCGGCTATACTCCGTATAGCCGATGGGATCGCGGTGGCTAGGTGGAGCTGTGAAGCCCGCTGTCGCCCGTGGATGGACTGACGTAGTATGGGGAGGGAAGTTCGGAAACAGATAAAATAATTTCACCGGCGTTCAAAACGGGCAAATATTAGAATTTTAGAGATTAACACTGAAAGATGAAGAATGAAAGAAGGAATTGTGGAAAGGAAGAAAGTATGATGTATGAATGTGATAATTTATATTTAATGTAATATTTTTTAAAAATGTCGAAATAGCCTTGCCCATGGCAGGGGTGCACGAATTATAAAAAAAAAAAAAAGGTGCATGTTCGTCGTATGTATTTAAAATTACAGTATTTAACGCTGCAACCTTTGCATCTACGTTACTAGTTGAGAGAATTGCTTCCCATTTTTACAAAATTTGGATCGGCAACGCATGAGTGACACCCCTGGTGTTGCAAATGTCCATAGGCTACGGTGACTGTTTGCCATTAGGCAGGTCGTATGCTTGATAGCTACCATAGTGGTATAAGAAAAATCATCGACTGCCATATAGATCTTCATGAATTAAAGGGTTATCAAAGTAGTCAAATTATTTGTTACAGCTGATTTTCACAGAATAGACTTGAAAGATAAGTATGTGTAAAAAGGCAGGATGTAAGATAAGTATCTATCAAAAGGTATGATGTTACATCGTTAGTCCAAATTCCAAAGGCAATGAAATTCGCCCTAACGACCGTGTATAATTGCCTCTCGATTCCGCGGCAGATTGTACTTTGTAAGCGTATCGTACTAGTGAAGACGGATATTGCGATTCGAAGCTTAAAAAAATAAAAGATTCAAAGCCGCATAAATGTAGGGTTACATATTTCTGCATAAACAAATGGGTGCGTGTACTTATGTACGCGAGTGAGAAGTTATTCTTCTTTGGTATCATTAAATAAATATTTAACATTAATAATTTAATAGTATTTAGTATTATATTAAATAATAATATTTTAATTTATAAGAAGGGCTATTGGAGTAAAATTAAAAAAAAAACGTCTTTCAAGTAGTAGCGGCAATGTTTATGGAATGTATTACATACAAGTCAAATGTCAAGTACAAATGTTATACATTTTTAACTATAGCACCATCTACCGGCAATATCGTGAAACATTTAGCAGCTTCAACCTGTTACTTTTGTGTTGTGTGCATCTTAAAATTTCACTCTCATCATTTTTTCATAACGCACCTAAATAAGTATAACTTCAAAATGATTCGTTGTATTGCGTTTATATAATTTATAAGCGTTTGACTGCGTGCACTCTTGTCAGAAAATTACACCACTACGGTATCAGGAACAAGGCTCTCGAACTTCTGTCTTCTTATCTGGGCAATAGGATACAGAAGGTCGATGTTAACGGTAAAAGATCTTCGGGGTCCCCTGTAGTTATGGGAGTCCCACAGGGGTCAATTCTAGGTCCATTCTTATTTTTAGTTTATATAAATGACTTACCTTATTATGTAAGGGATAAACATGAGATTGTATTGTTTGCGGATGATACCTCTTTGACATTCAAAATTAATAGACAGTTAGGTAATTATGACGAAGTTAACGATGCTCTCTCTAAAGTTATTCATTGGTTTAGTGTTAATAATCTGCGTTTAAACGATAAAAAGACTAAAGTAATTAAGTTCTCAACACCTAATGTAAGACAGGTGGCTACCAATGTACATGTTAATGGAACTAATTTAGCCCCTGTGGAGACAACTGTGTTCTTGGGTATAACAATTGACTCCAGACTACAATGGGGCCCACAAATTGAAAAATTATCAGGAAAACTAAGTTCTGCAGCCCATGCAGTGAAAACTATTAGACGGCTCACTGATATTGATACGGCTAGAATAGTTTATTTCAGCTACTTTCATAGTATTATGTCATATGGAATTCTTCTTTGGGGTAACTCCGCGGACATTAACACCATCTTTTTATTGCAAAAGAGAGCCATAAGAGCTATCTACAAACTTGGTCCCCGGGAGAGCCTTAGAGAAAAATTCAAAGAAATAAATATTTTAACAGTCGTATCGCAATATATCTATGAAAATCTTTTGTATGTCCATAAAAACATAGACTCATTTTGTAAAAAGAGTGATACTCATAGCATAAATACTAGATATAAGCATAATCTTGTGTTACATGCAAGCCGTCTCCACAAAATAAGTAATTCTTTTATGGGGTAATGTATACGGTTCTATAACAAACTTCCCAGCAATATAAGAGAATTGTCAATAAACAAATTTAAAACTACTATTAAAGCCAAATTGTGTAGCAGGGCATATTATAAAGTATCTGACTATATTAATGATAAAAATGCCTGGGAGTGAGTCGATCCAATTATAATGTAATTAATAAAATATGTAAATTTGTTTGGACACCAAAAGAGGGATGCCTGAGTTTTTTGGCAGTATTTTTATCAGTGCTCACGTAGTCATAAACTGCACGGTAGGGAAAAAAATTGTGACGATTCCAAACAAATGTAGCCATTTTTACGGAATAAAAAGATTTTGACTTTGACTTTGACTTTGTTACTACTTTAACTTTTATTACGGGGCAGATTTAACGTCTGAATAATTGTATCTGAGTCGTATTGATTCCCTTGACTTAATTCACCCTTCGATATAATTTAATCAAACTGAAACACAAATTAATTCATTTGTTTTCATTGAACAATGCGAAACAACCTCCGAATATCACTAAATTGTCTCATTTAATAGCACATGTCAATATATTTCGATATACACGTTTCCAATATGTAGAAAACTATATACTGCCTTATTTTTTATAATAAGCGATATGTTGACGAGCTCACTTTGACACCAACGCTCGTGGGTTCGATTCGAGTTCGAGACATGAACATGTCTGTTTGTCTTGGTTTGGATGTTTTAAGAGGGGTAGGGCACATCAAAGCAAGTCTGGGAAAGTACCTCCACCTCACCGAAAACTGCAGCCAAATAACAACTCCCTTCCTCCCCTCCCAGGGTTGCTGTTTCTGCGTGTGTTTATGAGTGATGTCACCGGTAAGCTCTTAAAAAGTCGAGGCATCGCGCGACTAATATATTACAAGCCTTAATAGGCTACGGTAACTGCATTACATCAGGTGGGCCGTATGCTAAAATGCCTCTAGACGTCGTATAAAAAAATAATTGCACTCCGGGAGCGCCGACAGAAGTGAAAACTTGAACATTAACGTTGTGCATTTTTGAATATTTTGGAATGTTTAGGGAATAATTTCGCACGAATTGCTTTATTTATCAGTATAAAAGTACTATCATGTATGTGGTAAAATACAATATTCATTTATTGCGTTATCGTACACAAACAAGACAATTTATATTACATTAATAATTTACCGCTTCGTTACCACTACCGTTGAACGAAACGCGTAAGCGCCAAGAATTTCATGGCGCTTACAACGTTTTGGTCGCGAGAAAATAATGCCCTATGAACGATCTAGCTCTTCATGTTTTAATTGTTTAATTAGAGGTAACTAATATTTAACGCTGCTGCGAACTTAAGTTCTAATTCTCACCAAAATCTTACGGTCAGGGTCTCGTGTCCTGATGCGAGTTTAACATTTTTTACTCATCCCAAAAAGTGCAAATATCCACATCGAGTGGGCGACGTGTAGCGCGTGTCGTTAAGCGACCGTCCTCGGAACTTCCGAAACAGGATACCCTCCGGCCAGAATATGGGTCTTTTTTTTCATCATCAATATATATTGCAATAAATATATGTGGGTGTACATATAGTGACATCAAGTGGTACAATTAAAGATATATTAATACATGTGCTGTAATGTAATGGTGGCAACAAGTGAGAACTACCAGGCGTTTAGGCGGTTCTGCAATCTATATTATTGGAATCGATGTGTTAGGTAACAACTCACAGTTTAGGTCCCAATAGTGATAGATATTTGATAATCCGTACTGCACGGCAGTTGAGCTTCACTTGACTAGCCATCTCTTTGAGGTTTTAAATGCCTTATTTGTCATATTGCTGTCTCTCACTTTGCCAAGAGGGGAAGTCATTTCTAAAACTTCCTACTCCTACAAATTTCTTCTGATTAAATTCGTTTGTGAGTTTCAAGGCAGCTGTAGTTTAACCCCCGGGACGGCAATGGACTTCACTGTTCATTGCCTTTTTTGTGGTCGCCGCTGTTAATTCTGGCTACACAGGAGACACAGTGGTGGGCCTGTCCCGTTAATACATGTGCTGAGAATTGATATGAAAGAGAGTGTCGGTATTAAGATAAGAAAAAGCATGCTCCGTTGGTTCGGAGATGTGGAACATACAGCGGCCCGTCTGGGAAAGCCCCTCCACCTCACAGCAAACCGCAGCCAAATAACAACTACCTAGAGGATTATTGAGTCGCTGCGTGTGAGTGAGGTCACCAGTAAGCTTCCAAGGAGTTGCTGTGTAAGCAGCAGGGGTGGCATCGTGCGAGCGATACTTAATATATCGCAAGTGTTAATGGGCTACGGTACCCGCTGTACATCAGGTGGCCCGTATGTTTGTATGCCTCTCGACGTAGTATAAAAATAAAGACGGTGATATCAGGAGACCTGGGAATGTATACGAAAAGAATTATGAATGTTCAAGAAGGAAGTGATCTGTGTAAGGGCAGTGTCTCTGTCCTCTCCGCCTACCCCGCACGGAACCTGAAGATATACCTATAGGTATACTGAAAAAACACGTTTTACATATTCACACGCTTAATGCTTCATGAAATCCATTGTAGCTTTGAACATTATACTCCGGGCTTCATAAAATGTTTTAAGACGTTGCTAGCTCGGGAGCGGCCTGGAATCCGACACCGCATCAACTTTTTACACGCTTCCATATTCGTATATCATAATTTTTATGGACGCCAAAAGGAGGCCGCTGATTGTTGTGTTTTTTTTATGATATTCTTCACAGATATTTCATAAACGGCTATTATGATTGACTTCGAGGTTGCGTTCGATGAAAATTAATTCTAAGTAACTATAATTAACCGATATTTCTTTATTCGACCCCAAATATTTGTAACTCAGTTTTGATTCATTTTCACGGACCGACGATCTTGTAAAGATTGCAGTGGGTGGGTGGATGCGACACATGGCTGATCGCTGCATAAATTCGGCAGTGTAATGTTTTCGTTGTAGTAATGATCATAATGATATATAGAGCATTGATAACCCAGTAGATAAAGAATTATCCATATTCCGTCCTATCGACTAAACAATCCCCGTTTCTAATCCTGCCATATTTGTAATTGTCACTTATTGAAGGAAATATTACGAAAGATGTGTGACTTTACCTAAAGGTCTGGTTTTCCCACTGGCTTGCAGAGGTCCATGTAAAAATTTGTATTTTCGCCAAAACCTTAGGCTTAGGTAGCGGACCCTGCCAATCCTAATTAGGAAACGGGATAACGCCAGGAAGAAGAAGGAGATTATAGTGATGTATCTGTGTAATTTTGTGAGAAATCAAAGACAAGGAAATATGCACTTTTGAATTTCCTTCACTCTACTGCAAAGCTTTATTTCTCTGTTTCGATTATTATTTCAAGAGCATATGCTAGTCATTTGATATCTTACAAAAGTATATAGAAACCCATTTATTTTTGCGGATAATGAAAAGTAAGATGATGGGTTGTGATGTGAATTTGGAAAAAAAAACTGTCAAATAACAAATTTGTTCCAGCAACATGAAAATAAAAAGGTAAAATATGTAACTATAAGTACCTACTTCCACCAAGGGTACACATAATTAATGAATATATCTTTACGAGCCTCCAAGTAGGAGTATGTCGCGAAAGTAGTGAATGACAAAAGTAACAGTGTATGTTATATGTATGTATGTATATCTTCACGCCAAGTCGCTTGCGGGGTAGGCAGAGAGAACCGAGCGCCATAAGACGCGGTCCTTGCATACTTCACTCGCTTCTGTGACATTCATAGCTCTTTTCATGCACGCTCGCCAGTTCCTGGGGCTCCTGACATCACCTTCTAATAAAACACGACCAATTTGGTCATATTAGGTTAGTTTCGGCCTTCCTCGGCTCCTACATCCTTCCACTTTTGCATTGTATATCTTTTATTGTTATATAAAATTAAATATAGTACAATGAAATCATTGTGTCCAGAAATGTTTTCTTTTAAGACACACTAGTGCCAAGACTAACAGTGTGTACATAGATACACACACACTTTTTACGGTTCCGTAAGGAAAAACAGAACCCCTTATACCACCACCACTTTGTTGTCCGTCTGTCTGTACGTCTGACAAGACCCCTTTTCTCAG
This sequence comes from Pyralis farinalis, assembly GCA_947507595.1. Classification (NCBI taxonomy): domain Eukaryota; kingdom Metazoa; phylum Arthropoda; class Insecta; order Lepidoptera; family Pyralidae; genus Pyralis; species Pyralis farinalis. The sequence goes on along the minus strand of OX382274.1, from coordinate 31,867,227 downwards.
GACCGGTGGAGCTATCAAGCAAAAATTAATATCAAATACTCAGATCTGCAATCTCTTCGAGCAGTGAAATACTTAAACTTCTAAGTCAACGCAATCATAAGATACAGCTGTTTATGCCTCGTTTATGCGCAAGATAATCAAAGCTTATATAGCCTACTAGGTTTTGCTGGTAAAGCTAGTAGGCTACATATATATAGTAGGTTTTTTTTTAACAAAAAGTATCGTATGTTACTTCTGATACCTCCAAGAATATGTGTACAAAGTTTCATGATGATCGGTTGAGTAGTTTTCGCGTGAAAGCGTAACAAACAAACGGACATTCACATTTATAATATTATTAGGATTAGGATTTAATCATAAAATTTGGTAAGAAGCAACGTCACGTAGCATAAATGAAAGAATAAATCCGTAACACGTAAATTTGTAGTTAAATCACAAAAAAAAAATGCCAAAATAAACAGTGAAAATATTTTTTTACGGAATACTCAGTGCGCGAGTCGGACTCGCTCTTGACAGCTTTTTTTCTGATAATTATTATTGTGTTTTAATTTTCTTAACACGCATAGTTTACTAAGTACAAGCGGGTTTAGTGACAGGGATATATTTAGTCTATGTAAAAATGGCAGTGATCTACCACACCCCACCCTGCTCGTGACACCTCTTCACTACCACCCTTCGTATCGAGTGACATACATCGACGGTAACAATCAAAACAACACAATTCAGAAGCCCCACGTGGAACGACGCGAGTTTCCCATTATATCTACCGACAAATAAAATAGAAACTGCGATTCCCAATCGGGGCAAAGGCTGCCTTTTTCCGGCCGCCCTCGGGGTTTCATCGATTGACACTGATAAGGCGGGTAGTGGAAGCTTAGAATACCACGGGTGCCGTTGTATCACATAGATTTATCTTCACTCTGTGTTTTAAAAATAACCGGATACATACTTTATGCAAAATACGTATAATCACGCAATTTATTTAAACTTTTATGCGTAATGCTTTTGTTCTGCTTCGCGTTATCCCCGCAAATTTTTATAAATTAGAAAACGTAATTTATAAAAATTAGCGGGTTCTACTACCTAAGCATAAGGATTTATCGAAATACTGATTTTAACATGGAGCGACTACCGTCAGGCCTCTACGACCCAGAGGGGAATAGTTCTGGAAAAAGGGCTTCTTTAGATTGTGCAGATCTGACAGCAGATGCTCTGTATTTTAACCAAATCCTTAGGCTTAGGTAGCGGACCTCACCGATTTCAATGGATTAAGAATCGGCATAACGCTATAATTAGAAGTATTTCGCTAATATCTATGTGTCGCGCCGTATGTATACAATTTTCATGTATGATATGAACTTGGCGCTTGCTTATTCAATTATTTTCTCCTATTCAATTAATCCATAAACAGGCAACTTTTGCTTTTATTCAATCAGTATGTTAACGAGTGTTTCGTTGGCGGAAACAGACGTTCAGTTGATTTGCGACTTTTTCGATTTACTGGAAAACGAGGTAAGAAACATACTGCAAACAGCAAATAACATTTCTTTCTCATACACTGTTTGCGACAGTATAACCCTTACAGCCTTGAAGCGTGTTATCAGAGAACGCAGTGTCTATTCTACGGTGTGTATCAGTAGGCATACAGTTCTCGCGTCGGAAACTTCGACAAACTTTGGCTCGAGATTAAGGTACAAACTCTTAAAAAGTTCACAACAAACTCTGCGGATCGTCGAAGTAACTGAAATAAGACAAACACAAATAAGTTTAAAATATTAATCGTTAAGTATTCAGGAAATTTAAGTCGCTCAGATTATGTTAAGTTAGGCGGAAAGTGAAATAGTTATAGGGTATGGTTAAAACCTCATTGCATGTCAATCATATACATATATATTGGATCGGGAGGCATATAGGCATACGGCCCTAATCTAAAGACGTATCGTACCGTTACCGTAGCCTATAAATGCTTGCAATTAAGTATTAGTATTACTCGCGCGATGTCACGTTAGCTGCTAACACAGCAACTCCTTAGGAGCTTACTGGAGACCTCACTCACACGCAAGAATACAACAGCCCTCTAGGGAGTTGTTATTTGGCTGCGGTTTTTCTGTATGATGGAGGTACACAGTGACTACGGTAACCGCTTACCAATAGGTAGGCAGTATACTTGTACGTCTTTTGACGTTGCATGTACAAAATTCTAGTGAAGTAAGATGAAAAATGGGGCTAACCGTAAATTTGCTAAAACCTTTGTTTTAGTATTCTGAACACGGACAGAAATGTCTCATTCCTCTCGTATCTCCTTATTACGATTTAAGGTCCCAAATTAGAAAAATCGGTTTTTCTCAATTATCTCTATTGTTTTTTTTAATTTTAACGAGCTCGGTGGCGCTTCACACATGACAAACATTTTTCTACATGAGCATGACTGTTTGTCTTGGTCTAGGTATTTTAAGAGAGGCAGCGCGCATGAAAGCAGCCCGTCATGGGAATTATCTCCACCTCACAGAAAACCGCAGCCAAATAACAACTGTATGGAGGGTTGTTGTGTACCTGCGTGTACGTGAGCTCCTAAAGAGTTGCTGTGCTAACAGCAGTGGTGGCAACGCGCAAGTGATACTTCTTAACTTATTACAAGCGTCCATAGGTTATGGCAACCGCTTTACATCAGCCGAGCGCCATAAGACGCACTCCTTACGCAACTCACTCGCTTCATTTACGTGCATAGCTATTTTTATGCACGCTCGCCATAAGTTTCTACGACTGCTGACTTCACCTTCTTATAAAACACGACCAATTATGATTATGGTAGGGGAGTTTTGGACTTCCTCAGCTCCTACATCCATAAACTGTGTAACTCGTTGAAAATGGCCAAATTAAAAGCACCAAAAACCGAAGATAATTCACGGCGAGGTTGATGAGTGTGGAAGACGCGAGAGAGGTATGTTTGGATCTGTGTACCTATCGTTCCATAGTCTCTGCCTATCTCAATGAGAGACAGGCGTGATGATATGTATGTATGTTATATAATGTTTTGTATACAGTGATGGAGGATGCCTTTGTAAAATATTCAGATAGACGTCTAAATTGGGGCTGTAGGTGTCTCCCAATTTAGATAACGTCAGCCTTAATTAAGTCTGAGCAATTAGTCTGAACAAGTGATACCTGAGACTACGTGTCGAGACTGAAAACTAGGTATTAATATTGATGAAATAAATAATTCAATTTTTTTTTTAATTTTAAATTTTAAAAATTCAAAATTCAAATGATTCGTTAATATCAATACCCTGAATAATTTAAACATGTTATCGTCGGGTATTATGTTTATATTATTTAATTTTGAAGGCTGTGTCCGCCACATTATATATATTTTTTTATAGACGTCGGTGGTCATATAAGCATACGGCTCACCTGATGTAAACCAGTTATAGTAGCATCGTGCATTATATTAAGTTTCACTCACGCGATGCCACCTCTGCTGCTGACACAGCACCTCCTCAGGAGCTTACTAGTGACCTCACTCATTCGCAGGAGCAAAATAACTGTAGTTTTATGTAATATAATAAATAATAATAATAAATATTGTCGGACAAATTACACAGCGCCATCTAGCCCCAAAGTAAGCGAAGCTTGTGTTATGGGTACTAGACAACTGATAAACATACGTAAATACATTTTTTTTGTAAAAACATACTAATCATACATAGAAAATACCCAGACCAAGACAAACAGACATGTTCATGCACACAAATGTTTGTAGTGTGTGGGAATCGAACCCACGAGCGTTGGAGTCAAAGTAGTGTAACAACGCTTTTCACCACTGCGCCACCGAGCTCGTCAATGTGGAGGTACTTCCCCAGACGGGGTGCTTTGATGCGCCCTACATCGCTTAAAACACTCAGAGTAAGACAAACAGACATGTTTATGAACATAAATATTTGTCCTGTGTGGGAATCGAATCTTTGTGTCAAAGTTGCATTACTAACCACCATCTATCGAGCTCGTCATATATCGAATGTAGCATAGCATAATACCTCTTCATAAGTCACTCAAGGAACTGATCATCGAAATATACCTCACAGCTTAAAACTGAGTAGAATTTATTAAATTAGTAGAAACAAGTTGTATACGACAGGTCCATCACTCATTCCCACCACTGTGTCTCCTGTGTAGCCAGAATTAACAGCGGCGACCACCAAAACGGCAATGAACAGTGAAGTTCACTGCTGTACCGGGGGTTAAACTACAGCTGCCTTGGAACTCACAACGAAGTTTATCAGAAGAAATTTGTAGGAGTAGGAAGTTTTGGAATTAACTTTATTTCTTTGTTTTAAGTTTACGCAACTTCAAACATCGACTTGTTAGAATTCGTAGATCTTTTATTATAAAGTGTATTCAATTTTATAATATTTTACCTTAAACGGTTCTGTCCTTTCCTGACAATGTGTTCAAAGAACACATCTAAATACTTTCTGTAGAAAGACAACATTTTATTAATAATCTTCAATTCTACTATTTGATATTATTATTTAGTCATATATTCAGTCATGAATTTATACCTAATTGACAATTTAAAAAGAGACCAATATTGGCAAGTTTCTTTCGGCATTTCTTCTTCGCGGATATTCATTTCCGAAATGCAGATTCAAAAATATGATAACCAAATAATCAAATAAGATATGAAGATATTTACATTATAACTCAATAAACAGACACTTAAATATATGTCGGTAAGTACAATCTCATGTGGTATTCCACTACTCAAGCTAGTCTATATAGAGTATATATATCTTCACTCCAAGTCCCTTGCGGGGTAGGCAGAGAGAACCGAGCGCCATAAGACGCGGTCCTTACATACTTCAATCGCTTCTGTGACATTCATAGCTCTTTTCATGCACGCTCGCCGGTTCCTGGGGCATGGTAGGTTACTCTCGGCCTTCCTCGGCTCCTACATCCTTCCACTTTTGCATTGTATATTTGTTTCGTCATTCTTTTGTCCCGCATTATTTCTACATGTCCGAACCAAGGGAGCATGCCATTTCTTATTTTAACACCGACACTCTCTTTTAGACCAACTCTTTCTCTCACGTCTTCATTACGAACGCGTCTATATAGAGAATGCAATAATTTAACACTGTTCAAGTATATACAGATTTTAATGTTATTACACCGGACACAGATTATAACGATATCAAATTAAAAACAATGTGATAATCTCAATCAAACAGATCGAATTCTCGAATCGAAAATTAATTGTGAGGCAGACGATCCGTCAGAATAACCCGCGTACTGAACCCAAAACGATCTGTTAGTCTTAGTCTGGATGTTTTTAAGAGAGGTAGAGCGCATTAATGCAGCCCGTCTGGGGAAGTACCTCCACCTGATAGAAAAACCGCAGCCAAATAATAACGGCCTAGAGGGTTATTGTAAGGCCAGTGAATGACGTCGCCAGTAAGCTCCTAAGAAGTTGCTGTGTTAGCAGCAAAGGTGGTATCGCTTGAGTAATAATTAATGTATTATTAATATATATCTTCTATCAATACCTTGACTTGGCGTGAAAATATATATACATCTTGTACCACGGGTTATAACGGTCATTTGATAGGCGTGCGCGGAGATGTGGATCTAACGCGTAGTGGCCTCTTTTAAAAGGATTGGTGCAATGTTGTATACCAGCCGTGATCTGCTCTAGGGGATATCAATGGAACAATATACCGATGAATAGGTCACGGCAGATATTGGGAATATTGCGAAAATTTCTGAAAAAATTTGGGTTACTGAAATGAGATCTGAAGGGATTATTAGAACTAAGCTATTAGAAGAGAGTGACGGACATCATATCTGATGTTACTTTCGGCAAGCGGTGGCTCGCCACTAACTAGATGGACCCCCGAAAAGTCAGAGAAATTCGGCCGGGTCAACACCGGTGTGAGTGACTCAGGGGTGTCGAGAGGTGTGTTGCGCTTTCTACGAAGTTACTAGTGGCGTTATGCCCTTTAACACTTCCACCGCTGGAGCATATTACTTGATACAGCAATATGCTCTACCGACTCTTCTCTGGGCGGCCAATGAAGGCAAGACAGAGCTGAGAGTCCTGCGGATCTTCTTGAGTTTCTACTCCGACTGACGAAGACACGCCGGAGACGAAGGCCCTGATCGACTCTCTAGAGCACTCGGGTACCCGTGATGTTACGCACCAACAACTCGCCACAAGCTGCCTTGCGTATTATTACTACTATTATTTGAAGCGTTTATACTACGGTACGGTATGGTAACCGCTTTACATCAGGTGGGTCGTATGCTTGTACGCCTCCCGATGTAGTATAAAAAAAGCTGAGAATGTTAAAGAAGCGAGCGCGGTGTATAAGAATGTATTTTTGGCACTCAGTCCTCTCTTCCTACCCCGTAACGGCTCGGGTATGTACATACATACATACATTTCTTGTATAAATATATACTTTTTGTAAAAAACATATTTTTAATTATTATTTTTATCTTAATGTTTACTTTCTCGCCCATTTCAATTTATTATACTTGAAAAAGAAAAATTGCGCAATTATAGGGCTAGGACTGAAAAACAAATATCTCGGGAACCTAATAGACCGAGGATGGCCGGGTTTATTATTTAGGAGCCGAGCACGGCAGGTACGCGAGCGTTAAACTGAACCGGACGACTGTAAATTGAAAACGTTTGAAATCACTGAACGTTTATTTGATCTTATCGCTTCGTATCGAGAAATAGGGCAACGAATTCAATAAAATATACCATAGCTCGGTTAGGTCGACTTTTAAATAAAATTATTCCTTTTAATTCGCTACATCTGTTTGGGAACTACGATGTTATAGATTTTTTTTGTGTCACAACAGACCGTGAGAGTGGCGGCGAAGCTATAACATTATAGTTAATAGTTCTACATAGGGAGGTATACCTTACAGCGATACAATTAAGAATATTGCCTGTTTGATGGTAAACAGTTATTGTAGCTTATACTATAGGAGCATCAGTTACACATTGCAGACACTATAAAATCTTCTTCATTATTATATTACATTTGAAGAACTCATATTGTAGCCTTGTCTGGTCTGGTGCGTTCGACTTCCATACAGGACAAACGTTTGTGTGCATGAACACGTCTGTTTGTCTTGGTCTCGGTGTTATTAAGAGAGGTAGGTCGCATCAAAGCAATCGGTCTGGAGAAGTATCTCCACCTCACAGAAAAACGCAGCCAACTAACAACTCCCTAGAGTATTTTTGTGGTTCTGCGTGTGAATGATGTCTCCAGTAAGCTCCCAAGAAGTTGCTGTGTTAGCGCAAAGCCAGTGCCCCTGATGGTATCCCAGCGATTGTTCTGAAAAAATGTGCAGCGTAAGGTGTCCCCGTGTTGACGCGTCTCTATCGCCTCTCGTAATCGACCGGTTGTTTTCTGGAGGCGTGAGTAGAGGCCAATGTGCAGCCGGTCCCCAAAAAGGGTGACCGTTCCGATCCCATCCAATTACCGCCCAATTGCAGTGTTGTGTAAAGTCTGGGTTGAACTTGTTGTATTGACAGAAGGATGGCAATGGTCGAGCGTTTCGTATGGTATGGTATGGACTTTAGACCGCGTTAATTAATTTATGTTCTGAGGAGTTGTTCGACATTATACCAACAGCCTCATTTTACAATCGCACAGCTCGCCGGCGGCTGGGAGTTCATCCACACAGACTGGAACCGCAATGGTCGCGCACTGTGCGCTTCACGAGAAGTTTTCTACCGAGAACTATTATGTTGTGGAATGAGCTCCCTGCCGAAATTTTCCCAAGGGACTACAGTATGGGGTTCTTCAAGAAAGGCGTGAAGAGGTTCTTACAGGGTCGGCAACGCAAGAGTGACACCCCTGGTGTTGCAAATGCCCATAGGCTACGGTAACTGCTTACCATCAGGCAGGCCGTACGCTTGTTTGCCACCTTAGTGGCATAAAAAAAAAAAAATTATATATAGCTAATACTTATATACATATATATTTTTTATACTACGTCGGGATATATACAAACATACGGTCCACCTGATGTAAAACGGTTACCGTAGCCTATTAACGCTTGCGATATATTAAGTATCGCTCGCGCGATGCCTCCTCCGCTGCTTACACAGCAACTACTTGGGAGCTTACTGGTGACCTTACTCACACGCAGGAACACTACAACCCTCTAGGGAGCTGTTATTTGGCTGCGGTTTTCTATGAGGTGGAGGTACTTCCCCAGACGGGCTGCTTTGATGCGCCCTACCTCTCTTAAAACATCCAGACCAAGACACTAGCATTGGATTTAGGATATTTCGTTTGCATGCCAGCCACTTTTAACTGCTTTATATATTTTAGAACTTGATATCGTTATAAATATACTGACACAAGTTTCTTTTGGCATTTTGTTCTTCGCACATGATCACTGTCGGAATGCTGGTAGAATAAAAAAAAATCGGCCAAGTGCGAGTCGGACTCGCGCACGAAGGGTTCCGTATCATTATCTATAAAAAACGGTAGAAAAATCACGTTTGTTGTATGGGAGCCCCCCTTAAATATTTGTTTTATTTTAATTTAATTAATTATTCTTAAAGTGAATATATAACTAAATATTCTGTGAATATTTCAAGCGTCTACCTGTTGCCGTTATCAATATCAAGCAAAAATAAGCAAAAAAATTCACGTTTGTTGTATGGGAGCCCCCTTAAATATTTATTTTATTCTATTTTTTAGTATTTGTTGTTATAGCGGCAACAGAAATACATCATCTGTGAAAATTTCAACTGTCTAACTATCACGGTTCAAGAGATACAGCCTCGTGACAGACGGACGGACGGACGGACGGACAGCGGAGCCTCAGTAATTGGGTTCCGTTTTACCCTTTGGGTACGGAACCCTAAAAAAGTATGAATAACTAATGCTATGAGATATTAATAGGGTACAGTATGATTAAAAAAATATAAGACGTGTCTTGTGTCTAGTGATGTACATTTCTCTACATTTATGAGGCAAATTCATAATTCTAATCACAGCTTATCAAATGTACAGATTTGAGATGTAAATTATTGTGCTATATCAAATTAACAAGCCGGTACCGAAGCGATATGTCACGCTAATCACGACTTAACCTAATGAAGCTGATACCATTTGGTGCGTTGTTAACATATAGCGGAAGAATACATAATATACAGCGACTTTCTAGTGCAAAATTCTAGAAAATTCTAGTGTCCGCCTCGCTTTTTTGACATTTTTATCTCATGCTAAAGGATACCATGTCGACATAGACATTTGGCACAGATGTCTAATGTTACACCTACAACCTAATACCGTAACATAAATATCGGCATGTACGAGTAGGTCTATATTATTCAGGACTATTTCTGTAATCTAAAGACGTAATCGAAATTTAATATTCCAATGTAAATTTCTTGTGGTTTATTCCGTTCTAATGCCAACAACGAATACCACTAGCATTTGTTTCAACTCATATTTATTTTCCATTACGAACGGATACTATTGTTTATACTACCAAAACAAGTTCAAAGATGTAAGGTACAGCCAGTAAAAATGATTTGTATGTCATTATATGGACCTTTAATTGAAAAAAAATCTGTTAAATCCAAAAAATATAAATTTAGTTAGCAAACGACTAGTTCAATAATAAAATATAAATAATAATTAACTTTTTTATACAACGTCGTGAAGCATATAAACTTACAGTCCGCCTGATGTTAAGCGGTTACCGTAGCCTATAAACGCTTGCGACATATTGAGTATCACTCGCAGTATTTGGATTGCTGAGTCTTGGCCTATTCAAGTAAACAATTGAACATAAATAGTTAATAGGTTCACGCGTTAATGTGTAAAAGTCAAATTTACATGCAATTTGACCTACCCTGCTTTATGAGCTTCCGCCGCCAGTAGTTAGCGTCTGAGGATGCTTCGTGGAGAGGTGAAAGACGTGTCGTATTTGCGAGACGATCAGCCATGCAATTTTCTAAGCGACTCGTAATGGCTGTGTGCGTCGCTGTGATCACAGATGTCACAGCTTTGACATCGTCTACTGCGATTACGGCTAAATTATTTGGTATTCTATAAAGCTGTAAGCGTACGCGAGGCTGTTTGCCTTGTAGAATTCCAATTCCAAACGCAGCCTTGCGGCGCTAGTGTCGCACGACCATGAAAAGCGACACCAAAGAATTGCAATTTTGTGTTCAAGGCTGTAACAGCCGATGTTTCCGAGGATGTAAGAATGTTTGCTCTTACAGAATTGCATGGCTGGGCAGCCATAGCAGCAACGGTGTTGGTTTCATGCGACTCCTGTTCTAGATGGTGGGCGATCGCGAGGAGTCGAGCCAGAGACGACAGAAGCAGCCATGGCAGCGACGGCATGATGCATCTATTAACGGTAGTGGATGGGTGCCAGCCGGCGCTAGTTCGTATTAACTAATTGGTGGTGGAAGAATACAAAGCAGGTTGGAGTTAGCATGTAAATTGAACATAAGTTCAAGTTCAACATAACATTATGTAAGAATTTCATACGCTCTCGTAGCTTTGTTACGGAGAATAATAATGCCTTATTATTGCTGAAGATCACAGCGCTAATGTTTAATTCTGTCAATTAATTACTTATTTCCGAGGGTTTATCACAAAAATAACTCACGCCTACGACACAGCAATACACCTGCCAACGTACGTAGCTAAATTCATCTCAGCCATAATATTTTTCTTACGAATTCTTCAATTAATATAAGAAACGATGCTTGAATTCTTTTGTCGAAGGTTTCGAAATTATTCAATTATACTATTTATTTTTAAACTCTTTCGCTATATTTATATCTATATTAGAATTATGTTAAAAAAATACATTAAAAAAGAAGCGTAAAAAATTAAAATCGTTTTCAAATTTCAGCGAAAAACTTAGAAGTAGTAATAAGTTGTGTATCGGCTTGCTAGGACTGATAGATCATTTTATGTAAATTGTATTCGATTTTATAATAAGTTACCTGTAACAGTTCTGTTCTTTCCTGACAATGTATTCAAAAAGCACTGTTCGCGCAACTTTGAAAGCGCCGCTTTTTGTTTGTTTTTTGAAAACTCCCTGGTGCATGCAGTGATTTCATTGGCGCGCCCGCGAACCTTACCAATCTTATTTCCTTCCTTTTCACTCGCACAACATTGAGATAAGAGAAAGGGAAAGAGAAGATTTGACCGCCCGCTTGAAGATGGCGCCACTGAGAGCGTTTTTAAAAAAACAAGATAAAGGTAGAAAAAGGCTTCGAACTGAACGGACGGCATGGTATGTTTTTCCGCTAAAACTTTATATAATTTTAACTAATTGTTGATGAAAATAGCGTTTACCGCTGACATAGTTACCTGTGCACAGGGGTGAGGTGTTAATCCTAAAATAATAAGAACATTTCGCAAACCGTCGCTTGGAGTCCCGCGCTCAGCCACCTGGGAACTGCCGAAACTCTTCAAAGGAAGAATATTGGTAATTGCTGTGTTATTCACCACTAATCCAGTACCGCATCCTATTTTCCCTACCGCCAATACGCTCCCGCTATCCCATTTTGGGCCGCATTTCTACCGCCATAACTTTCTGGTTTCCGACCGGATCCCCGCTTCCTCAGTTAAACCCCCGCATCTTCAAGCACATTAAAAATACTCTCTGTGCAGGGCTTATTATAGAATTGATGAATATGTAACTGACAAAGATGTCTGGAAATAATTCAATACAGACGACCTGTCCTCAATAATATTTAATTTTACCATTTGATATCGCTATTTAACCAATATGCTTATGTGAATTTTTTGTAATATCTAATTGGCAATTTTAAAAGAGACCTGTATTTTTTCTTCGCCAATGATCATTTTCGAAAAGCTAGCGGATTAAAAAAAAATTAAAATTAAAATAAGAGAATTGAATAAGATACAATAAGATGATATTTCAAAAAATGTAAGGCGTGTCTAAGTGCCCGCGAGGGTTCAATGGCAAATAAAAATAATCTTTTATCAGGATCAGGAATTTACTATAGTTATGTTTCTCTAATATTACTGGTAGATACTCGGCCATTTGACAAGTGTACGTAGGGACTACTAACACGTACAGGCCTCAACAACGTAGTGATCGCTCCAGGGGATATCGATAGGGGAATGTATACCTATGTACAAATACATGCATAGAAACTATTGGAAATATGTCGAATTAATGGATCTGGAAGGACAGTCCCCTTTTTTAACTACCGCTACTGATCGCTCTGCTGTTGAAGAGTTCACTTCTTGCAGTGATCACCGTCAGATCGTTTGTAACTTCTCGTTTAGACTTGTGTCATCGCGTTTATGTGAGCCTTTGTCGTAGACAAATCATGGATTCGAGCATACAGCACATAATGTTCTCTGGGAGTACGATCTCTGGCGTCGGGAGCGGGACGATATGTTAATTTCCTTGCATGTCATATCCGGGGTAGTATACTATTCTGATTTTGGGGCAACAGGGGAGAATTACCAGGCGTTTAGGCGGTTTTGCAATCTATATTATTGGAATCGATGTGTTAGGTAACAACTCACAATTTAGGTCCCAATAGTGTTAGATATCTGATAAACCGTGGTCACGGCAACTGAAAGTAAGCCAGAGCTGAAGTCTTTCGGGTATTAATTCCACTCTGACAGCCGACGACACGTCGGAAAATGACTCAGTGGAGTACTCATCACCAGTTGTGTCGCTATTTATCAACAGCTACCACAAGCTACTCTGCGGGTTTATTACTACTATGATTAGGGAAGACTTTCGTAGACTGTTTGTTAAATAAGAAATGTAAAACCTTGTTACATAAGAAGTAAGAAAGAGTTTCTGTAATAGATTTCTAATATTGGGGCATCATGTAGTGACAAACACATTACATAAAAATATCGTTCCTCTCCACCATGTATTAAGAAGCAGCATAAGAAGCTGCTGCAGGATAAAATTCTCCGCAGTATACGATGTGTTTGAGTCTTCATTGCAAGTACCGCCAAACTTGCACCGGATTGGATATATCCTGTTTACCGTTTCCGTTATTCTGAGAGAGAACTCATCTAATACTCTTGCAAAGAGGATATGTGGCGGTTTTAGGTTGAAGTATGAGGCTGGCACTGAGTCATCAACTACAGAGTCGCAGACCAGTGCGGTATCAGATATTATGGAGCAGAGTAAGGCTTAATTATCACTACCTTAAAGAGATTGTAGCACTCCCATGAGGATAAAATTAGGAAATTTTCGCAAAAGACAACGGAGTATCTCAATCTACTTCACAAATGGATGCTGGAATAAATATGCTAAAGATGGTATGACAAGAGTTTGATGCAACATATTGCATAGAAAGAACAATTAATAAGGATCACGGTTCCAATTACAACTCGAGGGAATGGATCAAAACTAAAACCTCAACGATATTGAGATAAGCAATCTGCTAGAAGTTTCTATGGTTGCAAAGCCTATACCCGAGTACATACATCCCTGCCTCTCTTAAAAATGTGTAAATGAAGACAAACAGACATGTTCATTCGCACAAATATTTGTTTTGTGTGAGAATCAAACCCACGCGTTTTGATGTTAAAGTAGCACTGTTGTTTTCACATACACGGATGTTTTTCAACGAACCCGTTGGGGAGCGGTTAAGCAGCCCCAACGGGTTCGTTGAAAAACATTCGTCTCGAAAATTATGTTTTACAAATACTCATGTTAATATTGTCAAGAGTACTATGATAGGTATTCTGTAACGTAAACGAACAAGAACAGTATATTTATCAGGCCCAGGACATTTGTATTTATTTAGACGTTTTATTGACACAGCTGCCTCGATTTCACTGAATTTCAATTTGGAAATGTGCTTATCGGTAATGGGATCTGGCCGAAAGTTGGAGTCACTTTTGTTGTGTATACTGATGATAATTGGTTAGGGAATGAACAACCTATATCTGATCCTAAGGTTACTGTATTGTCGTTGAATTTCATTCTGATAGAAAGTGTTTATACAATATTGCGGTTATCTTTTGTATTTCGCAAAATAAATGTCATTGTGAATAAATAACTTATACTAAACTTACAATAAAAATGAATATTTATACTAAACACATAAAACAACAACAAATAGAACTCGAAATAATTATTTAGACTTACTGAATATTTAGCGGGTCCCGTTTAAATAGAACCAGGATCAACGAGATAAACCGCCCGTTATACAATTTGAGAACAGAAAGAGAAAGTGCAGTTCATAGGCTACCCAGTGATCACCGATCATACACTTACACTCCGAGATACACTCCGAGGGTGTGTTTTATGAACTGTATCGGGATACGTATTTGGTAATTGTTCTCTCGCACTAGTCGCTATAAGATATTTATATATTTATATATTATCTATTTCATTCATATCATCTTGCATTCAACCTTTGTTAGGCATATTTCCCACAAGAGGCTAAAAGTTGGGTGGTAAATGTGAACCAAAACTCTTCAAAATTTGTACCTAAACATGTTCTTTATTGTTCAATAAAGTTTTTACAGAAACAAACGAAAATATTTTTTAAGGTGTTCAATTGAGGCACTTTTGGCATATTCTATATGCAGTGCTTGAGATATTCACAAAGATTTTCTCAAAGATTGAAATAATTGCCACATTGTTCGCGATGCTACAGTCAACCCTTCGACAAAGTATGTAGATCACGCGAGGCCTGCGAATGAACCCTCGTCGTGACTCAAATTCCGAGTACCATCGATGTGGAAGAGTCAACTTGAACTATTCAAATAACACCCAAGAAAAGGCCGTCCTTTACTAATGTACTTTGCATAATGTCCAGAGGAACAAAGTGCATTCTGAACTTCCCTAATTGTACAAATTCAATCGATTGAACTTATCAGTTACAGAATGTTAACAAAATTATACATATTTTTTTTTTACGGAACAGGCCCACCACTCATACCACTGTGTCTCATGTACAGCCAAAATTAACAGCGGTGACCACCAAAAAGGCAATGAACAGTGAAGTTCATTGCTGTCCTGGGGGTTAAACTACAGCTGCCTTGGAACTCACAACGAATTTAATCAGAAGAAATTTGTAGGACTAGGAAGTTTTGGAATTGGCTTGTATTTGTAGTTGTATTGTTGTGGAATTCAAATTGTCAATGTCAAATTTCATCCGACATTTTAACAATACAACACACAACAATAATGAATAAATAAACACAAGTTTAGCCCCCTATCTTTAGCCCTAGGTTAGCTGTCATCATCTAAATTGGCATGAGTGGACAAGGATACTCAGTTCCGGTGATCCAGTTCGCAAACACTAGGTCTTTAACGCTTACCACAATAGTGTGACCCAACTAATTGTTGCAAGTTTAGATAAGACGATGTTGCTTCCCGAACAATAAAACCTAAGTGGGGCGCCTACCTTAAAACATGGACGCGTTGGAGGTCCTCACTCCACTTAATGTTGCATCGCACAGGCGACACGCGAACAATTGTAAAACTAATAATGTCTGTAAAAAATATATGAGACAAATTGTGGTCTTCGTCGAGCGTTACTTCGGAACAACGATCCACAAGTAACCATTATATTTCGTCAATATTTTTTTATGATATACAGATATTAATTGTATCAGATTTAACGATATGAATTTATTATTTAAACGAATAGCAGTACATCTTAAATCAAGCGAAAAAAATAGCAGAACTAGTTGAATTCGTCTGACGAAAGGCAATTTTTAAATAAAATGGGTGGTTAACTTCAATTTTGTGCAAATTAGGATAATCTGTTAAATCAATGACGTACATGAAAGGCACAAAAGCGATTTTCACTGTTAGTGAAAGGGCAAAATATGGTGTTAGTGTCAAAACTAATATTCTACATATAATAATAATGAAACACCGAGCAGGGATGGAACCTATGTCTATCCCTGGAGCCAACAGTTCTCATTTAACAAATAAAACTCGATTCTATCGGCGGCGGTTTTTCTTCGAATTAGAATTTGATAAAAAACCATACCATATGTCCGTCATTTGAGAAGTTTTACCATAACCATCACGTTTTGTAGACGGGTTAATGATCGCAGTATAAGGCAGTACACGACATAACGTTGCTGCGCGTCTTCCGGTAATGTTCTCCACTCCACGTTTCCACATTCCTGTGAAGAAAGACAGGGAATAGCGCAGTTCCTTTCTCCTTCTGAGTGTTATTCCATTTGATAATCCATTACGATTACCGGGATCTGCTATCTAAGCCAAAGGATTTGGTGACGATACTGATTTTGACATGGAGCGACTATCGTCAGACCTCCACGGTCCCAAGGGTGTTTCAGATCTTTTTTAGGTAAGGTCGTCTTCTGAAATATAATTTCTTAGACGTGCCGGTTTCCCCACGATATTTTCCTTCACCGCCGAGCAAGTGATAATTGCAAGCATGTGCAGTACATAAATCCTAAAACACGAATTTAGTCGCAGAGTCGATGTCCTCAATTAACTGACCACCTAACTGGCGTTTTGGTTCTGAGCGACTTTATGAAGCAACTGCGTGAACTGAGCAAAGAAATTGATCCTTAACTTATCGGCAATGAATCGAATGAATAGATAGTCAACAAATATGGAATGGTATGGTATTAAGTATGTATGTATGTATATCTTCACGCCAGGTCCCTTGCGGGGTAGGCAGAGAGAACCGGGCGCCATAAGACGCGGTCCTTATATACCTATTAAGTAAGTATTAAGGAAGTATAATTTTTAAATCTAAAGCAATATTATCGAATTTCGCTTGATTCATGAGCACTCATTCAATATAAGCTTTTTAAAGTAATTTGGGATTTATATTCTTGTTGTTAAGGACGACTTGATTAAATAAGAGCAATGCGTTACATAATTTCACCCGCATATTAATAGCCGTACGAAGGGTTCGAGTATCCCAGTTGCAGGGGTTTATATCTGTTGTTTATTTTGAATCAACTTATTTTAAAACATGTTTTTAAACATCCAGAACGTTACACGTAACACAAAACCAACCAAGAGTCAAATTTTGCAAACAAAACCACATATTTAATGATAATGTCAGACGCTATTTTACTATTTTTTTTTACTAACAAAAAGAAAGAAAAACGTGAACGTAGTTCACAAGTTCAAAGTTCACAGCCCGTATCTACTTAAAAAGTTGTTTACTTAAAAAGTAAATAATTTCAAAAATATTTGAAACTCACTTCACTTTTTATTTACTTACTGCGTTTTTTCGCTGTCAGTATTTATGGCAACAATACGAATGAGTATGTAATTATTTATGACAAATATAAGTGTCGTGTACATACATATGCGCGCCTGTCTCCCATTGGGGTAGGTAAAGACTATGGAACGCCAGGTGCACCGATCCAAACATACCTCTCTCCCCTCTTCCACACTCATCGACCTCTTCTGGCATGCTCTTCGGTTTCGGGTGCTTTTGATTTGGCCTTTGTTCAGCACATCAGCTATTTGATCTAAATGTATGCGTCTAGGGCGGCCCCTGCCGATATCTTCACTAAATCTTGCTCGATATACTTCTAGCGGAACTCTTTTGTCATCCATTCTTTTCAAATGTCCGAACCACCTCAGCATACCCTTTACAATTTTTGTCACTACATCATCTTTCATTCCACATTGTCCTCGTATCGTGCTATTTCTTACTCTATCAATCATTCTAACTCCACACATACCCCTCAGCGCTCTCATTTCAACAACATTGACCCTTCTTTCATGCTTCTTCTGCCATACCCATGGTTCATTATCGTATGTCAATGTTGGCGTTAATAGACCCTGAACAATAGCAAGGCGAGTTTTGCTCGATATAATTTCGGTCATCAGAACCGAGTGTAATGCACCATTGATACGGTTTTTTCTTTTCACTCTTCTTTCAATATCTCCCTCACATTTCCCTTTTCTCGTAAACATGGAACCTAGATATACAAATTCATTCACTTATTCCTCTACTACTATATTTTTCATCTCCGATCATTATCTGACTCTCTGTAATAGTTTCATTCCGTTCATCACACACAAACATTTCCGTCTTCATTACATTCACTTTTATACCTTTCCATTTAAAGGCCTCATTCTTTATATCCTCCTGTCATCTTCTGCGGAAGAACTGTGAACAAATGGTTACTATAATAACCTATGGGAAGACCTGGTCATCGGCGTGCAATAATGTTTTAAATGTAGATTCATTCATTCTTATTCCACAATCATACTCTTTCAAGTCTGTCTAACAACTGTCCATGAATAAGTTGAAGTCAGTTGAAGAGCCAAGGGAATACTACACAGTCCTGTATATCCATGTTCGATGCTGAACCAGTCTGTACAAATCACATTTACCCTGACACAGTCACTCGAATCCTTGTACAAGAACTCCAGTCCCAGTATCATAAACTGTCCACTCCATACATGGACAGCGCAGAACAAAGTTTCTACCTCAGTACTCTGTCCTTTTCCAAGTCAATGAAGGCACAGTTTTTATATCACTAAGGTGGCAATCAAGCATACGGCCTGCCTGATGTTAAACAGTCACGGTAGCCTATGGACATTTGCAACACCAGAGGCGGCACTCATGCTTTGCCGACCCTCTAAAAACCTCTTTACGCATTTCTTGAAGAACTCCATGCTGTAGTCCCTTGGAAAAACCTCGGCTGGGAGCTCATTCCACAGCTTGAGAGTTCTCGGAAGAAAACTTCTCTAAGTAAGCGACCATTGCGGTTCAAGCGTGTGAGGGTGAACTCCCCGCCGTCGGCGAACGGTGCGGTTATAAAAAAAAGGTTAAATAAAAGGTACTTGCTACTACTACAGGCTTGCTATGAATTCTCCATCCGCAGCTTTAAACTTTCTCAGTCTCTTTATTTCTTTCATACAAAATAACATTTGTACTATCACAGTTATTTTTCTCATTCATATCTTCATTTTTATTCCTTGGTTCAAATAGACTTTCAAAATAACCCCTCCAGTAAGTGCCCTGTATTGATATTAATATATTTATATAATAGTAATAAAGTCTAACTTTAATATTTATACTATGTAATACGTATAAATAAGTAATCAGTAAAATAACAAAGGTACCATTTACTGAACTAAAGTAAGTAAGAATTTAAGTATCTCAGTAAGATATTAAAATAACTCGTGTTATTAAAAAGTAAACCTTTTGATACGGACTGTTTTTGTAGCGAAGTGAATAGACATGTTATGATATATCGTTATACTAGCTTTAGATTTTTATTAACTACTCGTATTTGATACTGACTGTATACACTCAAAGAACTCCTTTAGACACAACATTGCCTATTTTAAAAACATAAAAGTTTCAAGTCACTAACTTGAAAAAATATTTATCGGCGTTGAAATTCAAAAAATCCTTTCTTATCTTTCATATGCATTACAAAATGAACCTCTTGATGAATCAGAGAATTAGCCAGGAACTCCATTTCTATTAATATATATTAGCGTCTCGTCGAAACACAATTTCAATCCCCTTTTCATCTCGCCTCTCCTCGCCAAGGGTGGAATTTTCGAAAACGCTGAAACTACTTTTTTTGTATTCTAATGGAGAGTCTAATAGAAAGTGTCAACATCCTTTTCAGCCCTCTAAGGGTGGAATTTTCAAAAACGCTGAAATCACTTTTTGACGTCTTGATTGAGAGTATATTTATAAAAAAAGCTCACTTTAAAAAAAAGTTTCAAGTCTTTAAATAATATTTATGCTCCATACAAACTTTAAAATGGGTTGGATTTAAAAAATATCATTTCTTATCTCTGGTGAGAATTACAAAAGTAATGTCTGTGCAAAATTTCAGCTTTCTAGGTTCAAGCGTTTGGCCTGGGAGTTGATAAGTCAGTGAATTAGTCAGGAACTCTATTTATATATATAGATAATATCACTTACAATTTATAGCCAATGAAATACATAATATACAACTTGGATTTTTTTTTTCTCGCAATTACATCTACTTATTTTGAAAATTATAGTTGCCACAAGTAAATATAACAGCTATTATTCACCTAATATTTAAGCGCTCCACCTCCGCACTTAATAACTTGCTGCAAGCGCTGCCTAACCATTGACCAGCATAAATCTGTACCACGCATTGACTACCACGTGAATATCACAAGATTATCAAGGATCGACATGGAACTAACTGGCTTGAGATGGGACCCAGTTGAGTGTGATTAGCCAAAGCTTAACAGTATTTCTCTGTGAATAAATAATACACTAGCATAATCATGTTATTTTGATATGTGATGGCAAGCGCGAGTGATATCCTTGTTGTATTGCGACAACCTCTTACCATCTCAAGCGGGGCGTGGACTTGTTTGCCTACTAAATAGTATTAAAATATAACCCCTTTTAACGTCAAAAAGCTCGATGGCGTCGTTGCGCTTGTCATTCTAACCGAACACGCAGGTTAAGCAACGTCGACCGCAGTCGTTCTATGGATGGGTTTATCTATCTCGAGTTTCTCCGTGTTCGGAGGGCACGTTAAGCCGTCGGTCGCGGCTGTTGTCAATAGATGACAGTCGTTAAGCTAGTCAGTGGCCCTCGGGCGGCTTGAAAATAATGGCCTCCGCAAATCCGCATTTGAGCAGCGTGGTGGAGTATGCTCTAAACCCCTTCGGTTGAAGGAAGACCCGTATTCCTGCAGTGGTGTGAATAAGGGTTGATGCGATGATGATGCTTAATACCACGGGGATGTTATTCGCGCGCTGCTAATCTTGTGACCTAAGGCTGTTTCGTCACAGTGCCCAGTAATTTCTCTGCCATATCTCACCCTTCAAACCCGAACACAGCTATATAAATATAGCTGCTTGGCGGTAAAAATATGTGTGACAGAGGTACCCACGCAGACTGCTTTTGTACAAAGTCTCCCTCTGGCATGGTCTGTTGATATTTCATGTAGTTCTTAAGATGCAAGCAAAATAAAAACTTAAAACACTTTCTTCTCGAAAAGCGTCGTTAGTGTATTTATAGTGAACACGGCGGAGCTGTATACATTATTCATCGTTTTTTATTTTATAAATTTGATAATGTGATAATGACGGAAGGTGGCACAGCGAGCTATGCTCGGCATTTCTCTGCGTCCTAGAATCACATATAAGGGTATCCGCAATCGAAGTAAAGGTAACACACATAGCCCAACGCATAAGCAAGCTGAAGTGGTAGTGGTGGATGGCGTTCCGGTATCCACGTAGTGTGTGACAACCCAAGTCTCTGGTGGCACAATCAGTCCCAGCTTGTATATAATGAGCCAATCTATACATATAAATAAAATTTAAGTGTCTGTCTGTGATTTCTAAATAAAGCCTTTATCTTAAGCTCATATTATTATTTTCACGTTACCAAAGCCTAAATACGCATTTTTAACTTTTTTGTCTGTCTGTCTGTTTGTTTGTCCGGGCTGATCTTCGAAATGGCTGAACCGATTTTGACGGGACTTTCACTGGTAGGTAGAGGACTGTTCAGAGCAGAATATAGGGTTCTTTTTATCCCGTAAATATTTAGGGTTCCTGCGTAAAAAATTAAAAACTGTTAAAATTAGGGGGTTAAAATATCTTCCCCTTCGGGGGACTTTGCAATTTTATTTTTAATATTTTCATAGAATACGTAGTTTTTGTAACATAAAATAACTACGCATTTTTATGTAATATAAATAAGCTACATATACGTTGCCTCCTGTAAACGTCAATAGATGGCGCTGTACGAAATTGAATCGCTCTATCATCTCGCATCTACGACCCGGAACTTTGTTTTTTTTTTAACCAGAAACAATTTTTATGTCTACAGAGAAATAAAGACTAGTAAAATCCCAAATCTCATGCGTGCGAAGCCGCGGGCTTCAGCTAGTAATAAATATAATCATAGTTTATTTTTTAATCTTTTTACTTTTATCCCTGGGATTTTTAATCAACGGAATTATTATGACACAAAAAACATAACTGAAACTAACCTAAAATTATAAAGTAGAGGCAAAATGAATTTCGAATCTTACCGTTGTGTGAAGGCGTCTCGCTATTTCACTAATTGACATATTTTGTTCGAACAAAACAACTGTTTAACTATTTAAGATATTTGTAAGTTGCTGCATTTTTATTAATAAACTAGCTGACCCGGCGAACTTCGTACCGCCTGCCCCTGGGATTTGTTCATAGTCATAGCGAAAGCAAGCCGTACTGGAAACTGCAGT
Source organism: Pyralis farinalis (assembly GCA_947507595.1). NCBI lineage: Eukaryota > Metazoa > Arthropoda > Insecta > Lepidoptera > Pyralidae > Pyralis > Pyralis farinalis. Next base: position 31,845,013 of record OX382274.1, on the reverse strand, counting down.
CGTTTAAACTCGAATGTGTCTACGTTTTTGAGTAATGTTCCCATCGTATAATTATTGACAACAAATATTGACATTAATATTTATACGATACTAACGTCACTCAATTCTTTTTCCTTCCCGGAACCTCGCCACTAATACTTAAACTTTATGCTATGGTATTAAAGTTCAAATTGACTTTTAAGTATTATTACGAATCTTTTGTATGGGAGTATAGAAAAGTGTTCTTTTTAGACTTTTTTAGGCATTTTTTTTAATTTTTCTCTTCGTAAGAACCATCCTTGTAGTTCAAGGAATATTCTAAAAAAATAATTAGCGAAATCGGTTCAGCTGCTCTCGAGATTTGCGCTTAGCAACACATTTAGCGATTCATTTTTATTGGAAATCAGAGTAAAATAATAAAAATATAAGAACAGCAATGAGAAGAGTTCGTTCGTGGTGAGTGCGTCAAAGCGGCGACTGGTCGGCCTGTCCTTTATATATATAATTTATTTATTTCAAGCATAGCTCATATTATTAAAATTAAATATTGAATATATTAGTAGCAATTTTCGTAACACATATTTTCTCTACCTTGCCGTGCCTATCACTATCCTCACCCAATGTTTTTGAAAGGGACAGTCAAACCTATTCGCAATTTATTTTATATATATTTAGTTTATTATTCAAGCAGTTCAATTCATTTTATCATCTACCCGTTCCAAATAATTATAATTTGATCAGTGCATGGTTTAAAAAGTATTTCATAGTTTAGCCCTTAATTTAATTTAAGCTATAACTTTTTATTTCATTTCGCATATTTAATATTGTTTGTTCTCATAAGACAAATAGTCTTACGGAAATTGTCTACGAGTGTAATAATACTCGTAGGTTAAATCCAACAGAAAATAAAATCACAAACAAAAAAAATTTAAAACGAATGTTATATTGCATTACAAAAATGAAAAAAAAAACCATCGCATAACCTCAGAAAACCTCGTACTACTGCACCTGTAGACTGATTTTGTTTACATCATTATGTTGAAATTAGCTATTCCTTAATACGATAAATCAATATCTCTAAGCAAAATATTGCTCTATTGCAAATAGGTTAAAGATTGCATTTACTTGATCAACTTCCTTAAGTGCCTCATAAAGTCGCTCAGATCTGAAATGTCAGTTAAGTGGTCAGGTAATTGAGGATGTCGACTTTTTTTTGTACTACGTCGGGAGGCACACAAGCATACGGCGCACCTGATGTAAATGTAAACCATAGCCTATTAAATCTTGCGATATATTAATTATCACTCGCCCGATGCCTCCTCTGCTGCTTACACAGCAACTCCTTGGGAGCTTACTGGTGATCTCACTCACCCGTAGGAACACAACAACCCTCTAGGGAATAAAGCGGTTACCGTAGCCTATGAACGCTAGGGTAACATATTAAGTATCACTCGCGCGATGCCTCCTCAGCTGCAACTCCTTAGAAGCTTACTGGTGACCACACGCACGGACACTGATCCCTTAATCGCAGGAATGCAACAACCCTCTAGGGAGTTGTTAGTTGGTTGGGGTTTTTCTGGGAGGTGGAGGTACTTCCCCAGACGGGCTACTCAGATGCGCTCTACATCTCTCAAAAACATCCATTAAGACAAACAGACATGTTCATGCACACAAATGTATGCCTTGTGTGGGAATCGAACCCACGAGCGTTGGTGTCAAAGTCGCGTCCTTCACGACTGAGCCACCTAGCTCGTCAAGACTCTACATGCCAGGATTCGAACCGGGGATATGTTGCTCAATAGGCCGGTTATTTATCCACCGGGCCATCATTGCATTATCATTTGACGAGCTCGGTGGCGCAGTGGCGAAAGGCGCTGTTACGCTATTTTGACACCAATGCTCGTGGGTTCGATTCCCACACAATACAAACATTTGTGTGCATGAATATGTCTGTTTGTCTTGGTCTGGGTATTTTCTATGTATAATAAGTATGTATTTACAAAAAAAATGTATTTACGTATGTTTATCAGTTGTCTAGTACCCATAACACAAGCTTCGCTTACTTTGGGGCTAGATGGCGCTGTGTAATTTGTCAGACAATATTTATTTACTTATTATTTATTTATTTATTGCTTAATGCTTAAAGAATGGCCCAATTCCATTCCGGGAAAAGTACGGCAAACGTTTTTGACACAACTTATCGGAAAAATTCTCAATATGTTTATATTGAAAATATTCACCCTTACTCAAACTCACCACCGAAGTGGATTTCGAACGCAGACTTTTGGATTACTATCTTTAGTATACTTACAACTGAGCTACCAGGACTGTGTGCATAGGACGAGTATTTCTTTTTATTTAATTTGAAGAGCACTGCATTGTATAATACTTAAATAATAAACTTACATATCAATAACACAATTAACGTGCTTTCGTATATTTATATATATGTACAATGCTTGTCTGTTAGCGTACCCAATAAGGAAAAGAGTTAAAGATAGTAGATAAAATGTAACGAGGGGAAGGGATACATCTACATAGTTTAGTCATACCGAACTAGACCCTGGTCAGTTTATGTTTAAACGTATTTATTAAATAAGTCTAGCTCTGGATCGTCAATCAATTTGTAGTAAGTTTTTGCAGGTCGAACAAAAACAAGTTCAAGGTCAAGGTCAAGGTCGAAAAAAAAAACAGTTTACGCGGCACGCACGCTGTACCGTGACTTTACAACGATACATAGGGACGGAAAAAATTCGCCAACATTACAATTTTCTAGTTGAAAGTGCACTCGACCAAAAATCGAGAGGTCGTAGGTTCGAATCTCAACTAAACGGGAGAGGTGCATTTTTCCATTACAAAAATACATAACATCGTATATTACTATGAAAGTACTAATTGCTCAATGTAGTAAAACCTTTCAGCAGTGAGGTTTCTACTCGTATGTATAAAATAAGTTATTTTCAGGACCCACTTTCAGTCTATTGATAAGATAATGAAAAAGTTAACATGCAGTTTGAAAAGGCATTACTATCTAGTTGTGAAATTTAATATGGTAGAATCGGATGTACTCATTCAATTGAAAAATAATCAAATTATTAAATATTTCAGAGGCACTTCGCTTCAACGTTGTTAAACAATAAAACTATTTTGAAGTTAACTATTAGGTTAGTTAGTAATTTGATATTTTAATCCACCCTTCAGACAACGCTTGGGTGGAGTCAGTCGCCATGCTGGATGCCGGCCGGTCTGTTTACGAACTACATCTACGTTAACATGTTCACATCTACAAGACGCCATTTCTTTATCTTACAGCTTCAGTCTGCGAGTTCATCTGTGCGTATTCTGGAATCCCAGCTATTTCTTACTTTCATCCTTTTTGCTCGACTTCTAAAGGTCGTATCATGTTGAATAGCTTTCCTCAGAAATTACGCGCTTAAATGCAAAAAAAAATTTAACGAATGAATCAATCATTAAAAAAACTATCTAGTAGTTCCATTGATTAGCGCGTTAAAACATACTCTCCCGCTTGTAGATGAACTTTTCAATTAAATATTTTCCTTAACCGAACCATAATACTGGCATGTATGATATATATATACCTAGTTTTGCCATAAATACTGAAACAAAGAAAAAAAAATCTATTGCAAATAACATTTATTACTTTTACAGTATGTTAGTTTAATACATAAATATAAAACAATTTAAAATATAAAAAGCTTATTCGAAGTGGTCTCCATTGGCTGCCATACAGTCCTTTAAACGTTGAGGCCAATTATAAATAGAAGCACGTACTCTTTCCATGGCCAAATTCTTCACTGCCAATCGTACGGATTGTTTTAAGGACTCCAAATTATCATGGCGTTTAGAGCAAGCTGTACTCTCTAAAACTGACCATAAATCATAATCCAGCGGATTAAGATCGGGACTAGACGACGGCCAGTCTTCAGCTCTGATGAAGTCCGAAACGTTCGTTTCCAACCAAGACTTTTTTTATACCACTAAGGTGGCAATCAAGCATACTGCTACATACAGCCTGCCTGATGTTAAACAGTCACCGTAGCCTATGGACATTTGCAATACTACGGGCGTCACTCATGCGTTGCCGACCCTCTAAAAACCTCTTCACGCATTTCTTGAAGAACTCCATGTTGTAGTCCCTTGGAAAAACCTCGGCTGGGAGCTCATTCCACAGCTTGAGAGTTCTCGGAAGAAAACTTCTCTGGAACCGCACCGTACGCGACCATAGCGGTTCAAGCGTGTGAGGGTGAACTCCCCGCCGTCGGCGAGCGATGCGGTTATAAAAAGTCGCTGTCGGCATCATTTCGAACAACTCTTCAGAACACAACCCGTTGTACAATCGGTAGAACACACAAAGGGAGGCAAAGTCTCTCCTTAAACTTAATGGTTCAATACCGTGTGTAAGCTTAGACCGAGACTGCGTAAACCGAGACTGCGTAGACCGAGCTTTATGGCCCGGCGCCGAGTCTTTCTGGAAGGACCATTCTTGGTTATTGAACATGGTGTTGTTAAGGGGCTTCACTACCTTGTCAAGAATGGTATCTCGATACACTTGTGCCGATGTTTTGATACCTTTTTCACAAAAGTATTGCTAAGTCACTCCTTCATAGCTAATAAATACCCCACCAAACCATCACTGAAATCGGATAGTGCCCACGTTGCACTCTGTCTACTAATTGGGAAGCTTCCTTAGAGCTTTGAACATACATACCGTCATTTTGATTGTTAAAATGTTGCTCAATTGTAAAAGCTTTCTCATCCGTAAACAAATTTTTCTGTGACCTCCCTTTGCGTACCGCTTCAGTAGTTGTTTCGATTTTATCACCCTATTCTTTTTTAAATTATCAGTTAAGAAATGATCTGAATTAAGCGTGCTTCCGCCACCAATTAGTTCATGCGGCCTAGCGCCGGCCGGCACCCACCCACTACTGTTAGTACTTGGTACATGCCGACGCTGCCATGGCTGCTCCGGTAGTCTCTGTCTCGGCTGCTGCGGTCGTCCGTCATCTGGAACAGAATCCGCATGCCCCCACCACCACCGTCGCTGCCACGACTGGCCTGGTCGTCGCTGCGACACGTGTTTCGCCTCTCCACGAGGCATCATCAGGCGTTGTGTTGAAATGATTAATGATGATGAATTGAGGCGGGAAGACAAGGTTGCAGAATTCTGATACGATCCGCGTTCGAAGTAGGTCCGTCGTCAAGAGACTTGTCAGTTTCCATCTAATTCTATAATCATAACGCGTACTGTAATTAATTGTAATTGCTAAATTAAATTATCGTACCGAGTTATAAGCTATAGTGACTTTATAATATCGTGTGCATAGAAATAAAGCTGAAGTGTGCAACTTTCAATCGGATTTTATTTCATCTACCGTCGGTGTTCATCTACCATGTCTGATACCCATGAGTGCCCACATTTACCCGCTCCAGCCTCACAGGATACGACATATATATATCTATATATACACACAGTGTTATTTTAATGCTATTGCAGAATAAACCCAAAACCATATCAAGGAGATTTAAGAAAACTGCCTTAACATTTCATCTTTCTTTTTGTAAAATAATTCTAGCATAGTAAATTCAATTTTGTTATATCTGAAAAAAGCAAGGGTATAGCCGGTCTTATTTAAAGTAGTTAGATTGGATCGGAGTACCAAAATCCATACTTAAATAGAAACAATCCGAAAGATGGGAAAATGGTTTTATTAAAGAGACTTATCACCTTTAGAGCCACATCGGAGCCTCATCATCGGGGTATATCGAAGTTGGTGAGTAGACCTATATGTCATGTGTGTAACCAGTGATCTGTGTGTAAGTCTGAGTATAAGGTACGCAATCCTCGCCGACACAGTCTCGATCTTTAGTACATTACTGACGCTTACGGACTACAAACCCGACACCACCTTGGGACAGATGGTCGCCCTCCCAGTAGTAAAGCAAGTTGCCGGATTTAAGGGTCACCGTGTCTTCCCCTGTCTACGGACTTCGAATAGTCCTATTATATCCCAATGTAACTTACTTAGTTCCTCTTCCAGCTCCACTATCTTCTCTCTCTCATCTCCACTATCTCGTCGGTTCTCAATGTACGCGTGTTGTATCTATGTTGCCAAGACCGTTTGGTGGTAGCCGCGGCGTCGGAGCCGGGACTTCTTAGCACCTCCTGCCGCGCCGACACTCTGACTGCTATCGGAGCCAGAATCAGCGGGGCTACCGGTGACTGAGAGCCGGCTTTGTGTCGTACTCATGATTTTGAGAGGGATTTTGCCGCAGTTCCTACGCTTGGCAGGCGGGCTGGCAAACGCAGTAAGTTGTTAAAGTATATTAAAATAAACGGACGCTGCTGCTGGTCTCCTGGATATTTTCCTTAGTCGCCATTTACAACACCCACGGGTTGCCGAGACCACATGGCCATGTAAAAATATTATTTTCATGAATATATTTTTTTCTGTAAATGTGAGTTAGCACTTTCGACCTTATTAAATTTTAAAAGCAAAGTAAAAACAGCAGTTCATAAAAAAGTAATAAAGTGAAACACTACTTCCACACAAATGTTTTTTAGCACCGATGCGTAAAAGCGTGTCTGATGAGGTTGGGTGTACATATTATCTATGGCGAGCTCGAGGTTAAGGATTTTTCCTTTTTTATAGTCTTAATAATAGAGTAGAATGAGATTTGTTTGTGTATGTACGGGTGTCACAGAGAAAGTTTTTACAATTGGCCATAAAAGAATGTTGTCGTGGAAAATTTTATTTAAATTTCGAAAAAGAATTCTATTCGAAGCAGCGGTACATTGGATTCCTATGTCCCTTGTTCTTATAAATTAGTGGCAATTTTGTATCGCGCGTCGAAATGAATTTAACTAAAAAAAGTCAACACGATGTTATGAAAGTTTTCGATTACAATGCTGTACAGCTAATAGCAGAAGCTGATAAAAGAACATTGATGAAGTTGGTACAAAATATATTATACGAACGACGTCAGAAAGTTTTTTTAATAGATACATACTTCATAGATGATGTAGTGACAAAAAATAAAAAGGGTATGTATGGTTTAGTCATTTAGAAAGAATGTATGATAATAACAATAATGTGTTCCGGTTTGAAGGGTGAGATATGGCAGAGAGATTACTGGGCACTGTGACGAAACAGACTTAGGTCACAAGATTGATAGCGTGCCAGTAACATCCTCGTAGTGTTGCGAGCGTCAATAGGCTGCGGTGACCGTCTAATGCGGCTCGCAATCTTGCTTATTTGCCAATCAAGTTGTTTAAAAAAACTATTATTATTTAATCATATTTCCTTATTATATGCATCATCATTATCATTTCTCATCCCGTATTCGTCCACTACAAAGGCCAAAAATAGAGTGCTATTCATCACGATCCTGTATCCATCGACTCCCTACAAACCTCTTGAGGTCCTCGCTCCATCTAGTGAGGGATCATCCGACACAGCGTGCACCAGTACCGGGACACCATTCGAGAACATTTCTTCTCCAGCGGTTGTCGGTTCTACGAACTATATGGCCGACCCACGGTCACTTCAGCTTACTTATCCTTTGGGCTCTGTCGGTTACCTTATTTCTACTGTGGATATCCTCAATTCTGTGGATATCACGCAGAGATAACAACTACCTGCAGGTTATTCTTTATTCTTACCAGCTAGGGAGGCTACTAGTCAATTCCTGAAGCATTGCGTTACGAAGGAGCTTGACATCCAAAGTAATATAAAACACATCTACTCCGCGTGTCCTCGACCTACATCATGAATAAATTGGGTAGTGCTACTAAACCCAAAGCTCTATTGACTTACAATCGGCGGGGAATACGATATTTGCTAACTCCACTTCTCTGAAGCCGAGTTTATGGAAGTTTGATGATCGTACTCAGCGGGAGTATTCGAATACTATACATCTATATAATATTAGGTCCTTACACATGAAATTCGCATTTAATGTGGAAAAAGTAAAACAAAAAAATATATATAAAATAATATATCAATCGAAGTATGTATTTTATAGGCAGTACACTGATTCCATTGCTGAAAAAAATATTGGAGCGAGAATCAATAACATCTTTGAAGGCGATTTGGACTGCCCCTTCGGAATTCAATGTTTTTCCTTGCAAGTAATTGTCCAAATTGCTAAAAAAGTGATAACCTATTGGAGCAAGGTCTGAGGAGTATGGTGGGTGTTGGAGACATTCCGATCGCAGCTCCTCTAGTTTAGAGACCGTCTGTCGTGAAGTGTGAGATCTAGCGTTGTCCTGAAGCAGCAGTGGGCTAGAGCAATTGACCAGTCTCGGTTTCCATAATGGTTTGCAATTGTTGACAATACACAATCTTAAGAAGCTGTAGTGTATGACACCAGCACTGGTCCACCAAACACTCACCAGTATCTTTATCTGAATCAACTTTCGCTTGGGACAGACTTTAGCCGGTTCTCCTGGGTTCAACCACTGTGATGAGCGTTTCCGATTGTCGTACAGGATACATTTTTCATCATAAGTACAATAATGTAACACTGCACTTAATGCGCGTTTGTTTGTATGCTTCACTCAATGCAGTACGCATTTCTCGAACCTTTTCACTTTCCAATTTGTTTCAAGTAAATTAAAACTATTTTATCACTCACACCGAAGCCTACTGCTAACTCTGCCATGGTTTGCGATGGATTTGCTTTCACGATCACCTTTAATTCTTCCTTGCCACCTAGGGTCCCTGACTGTCCACGAAGTTTGTTCTGTAGATCAAATTTTCCAGAACGAAATTGTTGGAACCAACTTCTTTTAAAGTAGCTTCCCCATACATATCAATAATCCTTCTAGCTGTTTGTGTTGGTGCCACGGTGGAATTCGTAAATAACACGATATTTAAAATTTTCTATATTGTGAACAGACCGAATTCAAAGAAAAATCAAATGGAGTGAAAACAAATGAATCACTAAATTCCAAACACAAATACACATGCCTAAATTTGAAATAAATTTGATTTTGCAATTCCTAACTAAATGCCAGATATTTGATATCAAAGTAGCCAGTTTGACAAAACGCTAATTTCATATGTAAGAACCTAATATTACACAGGACTTGTAGACGTGATTAGTTTAATATCCCGGAAGGGGGCAGTTCTCGTTCGAGTGGATTCCATGTATTTTATATTAAAGTGCACAATTGAAAAGTGCACTTTCGGCAAGATACTGGAGCATAGGACAATAGTAATGTAATAATGGATAACCTATTTCGTATTGAATCGTGAATAAAACTTTTAGAACTTCTCTTTCTTTCTAGCGTTATTTCGTTTAAAAATCGTGACGAAAAGTGGACTCTTTACGATAACCGTAAGCTAAAAATGCAATGGCTAACCCCAGGTCAAACGCCGCAACAACGCCCTAAAGCAAAGCTTACCAAAAGATAATGGTAACTGTTTAGTGGTCTCTTTGTGGCGTTATTCGCTCTAACTTTCTCAGGTCTGGTCAAGCAATAACAGCAGATGTTTGCTGTGCTGAACTTCGAACAATGATGGCGAAACTGGCAGGGAAACAGCCCCGACTCGTGAATCGATCTTCACCATTATTGCTCCATGATAACGCAAGACCAGCCAGTGAGTTATATGGAATTTTGTTGTAGAAAGCCGTAAGGAGTGTGAAATCTGAGAAGACGATAATAAGACTTACGAATACGTAAGTTTTGTGGAGTAGGTTAGTTTTCTGTAGATTTGAAGAATTTCACCAAAAGGCCAAAAATGTTTTGTAGACGTAAGGTGCTCCGGAAGTCGAGACAATGACTCTCCATCAATCAATTTTGTAGGTTAGGGTATTTTATACACCGGTTAAAAATATATTCTTCTGAGGGTATTCTGGAATAAGATTTCAATCTTTATTCAGCAGAATCACCATAGTTCTGAGATGGTTCCTTATATATTATTTAATATGTAATACTATTAGGATATACTAAATGAACTTTGACGAGCTCGGTGGCGGAGTGGTTAGTAATGCTACTTTGACACCAACGCTCATGGGTTCAAATCCAACACAAAAAGTTTGTATGTTTGTCTTTGTATGTATGTTTGTCTTTGTATGTATGTTTTTAAGACACGTAAGATCAAAGCAGCCTGTCTGGGGACGTAACTCAACCTCCAGAAAACCGCAGTCAAATAACAACTCCCTGGAGAGTTGTTAGCCGCTGATTAGTAGCATCTGAGTCGCAAAGACACAGTTAATAACAAATAATAATAAAATAAATAATTATAAATATTGGAGTTTAGTAAATGGAGCAGTGAAACTGTATAAAGAACCTGCCTGTTGACTAACTAGTCCCCAGTTCGAATCCTGATACGCACTATCCACTTTGAGATCCACTTTCGGCTTTATGTACATATTTGTATTTATCACTCGCTCGGCGGTGAAGAAAAACATCGTGAGGAAACACGCACGTTCAAGAAATTATTTTACGAAAGACGTGTGACCTAACGTCTAGATCTAGTTTTCCCTATGGGTTGAAGAGATCTAATTGAAGTCGTTCCATGCAAAGATTAGTGCCTTTGCCAAATTTTTAGGCTTAGGTAGCGAACCTAATGGATTAGGAAACGAGATAGCACTAGGAAGAATTCCTTGTTAATGTGTGTAAATTTTTATCTTTTCTTATATTACGTCGGGAGGCAATATATACAAGCATACGACCCACTTAATGTAAAGCGGGTACCGTAGCCTATTAACGCTTGCGATATATTAAGTATCACTCGCGCGATGCCTCCTCTGCTGCTTACTGGTGACCTCGCTCACACGCAGGAACACAACAACCCTCTAGGGAGTTATTATTTGGCTGCGGTGTTCTGTGAGGTGGAGGTACTTCCCTAGACGGGCTGCTTTGATCCGCCCTACCTCTCTTAAAACGTCCAGACCAAACAAACAGACATGTTCATGCACACAAATGTTTGCCTTGTGTGGGAATCGAACCCACGAGCGTTAGTGTCAAAGTCGCGTCATTCACGACTGAGCCACCGAGCTCGTCAAGTTATATCATCAGTCATCTTATATCTTAGTGGTCCTTATACGCATAATAATTAAGTATACGCTATACTAAAACATTTTCTAAATTTGATAACGTATCGTGTGACAATTATAGCTAACGTTATGTGGACAACCTGCAGTAAGGGCGACCCTTTAATCAACTGAAGTGGTTTGGTAATTTCTTCGAGTCGTTCTTGACAGTCGCACAGTTTCAAATCTTTCTTTGAAGTCTCGTTATATATAATATAATCTACAATATATAAACCTTTTGGAAAGTTACATAAAAGGAAGGAAAGTAAGGGAATTTAAAATAAGTCCCCTACCTGGGAGCATTCAGCAGTAAAAGGGCCAAAAGTGTCAGAAATGGAGTGAGCGTACAGATGACGCCAAGAGTCAGCCCCATAATTTTGCGCAATATCTATTGGAGGTTCAAGTACTGCAAGCACGGGTTACTTAAACAGTCTGTCCTGACCAATATTATGATATAAAGCACTTTCACTGTGAGTACCTACCGTAGGTTGTAGCTAATTAAATACAAGATGTAGCAACGAAGCTGTAAGAAATAAGTATTAGTTTTATGCAGGTAAGCTCAGAAGTAGATACATACCTAATATGTAGACATTGACCCAGAACCGAGTTAGAGAACGAATGGACAGAACCCTCTAGATTCGAGATTTAAAAATATAGTCAACCAGAAGGTTCTAAGATGTATTCTAGAATCTAAATTAAGAATTATTTTACAACGGAATATTAGAATTATACATTTTATTAGATAATGATAGATAGATTTGAAATCGTAGAAATGATAATCCACGGTACAAAAAAGAGAGATAAATTTCGGAATAAAATTGAGCGCGAATGTTTGTTACGTAAAATATGAAATTTCCGTTTTATAGTAATATATATTTTGAATTGACATTAAACCTTCATGGTGTGAGATTTTCGAGTGATTTTTTTTTTACAAGGTACCTATGGGGTTTTTCTTTTAAAATCTTTTAATGTGCAACATTCTGTTTTCGAATTTCAATATTTTTTTTTTATTCAGCTTAGATGGGACAGATGGATACTTCGAAAATCCGAGTAATTTTTGAATACGAGTTTCGACGCGGAACTAACGCGGCAGAAACGGTGCTGCGTTTGGAGAGGAGACTGCTAATGAACGCATATTTGGTTTAAACGCTTTTATAATGGAAACTTTGACTTGAAGAACGAACCACGTGGAAAACCGCCTACACAGGTGAGTAACGCTGAATGGCAGGTGATGGTGGAAGCCGATCCGAGTCAAACAACCCAGGAATTAGCGGCATGGTTTAACGGTACCTTACCTAAAATATTGACTCATTTGCATCAAATCACTATCACTATCATCATCATCATCACTATCACTATCACTACATATTATAAAACAAAGTCCTCAGCCGCGTATGTCTGTCTGTCTGTCTGATCGCGATAAACTCAAAAACTACTGCACCGATTTTCATGCTATTTTCACCAATGGATAGAGTGGTTCTCGAGGAAGGTTTTAGTATATAATTTGTTAAGTTTTTGTATACATTAACGATATTTGTTGGAGGTGTCGGAAAAAAGTGAGCCGTCTGGGAGCTTTCAACGAAAACGCTGCCTAAATCCTTTGAGATATAACAAAATAATGTATGGTGGAATTGTCTTATATAGGTCTATAGAAAAGTCCGCGATGGCATATGTCTATCTCTTAAGTATAACATATTTGATTTTTTGTTTGTTACACTTTAACTCGAAAACTACTCAACCAATTTTACCGAAAATTACATCTCCTCGGAGTAACCAAGGCTTTTTATATTTTCTGTAAAGAAGCGGTGCGAAGCCGGGACGGGTTGCTAGTCAATAAAATAAAAAAATATGAAAAATTAGTAATATTATATTAGTGGTACACATGCCAGGATTCGAACTGGAGATCTGTTGGTCACAAGGCCGGTTCTTGTATCACTGCTCAACTTGCGAGAGCTCTATCGGCAATTAATTTTTATCTTTGCCGTTTATGCCACTTTATAAGTACAAATGTCTGTGACGCCTCAGGAAAGGGACAAATATTTGTAGCCATTCTCAACAGAGATATTGTCAGATAATCTCTTCATATTGTATCCTTTCTACCGCGTAATCATGAGCTTATTAAATGTCACAAAGGACTTATTTTATTACGACTTATGCCTTTTGTTATATTTATTATCTTTTGAGTCTTTAATTCTAAGTGACTTTACCTCACTGTATTCTACGTATTGTACAATGGGTTGTGTAGTAAGTTCGAGTGCCCTTCAGACCAGCTTGGTATCTTACATCATCATTATGAACGCGGGTAGCAATCGTTATGTCATAAATTTTGCGCAATGCTCGCATCTCGACCACATTATTCTACTTTCACGCTCTCTTTGCCATAGCCAGATTTCACTTCCATAAGTTAACGTTGCCTGCCTAAAAGTGCCTTCTGGCTTAGATTTCGGCTGTCTAGATGTTTACACAACGCTCCATTCACGCTGTTCCCTGCATTCACGCGTGTCTCCAAATCAACGATATACCTTCCATCGCTGCTAAAAGCGGTTCTATGATATACAGTCTCATCCACTTGCTCCAACACTACTTCATCATGTACGTTCTGGTTGTCTCTCTTTCAAATCTCGGTTTTCTTCACATTTAATTGTAAGCCTTTCTTCATAATTTACATCTTTCATTGCTGTAACTTTAAAATTCAGATGGTGTTTCTGCTATTAATACTGTATCACAATTCGCATTCCCACATTCATATTTCTTATTCTCTGAAGACAACTGTCCAGATACAGGATGAAAAGCCGAGCAGATAGCACGCATCCCTGTCTGACACTAACGTTGGTATCAAATAAGGCAACAAGCTACCGCCATCTGCACACATGCTGTATAATCTCAACCCATATCTGGTCAAAATGTTCCAAAATCCTTTCGCACGACCCCATCAAATGCTTTCCCAAGGTCCACAAAACCTTAGTAGCCAGATGCTACTCCACGGTGTTCTTTCTCCACATGCTTCTTTTGCACTGTCCACCATACTTCCTTTCAGAACTTTCCAACAAAGACTACATCTGACTCGGAAAGACTCGCGAGCGCAAGTTTTCCACTGACTAGACATACATACGTACTCCTTACACTTCTTATTCTTTCATGATCTTCGAAAGGGCACTCGCCAGTGCCTCCACTTCTTGAAAAGGCGCACAAACCGGCTTATCACCAGATAGTGGTCCGTTTCAAGAGGACCTCTGAAGGCTCTTGCATCCATTAACGACTTTCGGAGACGTCAGTCAATTAAAATCAAATCAATTACACTTTTCTGTTCATAATATAATCATAATCATTATAAAATTTGATCCTAATCGTTAGAGCTGTTTCCAAGATGCTCAAAATAACTCGAACTCTTGGAACATATGTATACAAGGATTTATCGTTTAAAATAAAATAATATTTCTAGTTCTTCTCGATTTGATTTTGTTGTTCTGTTCTACATTTGTGCAGCAAAATATACTTTTGTTTAAAAAGGCCGGGTTTAAAATTTTTGTTTACGTAATAATGCTTTCGTTTAAAACACCCGCGAAAGGAGCACGCGTGTGAAACTCAAATAGTCCCTGAAGCCTTCTAATGAATTTAGCACTTTCGAAAATGTATAATGCACGACAGTGTTTGAAATTTTAAATTAGAGAAACGTAATTTTTGTAATGTTCTTCCTCTTCTTAGCGTTACCCCGTTTCCAAATCCATTAAGCGGGGTTCCCTACCTTAATAAATAAATAAATAAATATTGTCGGACAAATTACACAGCGCCACCTAGCCCCAAAGTAAGCGAAGCTTGTGTTATGGGTACTAGACAACTGATAAACATACGTAAATACATTTTTTTTTTTGTAAATACATACTTATCATACATAGAAAATACCCAGACCAAGACAAACAGACATGTTCATGCACACAAATGATTGCACTGTGTGGGAATCGAACCCACGAGCGTTGGTGTCAAAGTAGTGTAACAACGCGTTTCACCACTGCGCCACCGAGCTCGTCAAAGCTCTGACTTTGACTTTGAGCGACTGCCGTTCACAATCCAAAGGGAAAACCAGACCTTTCTTAGGTAAGGTCACACATGTTTCGCAAAATAATTTGTTGGGCGGATTTCCTCACGATGGTTTCCTTCACCGCCGACCAAGTAATTTCTTCAAGTTGTAATGGCTGAATTATTATTTATTATTATATTTATTGTATTGTTATTGTAGGTAGGGTCTTACCGCGATTGGTTTTCATATATCTGTGATATTTCGGCAACGTGGACGCCATGTCAAAAGTTTGCTCTCCATTTTCATCCGAATCACGTCACGTCACGGTCACGGGATGACTAGTCTAGATCGTGACGTGACGTGATTTGGAAGAAAATGGAGAGCAAACTTTTCTCACAGCCATATAAATATTTGGTACTTTAATCGAATACCCAGGTTACTCTATCTCGACCGCAGCCCGTCCAGTGATGGATTTACCTATTTATAACTTCTGCGTGCTGGATACCTTAAGGCATCGGTCCCCGCTGTTGCAGATAGATAGACTTAATAACTGATACTCGTAGTTATTAATTTAAGTAATATCCGTCTTTTGTTTACAAGCATACGGTCCACTTGATGTAAAGTGGTTACCTTAGCCTATGAATGCTGGTCATACATCACTCGCGCGATGCCACCTTTGCTGCTAACACAGCAACTCCTTAGGAGTTTTTTGAAGAGAACATATCAACCTTCTAGAGAGTTTGTTAGCCATCTATCTACTCGTATAACTTCACGCCAAATCCCTTGCCGGGTAGGCAGAGATAACCGAGCGCCACGCGACTAGATCATTTCATACCGCACTCGCTTCTTTATGTTATCTGACTGCGGTTTTCTGTGAGGTGGAGGTATTTCCAGTCCAGACGGGCTGCTTCGGCCGGAGATAAGAGATCGGTATCCTTGCAGCGGGATGAGTATACCAGAGGGCGACTTTGTACAAAAGTCGTCTGCGTGGGTACCTCTATCTCACTAATTTCTACCGCCAAGCAGCTATATTTATATAGCTGTGTTCCGGTTTGAAGGGTGAGATATGGCGAGAAACATCCTTAGGTCACAAGATTGGCAGCGCGCGAGTAACATCCCCGTGGTGTTGCGAGCGTTAATAACCTGCAGTGACCGCTTACTATCTAATGCGGGGCGTATGCTTGTTTGCCAATCTATTTGTATAAAAAAAGTAAGGGTTGACGTGGTGATATATACATTCACATATACGCGGGCATGAAATTAATAATAAATGTACGTATACAAAACTGAATTTAATATTATACGCATATTGCAATAAATTCCCTTACAAAAAATTAATAATGTAGGCACCTAAGGCGACGAAATAAGTATGCAAAATAAAATGAAAATCCATTCTCGAACAATGTTTATGTATTTTACATAAGTTTTCAATTTTCAAAAGTATTTATTATTAATTTACTATATTTGTTATTAATACATTTCTGTTTCTAGTAAGTGTGGGCGTTACAAGCTCCACGCAAATCGCCCACATATGCTCTTCTTAAATATATAATATGGTAATTATGAATGGTATTTAATGGTTATGGTGGCTTAATTTGTTAATTTTGAATATGGATGAATTTACCAAGATGAAGTTACCAAGGCGTAACCTTAGTAAATCGTCGACGTAGCTGCATCGTCGGCTACATGCGCCGGCAAGAATCTTCGAGTCAGCAATTGCGACATTTTCTTTAGACAATAATTAATAAGTATAATTTGTAATTTAAAATAGTCTTGTTCTGAGTTTCATACTGTAAACATTTCTACATAATTAATAAATATATTTTTTAAAAGATCTTTCGTGACCGCCTATACATATCTCGCATAAAACATTTTTTTTTTATACCACTAAGGTGGCAAATAAGCCTGCCTGATGGTAAGCAGTTACCAGGGGCGTCACGCTTGCGTTGCCGACCCTGTAAAAACCTCTAAACGCCTTACCCCATACTGTAGTCCCTTGGGTAAACCTCGGCATGGAGCTCATTCCACAACTTAATAGTTCTATATTATGTTATATATACGTATATGACATTCGTGTTACCTCCGTTATACTTTTAAAGTATGTACGGTGTATGCGTTTACATGGCAACCGTACAGATTTGCCGCGCAAGCATTTTACGCTGTGTGCGCCGTTCGCCCGTAATATATATATAAACTCAGTTCGTATGTTAGCAATCAAGATATCGTACGTGCTCCAAAACATATCAAATCATATTTAAATATAATATCATCATTAGTACATCAAAACATTCATTCACTTAGTAATAAGGTTGAACATTATAGACACTTTCCAGTAGTTAAATCACTTTATCATTTCTATCATAATCAAGACATTGCATATCAACTAAGTGTGTGCGCGGTTATCAGTAGACCGTACAAAGTATTTCGTAGGGCAATTCAATGGCGTTTTCTATTCTTCCGCCATTTTTTTGTACTACGCTCATACTAATGCCTAAACATATCCGAATCCGTTGATAACTCTTTGTTTTATTAGCTTCTAACGTTAACACAGCACTCAAGTTACATTCAGTGGTCACCATAGAATGGCGACTTTTTCTTGTTACTAGAGTTATACCGTTTTCCTATCCTTTACGGTTGGCTGGGTCCGCATGCATATGGCGAGGATACTGATTACACTTAAACACTTGCTAAAGCTAGGGTGCATGATAGCAGTCCGTCTGGGGAAGTACCTCACCCTCACAGAAAACCACAGCCAAAAAACAACTCCGTAGAGGCTTGTTGTGTCCCTGCGTGTGAGTGAGGTCACTAGTAAGTTCCTAGTTGCTGTGTAAGCAGCAGAGGAGGCATCGCACGAGTGATACTAAATATATTACAAGTGTTAATAGGCTACGGTAACTGCTTTACATCAGATGGGTCGTATGCTTGAGTGCTTCCCGACGTTGTGTATAAAAAAAAATTGTGCGTCCCGGGACGCCCGACAGAAGTGATAACTTAAACTAATTCGCTGCCGTATGCGTGAGAGAAAGGGAAGCCAGACAAACTGGCGCCGTAACGCGTTACGTAACGAAGCGGTTTACCCTCCCATAAGAAGTTATCACTTCAAAAACACGTATTAATTACCACCATAGAAGGACATTTTACTTGCAAATCATCAGTGAGCTTGCTCGAACCTTGTTTAAACTTATTAAACAGGTTATAATTAGTGGCACAGGACGGGGTTTTGTCATAAAACTTACTAATCGAAGTCTAATGGCCGCAACGAAAGCAGTAATCTGCCTGCAGTAACTAATATTAGAGCGAAATTTTCTTTATTCAAATTCATTTCGACGCGCGTCAGACACTAAATTGCCGCCAATTTTTAAAAACAATGAATCCAGTGAATCACTGCTACGAAAAGAGTTCTTTATGCGAAATTTAAATAAATTTTTCATCTACAACTTTTTCTAAAAACCAATTGTAAAACTTTCTCTGTGTCTCCCGTACGTTATCAAATTTCATTCTACTCTATTATTAAAAGGTAGGGCGCATCAAAGCAGCTACAGCCACCTCACAGAAACCGGAGCCAAATGACACTTCCGTAGAGTATTATTGTGTTCCTGCGTGTGAGTGAGGTCACCAGTAAGCTCCTAAAAGGAATTGCTGTGTTAGCAGCAGAGGTGGCATAGCGCGAGTGGTACTTGAGTGATTGCGAGGGCTCATGGACTACGGTAACTGCTTGCCGTCAAGTTGGCCGTATGCTTTTATGACTCTCGAGGTCTCGAGGTAGTATAGACCAAAAAACTAAAAAAAAAGATCCTTAACCTCAAACTCGCCTCAGATATTATGTAAGCCCAACCTTATCAGATACGCTTTTACGCATCGGTACCAAAAAACATTTGTGTGGAAGTAGTGTTTTACTTTATTACTTAATAACAGCTGTTCAGGAACAGCCGTTCCTATATGAAATCTATATGTTTGTCTGTGCGTTTGTCTGTGTGTGCGTTTTTTTCGAATATTCGAATTTTGACTTCAGATTCGGATTCAGGATAAAAAAGTAAAATAGGAATATTCAAGAACACCGTTCCTATCTCTTAAGGAACATAGTCAAAATGGCCGAGCCAGATGTTCCTCTAGCAATGCAAGCTTGCGCATTCTCAACTGGTTTTAGTTTGCTTTTTAAATTTAATAGGAACGAAAGTGCTGGTTCACGTTTACAGCAAAAAGTATATTCAAGAAAATAATATATTTATTGTTGTACCTGGATATACGATCATTTTTTTGTGCAATTTCGGCAGGAACAAAATCCGTATGGTTTTGTTCCTGCCATTGCCATGTTCAAAACCATACGGTCCACCTAATGTGCACTATACGGCAATCACTTTTATTACCGTAGTCTATGACATTTTGTACAACGTCGGAAGACATACAATCATACAGCCCACTTGATGTAAGCGTTTACCGTAGCCTATGAACGCTTGTTTTACATTCAGTACCATCGCGCAATGTCTTCTCTGCTACTAATACAGCAACTCCTTAGGAACTTACTGGTGACCTTACTCACACGCAGGAACACAACAACTCTTTGAGAGCTGTTATTTAGCTGCGGTTTACTGTAATGTGGAGTAAATTCCCCAGCGGGGAGATGTAATGCGCCCTACCTCTATAAAAATAAAATCCAGACTTATACATACTGACATGTTCATGCACACAGTTTGTCCTGTGTGGGAATCGAACCCGCGATTTAGGATGTATTACGTACGGTTCACCTGCATGGGCTGATAGGGCTACCATAGGTGCTGCACGTCGTAAGTTACTGCAAAGTCAGCGTCTCGCTTTAATATTTCTATGTAAATCGTATAGAACTGTGAGCACCGAGGCACTACCAGTGCTGGCAGGCGTATTACCAGTTGACTTAGAAATTAAACGCCGGGCTTCAATGTACTACACCTCTAAAAACATACACCCTGCCTTTCTGAAACACCGCGATATGGATAAAATACTTAGATTATTCAAACCAATTGACGAGGTATTTGAAACTTTGCTGTCTGAATGGCAAGAAAGATGGGAAACTTCTACTAAAGGACGCCATTTGTATCTGTTCTTTCAATCAGTGCGAGACAGATTAAGTAAAGAGTGGTTAGAAGTCGATCATCCCCTTGCGCAATTTTTAACTGGATATGGAAACTTTAGAGCTAAGCTCTTTTCGTTTAGACTTGTGTCGTCACCGCCTTTATGCGAGTGTTCTACGACAAATACTGAATTCGAGCAAACAGCACATCATGTTCTCTGGGAGTGCGATCTCTGGCGTCGGGAGCCGGACGATATGTTAAATTCCTTGCGTGTCACATCCGGGGTAGTATATTAAAATAAAATAAATATTGTCGGACAATTATTATTCTGATTTGGTGGCAACAAGGGAGAATTACCGGGCGTTTAGGCGGTTCTGCAATCTATATTATTGCAATCGATGTGTTAGGTAACAACTCACAGTTTAGGTCCCAATAGTGTTAGATATTTGATAATCCGTGGTGCATGGCAGTTGAGCTTCACTTGACTATCCATCTCTTTGAGGTTTTTTAAATACCTTATTTGTCATATTGCTGTCTCTCACTTTGCCAAGTCAATTCCAAAACTTCCTACTCCTACAAATTTCTTCTGATTAAATTCGTTGTGAGTTCCAAGGCAGCTGTAGTTTCACCCCCGGGACGGCAATGAACTTCACTGTTCATTGCCTTTTTGTTGGTCGCCGCTGTTAATTTTGGTTACACAGGAGACACAGTGGTGAGGATAAGTAGTGGGCCTGTCCCGTTAAAAAAATCGAACCCGCGAGCGTTGGAGTCAAAGTCGCGTCATTCATGACTGCGCCACCAGCTCGTCAAAATAATGATACCCCAATTCTTGAGGAAGGTTATATTATATTCAGTATCTTGATACTATACAAAAAGAAAGAAAGTAAGAAAAAGTGGGGATTCCGGGATACGACGAGCTCGGTGGCTCATTCGTAAATGACACGACTTTAACACCAACGCTCGTAGGTTCGATTCCCACATATGACAAATATTTGTGTGCATGAACATGTTGGTTTGTCTTGGTCTGGATGTTTTAAGAGAGGTAGAGCGCATCAATGCAGCCCGTCTGGGGTAATACCTCTACTTCACAGAAAACCGCAGCCAAATAACAACTACCTGGAGGGTTGTTGTTTTCCTGCGTGTGAGCCAGGTCACCAGTAAGCTCCTAAGGAGTTTGCTGTGCAAGCGGCAGAGGAGGCATCGCGCGAGTGATACTTGATATATCGCAAGCGTTAATGAGCTGCGGCATCCGCTTTACATCAGGTGGGCCATATGCGTGTATGCCTACTGACGTAGTATAAAAAAATACGCGTGAATGAAGTCGCGAGCTGGTGCTGTTATAAAAAGGCAAGGCATAAAGACGTAAACACGTAAACGTAGTACGTAAACACAGCAACTCGGCTCCACTGACTCCACCCGAGCGTTGTCTGAAGTGTGCATTAAAACATCAAATTACTAACTAACCTGATAGTTAACCTCAAAATACTTTTCATTGTTTAACAACGTTAAAACGTAAAGTGCCTCTCGAATAATTATTAATTGAATTATTTTTCCATTAGACTCATAGCCTATATATTCTACGCAAATTCTCAGTTTCTCAATAAAATTCATAATTTACCCCCCGTATCTATGTCAAAGTTCATCCTTATATATTTCGGTCGGCGGTTGTGAAATTTAATATCGTTGAATTCAATAGACGAATTCGAGGCAACGCCTTTTCAATCTGCATGTTTACTTTTCCATTATCCTGTCAATAGACCGAAAGTGGGTCCTGAAAATAACATATATTGTGAATGGAAACCTCACCGCTGGAAGATTTGACTGCTTCTCAGCTATGAGTACTTACATAGTAATGTGTACCATACCATTGGAGCGGGTGCGAAATAAATTTATCAGATATTTATATTTAAAGCTATATGGGGTGTTCATTCTTTCCATTCCAAGACGAGCTCGGTGGCTCAGTGGTGAAACGCGTTGTTACGCTACTTTGACACCAACGCTCGTGGGTTCGATTCCCACACAGTACAAACATTTGTATGCATGAACATGTCTGTTTGTATTGGTCTGGGTATTTTCTATGTATAATAAATATGTATTTACAAAAAAAAATGTATTTACGTATGTTTATCAGTTGTCTAGTACCCATAACACAAGCTTCGCTTACTTTGGGGCTAGGTGGCGCTGTGTAATTTGTCCGGCAATATTTATTTATTTATTTTATTTATTTATTCCATGTCCATTCCAACTAACGTATCCAACATTATTTATTTTAAGCATAGAAGTATAGAATGAGACCAATGTTAGAAGGGAACAATAGTTGGACTTACACATTTTTAAAGTAATCATAAAGGCCACATAACGCGGATATATTAGGTACATTATAGTTTTCTGTTCTTGAAAAGTACGTTGGGCGGCTTCGGCGCTGCGCAGTAGGACTAAACTACCGCGCGAAGCCCCACTGGCGCGCGTACTCCTCAATCTTAATATGATAAATGTGGAAATTGACATCTTTGTTTGTTCTATCAGTGAATTCACAAACATTGTGGAGAATTTGTTAGAAAGTGGCATGTTAATAGGATATACTACATAGATGTGTTTAATTATACGACAAATTTTTATTACGTATATCATTTTTTATGTCTTAATTCTTTGATAACTTGATGATGTTTAATAAATTAATTTTATTGAATTGTATTATTGAAAATACATTTAGAATACGAACCTGATACTAAAAATATATTGAAAATTGTTATTTATCGCATTGGGTGGGACAAACCCGTAAGGACAGCTGTGAATTAATAATAAAGTACTTTTGAAATTGAAAAATTCACCTCGCCGGTTTAGTTGAGATTCGAACATCTCGATTGTTAGTTGAGTGCACTTACAACTAGAACGTTTGTAATTTTAGCGATTTTTTCCATTTTTGTGTATCGCCGTAAAGTCAAGGTACAGCGCCATCTACCAATTACGTAATTCTCTGCGATTCAACCTGCTTTTGACACTGAATGAATTATATACGTGCGTAGTTGTATAGTTGTTTTCGCTAGAAGTTGATTGAAAATTGGTAAATATTTCTACAAGGTAAATGTTAGTACACTTGTAAATAGCTCAATCTAAAATTGGTTTTCCGCATTTACTGTTAAATATTTCCACCTCTAACAATAATTTAAGGCATCCAATCCCACTTTATGTTCCTCACAATGTAACCAGTTGTACAAAAAGTTTTTTTTTGTTCAATCTGCAAGAGCTTACTTCAAATTCATTGTCGATTCAGTGCTGACTTGTTTAATAAATGTGTTTAAACAAAATTTGTTAATAGATTCAGGCGTTATTTTGCGAATGTCAAATTTACATGCAATTTGATCTAACCTGCTTTGTGTGCTTCCGCCACCAATTAGTTCATATGGCCTCGCGCCGGCCGGCACCCACCCACTACCGTTAGTAGATGCAACATTTTTTTATTTTTTTTTATTTATTTATTTCGGCACATCAACAATATAAACCCAAACATTTAATTGATACATTGTAAAAGATCTTAATCTAGAGTTTACATCAATTATAGATATGCACAACATGGTATCTAAAATTCTTAATAATAATTCATAATTTTAGGCAGTTAATACTACAAACAGAATCAACATAATTTGTTTGATTATCATTTTGACAGAATTTTGTGTTTCAATAATTTGGGTCGGTCGTGAAATATATCCAAATCAAGAACCTTGTGCCAATCATTGTAAGTGGATATCATCCTAGATAACGGCGCGTGCAAACCCAGGTTGGTCCTATGATGAGGGACCGTGTAGAAATGACGATTAGCTCTACGGCAACCCAATTTAGGCACGCATATCATGATCCTGTCCAATACAC
The DNA here is from genome assembly GCA_947507595.1 of Pyralis farinalis. Classification (NCBI taxonomy): domain Eukaryota; kingdom Metazoa; phylum Arthropoda; class Insecta; order Lepidoptera; family Pyralidae; genus Pyralis; species Pyralis farinalis. The sequence continues at coordinate 31,821,037 of OX382274.1, read as the reverse complement.
CCTCACACATTGACTCGCCTTGCACAATTCCTTGGAGAAGCAATAAATCATGCATACGTCGCCTTTTTGCCAGTGCATCAATACCAAAGAATGAAAGTCTGTCCTCATACGAAGATCTGCATCCTATGTCGGGGGTAACAAAAGCCAGGTGCCTAGTAAATGAGCGCTGCATGGACTCAATACGAGTAGAATGAGTAATGTATCCCGGGTTCCAAACGACACAGCCAAACTCGTGAATGCTTCGGACCAGTCCGTTGAATAAGATAATTCTGGATGCCGGTCGCTTGAAGTCTTTTGTGTGTCGTCTGATGAAGCCAGATACCATTGATGCTTTTCTCACAATGAAGTTGTAGTGCGAAGTGAACTTTAACTTAGCATCAAGTACTACCCCAAGATCGCGAACCTCAGGAACCAACGTGATTAAGTCACCATTGATGTAGTATCTAGTATCCTGCGGTTTCGTCTTCCTAGTAAAACGAATATGTTGACACTTCCCTGAATTTAAGACCATATGATTATCATGACACCATTGCGTAATCCGATTAAGATCTTCTTGCATCAGTCGAGAACCATTTTCTGACGAAACGTTACAGAAAATTTTCATATCATCAGCGAACATAGAACATTGACAGTGACGCACGCAAGACATAACGTCATTTATGAAAAGTACAAATAAAATAGGTCCCAAGTGTGAGCCCTGAGGTACCCCAGAGGACGCAATGTATCTCTCTGATTCGTACCCATTTACTACAACAACCAGTTCCCTATCAGCCAAATACGTCACGAACCATTTAATTAATACGTCACATATACCATACTGAAATTGGAGCTTATGAATGAGTAATTGTCGACGCGATCAAATGCACTGGAAAAATCTGTGTAAATAGCATCCATTTGACGATTGCTGTCAACTCCTTCTATAATGGGTGTTAAATAAGAAATGAGATTAGTTAGCACGGATTTCTTAGCTTGGAACCCGTGCTGTTCCGGCCTGATTCGAGACTTGGTATGTTTCGTGAGTATCGGGCATATCAGTGACTCGAACAATTTAGAAAAGGAAGACAAAATGGATATGGGCCTATAGTTACGAACGTCATCACTATCTCCCTTCTTAAAAATTGGCACTATACGAGCGCGTTTCCATTCGGATGGGAAAATTCCACTACTGAGAGACGCGTTGAAAATAAGCTTCAATGGGTAAGACAGAACCTTAGCACATCGCTTTAGAAAGATGGGGGGGGATTCCATCGGGACCAGCTCCCTTGTTTGTATCCAGCAACTTTAGTTGTTTCAGGATATTATACTCGCTAATATTTGCCGAACTTAACCTGCATGCAGAATCCGATTGAGTTCCATGAACAGTGCCCAGAGGAGAATGATGATTCGGTCGAGAATCACTGTAGATTGATCTGAAATGAGATGCAAATAAATTTACGATATTCGGACCACAGGACGCTTCCTGTCCATCACCACCGTGCATAGCAGAAGGCAGAGCATTAGGAGATACACCCTTTCTCTGTTTAGTAAAGCTTCAGAATGCTTTAGGACTTCTTCTCAGATTAGTTTCAATACTGTTAATGAAATTACTGTAACAAGTATTTTGCAACTTTACACATCGCTTTTTTAAAATATCAAACTCATACTTGTCACGAGGATTGTAAAATTTGCGTACCCTATGTCTTAATTTCTCTTTTTCCTTCAAGAGCCGTATCAATTCAAAATTTAACCAAGCTGGGTATGCACGCTTGCGAGATTTACGTTTTAGCACAAATTTATTAATAATGTAAATTAATTTCTCATAGAAAACCTCAACCATATGATTCACATTCTCGCACTGAGAAAAAGCATCCTCCCAACAAACCTCCCCAAGATTAAGAACTATGTTATCATAATCAGCTTTGAAAAAATTAAAATCCAAACGAGGCACAGAATCAAGTACGGTGTTACACTTTAAGTCCAACAATATTTCCAGAGGAGGGTAGGTGGTAGGGGTCTAATTTACTAATTAGACATCCAGATTCTGAAACATTACAAGACAGATTTGTCAACACCAACTCTAGATATGTATGTATGTATGTATGTATATCTTCACGCCAAGTCCCTTGCGGGGTAGGCAGAGAGAACCGAGCGCCATAAGGCGCGGTCCTTGCATACTTCACTCGCTTCTGTGACATTCATAGCTCTTTTCATGCACGCTCGCCGGTTCCTGGGGCTTCTGACATCACCTTCTGATAATACACGACCAATTTGGTCATGGTAGGTTAGTCTCGGCCTTCCTCGGCTCCTACATCCTTCCACTTTTGCATTGTATATCTGTTTCGTCATTCTTTCGTCCCGCATTCTTTCTACATGTCCGAACCAACGGAGCATGCCCTTTCTTATCTTAACACCGACACTCTCTTTTAGACCAACTCTTTCTCTCACGTCTTCGTTACGAACGCGGTCAGCAAGCGTTATGTCACAAATTTTGCGCAATGCTCGCATCTCGACCGCATTTATTCTACTTTCATGCTCTCTCTGCCATACCCAGCTCTCACTTCCATAAGTTAGCGTTGGTATTAGCACCGCGTTGTGTACAGCGAGCTGTGCCTTCTGGCTTAGATTTCGGCAGCCTAGAAGTTTGCCCAACGCTCCATTCACCCTATTCCCGGCACTCACTCGTCTCTCCACATCAGCGGTGTACCTTCCATTGCTGCTAAAAGCACTTCCAAGATATACAATCTCATTCACTTGCTCCAACACTACATCATCAACCATAATCCTAGTGTTCGTTCTGGTTGTCTCTCTTTCAAATACCATTATCTTGGTTTTCTTCGCATTCAATTGTAAGCCTTTCTTCATACAATCATCTTTCATTGTTGTAACTAGTGTTTGCAGTTCGGATGGTGATTCTGCTATTAATGCCGCATCGTCTGCATAAAGCAGGCAGTTGACCACTGAGTCACCCATTCGCATTCCCACATTCATATTTCTTATTCTCTGAAGACAACTGTCCAGATACAGGATGAACAGCCGAGCCGACAGCACGCATCCCTGTCTGACACCAATGTTGACATCAAACCAGGGCGACAAGTTGCCGTCCACCCGCACACATGCTGTACAATCCTCATAAGTGGATTGCACAGCACGGAGTAGGTCACCGTCAACCCCATATCCGGGCAAAATGTTCCAGAGATTCTTTCGCACGACTCTATCAAATGCTTTCTCAAAGTCCACAAAACCGCAGAAAACCTTCTGGTCCAAAGCCAGATGCTTCTCTACGATGTTGCGGAGTGAAAAAACTTGATCCGTACATCCTCTGCCGCTTCGAAATCCACCCTGTGCTTCCCAAAGCATTCCATCGGATTTCACCCTCATTCTCCTTTCAATGATTTTTCCATACACTTTAGCTGCTAAGCTGATCAAACTGATGGCCCTATAGTTGGCGCAGTCCATACGTGAGCCCTTGCCTTTATACAAGGGCACGATGACCGCGCGTCTCCAATCGCTCGGAACCCTTCCGGTTCTCCAGCATAATTTGCTCAAAAACCAGAAGGCGTCCCTAACGCAGGTACCACCTAGCTTGATCATCTCAGCTGTTACCATATCGATTCCCGCTGACTTTCCATCTTTCAAACTTCGTATCGACCATTCAATCTCATCCATAGTAATGTCTTCATGGTACGCTGGCACTGCCGAGTCAATCACAGACTCATTCACAATGCCAGCGTCATGGACATAATCATACATTTCTCTAAAATATTCACTCCACCGTTCTAACACTTCCTGAGTGTTAGCAAGAATGGAGATTCGAGACTTCTTTACCTCTCTCCAGAAGAGTATGGTATTTGCCTCGAAGTTCTTCGTCAGCTTCTCTTCCTCAATCATATGTAGTCTTTCACGCTTCTCTTTCTCTCGACGGTATATTTCTTTCTTCATTTCTTTCATACCATCACTCTGGTGCAAAGATGATACGTAATCCAGCCACGCTTTCCTCTTTTTTTCCACGGAGGATTGAACCTCCGCATCCCACCAGGCATCTCCTCTTAGTGTTCTACGTCTCTTTCCACCATACTTTCTTTCAGAACTTTCCAACATTCGTCTACATCTGAGTCGGAAAGACTCGCGTTCGCAAGTCTTTCACTGACTAGACGTACATACGTACTCCTCACACTTTCATCTTCCAATTTTTCACTTCTTATTCTTTCATGGTCTCCGAAAGGAATACGCACTCGCCAGTGCCTCCACTTCTTGAAAAGGCCCACAAATCGGCTTACCACCAGATAGTGGTCCGTTTCAAGAGTGGGACCTCTGAAGGCTCTTGTATCCGTTAACGACTTTCGGAGACGTTCATCTATCAAAATCAAATCAATCACACTTTTCTGTTCATTCCGTCTCCATGTGTAAGTGTGAATATCCTTGTGATGGAAGAGCGTGTTCGACACAAGGAGGTTTCGTTCCATACATACGTCTAAAAGTAACTTACCAGCATCGTTCACTCTCTTATCTCCGTATGGACCAAGCACAGCCTCATAACTGCTTCGCTTGGTCCCAACCCATCCATTCAGATCACCACACATAATTATCCGTTCATTCGCTTCGGCCAAATCCAGAATACCCCTTACAGTCTCCCAAAACTTCTCGAGCTCCTGGGGATCAGCAGAGCTCACAGGAGCATATGCTGCAACTAAAAACACTCGCGTAATCCCCAGTTTTATCTTAACCCAGAGAAGTCTTGGACCTACTAAATCGTAATCTTTCACACCAGCGGCCAAGCGAGATGAAAGCACGACACCTACGCCAGCGCTGGCATGAACGTCCTGGTCCACCCCGGACCACAGGGCCATCATGCCACCGGGCAGATCTTCGGTGTCGCTTCCCTTTCGCTTGGTCTCTGACACACACAAAGCATCTAGGCATCTCACGTTCATTATATCTATCAACTCATTCATCTTATCTTTTAGACCACCTCTCACATTCCATGTGCCTATACGACACTCAGCTCTCCTCGACCCGCCGGGATGGGAGTTGCGTGGTGGGTGGCGGCCCCCACCGCCGCATGCCTTAGATTTCGCACCGACGGGGGCGGATCGGTGCGCGTCGCCTCCGGGGGACGCCCTAATCCGCGCGTCTGTGCGGTTTGGGTCCAGAATTGCAGTCCAAGTGTTGGACTGGCAGGGTCGCGGCGTGCACGCTTCTGGTACCGACCCCAACTCTAGATAATTACCATCAATATTTGTTATACCATTAAACTGCTGTAAACCTGTCAACGACATGAAATCGGTAAGGGCATACCCAAGAGCACTTTGATAATTATCAGGCAGTAAATGTTTAGCACTGACAGATCCAGACCAACCAATGAACCTCATGTTGAAGTCACCGACTAAGAGCACGTCGTTTAAATCATGTACTACTTCACAAGAATTACTCAACAAGGCAGTCAGCTCTTTTAACTTGAGCGGGGAAGAAGAACACAGGGTGTAAACAGCACATATTCCAAGAGTTTTAATTGATTTGCCGTCTATGACCTGAATACTAATCCACAAATCGTCACAGCCACTTTCTTTATTTCTTAATCGCGTACTTTTAATTGTTTTTTTCACTGCTATCAATAAACCTCCGCCATCACTCTTGTCATAAAATTCGGAGCATGTACGATCACGTCTGTATACTTGGTATCTCGAATCGATAAATTCACTGTCGAGTATTGTATGATTTAGCCAAGTCTCGGTAAACACGATAACGTCGTAATTGTTTCGTAGAATGTTCTTAAATATTTCGTTTGTTTTCGTACGCATACCCCGTAGGTTTTGATAATATATATCAATCACAGTGAACAACAGTACTCCAGCACATGGTTGGGAAAGCGAAGACATATATTCACTGAAGTTTTTTAAGTGATTCAGGGCTAGCAATATGCTTAGCCATTGATGTTTCACTTTTACGGACATACACCTTGCCATTTCTCACCCATACGAATCTGTATCCCATTTCTTTGGCTCTCAAACGAGTAGCTGCATGAAGAGACTTATTTTCCGGAGACAAATGTTGATCAGACTCGTGTTTAGCTTCTCTTGCGGGTTGCTTTTGTTGTACTTCCATACTGCCACAAGCAGTGCATCACGAACACGGGCACTGCGGAGCTTCACAACAACGGAACGTGGTCGATTGTTGTTCACATTTAACTTTGAGACACGAAAACAAGAAAGAATATCTCCATCATGGATCGGTTGAGAGACCACGGTGCCAATTTGAGCGACTATTTGCGCCAGGTCATCAGACCTGTGTTCAGGTAGTCCGTGCATCTCTATATTCGCTTCTCTGCTATGCTGTTCCATCAAGGATATGCGACTTGATAGTTCCTTAACAGTGCTTTGCAATTCGATGTTTTTGTTTTTTAACCCATTTATATCATCCTCACGAGACTTCAACAGTTCATTCATTTCATCGTATTTTGTATTAATAAATTCGACGGATTTTTTTAAATCAGATATTTGACGTACTATGGGCTCGAATTGCTTAGATAAGGCATTTTTTAAAATTATAGGTAATTCATTATGTAATGCATTGATAATTAAACTATTTAATCTATTCTCTTGGCTACTATTGAACGTAGTCAAATCACCAGTTTCACCTTCAGTTGTATCGTCATTTGTGGATGCTTGCACGCCTTTGCCGCGTTTGGTAACATTGGGATGATTAGTAGCTTCATCCTTTGATGGTATTGTGAAACTCTAAACTCGCACAGGTGTATTTTGGTTATCCTTCTTTGGTCGCATGCTACGACAACCTTGACAGAGCCACTCATTTCGTTGTTCCTTGGTCATCTGAGCAAAAATCTTGTGTTGTACATTTGCACACAGAAGATCGTAATGCGACCGGCAAACCACACACCGCAAACATTGTTTATCTTTGATTACATTCGGGCATGCCGCGCAAGTTTTGGCTGACATCTTCTATTTATTCCGATAATATAATGGTAAAAATTAGAAATACAATATTAACGTCACCGCTGTACCGCTGTTTCCAGATTGCACGCCGTTATCAATCGTCCGCCGCATACACAACGGAGACTTTCGCTTGCAGTTGCACTTATCACGCACACGTCAGCTGATTTGCACTTTATTTTTGCTTTTACACTATTATTAAAAGTATTTATTTCACATGTGGTTATTAGTTCAATGCGTTATAACGTAAACTAACGATATTTCATACATTTGAAAAGAATTTGTAAGTATTTGTATTTTAAATTGAATAAAGTATTCGAAATGACTACGTAAACAATGTTGATAGTTGAAACGTTCAAGGTAGAATGACAACATGCCTCGGCTGCTGCGGTTGTTCGCCATCGGGAACAGAAACCGCATGCCCCCACCACTGTCGCTGCCACGACTGGCCTGGTCTTCGCTGCGACACGTGTTTCACCTCTTCACGAGGCATCATCAGGCGTTGTAGACGTAATTCGTAAGGATAACGTGCTACATGTGACAAATCCATCGCAGTGCCGTCCCTTATATTGAACTGACTTTATTAATTTCTAATTCTAATTGGGAACAATATTACTGTCTTTTTTATTCCACTAAGGTACAAATCAAGCGTACGGCCTACCCTACGTTTGTTAAGTAGTTACCGTAACTTATGAGATTAGCAACACCAGTTGTGTCAGTCGTGCTTTCTAATTCTCAGCTGCGAGTTCATTCCTCAATATGAGAGTTCTTGGCAAAAATCTCCTTTGGGTTTTTCCGAGACGATCTTTTCGGAGAACTCTCAAGTATTTATGTACATCTTTATTAATTCATTAAAAACGAGAAATTGTTTTGGCATATTAATGCTCATTAATTTCTATTTCTGTACCAATTGCTTGTAGATGAGTTTTGCCAATACGAAATGGAGGAACTCGAAATCGTTCAATTTCGTTCCGAAAGAGGAAGTTTCTAAAAGTAATATTGCCTACCAACAAGGAAAGATCTTGTTGATAACTCATATAACTTTTTATATACTTTTAAATGAAATATCATTTTTAGATGTTTTTTAAGGAAATTACAGTATAACATTCACAGATAAATAACGACTAATTTCGCCTTGAATAGTATCCTTGTATCTCTTTAGCGCTCTGAGTTAACTTAAAATCGTTTTCATGATCAGGTCAGACGCAAGCTGCATTTTAACAAGCAGGAACAATAAAAAGTAAATGGAATCATGGGAAAAAGGTAAGTTCCATTTGCAATTGATCACTTTTTTCTCCCGAGTTAAACACTCTACTTTTCATTGCGAGTGTGTGGAAATTAGTAATTGAATCACTTAATAATTAGGCACATATAATTATCTCATAGTTTCATATTAATTTCTTCGTTTTATAGTTTAATGACCCTGGATGTTAGCTCTGCAGAGCACAACGAAATATCTTTATTTGTATCTCAATCCGGCAATAAAATCTGAAAAGGAACAATGGAAGTACTCCATTGTTTAAAATTTTCTTCCTCGTAACTTAACATTTATTATATTATTCATTATCCGGTGTCTCGATAGTTGTTTGCAGAGAATAAGGTCAACGAAAGTAGGATTGCGCATGGGTAACCTAGTCGTGAACTGTCTGCTGTATGCAGACGATGCCGTGTTATTAAAAAATAACACCAACTGAACTGCAAACACTGGTCACAACGATGAAAGACGGAAGAATGGATTACTTACTACTGAATGCGAAGAAAACAAAGATAATGGTATTTGAAAGAGAAGAATACAGAACTAATGTAAGGATTACGGTTGATGATGAAGTGTTGGAACAAATGGATGAGATTGTATATCTTGGATGCGCTTTCAGCAGAGATGGAAGGTACACCGCAGATGTGGAAGGACGAGTGTGGACTGGAAATAGTGTGAATGGGGCGTTGGGAAAACTTCTTGGTATTAAAACTTGAGCCAGATGGCACAGCTCGCTACACGCAATGCAGTGCTGGTCCCAACGCTTACTTATGGAAGCGAGAGCTGGGTATGGCAGAGCGAGCATGAAAGTAGAATATACGCGATCGAAATGCGAACATTGCGCAAAATTTGTGGCGTAATGCTTGTAGACGGTATTCGTAATGATGATGTTAGAAACAGAGTTGGTTTGAAAGAGAGCGTCAGTGTTAAAATCAAAAGAGGCATGCTTCGTTGGTTTGGACACGTAAAAAGCATGCTGGATGAAAGAATGACGAAGCAGAAATACAATGCAAAAATGGAAGGATGTTTGTTTGTTTGTAATATCTTTAATGTACAATAAGAAATACAATAAGTAACAATAGCAATAAGTACAAAAAGTGACAATGGTACATAGGCGGACTTATCCCATAAGGGATCTCTACCAGCCAACCTTAGAGAGATTGATAGGAAATTTTACAGTGTCGTAAATGCACATGTGCTTTACAGACTGTACCTACCTCAATAATTGAAAAGAATACATAATTAACTACATCTATACATAAACTATGCAATAAAAAGAAAATAGTGATAACACAAATAATAAAACAATATTATTTTAAAGTTTATTGAAGTCGTCGCTTGTTTCATAATCAACAGCAACGGCAAGTGATGTACTCTGTAAAAAAACGGGGTGTGGCTGGTACGTGATTACCTCTTCGTAACGGGTAAACGAAAGTAAGTTGTATTAAAGGAAATTATATGATACAGCTAAATGTACGCGATGTGTCACAGTCCTCACTCAACGTAGCAAACTCTTTGATTCTTTAGCTATCTTGTGGTATAATTTAATTTTGGAGTAAATGATAGATATGTAGTTGCAATATCAAACTATATGCCCCGATTTTGTTATTATCAGGTATCTGAATTGACTTCCAATATTGAAATAAATTAAAAAAAAACGTATTTACGTTATAAAAGCGAAGCTCTAACAAAAAGAAGATTATGTGATACTTAATAAAGAAGTTAACGTCCAACCTGCATAAAATAGAAGTCAAATATCAACACTCTCACGAGATTCTCACATTCTTTACAAAATCCACTATTGTACGATATAATTTTCCATTGAACTTTTTCATTTTGGTATACATTTTGAAGAGCTCGATGACGTTGTTGCCCATGTCTAGCAAATCAGAGGTTAAGCAAGGTCGATCCCAGCATATCTATCGATGGGTATGTCGAGCTCCTGCATACTTCAAGAACATGTTTACCCATCCAATCAGGTGGTTGTCGATGGATAACAGTCATTAAGCTAAGTTAGTTGACTTCGGGAGTATTCAAAATTCTCCTCCGCCAATCAGCAATTAAGCAGCGTGGCGGAGTATGCTATAAACCGTTCTTCGGTTGAAGGGAGACCTGTATCCTAGCAGTTGCATAAGTATTGGTTGATGAGTATATAACTAGAAAAGAACAAATATCATGTGTTCATGATTGATTATATTTTGAGAGTTTTTTTTATTTGTTTATCTATTTACATAACTTTATTGCAATATCTATAAAATCATCTATAAAAAATGCAAAAAAATCACGTTTGTTGTATGGGAGCCCCCTTAAATATATATTTTATTATATTTTTTAGTATTTGTTGTTATAGCGGCAATAGAGATACATCATCTGTGAAAATTTCAACTGTCTAACTATCACGGTTCATGAGATACAGCCTGGTGACAGACGGACGGACGGACAACGGAGTCTCAGTAATCGGGTTCCATTTTACTCTTTGGTTACGGAACCCTAAAAACGAACAATACTGAGTGTAGTAGCCCACACATGACTGTATGTACATGAATGAAGCTGATGAATGCAAATGCATGCCCATAGATATTGTATACCAACACACCTACTTGAGCTTTTTGTAATAAATTGAGACCTATTACTGCAAAATTAACGGTATTGAAATAACAGTTACCTTATAGTATTTTAAGAACAATGTATTTATCACTAGCGGGTTCGGTGGTAGGGTATGGAATAACTGTTATGTAACAGTTAGGTTGTTCATATAAAACATAACTAGTCTGCCCATAAATACTATTACATAGACACTTTTCTTTTTTTCAACACTTTAATAAGCAGCATACAAGAAGAATCGAGACTTCTTCCCGCGCTTTTGTCGAGTGACATTGTTGTTTTACTTGAAATTTTTACAATTCAGTATAAAATTAGTTTTGTGTGACAATTTCGATAGTATTTTGTAACATAAGTGCTAGTGCAGTTATACAGTAATGAATAAACTCAAATATAATACGTTTACGCACTTTTTGGAAGACGTGAATAAGTTCATCAAGAAAACCTTGTAAAAATCTCTATCGTTTTACGGGTGGTATTTAAATTGGATTGATTGGGTCTAGGTACCCTTCCCAAGTATTTTTTTCAGCACAGTTCCTGAAGCTGGAACACAGAATTACGATTTTCAAATGGTTCTGAAACTTGTTATGTTACTAGATGAAGAAAAGGGAGTATTAAAAGCGATACTAATTTAATAGGTCTATTTTTTACAAAATATAATAAATATAAAAAAAAGGGTTCACTTTAAGTTCGGCTAAATAAGGTCTTTAAGAACTCGCGCTTTAATTTGTCTAACCGGTATATCACTGATAGAATCACTGGTGGGTGTACTTAGTGGCCGCCGGCTATAGTGGTCGACGACTGTAGACGGCAGGTTAGCGTGCTAGCCAGCACGCAGATCCAGACGTAGAAGTTGTTGGTAATGGTGGGGACCGCCTTACGGACCAACACCGCAGCGGTATCTTTGTCAGCCGCCGTAGTCCACAACAGGGGCTGCAGGTATTATAATTTTTAGATTAGTTAGATGTCCGGAAATTATCGAGTTTGGAAAAGGGTAGTAATATCCCGAGGTTTCGCCACGTAGCCCTCAGCAGGAGGCTGGTGGTCTCAGACGTGGTGCACTGAATCTCTACTTCTCGAAAGCTTCCTCCAGACCGACTCGTTTTCTGTTTTCTGACACTAAAATGTAATATTTTAAAATTTTGAATTACAAATAATATTTTTGACAAATTGTCATAAACTAAACAGAGCATGCAAAGAAAAGAGTCTATATAAATCATTAAATAAGGTTGTAACATTACAAACTGAATACTTTGACACTGGCATAAAGTAGCAACACTATTGCCATATATATTAAAAAAAAAGAAGAATCGATGACTTATACGCTCGATCGGTTGGAAAATATAGAACATAAGTAACAATATTTGAATATTGTTACTTATGTTCTATATTTTCCAAATATTTGAAATGGGATATTCATATTAATCAAACACTAATAAAACTTGACAAGTTTGTTTACGCACTAAAAAGATTAAAAGACACTGTGGGATTTAAGGCAGCTCTGACCGCCTATCATGGATATGTCTCTTCCATTCTACGATATTGTATAGTAATGTGGGGAAACTCAGTTGATTGTACTAATATATTTAAACTACAGAAACGATGTATTAGGGCAATATGCGGTGCGTATTTTACTGATACGTGCAAACCTCTATTTAAAAAATTAAATATATTACCACTCCCATGTCTATATATATATGAGATATGCATTTTTGTTGTTAAATACCCTTATTTATTTCCTAAAAAACATGACATCCCTACCAGTAGAACAAGACACGGGAATAAACTCCAAGTTCCCACTCAAAAATTATGTTTATTTCAAAATAATGCGTATAATATGGCCATCAAAATTTTTAATCATTTACCTGCAAGATTTAATACACTAAACTTACGCATGTTTAAGAAGGAACTTTTCAATTTGCTATGTGACAAAGGCTATTATACAATTAATGATTATTTGAAAGATAAATTGACATGAAATTGATTGATTTGACATGAAATAATAAATAAGCTTACATAAATATCTAGATATTATGACCAATTTTTTAATTCTCTTAAATTCTGTATTTAATCATTTACACGCCGGTATACATTCGGCAGAATATGTATGGCTTTCACTGTATTATTGTAAGAACATCATTTATGTACCCATATTCGGTAAATAAAGACATTCATTCATTCATTCATTCAATGGCATAATACAATTAAAGAGCTCGTCTCAGACATGCTAATGAGCATAATTTTTAGTAGCATCTCTATCTGTACCTTTTCTTCTACATATTTATTCTGATTAAATTACAGCCTGTAGTTTTTCTATACACTTCAGAAGAGGAAAAATCTAGAAAGTAAACTAATAATGTATATAATGGGTGATTGAGAAGGGTCTCGGTCGGTATAGAGTATTTCGATATCGGAAAATATTTGTTGTCGAGTAAAAATATTTGTATTGAGGAAAAATATTCGCATCCAGTTTGATACGATGTAACATATTGACGGATCACTAGCTACTTACAAACTGGACGGTACATCGTCTGGATATTAGCTAGTTTTTTTTTTATATATACAATGTCGAGAGGCGTGTAAGTACACGGTCCACCTGATGTAAAGTTGTTACCGTAGCCTATGAACGCTGGTAGTAAATTAAGTATCATCTCTGCTGTTAACACAGCTACTCCTTTGGAGCTTACTGGTGACCTCATTCACACGCTGGGACACAACAAGTGCAGGAAGTTGTTATTTAGCCGCGGTTTGTTATGAGGTAAGTTCTACTCTACTAAGGTAAACTTCCCCAGACGGGGATATGTATACATACTTTGATGCGCCCTAACAAATGTTTGTCCTGTGTGGAAATCGAACCCACGAGTGTTGGTGTCGAAGTTGCGTTATTGACCGCGACGCCACCGTGGTTGTCGACGATGTTAGGTACGCGATAGTGTGTCTATATGTAAGAGTTCTATATCAAGAAAGTAACAAAGGCACAGTGCAGCATGTTACAGTGCAGATATATATATATATATATATATATATGCCATTCATTCGAGCCTACTGACCAATAGGAGAATATTTTAAACAATAAACCGATAAGTGCTGCCATGTTGATCCATGAACTGCCCAATAAGAGCTACGCGTTCTAGTTTGCCGCCGACCTGTAGCGGTGAATTGATTTACTATGCAAAATCTGTCTCATGATTTAGGCAATTTCCTTCATGGGCAATAAAAAAGTAAGTACGGGAGTTCACCTTCACACGCTGGAACCGCAGTGGTCGCGTACTGTACGGTTCGAGAGAAGTTTTCTTCCGAGAACTCTCAAGCTGTGGAATGAGCTCCTAGCCGAGGTATTTCCAAGGGTCTACAGCATAGAGTTCTTCAAGAAATTCGTGAAGAGGTTTTTAGAGGGTCGGCAACGCATGGGTGACACCCTGGTATTGCAAATGTCCATAGACTGTTTAACATCAGGCAGACTGTATGCTTGATTGCCACCTTAGTGGCATAAACAAAAAAGTACGATAAATTAAGTAGGGCAAACTACACAATTTCCTCGTGTCACACCTTTCATAGTCCAATGACTTTATAACATACGCAGCTATGAATTTAACAGACAATTAATGTATTTTGACTTTTAGAAACAAACTTTATAATTCTGCAATATATTTAAACTAAAAACGTGCAGTGATAACGCAGTGGATACAAAAGTAACCTATTATTCGATTAGCCCCTGATTCGAATTCAGATGTGGGCGTGTACCATTAAATACGAGTTTTTGAATTTATCTACGTATTTATGATTGTCACGTGCTCGGCGTTGAAGAAAAACATCATGATCGCACGTCAAATCACACGTGTTTCGAAACATAATTTCTTGGACATGCACTAATTATGTTTCAAAGGACGTGTGGCTAACCTAATGAAGATCTAGTATTTCGCTCAGCTGTGTAGGTTTGGCGGCAATCGTTCCTTGTCAAAATCTATATTTTCACCTAAACCTTATTATATATTCTTTATTGCATATAACAGTGTAAGAAAATAACATAGTAAGAAAATAGTAATGCAAAGGCGAGCTTATCTCTATAATAAAGAGATCTCTTCCAGCCAACCTGTGCTGTGAGATATTTTGTAAAGAATACCGGATAGTAAAAGTACAATATACCAGATATATCTCTACGGTACACTAACAAGATACAAATAAATACTTATTAATATTAATTACATAACTTTATAATTACGAAATAAATACTACTAAAATAAATACATATATACAATTACATATACAACTATCTAAGCGATAATAGATAGGTAGTGGTCTTTCAGTCTTTTTTTGAAAGTGGTGACAGATGAACTCTCACGAATATATGAGGGTAGTTGATTCCACAACTGTGCAGCACGGTAAGTGTACGAGTTATAGAAGAAACTGGAGTGCGCAGTTGGAAGGATTAGCGTCTTGGTGACGCATGGACGTAGAGAACGGGATCTAGGTTGAAGCAATTTGAAACAAACCTTATTTCTAGATTAGGAAACGCAATAACACAAGGAAGAAGACAGACTAGATCCGATCGGAGATGAAATTAACACCACCTGTACTTGTATTGATTGAATCCAAAACAATGTGACGAGCTCGGTGAGTCAGTCGTGAATGACGCGACTTTGACACCGACGGTCGTGGGTTCGATTCCCACACATGACAAACATTTGTGTGCATGAATATATCTGTTTGTCTTGGTCTGCATGTTTTAAGAGAGGTAGGGCGCATCAAAGCAGCTCGTCTGGGGAAGTACCTCCACCTCACAGAAAATCGCAGCCAAATAACAACTCCCTAGTGGGTTGTTGTGTTCCTGCGTGTGAGTGAGGTCACCAGTAAGCTCTCAAGGAGTTGCTGTGTAAGCAGCAGAGGAGGCATCGCGCGTGTGATACTTAATATATCGCAAGCGTTAATAGGCTACGGTACCCGCTTTACATCAGGTGGGCCGTATGCATGTATACCTCCTGACGTAGTATAAAAAAATTTTCGACGTAGATTAATTAGTTAATATTTTTGCCTGATTTTGTCTTAATTGAAAGGTCACAGTTAAACGTTTTAAGTTGATTATATTTCAGGATCTATCTCAAAAATGCAATCCGTGACAAATTTTAAATTATATAATGTGTATCATATACCATGTTTACACAACAAGTCCTGAAAGCATCAATTCAAAATCTAGTTTGCAAGCGGGATCAAAGCCAACAAATTTGTTTTTCTTTCACATGCTGGTGTGCGACAGAAAAAATACTACAGAATGCAAAAGGAACGAGGTCCAACTCTCGCAGGACGGGTTCATTTTTTCCTTCTACTCTCGCTACCACTCCAGCAAGTCTGAGTAATAATATCCTGTAATATAATATTATTTAATCTTGGACTGGGAAATTCGTAACCATTTTTACCATATAATACACGCTGGGAATTAACCATCATTCACGATTTCCTCGCAATATAAAGTATTGCGAGAATATCGTGTTACTTATAAAACGAGTGTTCGGCTATCGATTATAATCATAACTAAAAATTTGAGAAAAGCGTACACAAATTTACATGTTTCCAAGTTTATTTCTACTATTTCCAAATTTTTTTATTGTTAAGACTTGTTCTTTTTTTTATTGCTTATGTGTAGCAATTCATTATGATTTCAGTCCGTGACCGTCTACTGCTGAACATAAGCCTTCGCTCTAAAAAGTCATTCGCCTCGATCCTCGTGCCACTGGATAGAAATAATGGTATCAGTGTTGGTCTTCAGATTAGCTTAGCAATTATAAAAATACGTAAGTAGAAAAAAAGCGATTAAGAAACAAATATATAGATATCTACCAAGACACTACTACCCTTACTAATTATATTTACATATATAAATATATATATATATATATAATATAATATTAAGGAACCAGCGAGCGTGCATGAAAAGAGCAAAGAATGTTAAAGAGAGCGAGTGAGGTATGTAAGAATCGAGTCACGTGGCGCTCGGTTCTCTCTGCCTACCCCGTAAGGGATTAGGCGTGAAGTTATAGATAGATAGATAGATAATATTAAGGATATATATATCCTTTTAATTTTAATTTAATCTTCATATTTTCCATATTTATACAAATTAATAAATACATAATACTATACTATACATATAATATTACTGGTTATAAATAAGATAGTACTCACTTAACCTCTTCTGGATAGTAGATACAGAGCAGCTGTTCCGTGTTTGCAGCTGTAATTTCGACACCTGTAAGGAAGAACATCGTAACTCATTTCTCGTTACTTTAGAGGAGAGCGTGTCAAACATAATATATACATATTAATACGTGTGCATTTCTAAACATCTTTGTCAGTCAGATATTCATCTATTCTATAATAACCTTTGTTACATAGAGTATTTTTGATGTGCCTTTTGAACATATTGTGAGGCAAGTACAGAACTGTTTCAGGTAATTTATTTAAGAATCGAATGCAATTAACAAAAGTGGAGGGATGTGGGAGCCGAGGAAGGCCAAGACTTACCTACCACGATCATATTGGTCGTGTTCTATCAGAGGGTGGTATCAAGAGCCTTAGAAACCGACGAGCGTGCATGAGAAGAGCAATGAATGTTAAAGAAGCGAGTGAGGATCGAGTCGCGTGGCCCTCGGTTCTCTCCGCCTACCCGGCAAGGGAAATGGCGTGAAGTTATGGATAGATTAGATAGACATATTGACAAAAAATCAAATAATCGAATTTAGACATTAGCGTATTGATAACCAAGAGCATAAGAACCTATTATCCGACGGTACTTGGTTCAAATCCTGATATAAGCATGTACCACTAAGTTGATGATTTTTGTAGGCAATTTAATCTAAACTACTTTGTGTGCTTCCGCTCCCGATTAGTTCATGCGAACTACTGCCGGCCGGCACCCACCCACCACCGTTAGTAGATGCATGCCGCCGCCGCCATGGCTGCTCCGGTCGTCTCTGCGAGTGTTCACCATCTGAAATGTGAACCGCATGCACCTGCCACCGTTGCTGCCCTGGCTGCTCCGGTCGTCTCTGCGAGTGTTCACCATCTGAAATGTGAACCGCATGCACCTGCCACCGTTACTGCCCTGGCTGCTCCGGTCGTCTCCGCGACACGTGTTTCGCCTCTCCACGGGGCATCTTCAGGCGCTGCAGACGCCAGTCGTCAGAATAACATGCTACGAATCATCAAATCATCATCAATCATTCATTTAAAAAAAAAATCTTAAATTACTCTCGTGAATAAACAAAGTGACGTAAACAATTCCCCACTATTAAATATCTTTTCGCTCACCTCATCCACCCCCACCCTCAATTCAATATAAGGGACGGCACTGCGATGGATTTGTCACTTGTAGCATGTTATTCTTACGATTAACGTCTACAACGCCTGATGATGCCTCGTGGAGAGGCGAAACACGTGTCGCAGCGACGACCAGGCCAGTCGTGGCAGCGACGGTGGTGGTGGGGGCATGCGGATTCTGTTCCAGATGGCAGACGACCGCAGCAGCCGAGGCAGAGACTACCGGAGCAGCCATGGCAGCGTCGGCATGTTGCATTTACTAACAGTAGTGGGTGGGTGCCGGCCGGCGCTAGGCCGTATGAACTAATTGGTGGCGGAAGCACACAGAGCAGGTTAGATCAAATTGCATGTATTTTTGAAGTTCGACTTTAATAGTAATTGGTCATTTTCACAATATTTCTTCGGTAACTTTTGAACTATCAACAAATATATGTACAAAACGCCTAAACGATTTATAAGTATCACTCGCACGGTGGTAAAACCCGCACACCCAAAAAAATATGTTTCGGAAGGCATGTGACCTAAACTAACGCAAACTTCGGTTCGGCAACGCATGAATGTCAACCCCCGGTGTTGCAAATGTCCGTAGACTACGGTGAATGTTTGCCATCAGGCAGGCCATATGCTTGTTTGCCACCTTAGTGGTATAAAAAAAATTCTGACGGCAGTCGATCTATGTAAAAATCTGTATCTTCGCCAAATCCTCCGGTTTAGGCAACGCACCCCGTCAATTCTAAGTGACTAGGAAACGGGATAACGCTTGTGAGAAGTGGAAATACCTTTTATATTTTAACTGTGTGTTTGGTGAACAATCAAGAAATATACCGTACTTAATATTGGAGGCAAAATTTTAAACGATGAAGCAATTATCCCCCTACGTTTGTATTGAGATAATTGGCTCTTGCAAGGCGCACAAATACACAATACCGAACGCAACATTCCCTCATTTTCCATCTGATTTGGTATGTCTGAATACGCTTCCCATTATCGGAAAATGGTTTTGGTAAGTACTCGCCGATTGCCGAGACTTTACGTGAAATGAAACGCAATTTGTGGAATGAAGTAGGCAATTCAATTGGCTTCATTGCAACTATATATTACTATAGCCAGTGTTTATATTCTAAAAACTTGTCACTTCATTGATTAAGTGTAACACTCTCTTTTTATTTTCACAATGTGGGGAGGCATACAGACATACGGCATACGGTCCATCTGATATAAAGCGGTTACCATAGCCTGTAAAAGCTATCAATATGTTGATTGTGGCCCACGCGATGCCACATTTGCTGTTTCGGGTTTTGACGGGTTAATATAGCAATAATGTGAAGTCGTTTATAAGCTATGATTTAGATTCCAATATTTATATAAAATCATTGAATTAAACAATTTTATAACGGAAGTATCGCGTATTTTATTTATTTTGTTGAACCTGACGTTTCGAACGCTTTGCAGCGTCCGTGGTCGCAGGAAGACTAAGGTGGTATTTGTCTTACATTAGTTATTCAATTATTACATCTACCGACATGGATGGATTAATTATATATGTTCCGATTCACACAAAAATCGCTCACAGTGTCCGAACATTTTTTAGATCTTTGGGTTTGGGACTTGATTATTTTTAGGACTGGATCCCAAGCAGGTGGTACTTGCCAACCATCTTCTCTATTGAAATTGGGGTGTTTTCTTATTTCAATAGCCTCGCGCAACATTCTCGGCATGTAGCGATTCTCCTTGGCGAGGATTTGTGGTTCATCGAACCGGATGTAATGGTTTGGCTGGTCCAGTGTATGTTCACATACTGCAGAGTTTTTATCGCGCCTATTCTTCATGTCAGCAATGTGTTCTTTCACACGAGTACCTACGCTTCTCTTTGTTTGCCCTATGTATGATAAACCACATTCGCAGTCTAATTTGTATACTCCTGCATCTTGTAAGGGGATATTAGACTTGATAGAAGAACCCAGACCTTACAATTCTCCGTGCAGATAAAGGAAACGCAACAGTTATCCTGGACATTTCGGAATATATCAGAATATGGAGAACTTCTAGAACTTTGCTTAACATCTGGCTATTTTCTTTGGAATGACGAATTTTACACCCAAATCGATGGCGTAGCTATGGGCTCTCCCATTTCTCCTGTTGTCGCTGACATTTTCATGGAAGACCTTGAGGAGAGAGCGCTGTCGATGGCACCGGCTGTGCCGAAGATGTACGAACGGTACGTAGATGATACTTTTGTTGTCATACCCAAAGATAAAGTGTCTATATTCCTACACCACCTTAATTCCATCAACAACAAAATCAAATTTACCATGGAATTAGAGGCAAATAATTCACTTGCATTCCTTGATATATTAATTACCAGGAAACTTGACAACTCACTTACTCACACAGTGTATAGGAAACCCACCCATACAGACAAATATCTCAATGGTAACTCACACCACCATCCATGTCAGTTAGCTACCGTAGGCAAATCTTTGTTTCAGAGAGCACAAGGCATCTGCGACGCTGAGCATCTAGAGGAGGAACTCCAACATGTCAAACAAGTACTGCGGAGCAACAGTCACAAACTCCCTCGCATGCGTCACAGAAGCCGCCCGAAGCCACCTACAGTTGAACGTCAACCTGCCATCTTACCATACTTAAAGGGAGTCACAGACAAAATTGGCAACATCTTACGGCGAGCTTCAATTAAAACTTATTTCAAGCCCCATAAGAAGATCAGTCAAATTCTAAGACCTATCAAGTCTAATATCCCCTTACAAGATGCAGGAGTATACAAATTAGACTGCGAATGTGGTTTATCATACATAGGGCAAACAAAGAGAAGCGTAGGTACTCGTGTGAAAGAACACATTGCTGACATGAAGAATAGGCGCGATAAAAACTCTGCAGTATGTGAACATACACTGGACCAGCCAAACCATTACATCCGGTTCGATAAACCACAAATCCTCGCCAAGGAGAATCGCTACATGCCGAGAATGTTGCGCGAGGCTATTGAAATAAGAAAACACCCCAATTTCAATAGAGAAGATGGTTGGCAAGTACCACCAGCTTGGGATCCAGTCCTAAAAATAATCAAGTCCCAAACCCAAAGATCTAAAAAATGTTCGGACACTGTGAGCGATTTTTGTGTGAATCGGAACATATATAATTAATCCATCCATGTCGGTAGATGTAATAATTGAATAACTAATGTAAGACAAATACCACCTTAGTCTTCCTGCGACCACGGACGCTGCAAAGCGTTCGAAACGTCAGGTTCAACAAAATAAATAAAATACGCGATACTTCCGTTATAAAATTGTTTAATTCAATGTGTAACAATCGCGAAAACCTAAGACAATACTATATAAAATCAGTTGAGAATGCGCAAGCTTGCATTGCCAGAGGAACACCTGGCTCATCAATTATAAATAACAATTCAATTTTTTTATTTTTTATTTGTCGGCCATTTTGACCATGTTCCTTAAAAGATAGGAACGGTGTTCCTGAACATTCGTATTCTACTTTTATATGCTGAATCCAAATCTGAAGTCAAAATTCGAATATTCGAATAAAAGCGATGGATAAACGTACAGACAAACGCACAGACAAACATATAAAATTCATATAGGAACGGTGTTCCTGAAAAGAATCTACTAACCAAGAAACAGTTCTAATAATTTGGAACAAATATTGTATTATGATGTGGTTTTGCCTTTACCTAAGTCACATGTATATGATAATGTATGATATACTCATTACATATTCACACGTGCCTAACAGATAATATACGCTAAGTCCCTTACTCGCAGCGACACAATAAACCTCCAATGTGTTATAATTTAACAGCAGTTTTCTGTGAGCTGGATTTATTTCCCGAGTGCGGATACTTAGATTCTCCCTTCTACTCATAAAGAAACTTCCTATAATGCAAGCGTTCATAGCGTAGCGACTACGGTAACTGCTTTACATCAAGTGGGCCGTGTGCTTGCAACGTTGTAAAAAAGGGTTTATGCAAAAGCTTTACCTGTAACGCAATAAAATGAATAAAACTAATGTGCGTATTATTCTTTATATATACTATAATAAATAAATAATAAATAAATAAATATTGTCGGACAAATTACACAGCGCCACCTAGCCCCAAAGTAAGAGAAGCTTGTGTTATGGGTACTAGACAACTGATAAACATACGTAAATACATATTTTTTTTTTGTAAATACATACTTATTATACATAGAAAATACCCAGACCAATACAAACAGACATGTTCATGCACACAAATGTTTGTACTGTGTGGGAATCGAACCCACGAGCATTGATGTCAAAGTAGCGTAACAGCGCGTTTCACCACTGCGCCACCGAGCTCGTCAAATACTATGATACCACATCAACCCTTATTTATCCTTACTGCAGAGATACGGACCTCTTTTCAACCGAAGGAGTTTAGAGCATACTGCGTCACGCAGTTCAACTGCCAATTGCAGTATTACAAGCGTCCCGAAGGCCTTGAGTCAGTTTTACTGCCGTCATCTATCGACAACAGCTGAAACAGATGAGTTAAGCTGCTTAAGTTTTATGGGAGCCCCCTTAAATATTTATTTTATTCTGTTTTTTATTATTTATTGTTATAACGGCAACAGAAATGAATCATCTATCAAATTTTCAACTGTCTAACTATCACGGTTCATGAGATACAGCCTGGTGACAGACGGAAGGACGGACAGCGGAGTCTCAGTAATAGGGCCCGTTTTACCTTTTGGGTACGGAACCCTAAAAAGGGAATTTTTGTTTGCGTACCCACAGTCGCACACATACAAGCCCCACAGTCGCAAACATAGCAATAAAATTTAAATTTTGTTTGTTAGGGGAATCTACAAAAACTTCCCCTCAAATGGGCAGTTATTAGTTATAATGTTGTTTTTGTTGCCGCCTTCTCACTGCCTTCGGTATTGAGTAGATGGAACCCCAAACAACATTGACAAACAATAAATCTGTTATTTTTTTCTTTTATCCTCAACATCCTCGTTTTGCAATCGCATGGAACTGCGATGATGGTATATTGTACGGTCCCATAGAAGTTTTCTACCAAAAATACTGATAGTTGTAAAATTATATATTTTTAATTATCACTTGGTCGGCGGTGAACGAAAACATAGTGAGGACACTCCCACGTCCGAGAAATTATATTTCGAAACAGTTTTGACTTAACTGGGCCCAAAAGATTACCCCTACCTGGCATATACAATGCTGATATATTCATATAAGTACAAGGTCCTAAGATATACTGATGATGAGTCAATCTCAATTTGTGAAAATGACATGTATTTTAAGACATGCGTTTTAAGACAATAT
Source organism: Pyralis farinalis (assembly GCA_947507595.1). Taxonomy (NCBI): domain Eukaryota; kingdom Metazoa; phylum Arthropoda; class Insecta; order Lepidoptera; family Pyralidae; genus Pyralis; species Pyralis farinalis. The sequence goes on along the minus strand of OX382274.1, from coordinate 31,797,595 downwards.
AACGTGAAATTTATACATACTTGAAGCTACATAAATTATTTTTATGGGCTTTGAAATTACATTATGTAATTAACATGTTTATCGAAAGAAAATTAATTTGATTTTTTTATTACAGAACAGTAATCATGAATAGGTAAAAACAATGTGAAAATCATCATCATCAAACATCCAAACTATCCCACGGGAATATATCACCGGGGAAAAGTTAATCCAGTACCTCATCTATCTACCTACCAAATTTCATCCAAATCCGTTCACCCGTTGAGGCGTGAAAACTGAACAAACATCCAAACATCTAAACATCGATACTCTCACATTTATAATATTAGTAGGATTTAATATTATACTATTTACTTCGCTCCATAAATCAAGGTACATAAATCGTTCATCTGTAGTGCCTATTTACGTACGATGTAAATCAGTACAAAGGTTAAAACATCTGGCTTGGCCTCCGTAGACTATTTCCAATTTTTATTCCTAAACGTAATATTCTTAAATACTTGCTGCCCGTTTTGGCTTTGCCTGCGTGTACGCTGCGATTATATGTGTAGGAGTGGATGCTGAGGCTTCCCTATAGAGTTATTTACTAGTGATAGTCTAGTGGTTGATATTAAACCGCTATTTATTAAATGTTTACCGACCCCACAAGAGACTTGGGGAAATATACATACGTACATATAAAGTGTTCGTTAGAAATATCTTTCTTTTTTCCCCTATTATCGGATTTGTTCTACAGATTTCGGATATCTGTTACCTAAATTACGTATTTATAGGAAAAATCGGTTTGATAATTGATGTCACCGTTCTCTTCATGCTCAAGTAAAACAAATTTAATTAATTTTAATTACTTTAAAAATGTAGTTAGTATTACTTACGAAAATCAAATAATGACCAGTACTAATATTGCTACCTTCTAGGATTTGATAATAAATAGAGAATTTAACTGAAAACTAGGAATAGTGTGTAATTAAACAAATATGTTGTATTGATTTAATGATGCTGACTTGAACAGCGAGCAAAGACACTGCTATTACAGTCTACTTTGTCTACATAGAATTTGTCCTAGATGATCTGTTTATCTGAGATAATAGCACAGACATACGTAATCGAGTTGTTGCACAAACGCCGTGCATACGAGCCATATGCAAATATCGGTTATATCATCTCGAAAATACTTTGGAGAGTTGAACATACTACCTCTGCATTGCCCTTATATATGGGGTAGGTTCATATGATAAACAAAATTATAATATGTTAAAGAAGCTACAGACGTGTATACACGAAATATGAAAAATAACCGTAGATTAGTTCTAGACCTCATCCCAAAAACTATTACGCGACTAACCCTAACTTATACGGTTTCGAGCAAACGACACCAGACTGCTCAACTGCGGATTATCGGAGGCCAGTGTTTTCAAGCCGTTCGAAGGCCACTGACTAATATTAATGACTCTCATCTCCTCATCTGTCAACTCCCAGCGAAAAGGTTCGCAATATACTTACGTAAGTGTTTGCTACAGTACAAGGGAAATACTACAATCTATCTATCCATAACTTCACGTCAAATCACTTGCGGGGTCGTAATAGAGAGTACTGAGGGCCACATGACTGGATGATGATTTTTTATTATCCTGAATAGTGTCACTAGTATCTATTCAATTTTTGTCTAGTCTATATCTTTGATAGTAAAATATTAATATATTGTAGCAAAAAGACAATGACTTTGTCGAAATTGTTTTAACCTTTTGTTGGCCTCTACATAATCTTAATACAATATCTCCAACTGTTATTAGAGTAAACTCAAATTATAATGGATATAACATAATTTACAAATATTTGATAACAATTGCCAAACATTTTTGTATGATATTTTCAGCTTTTTGTTAAATCTCTAGAGAGCGATAAATGAGAATAATCTTGGTCTGTACAACATTACTAGATTTAAAGAATACATGATTTAATATTTGGTTACATGTGTTTTATGTAGATTTTTGTTAAAACAATAGAGTTCAAGATGGCACTCTATCGTGTAGAATGTCCGCTCTAGAAAAGATATACTTTGGTAATCCACTGACTTGATTTACCCTTGGTATTTAATTCATTATCTCAAACTGGTGTGACAATAAACTCAAACAATGGACCAAAATACAGATTATTTAGTAACAATAGCCAAAAAGACCGCAGAGCATTTTCAACTTTTTGATAAATCTGACTTGAGCAAAATTATTACACGCAAAGAACAGATAATTGAGTATTTAGTTACAATTGTTTAAATTAATTGTAAGGATCAGAGCGTTCAAGCTTAACAAGGCAAATTATTGTTCAGAATTTCCTCTGTTTCATCCTCGTCTCCGTCAACGGATTTAATATATATGGATTTGTTTCCTTAGTTCCCCTTAGTGTAAGTACCTAATTTGTTTCCGAGAGTATCGACCTATATCAACGTAAAAATCAATCAAAATTAAACTTATAAATGTCACTATTGATGTACTGACATCGTGATTTCTATAACTCGTATTCTAGATACTTATCAACAGAAAGCATCAATCAATTACAGAACAAATTCCTTAGTTTATGAGTCTATAGATAACTTTTAAGTAGTCATTAAAAACTTTGAAGTCTGGAAGCCAGCAAAATAAATATTTTTTAAACCACTCTGAAGATGAAGCAATTTAAGATTATAATTAATGTTGTCGTTATTATGATCCTTATTAAGAAAAGTGTCTCAATTAGTTGTGGGAGCAGGTACCCTTTAAAATAACGACTTAAAACTAATTTTATATTATAATATTATTTACTGGAATTGACATTAACCAGTCAGAACCCAGAAGTCAAGAAGGATCACTTATATTTTACCGACGTAGGTCAAAATATACTTATATAATTACTTACTTGTAGATGTGGTAGCAGTTATTTTTCGCTTTTTAGTTCCTGGGTGGTTATTGACGGCGGTTTTTAGGGTTCCGTACCCAAAGGGTAAAACGGAACCCTATTACTGAGGCTCCGCTGTCCGTCCGTCCGTCCGTCCGTCCGTCCGTCCGTCCGTCTGTCACCAGGCTGTATCTCTTGAACCGTGATAGTTAGACAGTTGAAATTTTCACAGATGATGTATTTCTGTTGCCGCTATAACAACAAATACTAAAAAATAGAATAAAATAAATATTTAAGGGGGCTCCCATACAACAAACGTGATTTTTTGCCGTTTTTTAGGGTTCCGTACCCAAAGGGTAAAACCGGAACCCTATTACTGAGGCTCCGCTGTCCGTCCGTCCGTCCGTCCGTCCGTCCGTCCGTCCGTCCGTCCGTCCGTCTGTCACCAGGCTGTATCTCATGAACCGTGATAGTTAGACAGTTGAAATTTTCACAGATGATGTATTTCTATTGCCGCTATAACAACAAATACTAAAAAATAGAATAAAATAAATATTTAAGGGGGCTCCCATACAACAAACGTGATTTTTTTGCCGTTTTTATCGATAATGGTACGGAACCCTTCGTGCGCGAGTCCGACTCGCACTTGGCCGATTTTATAGATAATGGTACGGAACCCTTCGTGCGCGAGTCCGACTCGCACTTGGCCGATTTTTTATTATTTAAAAACAATTTATTACTCTCTTGTTCATCACCCAGCATACATGGAACTGGATTGCAAGTTGTGCTTGTTCCAGATGATTAAATTTGTTTTCAAATACATTGTTCAATTTTTTGAAGCTAACATTTCGCAAATTATTCGTGCGTTGTCTTTTTTACTTCTCACGGCTTTCTCGTAGGTTATCTTTCTGGTATAAATCGTCGGTATTGTCGAAGTAAAATTGAGAGGTGCGTCGAAACTCTTACCTGATAATGTTCCTCATATCTGTTCTTGTTTCTTTTAATATTTGCAACACAATGTTATTTGTACCGAGGACCGAAAAATGTGAGTAAAAAATTTAGTGCGCGTTTTTCCCCTACACGGGTTTTGTTAGCATAAGATTTTGTTAGATATCCGAATGCTAAATGATATTATGCACACAGACCTACAGATGCCCCGCCCTTAAAACGGACTATTGCCTAAAGATAAACATGTGTTCAGCATTTATCTTGACGATGGGTATTCGTAATTTAATGTTGGGATTTAGAACAAAATATTGTGATAAAAACAAAGATACGTGTCAAATGACAATGGTTGATAAAAACCAGTGTTGGCGCCAAAAAGTTATGCGGTGAGTCAACATGACATGACAGCTATATTTATATAGTTGTGTTCCGGTTTGAAGGGTGAGATATGGCAGAGAAATTACTGGGTACTGTGACGAAACAGTCTTAGGTCACAAAATTCCCGTGGTGCGAGCGTGAATAGTCTACGGTGACCGCTTGCCATCTAATGCGGCCCGCATACTTGTTTGCCAATCTAATTGTACAAAAAAAAACAGAGACTATGGAACGCCAGTTTCACCGATTCAAACATACATCTCACTTCTTCCACACACATCAACCTCTTGGTGCACGTTCTTCGGTTTTGGGTGCTTTTGATTTGGTCCTTTTTCACCAATCACCAATGTGATCTATATGTGTACGTCTACCGTCCTGACCCTGCCGATGTCTCCATTCACTCTTGCTCGATACACTTCTGTTGTGTTCGTTTTTTTAACAAAAAAAAGTAATGGAGCTTGGAAAAGGTATCAACAAAACAACAGCGAGCTGTTTGAAAATCTATTTCTTAGTAGTTTGATTGACATGAATAATCCTCATTATGCAGGTACAGTGAATTATCACTTCAAAATATACGTGATTATTAGGGATTGCTGGTGTAATAGGGATATGACAGTGAGGAATTTGTATTCCGACTTGTATGTGAGCTCCATACACTGCGTATTAGCTTTGTATAGATTCGAAAGACGCAACTGAGACTGACAGCTCAATATCCGGACATGTAATAGAAGCAAACACGGTTTTTTTCGAATCAAGGTAATTCGCCAGATTCCATACATAAGTAGAACTATATTTGACTATTTCGGTTTCCATATGTTACCATGTACTACCAAGCGGTACGATTGTATGACAATTAACTTACTACATATTGTATTCTTGTTACCCTCAGTTTTATTATTTATTTTAATACGTCATGTAATGAAGAGCAGTGCCTTCTAATACAGGTATTTCTATACTCAAAACGAGGTACTAACAATTAACCTTTGTAAACATTAAAGAAATAAAGTAAAAGTAAAAAAAAAAATCGGCCAAGTGCGAGTCGGACTCGCACACAAAGGGTTCCGTACCATTATCTATAAAAACGGCAAAAAAAATCACGTTTGTTGTATGGGAGCCCCCCCCCTTAAATATTTGTTTTTATTTTAATTTAATTATTTAGTCTTCAAGTGAATATATAACTAAATATTCTGTGAATATTTCAAGCATCTACCTGTTGCCGTTATCAATATCGAGCAAAAATGAGCAAAAAAATCACGTTTGTTGTATGGGAGCCCCCTTAAATATTTATTTTATTCTATATTTTAGTATTTGTTGTTATAGCGGCAACAGAAATACATCATCTGTGAAAATTTCAACTGTCTAACTATCACGGTTCATGAGATACAGCCGTTTCGTTTTACTTTATTTGAATAAAATACCACCTTAAAAGGTGGTATTTTATTCCAATATTAAAACATATTATTCAATAATAACCAATATTAAAACATCCACGCTAAGGTAACCAAGTTCACATATTTTTATCATGCTTGGAATCGAACCCACGAGCCTTGATGTTAAATTAACCACTTGTTTTTTTGTACCACGTCGGCAAGCACGCAAGCATATGGTCCACCTGATGTAAAGTAGCTACCATAGAGTATGAACGCTGGTATTACATCGGTCGCGCGTCACCCCCTTTGCTGGTAACACCGCAACTCTGTAGTAGCTTACTGGTGACCTCATTCACACGCTGGAACACAACAACCATCCGGGGAGTTTGTTATTTGACTGCTGTTTTCTATGAGGTGGGGATACTTGTTCAGACGGGCTGCTTTGATGCGCCATACCTCTCTTAAAAACACCCAGACACCACAAACAGACATGTTCATGCACACAAATGTTCGCCCTGTGTGGGAATCGAACCCACGAGCATTGGTGTCAAAGTCACGTTATTAATCGCAGCGAAGGTGAGGCGCTTTCACCCCACTGATTATCAGAAGCTCTCATAGAAATTGGATTTGTCTAAGAATGTAAAAAGTTTAAATTAAATAATGAAATGAGAAATAAAGGCGACGCCATATCAAAGCTTTCTTATTTTTTTTCTTACTTTTAAGTTATTCATAATTTTTCATGGTTTATAACAGTTACCGTAGCATGGTCTACGTCCATGGACCGTATTCGCAATGATAAGGTTAGAAGCAGAGTTGGTTTGAAAGAGAGCATCGGTGTTAAAATAAGAAGAGGCATGCTCCATTGGTTCGGACATGTAGAAAGAATGCGGTATGAAAGAATTACGAAACAGATATACAATGCAAAAGTGGAAGGATATAGGAGCCGAGCAAGGCCAAGACTTACCTACCACGATCAAATTGATCGTGTTCTATCAGAAGGTGGTGTCAGGAGCCCTAGAAACCGGCGAGCGTGCATGAAAATAGCAATGAATGTTAAAGAAGCGAGTGAGGTATGTAAAGATCGATTTACGTGGCGCTCTGCCTACGCCGTAAGGGATTTGGTGTGAAGTTATAGATAGACCATTTTTCAATTTTCATCAAATCTAGAACAATATTACGTTATGAAAAGATTTCTTCTTCTTAACGTTATTCCGTTTTCTAATCCATTAGGATGGGCGGGGTCCGCTACTTAAGCCTAAGGATTTAGTCTAGATACTGATTTTTCCATGGAGCGACTGTCGTCAGACTTCCACGGCTCAGAAGGTAAATCAGATCATTCTTAGATAAGGCCATACGTCTTTGGAAACATAAGTTCTTGGACCTTGGGTTTCCTCGCGATGTTTTTCCTCACCGCGGGTAGTGATAATTACAAATATGTAGGTACATAAATTATAAAACACGAATTTACTGGTACATACCATGCCATGCATGTCCAGTGGTGACATAGGCAGTCATGGTCACTAGGCCGTCAAACGCGAGTCCGACTCGTGCACTAAGGGCTCCCAAAAAAAATATTTTCGCTTTTTTTTATGATGTAACTGCATATTTACAGTTTTCCGATTTTTTTCCGCTGACGGACAGCGGAGCCTCAGAAACGGAACCCTATTACTGAGGCTCCGCTGTCCGTCCGTCCGTCCGTCTGTCACCAGGCTGTATCTCATGAACCGTGATAGTTAGACAGTTGAAATTTTCACATATGATGTATCTCTATTGCCGCTATAACAACAAATACTAAAAAATATAATAAAATATATATTTAAGGGGGCTCCCATACAACAAACGTTATTTTTTTGCATTTTTTATAGATAATGGTACGGAACCCTTCGTGCGCGAGTCCCACTCGCACTTGGCCGATTTTTCCTTCACTTGTGCTACGTGACATGGCTTCTTACCAAATTTCATAATTCTAGGTCAACGACAAGTACCTACTCTATAGTTTTTGATTCTCTTGTAAGTGCCATATATGCGCATAAACAAGGCATAAACAGCCGTATCTTTTGATTGCGTTGACTTAGTGGTTTGATTTATTCACTGCTCGAAGGAATAGTAGACCTGAGTATTTGATATTAATTCCCTGAGAAAAAGGATCTTGACAGACGGACAGACAGGCAAACGGAAAACAAAGTGATTCTATAAGGCTTCCGTTTTTCCTTTTGAGGTACGAAAACCTGAAAAGAATAAAAAAACAAAGACTCAAATAATATGTTTTATTTTAGTTTTAATGTATATGCATGTTAATATACACAAAAAAATATACGCAATGATCATAGAACCTCGACCTTTTGAGGTCGGTTAAAAAGAATTGAAACGATTATTAAGCGATAAACAAAATTAACAAGTAATTTGTTTAAATTTTAATTAAAGTAATCTACGTAGATTACTTTGACTAAAGTTTAAAAAGGATTAAAAATAATATAAGTGTTAAGAATTAGTCACTTTAATAAAACTTTCTGTGACTTTTACATTTTAATTTCTTCTTCAGTAATTACGAGTAGTTTATAATTTGATTAATGTTCGAAAGTATCAATGTCTATAGTTAGTTACGTACTATGTTTTTTAGTATAAAACCATAAATCTATATATATTAACACCAGGTCCATTGCAGGTTGGGCTGAGAGAACCGCACTATAACTCGTTCATTAGACACCTCACACTTTTCAGTCCGTCTGGAGAAGTACCTCCACCTCACAGAAAAGCGCAGCCAAATAACAACTCCCTAGAGTGTTGTTGTATTCCTGCGTGCGAGTGAGGTCATCAGTAAGCTCCCAAGCAGCAGCAGAGGAGGCATCGCGCGAGTGATACTTAATATATCGCAAGCGTTAATAGGCTACGGTACCCGCTTTACATCAGGTGGTGCAAGACCCGTGGAAGTCTTGGCCTTCCCCGGGTCTTGCATCCTTCCACTTTGGCGAACGTGATGAAATCAGTCATTCACAAAACAACGTCTAATCTATTAACTAAATTAAAGGACATAAGAAAGAGAGTTGGTCTGAAAGAGAATGTTGGAGTTAAAAAAAGGAAAAGACATGCTCCGTTGGTTCGGACATGTAGAAAAATGCAGGATGAAAGAATATACCTACAATGCGAAAGTGGAAGGATGTAGAAGCCGAGAAAGACCAAGACTAACCTACCATGACCAAATTGGTCGTGTTTTATCAGAAGGTGATATCAGGAGCCCTAGGAACCAGCGAGCGTGCATGAAAAGAGCTATGAATGTTAAAGAAGCGAGTGAGAATCACATCTTACGACCTTCTGTTCTCACTACCTACCGCGCACGGGACCTGGCGTGAAAATTTTAATACATACACACATGTTAATTGTAAAATAGTATTTGTTAATATGGTATATGGTATGGTAATTGTAACCGTCACTGTAAATTGGTAATTGTAGTGATCATCAAAAAAAATATTGCACATTTTTAATTATATATGTATTTGCCTCAAATTTTCCATAATAATCATAATCGAATTTAGACAATCGGGGCGACCACTTATATAGTCAAAGACATGTTGCCCTAATCGAAGTATCTCATGCTAAGGAAAGGTTTTCTGAATATCCAACAAATCTAGGCCAGGCGGGCTCATTTAAATAGCAATCAAGATAAATGGAATCGTTCACGGATAGGTTACAACCGGCGTCTCTTGGCAATACCTAACTTGCGAAACTACGTCACATCGACGAAAAATAAATACATATGTGTGTATTACTGTTGAAATATTTTGGTGTACTTGTTTCCACTTTCATTTATATGTATATAGGGTACGTGAATACATTGGGAGACATATATTCATATCCTGTATGATGTAAATTCGTCACCGTAGTCTAAGAATGCTTGTTATACCATAAGTATCGCTCGCGGATTGCCACGACTTCTGCTAACACAGTAACCCCTAGGAAGCTTTCTGGTGTATACTAGTAGCCGAAGTCAAATAACATCAGTTAATGGATTCAGGTGTTATTTTGTGAAAGTCAAATTTAGAGGCAATATGATCCAAACTACTTTGCGTACTTTCGCAACCGATTAGTGTATGCGAGCTAGTGCAGGCCGACACCCACCCACTACCGCTAGTAGAAGCATGGCGCCGATGGTTGCTCCGGTTGTATAATACATTTTATTACTAGCAAGTTATTCTAATGACTAACATCTACAGCGCCTGAGCATGCCTGGTGGACAGGCGAACCACGTGTCGCAGCGACGACTGGAGTAGCCAGGGCAGCAATGGTGGCGGATGCATGCGGTTCACATTTCAGATGGCGAATACTCGCAGAGACGACCGCAGCAGCCGAGGCATAGATGACCGGAGTAACCATGGCAGCGGCGGCATGCATCTACTAACGGTAGCGGGTGGGTGCCGGATGCCAGTAGTTCGCATTAATTCGTTGGCAGCGGAAACATACAAACTGCCTATAAATAACAACAGCCCTTTGGGCAGTTCTTGCTTCCCTGTGATTTTCTATAAGGTATTTGCCCCATTGCATCGATGTGCTGTATTTCTCTTCCAGAACCTTTCCAATCACCGTCGGGGACCACCAGGGATCCAACCTTAGTCCGCTTTTGTCCAGCGTAGTATTAGACGTAGTGTCGGAGATGCACATGAGCAGCCTCCGACGCTGACAGGGGGCGTCTGGTGTGACGAGTGAATACTTGGAAAGAGTCGCTTGAGAGCGGTGGTCTTAAACTAAATGTGGCGAAGACAGAGTACCTGGCCTGTAATGTCTCAGACTCCATTCGCATTGGCAAAGCCAGCATACAGAACGATGTAGGTATTTGGGATCTGTCCTGCACGCGTCCGGAGCCATCGATTTCGACGTCAAGGCACGCATATTAGCGGCTTGGGCCAAGTGGCGTGAGAAGGCTGGTATCGTTTGTGACCCAAGTATGCCGGTTAAGCTAAAGGGGCAGATTTATAAATCCATCATTATACCTGTCCTTATATAGTAGTAAAAGGTGACTTGTTCCTGCACTTACAGATATTTTCAATATATGTTTTACTGAAGGTATCTTCCTCGATATCTTAAAGAAATCTTTGATAATTCCAATACACAAATCAGGACACAAAAACCAAGTAAATAATTATAGGCCCATCTCTATCCTTTCTTTGACCTCCAAACTTTTGAAATGTATTATAAATTCTAGGCTTTTGAGATATCTTGAAGGGAACAATCATCTTGCATCTAACCAATATGGTTTTCGCGCTAAAAAATCAACTATTGGTGCTGTCCACGATATAGTAGATTATGTTGTGAATTTGATTGATAAAGGCAAAAAGGTAATTGGTATATTCCTAGACCTAGCCAAAGCTTTTGACTTTGACTTTTGAAATACAGGCTAACTCTTAGCCTAACTGCGCGAACTGCGTGTCACGGAGATGAAAATGCTGCGCTCGATGTGCGGATGACGCGAAAGTATCGTGTAAGGAACTCCCGCATTCGCGGTAGCCTTCGTGTCTGTGATATTGCAGATAAACTGCAAGAGTGTCGCCTACGCTGGTACGGCCATGTCTTACGAAAACCGGCAAGTTACATGGCGAACAAATGTCATGCCACATCCGCCGGGTCCCAGCAGAAGGTGTAGACCCAAGAAGTGCTGCGGGCCCTTGGCTCCGAAGCGAAAGCGTAGGACGTGACCGGGATTACTACTCGGATGGATGATGATGATGACAAATATTTGTCCTATGAGGATATCGAACCCTTGATTTAGCCTTGATGCCAAAGTAGCATTACTGACTAATCCGCCGCGGAGCTCATTAAGGAACTCGTTGTTAGTTTCCAAGTTATACACAATAATACCAAAATTTGCAGACATAAAAAGCATCTTCGCAATATAATTAAATCCGTCTGGAATCCAATACACTGAGCTAACAAAATATGCAAACAAATTTGATGTCTTAAAACGATAAATGAAATTTAGAATTTCAATTTTTCCGTAAATAAAATTCTACGTTCTGACAATAGGCCTGTCGGCTTATGAACGAAAATTAATTAAGCCCGAGTCGAGTACAAGACGTAGAATCTTCTCGGAATTTAATATATGTATATATTGAAAGAATGAATGAGTGAATCGTGGAAACTGTCCATGCAGCGAGAGCTCAATTTCTAAAGCCTCGCCCAAAAAGAAACCATAAGCTCTCGACTCACACGCAGAATCTCATGCAGGTCAGACGTGAAATGTGGTTATAGTCTTCAGCTCACACATTAGAGTGCAGGCAGGAATTCTAAATGCATACGGCGAGATATACGCCAACTTAATAAAATTCGTATTAAAGAGGCGATAGAGCGGAATCAAGGCTCCAAAGTCTTGGCCAAATGTCTGTTGGGGAAAGTCATCTTACGAAGCTGAAGACCAATACAGGTTCCATTATTTCTATGAAGTCTGTGATTCTGAGTGAGATGGAGAAGTTCTATGGACAGCTGCACACATCGTCGTCACAACCGGATAACAGTGCTAGTAATGGCCCAAGAAATAAACTGACCCAACACTATACCGAAGATATCCCAGACATAAGTCTATACGAGGTTCGTATGGCTCTAAAACAGCTTAACAATGTGAAAGCACCGGGTGAGGTCGGAATTACGGCGGAGTTTCTGAAAGCGGGCGGAATACCGACTTTTTTTTTCATACAACGTCGGGAGGCATACAAGCATACGGTCCACCTGATGTAAAGCAGTTACCGTAGCTTATTAACGCTTGTAACATATATCACTTGCGCGACGCCTCCTCTGCTGCTTACACATCAACTCCTTAGGAGCTTACTGGTGACCTCACTCACGCGCAGCAACACAACAACCCTCTAGGGAGTTGTTATTTGGCTGCGGTTTTCTATGAGATGGAGGTACTTCCCCAGACGGGCTGCCAAGACAAACAGACCTGTTCATGCACACAAAAAACCTTGTTTGGGAATCGAACCCAAGAGCGTTGGTGTCAAAGTCGCGTCTTTCACGATTGAGCCACCGAGCTCGTCGAAGTCGACAAAGTCAAGTTGTAATCCTTCAGAATCTATTCAATTCCGTCATACACTCCGGTAAAACACCGAAAGCGTGGAGCAGAAACCTGGTCATGTTGTCTTTCAAAAAGGGTGATAAAACCCTTTTGAAGATTGCCTTCAGCATTTGCCCAACGCCACCCTAAATTCCTACATAATTATATATACAATAAAGTTTGCAAAACCTGTGAAATAAAATATCAAACGACAAAAACAGCGAAACGACTCCTCACAAAATGGCTACTTACCTTGTCTTTCACAGAAACGGAGAACATACTGATAATCTCTAAATAAATAACTCCCTAACTGTAACTTTGAATAAATAACCACTAAAGTACTGAATTGGTCCATCCATCCATCATATCCGGAAAACTTATTCTTAGACTCGCATACATACCACCGCTGACACAACCGCACACACATTCACACACATATGCATTCACCCTTTCACGCATTCACACACACCCTGCCTCACACACACACACTCATACATACAATCATTTTTATGAATGAAACAATAACATTTAATTATTTAAGCTGTGTCTGTCCTAGAAAATTTTCTGAATTTGGCTCCCACGAGACAGGTTTTTTCAAATCTAGTGTGGGTACCAAAAGTAAACAAAATTATGTAATTTTTAAACATAATATCATACTGTCTTACTTCTTGTTTTAGTAAACATTTATAAATGTATACAGAGGACACAAGTGTAAAGATTTTATACAGTTTGTTACATAATTATATGATGTTTATGAACAAACAACAATAAACAAGAACTTTAGGCCGATGTCGCTTCTGAGCCGCGTTTATGAACTGTTTTCGAGAGTCATTACAAAAGCCTTTGATTCCGTAAAGACATGGGCGGTGCTACAGTCTCTCCAGCGATGACGAATTGACTATTACATCGTACATCGAAGCGTCGAAGTGCTTGTACAGTAAGGCGACGATGTGTATCCGAGTACAGGAGCAGAGTACGAAACCGATCCAAGTGCGAAAAGGTGTAAGGCAGGGCGATGTCATATATCCGAAATTCTTCAACGCAGCATTAGAAGATATCTTCAAGCTCTTGAACTGGAAAGAATACGGTATAAACATCAATGGCGAAAACATCACTCAACTTCGATTTGCCGACGATATAGTTCTCATGGCGAAATCGCTGAAGGAACTTAGTGCTATCCTCAATGACCTCAATAGTGTTTCCAACCAGGTAGGTCTCAAGATGAACATGGACAAGACTAAGATCATGTCGAATGTCCATGTTACACCTATGCCGGTCACGGTTGGAAGCACTAAGCTCGAAGTTGTTGACGAATATGTCTACCTAGGACAGGTTATTCAGTTAGGTAAGTCCAACTTCGACCGAGAGGTCAACAGACGGATCCAACTCGGCTGGGCAGCATTCGGAAAATTTTGTCACATCGTCTCGTCCTCTAGTCCGCCTTCGCTCGTCTCGGTGGCTCACTGACGAGCTTGGTGACTCAGTCGTGAATAACGCGACTTTGACACCAACGCTCGTGGATTCGACTCCCACACAAGGCAAACATTTGTGCATGAACATGTTTGTTTGTCTTGGTCTGGATGTTTTAAGACAGGTAGGGCACGTCAATGTAGCTCGTCTGAGAAAGTACCTCCACCTCAAAGAAAACCGCAGCCAAATAACAACTCCCTAAAGGGTTGTTGTGTTCCAGCGTGTGAGTGAGGTCACCAGTAAGCTCCCAAGGAGATGCTGTGTAAGCAGCAAAGGAGGCATCGCGCGAGTAATAATTAATATATCGCAAGCATTAATAGGCTACGGTACCCGCTTTACACCAGGTGGGTCGTATGCTTGTATGCCTCCCGACGTAGTATAAGAAAAAACAAAAATAATATACGCGTCCCAAATTCAAAATAAGGAAAATGTTGAAAAAAAGAAAAGTTTATATAACAGTATTTATGGCCAGAATAGTTATTTATTCTACCTGTAAAGAATAATACTTCGTTTCTACATAACAGTACATGCGTGTTTTTTCAATCGTAGGAATTAAATTTGTTTTGCGTTTGTCACATTCAACACAAATTCAAAGTACGAAAATATACCTAAAACACAAAGTACTTAAAAACATGATATGTTAATATACTTTTACGCATAAAATAACATCCGCTCGCAAATATCTTGTTTACGTATGTCATGAATATACAATTTCTTGTTTCTTCAAACGATAAGTATTCGCAAACTTAGTCATTCGTGTTGGCGTTCATCAGTTATTTAATTTTTTTTTATCAATATATACGTGAAGCAAAAACTTTGTACCCTTTTTTACGAAAAGTACGCGGACGGAGGAGTATAAAATTTGACATATTTAAAGTTTATATGGAGTACAGAAAGCTACTTTTTTTATGTAATAATGCTTGGAAAAATCATTAAGTTAATAAAAAAGACATTACACACTCTACCATAGTTTTGATACACAAACACATATGCACTCAAATATATACCTACTCTTTTATTCATGGTCAAAGTCTGTGGCCCAACTGAGAAGAGATTATTATTATTGGCTTACAATATTATTTGTCAATAGTTATTATTATACCTGTTATACTACTCTTACTGAATGTCAAAAATAATTATAATAATGTCATAGTCATAGTTTGTCTAATAGGTACTTTATATATTAATTATTCAAACTTAAAAATTCAATGAATTATGGTCGATTATCGGCCGCTAGGCAACCACTCGTTTATGTAAATGAGCTATTCTATTCGCAGATTTCATTCTCTGCAGATAATTATCAAGTTTTAAGCAATAGCAGCAACCCAGCTTGACACCAATGTTGCCCTCAAACCATAGGGATTAACTACTGCTTACTCACTCACATGCTGAACAATTCTTATAAGAGAACTGTGGAGCACTCAGTAGGGCACCATCAATACCATATTTTTGCAGTATGTCACAAAGACCCGTTTACGCAATCTCCACAAAATGCGGAGTGAGAAAACTTGATCCGCATATCCTTTTCCATCGCAAGGGACAGTATTCCATCGGATTTCGCACTTATTTTCTCTTCAATTATTTTTAAATACACTTTTGCCGCTAAGCTGATAATGTCTACATTATCTGGTGCAGTCCAAACGTGATCTCTTCCATTTGTACAAGGCTACGCTCACTGACCCAAACCTGGTACAGTTTTATTTATAATTAAATTAAAATTAACAAATTCAGTGATTTTGTTTATCATGGTCGTGAATGGTTTCAATCTAGGGTGCATGATGGCTGGAAAGGTGTAAATTTCTGATGCTGCATGTGCTATTGCTACAACATAAAGGTGTGCTACGACGATCCCAGTGACGAATTCCTGGCGTAGCTGTGACCTGCTACGTACTGCTACGAGCGTGCTACAAAATGAATTTAGAGTGCTACAGTATTTTTTCTGTACGCCGTTGTACTGGCAGTGCTTTATTACCTATTACGCTCCTACTGCCAAGCCGACATGTGAACTAAAATTGATTGAAACTCCGTGCTTTTTCTGTCGTACAATATTTTTACAGACATAAACAGTAGTATAAATGGTTAACGAACATCGCCATATATACGGTACTCTGAACTTTTTTTATACTAGAACTGGCCTACGGTCAAATACAAATCAGGCACGTGAAATATAGAGGAAAATGGATATTGATTCGTCGCGGAACATTTCGAGAGTGAAGGAACTAAAGAAGTTAATTATAATCAAAACTTAATAAAAGAAAATAGAAATTAAGAAATTAAAATAACGAATCGCAGAGATTATGGGCATATTCGATTTTATGATAACAAAATTCAAAGAAAAGATGAGATGCAAAAGTCTCCATTTTTTGCACTCGTAAATGAACTTGAGAACTATTTTACAATTTTTCGATTTTATTTCCACGAGGAAACAAAATTGCTTAACGAGATACTGATACTAAATAACGTGCCTATAACATAAGAGATAAACATATTTTGAGAGTGGTAGGGCGCATCAAAGCAAAAAATACTCAGACCAAGGCAAACACATGTTCACGCGCACAAATGTTTGTCCTGAATGGGAATTAAACCCACTAGCGTTGGAGTCAAACTAGCGTAACCGCGCGTTTCGCGACTGCACCACCGAGCTTCAATTCTAATGAAAAATTAATGAATTTACAATGAAATTAGATGAATCAGTACGTAAAATTGAATTGTAAATAAATGAAGGTATTCACACCAACCCTTATTAATCCCGCGGTGGACACGGGTCTCCCTTCTTTATAATTTATTTGCCTAAAACATGGTTACATAAGGTCCTGTTAGGTATTACAGTTCTCCTATTTTACCGTACTGGCGTGTTAATTTAAATTTCCAAAGTGTCACAATAATAATATTAATGTTAAATATGCCAATTGTTCATATGTCAGTTTATAAAGTGTATTGCTTCTGGGGTAAGAATTCATTCATTGAATAAAAACATTTATCCATCAGCTCAACTTTCTGAATTTGATTTTCTTTTTGCATTAGATAGCCCAATTCTTGAAGAAGATTAGAGGCTATTCAACTCAAACTCATTTATTGCATAGTTATAGGTATTTTACATAATATGATGTTAAATTTAATAATTAACATGCTACAACTTGCCGTTTTGGCGTACAATATTCTTATAGACTGAAATAATAAATGAAAATGTCAAAATGTTCCACCGGTAAGATTACATTAAATCAAGCGACATTTGGATATAATGTCACAATTAATTACAAATTCAATATGTCAAATTTAGTGTCAGCCTTTACATTTAAACTGTCAATTTTACAATGTAATAGCCTAATTTATTACATGTATTAGTGATTACAATTTATCAAATAAAAAATCGTTAATAGTGTAATAAGATTTGAGTATTAGAATTTTGAAGTGATAACTTCTTATGGGAGGGTAAACCGCTTCGTTACATAACGCGTTACGGCGCCAGTCTGTTTGTCTTCCCTTTCACTCACGCATACAGCAGCTTTTATTGTATGTAGATTAGTTTAAGTTATCACTTCTGTCGGGCGTCCCGAGACGCACACATTTTTTTTAAGTAGGCCTTGAACTCATTCAAGTTATTCAGTTCTCTGTTTTAGTAAAGTAAAAAAAAAACGAGTTCTCGCTGGATACCGGTATACCAGGAACGAAGTCGCCGGATACAGCTAGTATAATAGTATATAATGTGCTCTTCAATTGGCTAAAGTTTCCTCACAATAAAGTGTCATTCATCATAATCATCATTTCAGACGAAGCTCGTTCAACGCTGAATATACACCACTCTCAAAGTAATGATTATTAAGTTCATATTGAATTTAAGTAGAAGTTAAGCTGTTCATAAATTATGCAATAACTTGGCGAAGTTGCGGGCACTTTGACTGAAACCAGCCAATTGTACAACTCCTGCGTTTACAATTCAAAGGTATTGTTCGAACTTTGTTTCATAACGTACCTGATTCGCATTTATTCAAATGAAGGTATTCATTGTTATTTTTACAATGTCGAGAGACATGAATGCACATGGTCTACCTGATGTAAAGCGGTTACCGTACCGTATGAACGCTGGTAATACATTAAGTACCATAATTCAAACAGTAACCAAATTGTAGTATGTACAAAGGTGGACTTATCTCTATAAGAGATCTCTTCCAGCCAACCTTTATAGGTTTGGTAGGAACACAAAGTATGTCTAGTCCGGCCATAAGTTCTGTTACAAATGAATATGCATTTATTTTTTTATGAAGAGCGATCTTCACAAGATCGTCTGTACATCGTGTGAGAGACCGTCCTACGCTGCGTTTTCCGGTTCGTGGTCACCATTCGAGAACCTTTCTGCCTCAACGGCCATCGGTTCTCCGAGCTATGTGGCCTGCCCTCTGCCACTTCAGCTTACTGATCCTTAGATCCACGTCGGTAACTCCAGTTCTGCTACGGATGTGCTCATATCTCAGCCCATGCCGCAGAGAAACTCCGAGCATGGCTCTCTTCATTGCACGCTGTGCAACCTTGAGCTTTCGTATTAGGCCCATAGTAAGGGACCTCGTTTCTGTGCCTTAAGTTATCACTGGCAACACACACTGGTCGAAGAGGTATTTTAGACGAGAAAATCTTACACAATTTCCCAAACGCTACCCATCCGAGTTGGATTCGACGAGAGACCTCTTTCTCGAAGTTAGATCTACCTAGCTGGACTGGTTGTCCTAGGTAGACATATTCCTTAACAACTTCGAGAACCGAGCTTCCAATGGAAACTGGAGTGAGTACAACATGTACATTCGACATAATCTTCGTTTTGTCCATGTTCATTTTAAGACCCACTCGTTGGGATGCTCTGTCGAGATCTTCTTTTATGACAACAAACATTTTCGTCGTATAAGTATAAGTTATACAGCTCAAAATGCTATAAACATCGTATAGAAGTAATTTTAGCCTATAATGCGACTTAGTGCCTCTTATCGTTATACAACTTTTAGTCATTTAAAGACGTCGTATACACTTCTATGCGACTGTTTTATATGATCATTACACATCTTTCAATGGTAAAACCGGCGCTGTCGTTCTAGTAGCGTTTGAACGACTTTTACACTGACATTAATTGTATTAGAGTCGCGTGAACCACTTTTACGTGGCATTCGTGAAAAAGTGACGAATTGCACTCTTACACGATTTTTAGTAAATTTGCATATTCAGTCATTAAATAGTAGTATAATAATACTACTATTTAATGACTGAATGTCCTATAAGTGAAAAGTATAGTAATATTATATTCAGCCATCATTTTCTAAAATATTTCGTTAAAATGGATAGAAAAAGCTGGGCTAGTGTAAAAAAGAGTGGTTATTTTAAAAGGAAAGTTAAAAAGAACTATACTGCGCTCCTTATGTCCAATTACATTAGATTGAATATTTCTACACGACAAGATAATTTTCGTCAAACTGGAGTTGGTTCCGTACAAAATTTAATATTAAACTCAAAAGAATTGAGCTCGGTGCAGAATCTAGACTCGAGAGCGAAGATAATGTTGCTTCGAGCGCATTAAGTGGATATAGTGGTTCTGCAATAGTAGAGGGGAAAAAAGGCGAAGTACATGAAATATTTGAAAAATTATGTCTTACTGATAGTGAAACAGATTGTGATAGCGAAAGCGTAGCCAGCAAAAAATGATAAACTTCGTGATAAAATAAGAAAATGGGTAATTAGTTTTAATATTACACAAGGTGCATTGAGAGAACTAAACCAAATTCTGAACGAGAGATTTCCCTGTTCAATTCCAAAGGATCCACGGACACTTTTAAATTGTCAAAAAACAAATATATCTATAGTTTCAGTTGATTCTGGTCATTATTGGCATAATGGCCTTATTAATACGCTAAAAACGGTTTACAACATTTAGACAATATACCAGAGTACATATCTCTTTGTAAATATTGCCGGCTTACCATTATTCAAAAGTTCCAAACATCAAGTGTGGCCAACATTGTGCAACATTCATGAATTCCTCAATATTCCACCATTGGTTGTGGGTGTATACACAATAAGTTTAAATATACAAATAAACCTGTAGATTTAAACTTATTCTTGCAACCGTTTATTGATGAATTACTGCAGCTTTACCTAATAATTTAAAATTGATTACGTGACAGAATATTGAAGTAACAACCAAAGTAAAACTGAGGGCTGTTATATGCGATTCTCCTGCAAGAGCATTAAAAGGTAGCGCATTTAAAATGCATTTCCATGACCATACAAAGATATTTGTAATATTCGTAAAAAATAATATATTTTTTATTTATTTAATATTTTTATTTTATGTAATAAATATAATAAAAAATATTATTATATAAAAAATCACGACAATCCTTACGGATATATAATAAAAATATTATTCATTTATAGTTTATTTTTATTGTATATTTATATAATAATATTTTTTTTTTGACAATTTAAAATATATTTTTTTAATATTTCAATGCTTACGGATTGAAATAAATAATTTTATGAATATTATTACTAAAATCCCGTAGGGCAGCTTGTGGCAACCTTGTCTTGGGGAGTAGTGACCCCACGGACCTGCGTGCTCTCAGGAGAGGGGCCTGTTCCTCGCCTCCGAACTTCCTTTGTTAAGGATAAAGTGGAAACCGGAGAGGAAGGAGAGCTGTACATATTTGAACTTAGGCGTTTGCTGTAAAATGCTCTTCATAATAGTATAATTATTAACAAAAGATTGGATGACATTGATTAAGCTGGAATGACATGTCACTATACATGTTAATGTGTTTTGTGCTTCATCAATTAATGTTAGTACCTTACTTTTATAATCTATTTTATTTGTGTTGCCTTTTGTGTAAAAAAATGTTTTTTTATTAAGTACAATATTCACTTTTATCTCCGGGGTAGTGATTATATATGGCAAAAAATGCGCAGTGTGGGCACCAAAAAAAATCTAAATTTATCATATATTTAACATTTGTGTAGGTTTAGTTTCGTCGCTGGTTATCGAAAATCCGCAACCTAAACAATGATCCACTCGGATAAAGTGGCCATCTCCATGGCCATCTCATATTCATATGTATCAATTTAATAAAATCTGTCTTGGTTAAAAACTTATCAATGTCCATTAAATCACATATCATTTGTTTATCAATCTCACAAGCGACACCACCAACAAAAAAATCACGAGTTGAATTTGTGTAAATTTTATTAGAGTAATGAACCCTAATTTTATTAATATGGCTGATACTGTACAGATAAAACAAATTGCATAGAATGAAAAGTCGTTTGAATGTTGTATTACCGTTGTGTCTTAAACTATAAGTCGTATAAAAGTAACTGTTAGCATATTCATGAAAAATAATAGGAAATGTATTATTTAATTTTAAGAATTTGTAAGGCGCGTTAATTATATTTAGAAAACTAGCGCATAATACTCGATAACATTAATTTCCCAACAGATTAATGTGATTCAACCTCTTCAACGCAAGTTTCGAAGATGTAACACATAGATAATAATTATATAAAATGGCGGTACTACTAATAAAAATTGTCTGTCACAGTTTTTAGTTTAAATTATGACTACATTTATCTAATCAGTTTCAAATCCCATATAAAAGTCGTGATTAGCACTGTCATTTGGCATAGTGCCGTAAAACTGAGGTAATAAATACCATAACGCGACAAAAAGATAGAACTCACTACATCTATGCGACCACTACACCGCAAATATGTCATTTATACGACGCTTACGCAACTCTATTACGACACTAACTCGTATAAAATGGGCCTATTCTCGGTCGTATCGACGTATCAGCGACGTAGCGACGACCAGCTTGTGGAACCAAAAGTTAAAATCGGCACGTTGTGGCGACTTCAAAAATGTTTGTTCTTATATTGTAATCTATTGAATTAAACAATTTTTAACGGAAGTATCGCGTGTTTTATTTATTTTGTTGAACCTGACGTTTCGAATGCTTTGCAGCATCCGTGGTTACAGGTAGACTAAGGTGACATTTGTCTTACATTGGTTATTCAATTATTACATCTACCGACATGGATAGATTAATTATATACGTTCCAATTCACACAAAAATCGCTCACGGTGTCCGAACGTTTTTGAGTAGATCTCTGAGTTTGTGATTTGATTATTTTTAGAACTGGATCCCAAGCAGGTGGTACTTGCCAACCGTCTTCTCTATTGAAATTGGGGTGTTTTCTTATTTCAATAGCCTCGCGTAGTATTCGAGGCATGTAGCGATTCTCCTTGGCAAGGATTTGTGAAGAAATAAAACACGCGATACTTCCGTTAAAAAATGTTTAATTCAATGTGTAACAATCGCGAAAACCTAAGACAGTACTAATGTAATCTAATTAATAAAACTTACATATATGTATTGATGGTTATTTATTATGTATGACTCAGCAAAAAATAAAAAATTAATTGTATTCGAAATGGCCACCTTTGGCTTTGATACAGGCCTGTAATCTGTCTGGCCACGAATCTATCGATTTACGTACTATTTCCATGGAAAATTTAGCCACTGTTAGCTCCAGAGATTTCCTAAGAGACTCAATGTCGGCGTGTCATTTCGAGCAGACAATAACTGACAATAACTTGTAGTCTAAGGCGTTTAGATCTGGGCTAGACGGGAGCCAGTCTTCAGCTCTTATAAATTCCGGAACGTTGGTATCGAGCCAGGCTTGGGTAGTTCGCACCTTGTGACCAGGTGCAGAGCCGACGGTACATTTTTAAAAACTGAGAGGTTTCACAACATCCAAGACAGTCTCTGGATACGCTTTGACTGAAGTATTAACTCCTTTTTCACAAAAATGAAGCTTTGTGACTCCTTGATAAACCACTACAAACGCAGAATAATGACCACGTTGTACATTCCCGATCACTTGGGCGGCTTCTTTAGAACTGAGTGCGTATACTTTGTCATTTCGCTTATTGTTATGCCATTCAATCGTGACATTTTTTTCATCAGTGAAGAGGATTTTTCTGTACTTTTCACCTGCGTATCGGGACAAAAGGCGTTTTGATCGATCCACTTTCTTCCACTGTAGGGATTGATTTAGGGCATGTCCTGTATATCGACGATAGGCGCCGAGCTTCAGGTTTTCTTGTATTAGACAGGACAGAGTCCCAGCGGGAATCTTCATTTCTCGCGGTAATTATTTTTTGTTTCCTAATGGGGTTTCGGCGAATTCTGGCTTTAACAACATTAACAGCTTTTGCAGTTCTTACAGCACGCGGTCGCCCCGATCTTTTATGGTCTTCAACAGAGGAGGTGTTGGTATAGGTACCTGTCCATAGTACAATACACGAAAATACGACTGATACCAAGCTTTTGAAGTGTCTTGAATATGATCGACGGCTCCATACCCACTTTGTGCGAGGTACTCACTGCAATCCTATTTTCTTTAACATCCCATTCCATATTGTAATTTGATAATAATAAACACGAAAAAAGTATGTAAAACGGCGGGAAACCGAAAGAATAATTATATTTTATTAATAATAATTATTATTATTTTTAGCATAATAAACGCGTTCCAAATTCAAAATAATGAAAGAGTTGAAATAAAAAGAAAAGTTTATATGTAACAGTATTTATGGCCAGAATAGTTACATTGGCGGAAAAACTAGCTGTACATACATTATTTAACTAAATTTGTATAAACTAACACAATGATAAATAAATTTGCAACAGTAAGAACAGATACATAAATATAATATACTGCACAAGCACACCAGACCAGATGTTAAACCAGATGGAGACTTAGTACAGACGTCGTCTGCACGGGTACCTCTGTCTTACCTACACACACAGCTATATAAATATAGTTGTTTTCTACCGCCAAGCAACTATATTTATATATACAAATAAACCTGTAGATTTAAACTTATTCTTGCAACCGTTTATTGATGAATTACTGCAGCTTTACCTAATAATTTAAAATTGATTACGTGACAGAATATTGAAGTAACAACCAAAGTAAAACTGAGGGCTGTTATATGCGATTCTCCTGCAAGAGCATTAAAAGGTAGCGCATTTAAAATGCATTTCCATGACCATACAAAGATATTTGTAATATTCGTAAAAAATAATATATTTTTTATTTATTTAATATTTTTATTTTATGTAATAAATATAATAAAAAATATTATTATATAAAAAATCACGACAATCCTTACGGATATATAATAAAAATATTATTCATTTATAGTTTATTTTTATTGTATATTTATATAATAATATTTTTTTTTTGACAATTTAAAATATATTTTTTTAATATTTCAATGCTTACGGATTGAAATAAATAATTTTATGAATATTATTACTAAAATCCCGTAGGGCAGCTTGTGGCAACCTTGTCTTGGGGAGTAGTGACCCCACGGACCTGCGTGCTCTCAGGAGAGGGGCCTGTTCCTCGCCTCCGAACTTCCTTTGTTAAGGATAAAGTGGAAACCGGAGAGGAAGGAGAGCTGTACATATTTGAACTTAGGCGTTTGCTGTAAAATGCTCTTCATAATAGTATAATTATTAACAAAAGATTGGATGACATTGATTAAGCTGGAATGACATGTCACTATACATGTTAATGTGTTTTGTGCTTCATCAATTAATGTTAGTACCTTACTTTTATAATCTATTTTATTTGTGTTGCCTTTTGTGTAAAAAAATGTTTTTTTATTAAGTACAATATTCACTTTTATCTCCGGGGTAGTGATTATATATGGCAAAAAATGCGCAGTGTGGGTACCAAAAAAAATCTAAATTTATCATATATTTAACATTTGTGTAGGTTTAGTTTCGTCGCTGGTTATCGAAAATCCGCAACCTAAACAATGATCCACTCGGATAAAGTGTGTAGATATCCATGGCCATCTCATATTCATATGTATCAATTTAATAAAATCTGTCTTGGTTAAAAACTTATCAATGTCCATTAAATCACATATCATTTGTTTATCAATCCCACAAGCGACACCACCAACAAAAAAATCACGAGTTGAATTTGTGTAGATTTTATTAGAGTAATGAACCCTAATTTTATTAATATGGCTGATACTGTACAGATAAAACAAATTGCATAGAATGAAAAGTCGTTTGAATGTTGTATTACCGTTGTGTCTTAAACTATAAGTCGTATAAAAGTAACTGTTAGCATATTCATGAAAAATAATAGGAAATGTATTATTTAATTTTAAGAATTTGTAAGGCGCGTTAATTATATTTAGAAAACTAGCGCATAATACTCGATAACATTAATTTCCCAACAGATTAATGTGATTCAACCTCTTCAACGCAAGTTTCGAAGATGTAACACATAGATAATAATTATATAAAATGGCGGTACTACTAATAAAAATTGTCTGTCACAGTTTTTAGTTTAAATTATGACTACATTTATCTAATCAGTTTCAAATCCCATATAAAAGTCGTGATTAGCACAGTCATTTGGCATAGTGCCGTAAAACTGAGGTAATAAATACCATAACGCGACAAAAAAATAGAACTCACTACATCTATGCGACCACGAATAAACACGAAAAAAGTATGTAAAACGGCCGGAAACCGAAAGAATAATTATATTTTATTAATAATAATAATTATTATTTTTAGCATAATAAACGCGTTCCAAATTCAAAATAATGAAAGAGTTGAAATAAAAAGAAAAGTTTATATGTAACAGTATTTATGGCCAGAATAGTTACATTGGCGGAAAAACTAGCTGTACATACATTATTTAACTAAATTTGTATAAACTAACACAATGATAAATAAATTTGCAACAGTAAGAACAGATACATAAATATAATATACTGCACAAGCACACCAGACCAGATGTTAAACCAGATGGAGACTTAGTACAGACGTCGTCTGCACGGGTACCTCTGTCTTACCTACACACACAGCTATATAAATATAGTTGTTTTCTACCGCCAAGCAACTATATTTATATAGCTGTGTTCCGGTTTGAAGGGTGATATATGGCAGAAAAATTACTGGGTACTGTGACGAAACAGCCTTAGGTCACAAGATTGGCAGCGCGCGAGTAACATCCCCATGTGTTGGAAGCGTCAATAGGCTGCAGTGACCGCTTACCCTCTAATGCGGGCCGCAAGCTTGTTTGTTAATCTAGTTGTATAAAAAAAACATGACTAACACACAGAAAATAATAATAGAAAATCATACACTCATAGGTACATTCAAACAAATTTGCAAAGGCACATTAAAACTAGGGGAAAATGTAGTAGAACCGCGGACATTGTTCAAATTCAAATTTATTCGCTGGCTTCCGTTTCTATACTGAAGAATCCAAGACAACGAGATTTGAATAACTCAAATGAACAATCCGCCAATCTTACATGCAATTAGTGATACAATTCAATGAGTGAATTCCACAGCTTAGCCGATTCAACACTAAATAAATTAGTGTCGGCTTCGAAATATGAGCCTGTATGTTTATGTTTGGAATTCTGCTCGAACGCAGACGGTCGTCACCATGTCGAAATTGCATTCGTTCGCAAAGTTAATTTGGCGCATATTTACTGGATAAGATATTAAATAGCAGTGAGAGTAAGTGAACATTCCTGCGATCTCTTAATCGATGGCTATTCAAGACGCTGGCGATACTCTGAAATATTATGAAGACTAACGGAGCCCGTAGACAAATCTGACACATTGGATCTGCAGACGTCCCATCTTTTCGAGTAACTCCTCAGTGAGATCGAGGTATGCGACATCTGCATAAACCAATAATGGGAGCAGCAAAGAGCGAGCCAGCATAATCTTAGTTGATAAAGGAAGGAAATATTGCAGACGCTTCAGAGAATGGAGGGAAGCAAAAATCTTTCGACGAACTGCATTAACTTGTGGAGCCCACGAAAGCGTCTAATCGATGATGATGCCCAAATCCATAATTGTAGAAGAGAACGAAAATGCGACCATTCAGTGATAGCTGCAAAGTCTTTATTGATGACGCTGATAGCGTAAGAAATATTGGTAAGTGAAACAGCTGTATAAATCTGTCGTCTGCAGTACAATATATATATAATGAGAACAGAATTAGAGGTAGCACTCCCCTTGGGGTACAAATTATGCAGAAGAGGCTGCAGCATTGTTTTGACCCACAGTTGACTCCAAATCAGGTGACGACGTAATGATCTGATCCAGTAGTGATGGAGGACACTGTAAATGATTTACTCACTGCTTTCTTGAGATACACACATGGAAAATCCACAGGAGCAGAGCTGCTGGCGGAAGCAGCGGAGCTGCTGGTGGAAGCAGCGGAGGCAATATTAACCACTGGTACATATTCTACGCAGCGTGAGATTATTACAAGATTGTGTAAGGAGAATTGTTAATTGAATTATTTACTCTCGTACAAAGGAGCTTTCCAGAGCAATCTGCACTTTCAATTATAGCTCGTAATACGAATCCTGGAATCTAGATTATTACATCTACGTTTATAGGTTAAGATATTTTTTTATACAACATCGGGAGGCATACACCCCACCTGATGTAAAGCGGTTACCTTAGCCTGTGAACGCTTGTGATACATTAAGTATCACTTGCGCGATGTCACGTGTGCTGCTAACACAGCAATTCCTTAGGAGCTTACTGATGACTTCACTCACACCCAGAAACACAACATTAATTATAACACCATGTTTTCAGGAATGTAGCGAATAAGTTTCCTCTATATATAATACATATATATGTTTCCTCTATATATAATACATATGTATTCGAGGCACGTTAACTGAGCGTTTCGCAATAAATGAGATGGAAACAAATTCATATAAAATGCACCATCGTAAAGAGTCCTTTCGCCCCTAAATTTTATACTATACTTTGTCAGAATATTCAAAGCCTAACAAATAAAATTGATGATGTAAATATATTCTTAAAAAATTATAACATAGACATAATTGTAATGAACGAACATTGGTTACTACCTAATAATTATCATCTTTACTTACTGGAGGGCTATGAATTATGTGCTAAATATCTACGAACAAGACATATACATGGCGGCGTTGCTATATTTACTAGGCAAGGCATTAGAACCAAGGAACGTCTAGATATCCAATCGTACACGGTCGAATTTGTCATAGAGCTGTGCGCCGTTGAAATTATTGAACAAAATCTAATTTTAATATCAATTTATAGACCGAATAGGGACATTGAAATATTTTTTGAAAAAATTCATGCATTACTTAGCCACATTACCAAACACTCGATACAAAAAAAGATTGTTATAGCCGGTGATATAAATTTAGACGTAACGAAAAACACGCAAAATGCGCGCAGATTCGTAAATATCATGACGAGCTTTGGATTAAAGTGCCTAATAGACAAACCTATACGCGAAACACCCAGCTGTTCGTCTTGTATAGACCAATTTATCGTGAGCAGAAATATGCATATTGATGTCCAAGTACAAGATTATCATCTGTCAGACCACAAAGCTTTAGTAGGGAAAATTACATCGCAAGGGAAATTTTACACAAAAACGTCGTATAAAATAAATAAACGAGTATTTAATTTAAGAAACATGGAACAATTCAGAAAAGCACTAATTAGCATAAATTGGAATAACCTTCTATCTAGACAAAATGACTTAAATACAAACTACGACATGTTTAAAAATCACATTCAAACCCTTCTAGATATCCACATACCGCGAAAAAATATTATGACAAATAATAATAAGAAAACCAAATGGATTACAAACGGGATAAAGAAATGTTGCCACCACAAGCGTATATTGCGTTACTTAATAACTGTATACAAAAATGACCATTTGAAAATATATGCAAAAAAATATAACAGCATACTTAAGAAAATAATTTCTGACGAAAAAAGAAAATCGAGTATACGTAGATTAATAAGTTCTAAAAATAAATGCAAAACCATGTGGGACATGATAAATGAGAAGATAAAACCAAATAGACATCAAAAACAGGACAATATAACTTTGAACATTGACAACAATATTATTACATGCCCCCAAAAAATACCCAATATATTCAATAAATATTATTTAAGTATTAACAGTAATCAAATTGTAACTAATCCCTATAAAAACTCTAAATCATTACCGAATTCATTTTATTTGGGTACAGTGACCGAGAGCGAAATTAGAAAGGCAATCCTGAATTTAAAAAGAAACAATACATGTGGCTATGATGAAATACCGGCTACACTACTCGCACATTGCATTGATGAGCTCGTGCCACCCCTAACGTTCTTAATAAACCAGTCATACGCAGAAGGAGAGTTTCCGGATGCTTCAAAGATGACGATTATAAAACCTTGCTACAAAAAAGGAAGTAAACTTGACATATGTAATTACCGCCCTATAGCTCTTACACCAGTTATAACAAAAATCTTCGAAAAACCGGCTTGTCAACGAATGTACCATTTCTTGGAAAAATTTAAAGTTTTTAGCACAACTCAACATGGATTTCGTAAAAATCATTCAACAACATCAGCTACTTTTGATTGCATCTTTGAAATATTAAACATTCTCAATCAAAATAAAATAGCTATTGCATTGTTCATGGATATGTCAAAAGCATACGACCGGGTTTCGCATGACATCCTCATAAATAAGTTGGAACTGCTGGGAATACGCGGTCTGCCGAAAAAATGGCTAACTTCGTACCTAACCAACAGGAGACAGTTGGTTCATGTAACACATCTTAGCGAGACTACACGCGTACTGACTCGAGTCAGTTCTTCCAGTGAGGAGGTACGTGGATCGATTCCCCAAGGGAGTGTGCTGGGATGTTTACTATTCCTAGTATACATTAATGAACTTGCATCGGTACTGCCTTATAAAGTGATTATGTTTGCTGATGATGCCACTGTATTAATCTCGTGTAATTATAATAATGTCGATAATTTGAACAGCATAGTTACAGAATGCTTAAGTAAAATTACAACTCACTTAAATGAAATTGGCCTCATTCTAAATTTTGAGAAAACAAAAATAATGCAGTTCAGACCATACCAAAAATCTAGATTATGTCTGAAAATAACCTATAACGGGAAAGAAATTGAACAAGTGGATACATTTTCAATGCTTGGAATAGTGATGGACGCGACACTGACTTGGAAACAACACGTCGCTACGGTGGTTAGCAAGCTCAGCGGCTTCTCGTATGCTCTGCGGGAACTTCGTAAGAGTACAAACGAGGAATGTTGTCTCGCGGCGTATCACAGCCATGCTGCAGCTTGGATGAGGTACGGCATAGTACTTTGGGGCAATTCCACTGACGTAAGTTCTGTGTCTATTCTACAAAAGCGCTGTCTACGTATTATTACACTCACTGCCCCGAGAATCTCGTGTCGATCTTTATTTGTAAAATATAAAATCCTAACAGTTACAGGTCTATATATTTTTGAATTGTGTCGGCTAGTTAAAAATCATCCTAGTTACTTCCAAAAACTGGGCGATGTACCAACCCGTTATGTATCGCGCCGTCTGAATAACATAACCATCCCCACTACAACTCTCGCTTTATACCAAAATAATGCTTTTTACATGGCGATTAAAGTATTCAATCATTTACCAAATACACTGAAGGCCCTCCAGGAAGGTAAATTTGAAGCCCAGTTAAGCAAGCTGCTAATCGTGAAAGCCTATTATAATGTCAAAGAATATTTTAGTGACAAACTTTAAATTTATTAGGATTACAGGCTTTCAATTAATTGTATAGGTTATTATTATTGTGACATTTATTTTTATATGTTCTTATTGTTAATTTAGTGCTATATTCGTAGATTTAATGTAATTTCAATTCTATAATTATTTATTGTACTGTGACATCCAGAATCTGAAATCACGAATACCTTGTAAAGGTGATTTGTTAACGTAATATACTACCACCTTACGTGACCTGCAATGTGTTCGAATTATGTAACAAATCTTATGTGATTAAATGAATATGAATATATACCTTCAAGCCAAATCCCTTATGGGGCAGGCAGAGCCAAATATTTATTGTATAATATGATTTGCGAATAGAAACAGTGAAAGCGAAGAACCAGTTTGTTAACACACTGGTCCCAGATTAGAATCTTGGTGTGGCCATACGCCACTAAAGTTATTAACGAGCTCTTGGCGCAGTGGTTAGTAATGATACTTTGACACCTTTTCGACGAGCTTCGTGGCTCAGTCGTGAATTTGCACACACATGTTTGTCCTGTATGGGAATCGAACCCACGACCGTTGGTATCGAAGCCGCGTTATTAACCGCTGCGCCAACGAGCTCGTGAACTTTCAACTCTCAATGATTTTAATCAAAATTCATTTTCGGACGTATAAAGCTTTGAAATTTCCCTCCTAATGTGAAGAAGAGGAAACATTTCTTGGCCACTAATCATCTGAAATGTAAGTTTAGACCCTTGAGGCTAAGCTTGACCTATGCCCACGAGTCTAGGATACAAATCTATACGAGGCTAAACGCAAAATCCTATTATATTAAACTAAACTTTGAGCCAACTTGGAACTAATTCTATTTTATAGTTGTCAAACAGTTGAATGAAAGGGAATTAATTTATAGATCAATTCAGAAATACAAATAGGGAAATTCTGGTGCTCGACTAAATTAATGGTTAAATCAATATGAACAGATTATGATAAGCCCGGCGGCGAAGTGGTAACTAATGGTTACCTTATACCAAGGCTCGCGGCTACGATTCCTTCACAGGACATGTCTTGGTCTGGATATTTTATAGAATAACATGGGTTCCAGGGAATCACTTAGAGAACTATTTAAAGAAATAAATATCCTCACGGTTGCCTCTCAGTATATTTATGAGAACGTAATATATATGCTCGTAAAAATTAAAATCGTTTTCAAAATTTAGTGACAATCTTAAAAGGAGGAATAGATTGCGTATGCCGGTACATCGGCTTGCTAAGACTAGTAGATCTCTTAGTATAAATTGTATTCGATTCTGTAATAAATTACCTGAAACAGTTCTGTTCTTGCCTGACAATATGTTCAAAAAGCAGACCAAAAATACTCTATGTAAAGGATTGTTACAGAATCCGACTGACATATCTTTAATTGTACCACTTTATATCACTATATGTACACTCACATATATTTATTGTAATATAAATTGATGATCTAAAAAATACCTATATTGGCAAGTTTCTTTTGTCATTTCTTCTTCGCCAATGGTCATTTTCGAAATGCTAGTAAATTAAAAAAGAGAGATTAAGCCAAGAAAAATTAATAAGATAGAATATGATTTGATTTAAAGAATGTAAAACGTGTCTAAGTGCCCATGACAAATAAATGATTTTATCATTTATCTTTTTATGGATACCAGATGTGTGTCACTCTGTTAAACCCCTTCACGTCTTTAAGTTCCTGATGATAAATTTTGAAGTAAGAGTTCCTCGGGAGACTTTTTCAAATATCTATCTTGGCTACTTCAGTACAAACAAATTTTTTTATACTACGTCGGGAGACATACAAGCATACGGCCCACCTGATGTGAAGCGGGTACCGTAGCCTAAAGCCTTCAGAACCCGTTATATACCTTTTCCCATACATTTCGCGGTCATATATGACCACACGGGTTTCGAAGGGTTAACGCTTGCGATATATTAAGTATCACTCGCGCGATGCCTCCTCCGCTGCTTACACAGTAACTTCTTGGGAGCTTACTGGTGACCTCACTCACACGCAGGAACACAGCAACCCTCTAGGGAGTTGTTAGTTGGCTGCGGTTTTCTGTGACATTACATTATTGGAAAAAAATCTTTTGAAATCTATTGTAACGTGGGATTATCTATTGAAACGTGACGTGTGGATATGTTTGTATGTAGGTTTATGTGTACTGTATGAGAGAATAGGAAAAAATAAAGCTTTTGCCATCATTCGCCAACAAAACATCGCCCTTCGAACAAGTCCATTTGGAATTGAATTGTAGAAATAGAGCAAATTGAATAATACGTTGTGATTGAATTCGCAAGTAAAGGAAATTTCTTACTGTAAATATAAGCTATAAAGAATAAAATGAGATAACTTGCAGCGACAGCCCAGTGGGTAGAGAACCGGTCTAATGACCAACTGGTACTCGGTACGAATCCTAGAATGTACCACTGAACTCGCGTTTCCGAATTTATGTACGTACACATGTGTACTTATCAATTGCTAGGCGGTAAAGGTATCGTTACTAAGTTAGAATCAATAGTTTCATGCATATTAGACATGCAATTGAAATACATCACTAAAATTTATATACATTCGATTTTTTTGATTTATATATTTATACATTATAAATAAATTTAGTCTAGTATAACTTGCATTTAACTTCTATTGAAGGTATACACAGTGGAAAGTTAAACTTCTAGGCAGCCGAAAGCAGTGCGCTTGTAATAGGAACAACTCTTTTAAATACATATTTATAATAGTCAGTTGCTGGGCGGTGAAGAAAACTCACATGTCCAAGAAATTATATTTCATAAAACGTGTGACTTAACCTAAGAAAGGTCTGGTTCACCCTTTGTGTTGGGGAGGTGTGACGCAGTCAGTGAAAATCTGCATCTTTAGGACCCCGTCAATCACAAAGGATGAGAATACGGGATAACTAAACGAGATATTAAATCTACCTATCTGTAACTTCACGCCAAATCCCTTACGGGCCGAGCGTCACGTGACTCGATCCTTACATACCTCACTCGCTTCAATAACATTCATTGCTCTTTTCGCCGGTTCCTAGGGCTCCTGACATCACCTTCCGATACAACACGACCAATTTGATCATGGCAGGTAAGTCTTGGCCTTCCTCGGCTGCTACATCCTTCCACTTTTACATTGTATATCTTCTTCGTCATTCTTTCATCCTGCATTCTTTCTACATGACCGAACCGACGGAACATGCCTTTTCTTATTTTAACACCGACGCTCTCTTTCAGACCAACTCTGGTTCTAACCGCATCATTGCGAATATATATGCGAGATATGAAAACCCTGAAAAATTCCTGATTAATCAGCAGCATAGCGTTTTCAGAGGAGGCGAAGACTTGAGATAACTCTCGTCCAGGGACACTGTTTTTATTGCCTTTTTTTATACCATTAAAGTGAATGTAATGCATGATGTAGTGTTGGAACGAGTGGACCAGATTGTATATCAGGGAAGTGCTTTTAACAGGGATGGGAGAGACATACATCTATACAGATAAATAAAATTGAAGTGTCTGTTTGTAATATTAAAATAACCGCCTTTTACTAAATGCATATACGAGTAGATCAATTGCATGCATCAATTCAGCAATACAATGCATATATACTATACATATACCAAAATTAATATTTTTACAATTTTGGTCTGTCTGTCTGTTTGTTCCGGCTAATCTCTGAAACGGCTAGATCGATTTTGACGGGACTTTCACGGGCAGATAGCTGATGTTATAAGGAGTAACTTAGGCTACTTTTATTTTAGAATTTTTATTAATTTTATTATTATAAACAAATAATAAAAAATAACTATTCCACGCGGACGGATTATAAATAAATTTAGTGTAGTATAACTTGCATTTAACTTCTATTGAAGGTACCTATAAATAATAAAATAAATAAATATTGTCGGACAAATTACACAGCGCCATCTAGCCCTAAAGTAAGCGAAGCTTGTGTTATGGGTACTAGACAACTGATAAACATACGTAAATACATTTTTTTTCGTAAATACATACTTATTATACATAGTAAATACCCAGACCAAGACAAACAGACATGTTCATGCACACAAATGTTTGCCTTGTGTGGGAATCGAACCCACGAGCGTTGGTGTCAAAGTCGCGTCATTCACGACTGAGCCACCGAGCTCGTCAAGCTATCTATACCTATACACAGTGGAAAGTTACGGGCGACACAGCGAAAAAAGACTTTCGAGTGGTGCGGTTGTAAAGGAAATAACTCTTCTAAACACAATCCTATGTACAATCAATAGAACATACAAAGTAAGACGAAATGACCCCGTATTAAAGTACATTTACATGTGACATTTTTTAGAAGTTGTACCAAATTCATTTTTGTACAAGTCTCTGGATCGCCTTTTCCCGTCCAAATTAGGTAAGCCCTCTACTTGTATGTTATATATATACATATTACAGAAACAATTACAGCCGCATATTACTAGCCACGTCGGAAACAAAGCACTGATTGCCGAGTAATAATGGAAGGACGATGCGCCAGATGCGTGCTTATTAAATAAACGAGGGCGTTAATTGATATTTCTGATTGTCTTCTACAATTCTTTCATTTGCAAGGAAACAAAAAAAGATTATTTTAAGAAACATAAAATTAGT
Source organism: Pyralis farinalis (assembly GCA_947507595.1). Lineage (NCBI taxonomy): Eukaryota > Metazoa > Arthropoda > Insecta > Lepidoptera > Pyralidae > Pyralis > Pyralis farinalis. The sequence goes on along the minus strand of OX382274.1, from coordinate 31,762,159 downwards.
TTTATATTAATTAGGGGTCATGTGCCATAAACGTGCTCGTTCGCGACCCCTGCCAATCAATCAGATTGCAATTCTGGATCAAGACTGCACCGACGTGCAGATTAGGACGTCCCCCGGAGGCCACGCGCACCGATCCGCCCCCGTTGGTGCATAGCTGCATGCGGCGGTGGGGAGCGCCAACCACCACGCAGCGCCAATTCCGGCGGGACAAGGGGAGCTGTATAGGCACGACGAATGTGAGAGGTGGGTTGACTGATAAGATGAACGAACTGATATACATAATTAATGAGAGACGTTTAGATGTTTTGTGCAGAAGGTGATGTCAGGAGCCCTGGAAACTGGCGAGCGTGCATGAGAAGAGTAATGAATGTTCAAGAGCGAGTGAGGTATGTAAGGATCGATTCACGTGGCGCTCGGTTCCCTCTGCCTACCCCGCAAGGTATTTGGCGTGAAGTTACAGTAAATAGTAGTATTTAATATTTAGGACATTATTTTATACGACCTCGAGGAGGATAAAAACATACACATGTACTCGTAAAACGGTTACGGTAGCGATTGATACTACATGTATTGCAAGCGTTCCTGCTTGCAATACATTTAGTATCACTCGCGCCATTCTACCTCGTTTACTAACACGACTCCTTAATAGCTTACCGATGACCTCGCTCACTCGTAGGAACAAATCAACCCAGGGAGTTGTCATTTGGCCGCGGTTTTCTGTGAGGAAATACTTTTCCAGACGGACAGCTTCGATTCGCCTTACCTTTCTTAAAAACACCCAGAACAAAGCAAACAGATATGTTCTATCTTGTTAATGTAGAATCTGTATAAGGGCAAGTAACACAGATTCCACTTCACAAGATATGTTCTAACACTCAAATGTTTGCCTTGTGTGGAAATACCAGTGTTAGTGTCGAACTACTAACCGTACTAACCACTGTGCCACCAACCTCTTCAAATGTAATTCATAGAAAATAGGCTTAGAGTTTCAATGAAATAGGCATCTATTTTATAAACTTGGTAAATTCTTTCCAGTTGCATATACAAAAACACGTCGAAAACCACCAACTGCTTTTAAGCCAAAACTAGACTCGCTTGTACATAATATACCCCACCAAAAGCAAGCGATGCTCTGAAGAAATCGAGGATAAAATCTATGTGTTCAAGTTTAGAATGTGAGCCAAATATTGTATATTTAATACAACAGTGAATATAATAGGTAATTACGAACAAGAAACACCTCCTTCCTGTTGTTGTTCCTCACAACGATGCTGATACCCAAATTACAGTGAGAGGTAGGGAATGTTATTCGATATAGTGTCCATGTTTTAAAGTCGGTTTAAAATACAACGACGTAATATAACACAAAGTAAAAGACTATACCAAGTTAGATTGGTCAATACAACTATTTGAAATAACTAGGAAATTGAGACGGCAAACATAATATCCTAGTTTCCGAACAACAGATAGGGTCATAGTGAAACTTGTTCCGTCGTTGTATCGAGTTACGGAACTTTGGAACACAGTGTCCATGCATACACACGAAACTGTATAATAATTATATTTAACTGTAGAACTACGAACGGTGTACCGCGCGCTAATCAATTTGGGTGCAATTCTATTACAGTTGATTGAATTCATGATAGATTTGTGTTTGTTTATAGTCGGTAGTGACAACGTTTAATAAAAACCATAATTCACAGGTGCGAACAAAGCGAAAAAGCGGCAGCGATCCGGGACGGATTTTTTGTAACATTCGTGTTTGTATGCAAACTGTAACACAAAAAACAAACGGCTTGCTGCTTTTCCACTTTTTGCGCTCCAGTGGGTTTTGGCTTTTATGATTTCTATAATCTATACAAATAAATAAAGTTGAAATGTCTATTTGTAATGTTAAAATAACAACTTTTTACCGTCATCTATCGGCAACAGCCGGGACCGCCGGCTTAGCGTGCTCTCCGAAGCACGGAGAAACTCGAGATAGATAAATCCATCCATAGACAGGCGGCGGTCGACGTGGCTTAACCTGCGTGTTCGATTACAATGACACGCGCTACGACGCCATCGAGCTCTCAAAACTTAATCTAGCAAGAAAACAATATTTGGTTTTATTGTTATGCTTTATAAATAACAACTGATATCAATTTCCTGCTAGATTAAATAAGAAAAAGTAACACTTGATTAAATAACTTTTTTTTAATTAAGATGTGTCTAATGGTAAATAAAGAAAAAGGCTTATAAATATTAATTATTGTCAATTTAGAAGACTGCACCATAATATAATTCAAGTTCGCGATCCAGTGCGTACAAAGGCTACATAAACGCGATAGGTTCTGGGTTCGTTTTCTGCACAGTTATTAAAGACTGCGTCTTCTGTGTCCAGCTATTTTGCGTTTTAGTTTATAACCTAAATCAAATTATATACATTCTGTGTACTAAGTATCGGGAATTTGTCAATAAAACAAAAAATACAAATTATTCATCTAAATTTATTTTATCGCCTTCAAAGTAGGCCCCATCGCTTGCAATACAACATCTCCACCGCTTCACCCAGTCTTCCATACATTTTTCATAGGCTATTTGCGGTATGGCCTTTAGCTCATTCAGCGAATTTTCTTTTATGGCTTCTATCGACTCAAAACGTTTTCCTCGAAGTGGTAATTTTAACTTGGGAAATAAAAAAAAGTCAGACGGAGCCATATCAGGTGAATACGGTGCTTGGTCGAGAACTTTTGTTGAATTTTTCGCTAAAAACTCTTTCACTATAATGGCTGTGTGTGATGGTGCATTATCATGGTGCAGCATCCATGAGTTGTGTTGCCACAAATCTGGACGTTTTCGGCGGATACTCTCACGCAAACGCTTCATGACGCCTAAATAATATTCTTTATTCACTGTTTCTCCCTCTGGAAGGAATTCGGAGTGAACCACACCACGGTAGTCAAAAAAAACTGTCAGCATCACCTTGATTTTGGAGCGACTTTGCCGCGGTTTTTTGGGTTTCGGCTCGTTTTCGAGACGCCATTCTGAAGACTGTTGGCTTGTTTGCATGTCGTACTCATAAACCCATGTCTCGTCGCCAGTTATTATACGTTTCATAAAGGTCGGATCCGTAGAAGCTCGGGAAACCATGTCTTCAGCGACATGCTTTCGCTGCGCTTTTTGAACAAAATTGAGCTCTTTTGGAACTAGTCGAGCGGCGACGCGTTTCATGCCTAAAATGTCAATGAGAATGTTGTGGACGGACTTAAAAGATATGTTCACCTCACTAGCCAACTCTCTCAGACTCATACGTCGATTTTCGAGCACTAGCTTCTTGATTCTGTCGATGTTTTCTCTGGTCGTAGCGGTTGAAGGTCTACCAGAACGAGGCAAGTCTACTACTACTTCTCGGCCTTCTTTAAAAGCCTTATACCATTCATAAGCCCTTGTTTTCGATATACACGATTCGCCGTAGGTATTTCGCAACATTTTTAGTGATTCACCACATGAAATATCATTTGAAACACAAAATTTAAGGCACACTCTTTGTTCAACAATATTTTCCATTGTAAAAATCGCCGAGGACTCAAAACTATGACCAACAAAAAGTGTAGTTTAAAACAAATTAAATGACAGATCCCGCTCAAATTTTGCGCGCTAAATCAGTACAGTGCTACCAACATGCAGTAAAAAAATTAGAACGACCTCTTTTACGCGGGTCTTTTTATTGACATATTCCCGATACTTTTTACACAGAGTAGTATAACAAATTAAGTTTGCATGAAAAATTAAATTTCATGCTTATTGGATGTGCTTTTGTCTCGCAACAGTGGAGATCCCTTTGTGAGCCAAATTATACAAATTACAGCACAGCGAACAGGGAAGCAATACCTAAGTATTTTTAAGGGTTTACGCTAGAGACGACTCTATATAATTATTCCCCAATTGGGCTATGTTTTGGGGACTCTCCACTGAGATTTTAAAGTACAAAAGAGATGCCTAATGGCTATTTATGAGTTACAATAGCATGGATGTGCCTCATTTTAAGGATTTGCGCATATTGACGATATTTTATATTTATAATATTTGATACATTACTCACGACCCACCTGATATTGAGAGGCTACCAGTAATAGGCTACAGCGTATTAAATGCTTGCGATACAAGTAGATGGCGCTAACACGAAAACTCTTCCAGAACTTTCTCACTCACTCGTACTAACGTTTACACTCTATTTTATTATAAAAAAGGTGGTTATTCAAGTATTTAATACCTTGTAAAATGCTTTTTTTCTATTCCAATCAACTGAACCGATCAACTGGAAACTGATCAACTATTTAATTAGAAGTAAACTATTCGAATCCAACTCGGATTGGGAACCCTTTGGGAAATTGTGAAAGATTTTCTTGTCCAAAGTACCTCAATGTCTCAAGACTTCGATCAGTTTGTGTTGCTAGTGATAACTTACGGCACAGAAACGTGGTCCTTTACTTTGAGCTTCATACGGAAATTGAAGGTTGCACAGCGTACGATGAAGAGAGACATGCTCGGAGGTTCTCTGCGGGATAGGCTCAGAAAAGAGCACATCCGTAGCAGAACTGGAGTTACCGACGTGACTCTAAGGATCAGCAAGCTGAAGTGGCAGTGGGCAGGCCACGTAGCTCGGAGAACCGATGGCCGTTGGAGCAGAAAGATACTCGAATGGCGGCCATGAACTGGAAAACGCAGCGTAGGACGGCCCCCACACGATGGACAGACGATCCTGTGAAGAACTCAGGAAGTCGTTGAAGGCTTACAGCACAAGTCCGATTGCTGTGAAAGTCTGAGAGGGCGGCCTATGTTCAACAGTAGACGTCCTTCGGCTGATATGATGAAATCTATATTAACTAGAATGGAGTTCCTGACTAATTCAGTGGCTAATCAAAATTCATGAAAACCAAACAGATCGCGTCATATCTTCATTACTACACAAGTAATGATATTTGGTGCTTTCACTAACTATTTTTTCAATAACTATTTAATGCTGACTGTACTCAAAAATAAGAAGTAAAATAAAAATAAGTAAAACTGCCGAAATTCCAAAATCTACCTATTCCAAAAGGTAGTATTGTATATTTTTCTTGCAGTAAAACTGCAACACATCTCTCTTTTTTGACATTAATAATTCTGTTTACTTATGCTTGTTTTTCCTTAGATTCTCGCTCTTATCGCAAGAAACCTTTTGATCGAAAGCCAAATACTTCTCCGCAATATTATTTTTACAACATCGTGAGGCTAACAAAAATACAGCCCAGTCGGAGTAGAATGGTTACTATCAATAATGCGGTTATTAAAATTTATTAACAACGCTGAATGTAAGACTAATTCCAAAACAAACGCTCAATACTGGCACGTGGAACCATTGTATTTTTTGAGACATATTCTGTATTTATTATTAATGTTCAATGTACAAAGTCATAATTTTGATTATTGCTATAAGTGGTCACAATAAGCAATATGTAATGTTAAAAATATCTAATGTTAACCTTATTTGTTATATAGAATCATTTCTTTGCATACTCTGTTTAGTCTATGATATTTTGTCAAAAATATTGATTTGTAATTCAAATTTTTTAAATATTACATTTTAGTGTCGGAAAACCGAAAAACAGGGTCAGTCTGAAGGAACCCTGGAGCAAGATCTGACTATAGAAAAGATACTGGACATCACGTCTGAGACCACCAGCCCCTGCTGTGTGGCTACGTGGTGAAACATCGAAAATCTCTGTCTCTTATCCACTGTGAATCTCCGGACATTATAATAACATATATTTTTCATATACTCCAGCCGTTGCTGTGGACGTCTGGTGACTCTTACCGCTGCGATGTGGGAGCGCGAGGCCGTCCTCACCGATACTTTCTTCAGCAACGTGGTCTACGACGTCCGTGAGTTCCTCACGGACCTGCAAGCTCTCTGGGGTGCTGACGTGCCCAACTGCAGTCGTTGGCCACTATAGCCGACGGCCGCTTTCTCCATTCCACCAGTTTACATTCACTGATTCAGTGATACCGGTGAGACAGTGCGGAACGAGTTCTTAAAGACCATTTTAGCCGAACTTATAGTTACCTTTTTTTTATACTTATTATTATTATAAAATAGCCCTAATAAATTTATATATCTTTTTAGTACCCCTTTTTCTTCATCAAGTAATATAACAAATATTACAATAAATAGCAGTTAAAAAAAGCACAAATATGGTTCTACAGTGCCAGTATTGAGCGTTTCCTTTTGGAATAGGTCTAAAATTCTGCGTTATTAAAAAACAACATGAGACCGCCACTTAGCTTTATACGTCCTCTTGAGTAATTCACTATTCGCCAATGAAAACTGCTTCACTTTCGTCTCCAACACTATTAAACATGTAGCCTTCCCGCCTTTGCATAACAAAAGGCGTCTGCCTTGTGTTATGCAAAGGCAGAGAGGAGGCAGGCTCACCCGGTCTTTTTGGTCAGCATTATGTTTACGTATTGCTACCGTGGGTGAGGACTGGCTCTCACTCTTCGCTGTTCCTGGTATTATATGCTAATGGGAAAACGAATCAACACGGGGGAGTGGAATGGTATCGAAATTAGCTAATTCGGTTCAGTAGTTACTTCAACCCTATTTATTTTTATGACTCGGACATTACTATATCTGTTTCTATCTATAACTTCACGCCAAATTTCTTGCAGGGTAGGCAGAGTGAAGCGAGCGCCACATGACTCGATCCTTACACACCTCACTCGCCTCTTTAGCATTCATTGCTCTTTCATGCACGCTCGCCGATTTCTAGGAACCCTGACATGACCCTCTAATAAAACACGATCAATTTGGTCATAGTAGGTAAGTATTAGACTTCCTCGGTTTCTACATCCTTCCAACTTTCGCGTCGTATATCTGTCTCGAAAATCTTTCCTCCTACATTCTTTCTACAAGTCCGAACCAAAGGAGCATGCCTCATTTGATGGATGATGACTCTTACAGCAAATTATCCATAATAATACGAACACTTGTTGAAAATAAATTAATTTGCTTTATTAAGTACTTCCTTGTAATGTTTCAAATAGGAAAATATTGGCACCTTATTAGGAAAAATGTTTGGTGAACTTTGTGATTTTTAAATAGTACTTTGTTTTTGTTTCTGTACTCTCTTTGTTTTGTCTCATGTTTATTTTTCCATCAAATTGATTTAGTATTTGTTTTGTACCTTATTAGATTTACTAGAGATAATAATATGTAGAGCGCATTAAAAGTTTTTTTTATACAACGCAGGGATGCACACAAATATACGGCCCACCTGAAGTAAAGCGGTTACCATAGTCTAAGAACGCAATACATTAATTATCCCCTCACGCGATGCCACCTCTGCTGCTAACACTACAACTCCATAGTAGCTTATTGGTGACCTCACTAACACGCAGGAACATACAACCCTCTAGGGAGTTGGTATTTGGCTGCGGTTTTCTGTGACGTGAATGTACTTCCCCAGACGGGCTAGAATAGTGCGCTTCTTAAAAACACCCAGACCAAGACAAAAAGACATGTTCATGCACACAAATGTTTGTCTTGTATGGGAATCGACTGCACGAACGTTAGTGTCAAAGTAACGTACCAGGGTTTCCCTCCGGTGCCACCGTGCTGATCGTTTTCCGTAACATATAAATCAAACCAGTTAATAGCAAATTAAATTGTTCTTCAGATGGGGTTGTGGGAACGGAACGGAATTTGTTTATACAATTCCACATAAAGATTAAGAATGAAAAACAATAAATTATTTCTCCAGAATCTTACAAGATGCCTGTTTATTCTTTCATTCAAAATAATAAATACTCTTTTCATTTCCTGTGACAATTCCATAACAAGCATTAGAATCTCTTACTTGAACAACATTGTTGAGCGTCTATGAAAGAAAAATGGAACAAAGCTTTTATTGCAGTACTATATCACTAATAAACATAAGCAAATAACTCTTTTGTAAATGGACAGACTTGGAGAAACAAACATGTCCATGTTGCGCATTAATAAATAATAATAAATAAATATTGTCGGACAAATTACACATCGCCACCTAGCCCCAAAGTAAGCGAAGCTTGTGTTATGGGTACTAGACAACTGATAAACATACGTAATTTTTTTTTTTTTTGTAAATACTTATTATACATAGAAAATACCCAGACCAAGACACACAGACATGTTCATGCACACAAATGTCTGCCTTGTGTGGGAATCGAACCCGCGGGCGTTGGTGTCAAAGTCGCGTCATTCACGACTGAGCCACCGAGCTCGTCTGATAATATTTGTCTTGTACAGTAATTGAACCCATAACCCGTCGTCATAGTCATCTAGGTAGATACTGATATCGGTAAAGACACGCTTAGATTTCGTGGTGTGTTACACTTAATGCCAATAAAATTTAAAGTATAGTAGGATTACTTTTACTAACAATTTCGATAAATGAAAATAAATCCACAATGAATATAATCCACATAGAATGGATCCATACTGCACGATCCATCGCGCTCGTGTGCGGTGTAAGAGCGATCCAAAGACGTGGTCTGCAGTGTGGATCTGGCGCACACGATCCAATAGAGCGATGTTGGAACGCGCGCTACTAGTCACGAGCGGTTCGTTTGTTGTCCACTGTTCAAAGGTGCCTCATTCCTTAGTCGCTTAGCGTAAATATGTCATTTTTAAACAAAATAGTTGGCTGCTGTAACGGCAATTCTCGCTACTGTTGCACGTGTGATTTTACATAACGAAAGTTTTACTAACTGATCCGATAGATACAGGCAATCGAGATACAGGATCTCAAGTTGCCCAAGCCGCATAAGTAGGGTAAAGTCCATGTTCTCGCATCATAGATCTTGGATCGCCGATCCATAAATGAGTTGACGAGCGTGGATCAGCTTATTAGAACATTATTAGAACAAAACAAATTAAATTAAACAAATTAAATTGACGACTGCAATGACAAATTGATTTAATTTTGGTGGTGGATTGTCATACTATGACACTATAATTGAGGTTTAAGTGTACATTGCTGAAATTTATGTCCGGATTATGAACAATAAATCGTCTTCGACATTGAAATTCGATTGTCATTGAAATTGCTTAAATAATGTTTTATTTTGGCGTTCACTATTATTTTCAATAGATGAATGAAATATCGAAATTTATTTCAGTGGTCATAGAATCTCAAATCTCATATTGTTCCACATGTAACTCTGGGTCTAATTCGATTAATAACAAGAACGCCAATTTAGAACTCGCCTAGTGAAGCCGTCAAAGTTAGGTAAACCGAAAGCGTATTTTAATCGATTTCAGTGAAGAGAATTTTTTAGGTTTGTCGCTTGTTTTTATGTTCCATGCGTATTACGTAAATGGCTGAACTAACTTAAATAGAATGAACTATGTTAAGCTATATCTAAGTTTGATTCTATATTAATTTCTTATTCATTGGATAATTTAAAAGATATTAATATTTGAATATAATATATAGTTTTTTAATAATTAATCTACTTTCTTATAATCAATCAATCAATCAATCAAACATTTATTTGTTAAACATAGGTACAGCAATTCAGATGTTACTTATAGACAGGAGTAGATCGCTATGTTTTGCCATGTATAGCATACAAATATTTCGAAAAATTATAAAATGTAATTAATTTAACAGTGAGTTCAGTACAACCAATTGCAATAATGTCATGAGAATTAATGTTAACATTGAATATTAATAATATCGAATTTTACAGTGTGTCGTTTAAAAAATCATTTACAGAGTAATAACATTTTTCAATGAGTAGTTCAAACAGTCGTTTTCTAAACATATTCAAATTTAAGTCCTTTAAGGAATTTGGTAATTTGTTATAAATTTTAGTGGCCATACCCAATACATTCTTACGGACTAAAGTCAGTTTAAAATTTTGCGTGCTTAAGGTGTGTTTATATTGCGTTCGTTGCGTATAAGCTGAAGGGTTTATTTCCTTTCTACCTGTGAAAGTATTAATGCAATTTGAAACAAAACATAACCAATATATCTAATGGCGAAACATTTTCTTACCTTGCAGATTTACAGTTGTAATGAAATTATTGAATGTTAAGACAGATATATTATTGATATGCTCGTTATATAGTTTCATAAAAGTATCTGTTGAGAAGTCACTGTCAGAATTGTATATTGCTAAAAAAGTTTTCTTAAAGATTTTAGATTAGAACCCTGGAAACCCACATTTAAAACAGAGACTTTTGTAGACTAAAATTACAAATTTTAAGCAGCCGCCGCCTCATTTTCTATGTGCACGGCACAAACGTTGCCAGATCCCACATGAATACCACAGAGACCCAAAACGGATCTGATCCGACGCCTGGCATATAAAGAGACATTTGGAGACAGAACTAAATAATTTGTAGGGAGTCAAGAAATGCCCACAGCACGGCAAAGAGCCGCAAAATTTGAGCATCAAGTGCCGTGCTGTATCTCCTGCGATCCGGCTCAAATGACCGCAAAGTCGGTGGAGCCATGGGACGGTGGGACATGATCCAACGCCTGTGTAGTACAGTACCGCTAGGGATGAATCGGCGGAACTCTGATTATGGCCTCCTACATTTTCAGGAGCAACCATTACATGTCGCAATACATTACCACGTCAGTTAAGTGCGTTCGAACAATACGTACTAGTGGATAGACTATGTATACCGATTTCTGACAATGTTTGTCGAGTTTATAAAATTGATTATGAGGCTTAGTATAATGTGTTTCGTTTAAGACCTGCACAGACCAGGGATAGTTGTTCGGGTACTTGTTGGTCCGTCAAAATAGATCAATTAGAACTGAATCACATGACGCATACGAGGGACTAAAAGTAGCGGGGTCCACTAATGTTGGGGGAGAACCAACGTACCATAAGAGAGGTAGGGCGCATCAAAGCAACCCGTGTGGGAAAGTAGGTACCTTCGCCTTATAGAAAACCGCAGCCAAATAACTACTCCCTGGGAGATTGTTCTGTTTAGACAACTGAAACATACGTAAATACATTTTTTTTTTGTAAATACATACTTATTATACATAGAAAATACCCAAACCAAGACAAACAGACATGTTCATGCACACAAATGTTTGTACTGTGTGGGAATCGAACCCACGAGCGTTGGTGTCAAAGTAGCGTAACAGCGCGTTTCACCACTGCGCCACCGAGCTCGTCAAATAATTAATTAGTATTAACTAGGATAACGATAGTGACACTTAAAAACATGTGCATTGCTTTGTTGTACTACTTATGCCGGGCGGAAGCCTATCATTGATCCAAATAAAGAAAGTATCGTTCACAGAGTATTATTTTCTAACTATATTTATACTCGTACTTAAGAGCCATGCTGTTAGTATTGCTTTTTCAAGATGCCGTCCATAGCAGCCAAGGTTTTTTTTCCTAATTATTATGACACGATACATCAACTATTATATTATAAAACCATTCTACCGTTTCGATGACACGAGGTAAGTAAGAATCCCTCCAACATGTACCCATAAATAAGCACTATAATCATAATTCGGATGGAATGATGAGCGAATGAGTGAATGAAGCTCGATGGCGTCGTTGTCGTGTCATTCTAACAAAACACGAAAGTTAAGCAACATCGACCGCAGCCTGTCTATGGATGGATTTATCTATCTCGAGTTTCAGAGGGCACGCTAAGCCGTCGGTCCCGGCTGTTGTCGATAGATGACAGTCGTTAAGCTTAGTCAGTGGCTCTCCGGCTGCTTGAAAACTGGCCTCCGCCAATACACATTTGAGCGGCGTGGCGGAGTATGCTCTAAACCTCTTCGGTTGGGAGACCCGTATCCCTGCAGTGGGATGAGTAAGGGTTGATGTGGATAAGCTCGGTGGCGCAGTGTTTAATAAGGTTGCTTTGACGCTAGAGATCGTATGTTTGATTCCCATACGGGACAAACGTTTCATAATATTTCATTCACAATGGGGGAGGCCTGTGTTCAGCAGTGCACATCTTTCGGCTGATATGATGATGACAAACATTTTCATATTACATTTATGTTTAACATTTGTGTGTATAAACATGTCAGTTTTTGACGAGCTCGGTGGCTCAGTCGTGAATGACGCGACTTTGACACAAACGCTCGTGGGTCGATACCCACATAAGGCAAACATTTGTGTGCAAGAACATGTCTGTTTGTCTTGGTCTGGATGTTTTAAGAGAGGTCATCGCATCAAAGCAGCCCGTCTGGGGAAGTACATCCATCTCACAGAAAACCGCAGCCAAATACCAACTCCCTAGAGGGTTGTTGTGTTCCTGCGTGTGAGTGAGGTCACCAGTAAGCTCCCAAGGAGTTTCTGTGTAAGCAGCAGAGGAGGCCTCGCGTGAGTGATACTTAATATATCGCAAGTGTTAAATAGGCTACAAAGCGGGTACCGCTTTACATCAAGTGGGCCGTATGCTTGTATTCCTCCCGACGTTGTAAAAAAAAAAAGTTTATCTTAGTCTGGGTGTTTTTAAGAGAGTTAGGACACATCAAAGCAACGCGTTTGTGGAATTACCTCCACTTCACAGAAAACCGCAGCCAAATAATCCTTGGAGAATTGTTGTTTTCCTGCGAGTCACAGCAATTCGTTTATATTTTTTAACAGAGATATTAGGTTCAGGTCAAGAGAGTGAGATATATCAGATAGTGCAGTGATACCTCAGTTCGAATCCTGGCGTGTACCACTAAATTTGTGTTTCAGAATGTATGTATATACATGTAATTATCACATGCTCAGTGGTAAAGGAAAACATTGTAAAGAGAAATCCTAACTAAACTAAAAAACATTGTAAAAAAAAAGAATCCGCACATTTTTTATTTATTACAATGTTTACATATTAATCTTTACAACTAGTATTTTACAGTATAATATAAACTTAAATAAAGTTTTTCCTTATACTGGAGTTCATCATCGATCATCCACATATTATATTAGCCGAGAGGTAACATCATATGTACACGTAGCCATAAATTTGTAGTAATTGATTCATAAAAGTAAAAACAAAAAGTCAAGTCGGTAGGCAAATAAAAATATTGGTATACCAGTATACCACCGGTGTGTGCTAGTGTGGGGCATCAACTAGTCGCAAGTAAGGGACAAGCTGTGTGTACAGCGTGTTACTTTATCTAAGAAATATTTTTCGACAGACGTGAGACCTATCCTAAAACAATCTGGTTGTCCCTGTAGCTTGTGGAGGTCTGACGGCAGTCAGGTCTTCATGTAAATATCAGTGTCTTCGCCAAATCCTTAGGCTTAGTTAGCGGACCCAGTCAATCCTAATGGAGTAGGAAACGGGATAACGCTAAGACGAAGAAGAAGAGTTATAGGTATTATTTTCGAAAGAAATTCGATCTAAGATTTGTTGATGCAATTTGAAAACACACAACGTACATTAAATCAAATAGTATATAAAAAAACATTAGTTAGAATTAGTATGGAAGCTACATCACTGTCTTATAAAGAGGGCTATCTGGTTATATACTTTCAGGAAAGCTTATCACTGTATTATAAAGAGGGCTATCTGGTTATATACTTTCAGGAAAGCTTATCACTGTCTTATAAAGAGGGCTATCTGGTTATATACTTTCAGGAAAGCTTATCACTATCTTATAAAGAGGGCTACCTATTTATATACTTTCGGGAAAGCTATATCACTGTCTTATAAAGAGGGCTATCTGGTTATATGCTATTCCGAAAAGCTATATCGCTTTCTTATAAAGAGGGCTATCTGGTTATATGCTATTCCGGAAAGCTATATCACTTTCTTATAAAGAGGGCTATGTAGTTATATACTTTCAGGAAAGCTTATCACTGTCTTATAAAGAAGGCTATCTGGTTATATGCTATTCCGGAAAGCTATATCACTTTCTTATAAAGATTGCTATCTGGTTATATACTTTCAGGAAAGCTATATAACTGTCTTATAAAGAGGGCTATCTGGTTATATGCTATTCCGGAAAGCTATATCACTTTCTTATAAAGATTGCTATCTGGTTATATGCTTTCCGGAAAGCTACATCACTGTCTTATAATGAGGGCTATCTGGTTATATGATTTCCGGTAAGCTACATCACTGTCTTATAAAGAGGACTATCTGGTAATATGATTTCCGAAAAGCTATATAACTGTCTTATAAAGAGAACTATCTGGTTATATGATTTCCGAAAAGTTATATCACTGTCTTATAAACAGGGCTATCTGGTTATATGCTTTCCGAATGGGTAATAATAAGAGATGCACGAAATGTAACAGTTGCAAGTGTTCAAAGAAGCTAATTTTACCCACTAAAGCTTCACAATTTAAACAAATTGGAACAAGGATAAGAGAAATCGCCGTAAGCGATGTCTGGACGCTAACCCTTCTCAAATATGGAGCGGCAAATGTCACCTTTATTTGGATAATTACAGGACATCTTATCGTGAAGACCTGAAACGAGTTAATTAAATATTTTACATATTACCACAATTTAACCGACCTCAGAAAAAGGAGGAGGTTCTCAGTTCGTCTTTTATATATCGTTACCTCTAAAACAAGGGGAATATGTAACAATAGCCCTAGATTCACATAGTTCGACGAGCTCGGTAGCGTAGTGGTGAATGACGCGACTTTGATACCAATGATTGTGGGTTTGATTCCCACACAAGGCAAACATTTGTGTGCATGGACATGTCTATTTGTCTTGGTCTGGATGTATTAAGAGAGGTAGGGCACATCAACGCAGCCCGTCTGGGGATGTACCACCACCTCACAGAAAACAGCAGCCAAATAACAACTTCCTAGTGGGTTGTAGTGCTCCTGCGTATGAGTGAGGTCACCAGTAAGCTCCCAAGGAGTTGCTTTGTAAGCCGTTTTCTCTCTTTGTATGTCGGTTTCTCTCTGCCTACTCCGCAAGGGACTTTTTCGTTCGTCGGGATGCATACAAGCCTACCAGTTACCTGTTGTAAAGCACTTATCACAGGCAATGAACGCTAGCGCTATATTAACCTGTCAAATGCCGTTATATACCTGTTGCCATAACGCGCATGATTCGATCCAATCGCTCGGCACGTAGTGGGTCAAGTATCACTCGCGCGACATATTGCAAACATAGTAACTCCTTAGAAGCTTACTGATATGACCTCAATCACACATAGGAACACGACAACCCTCGTGAGGTGTAGATACTTCGCCAGACGGGTTGATATTATGCGATAGGAAGAGTCATATCTTTAAAACACACAGACATGTTCGTGTATACAATGTTTGTCGTGTTTGTCGTGTGTGGGAATCGCTGCGCTATCGAGCTGCTCAGATAATTTTTTTATTTTTTATTTATTTATTATTACAAAATCCACAGCCCTTGAAGTATTACATAGCAGTTCTTATATATAAATTTACAGCCAATGATGAATTTACATTATATAGCCGAAAATAGTAAACATAAGTCTATAAACAAAATAAGTAGGCACCATTACAACGACAAAAGTGCGACTATAAGGCGTTATGTGTGTGTGTGTATGTGTGAATGTGAGGTGTGTAAAAGGTGAGTGTGGGAGTGTGAGCGTGTGTATGTATGGGGGCATGGACGTGTTTGAATAACTCAAAGCCTTGCAGAATATTTTTACTATATTTGCACTGTGGTGTAATTATGCAGATGTTTTTATTATGCTTTGAGCACATTAAGTTAGTAAAGCTGTATACAAATACATAGATTAGCATTTAGTCACTATCTAGTGTTTTCAAAATTTCTTTTTTAAAAGCCACTTTATTGTTGTGAAAGATGTCCGTAGAGTTAAACCTTTTGTTGTATACTCTATGAAGTCGACTGATTACTGAATACTGCGCATAGTTTGTTGACGAGAAAGGCACTGCAAACAATTTTGTGTGTCTGGTTCGAATTTTTGGAGTGTTAAAGTATAGAACTCTATGTGACAGATTAGGACAATCCATATCTCCTGAAATTAAGCCATGAAGAAAGGCCATATCCAACATAGTACGTCGGTTTTCAAGGCTAGTTAACTTGTGAAAGCTGCAGGAATCTTTATAATTTTGAGAATATCTGTTTCTTCTGTAGTTCAAGTGCTTTACAAATTTATGCTGAATACTTTCTAATTTACTAATATATGTTACATAATGGGGATTCCAGACTACACTGCAGTATTCAAGGATACTTCTGACAAATGAATAATAGAGTAGCATTATACATTTAATATCAGAGAATGGTTTAGAGATCCTTAAGATAAAGCCTAAATTTTTATAAGATTTATTTATTATTGAATCAATATGATGGGAGAATGTAAGTTTATCATCTAACAATATACCTAGATCTCCAACAAGCCGCTCTTTATTTATATTAGTATTATTAATTTGATAGTTAAAACTTATGGTGTTTGTCTTTCGTGTAAACGACACATATAGACATTTACTAATATTGATTCCTATTCGATTCTCTTCGTAGTACAATCCAAGTCGGTCAATATCTGCTTGCAGTTTGGCACAGTCTGACATATTATTAGTTCTCATAAAGATTTTTGTGTCATCTGCATACATAAGAAATTTAGCATGGCGAAAACATTTGTCTATATCATACAGGTATGATGCGTATAAAAGCGGACCCAAGATAGAACCTTGTGGAACTCCGGATGAGATTTCCCTATAATTGGAGCAATAACCTCCCAATACTACAGCTTGCGTCCGATTACTTAGGTATGACTTCATCCAGTTCAATACATTACCTGGAATGCCCAGTTTATGAAGCTTGTGTATCAAAATGGCGTGGTCTACTCGGTCAAATGCTTTCTCAAGGTCTGTATAAACCACGTCGACTTGAGAACCTCCGTCCATATTAGTAGCAACGTAATCAATAAATACACTTAAGTTTGTTGCTGTCGAGCGACCCTTGATGAATCCGTGTTGCTCAGATGGAATTAAGTGAGATATTGCTTGGTACATGTGTTTATGAACAATTATTTCTAACAATTTACTCATTATGTTAAGTACGGAAATTGGGCGGTAGTTCTCTATTGAGGTTTTTACACCTTTTTTGTGTATTGGGACCACTTTTGCTTTTTTCCAAATATTTGGAACATAACCCTCTTGCAGACATCTGTTAAAAAGTAGACTGATCGGCATACAAAGAGATTCAGCACAATTCACAAATAATATAGGAGGCAGATTATCATTACCTGCTCCTTTCGTGATGTCAAGTCCACCAATCAGTTTTTTAATCTCTTCAGGGCTAGTACTAATCTCATGCAATATATTCAAGTGCAACGTGTCATCACAAGCCAGAGTTGGTGAGTGAGTACTGGTAGTTGAGCTAAAATTATTTTGAAAAAATTCGTTAAATGCGGAACATATCTCATCCGGGCTGTTCAACTGTACACTACCATGTGTCATTTGTTGTGGGTAAGTAGTGTCACTAGAATTCTTTCTCTTTGATTTAACATATCTACAGAAAATTTTGGGGTTCGTTTTCATTTTCTCTTGTGCAGAAGCTATGTACGATGCATGACATTCTTCTTGTAGTGACTTCTGTCTTCTTCTTAGTTCTGAAAAGTCAACATAGTCATTTGGATTCCTATATTTTTTCCATCTAGCATGTATTTTACTCTTTTCTTTTATTAGGTTAACAAGTGCTGCACTGTACCAGATTGGATAGGAGTATGAACCACCAGTACGAATCGTAGGGACGTATTTGTTGACCAATTTATATAAGATTGCGTAGAATTTATCTACTGCATCGTCTAGGTTAGTCTCTTTTGCTATGAAAGACCAATCTTCCTTTAGAAGCGATTCATTTATACCAATGAAGTCTGCTCGTATGTATTGCTTGACTATTCTAGAACGCGATTTTAGCAAAGGAACTGTAATATCCACGGCAATCATAGAGAGAGCAGGATGATAACAATCCTCAGGTACAAGAGCATACTTAGATCTTTGAATTTCAAAAGAAAACGCAGAAAAAATCAAGTCGATAGTATTATTGCTGCTATTTTTAATAACGTTATGTTGGGAGAGACCCATAAAATTAAAAAACGATATAAGATCAGATGCTGCGGTCTGCATGTCAATAGATCCTTTCCTAATTATAGAGGGTTCGACCAAGGTCCAATCGATGCATGGAAGATTAAAATCTCCCGCTACAATCAAGTGGTCGTTGGGATACCGGTTTTGAAAACGTGAAAGTGCTTCAGTTAAGGACTTAGTACGTGACGGAATTTTTGAATTAGGTGGTATATAAACTACGACAATATGTGTGTCATACTCTGAACTTAGATTTTTAGAGGGGATGGATACCAACATACATTCGGGATCCTCGCATTCCCATTCTGGATTCAGACGAGCTTGCAGCTCCGGTCGGCACAAGATCATAATCCCTCCCCCCAGTGATTCTCGATCTTTACGAAAGATATTATATTTACCGTCACATATTTCAGAATTCGAAATGCCTTCGTGAAGCCACGTTTCGGTAACTATGATTATATCGTAGTCGAATAGTAGAATATTATTATAGAAAGTGTTAGTCTTGGTGCGTAACCCCCTGACATTCTGGTAGAATAGTTTTAGTTTCTTACTGTCAATTCCCATTTTTATTAATATTATGGTGATTGTACTGCTGTTTATGACATATAATTAGATATACTTGTGCCCATGTACATTGAATTATGTATGTTGGAGTCAAACGAACACTAGATATTAGATTTGTATGTATGCACCCATAGAGTGTGGAGAATAATAAAGATATAATATGCAGATTATTTAATATACGCGAGTGTGTACCATGTTTGTGTAGTGTGTAGTAAAGTGTGTTTTGTGTCTTTAGAGAAAAAAAATCAAAAAGTAACTTTAAGACCGTAAATAAAAGAATGAAAAAAACAAAATCATAAGTATTAGTGAAATATTCTATACGAGGGTTCAAACTATTTTGGATAAATCGACTAATGTGGATATTGGTATGGGAGGCGAAGTCTCGTTTCTTCTCACATAAATACGACAGTTTTTTGTCCAGATAAATTTATAATTAGCTTCCTTAGCTCTTTTTTTACACGAGTTTAATAAAGCTTTGTTATCAGTAGTCAAGTGCTCGTTTACAAAGATTCTGTTTGCCTCACCTCCCACTCCCAAATCCTTGGCATTCAAATTACGGTGTTTCCGTGCTGCTGCCATGATACGATCCTTGACAATGCGTTGTTTTAAGCGAACTATAATAGAGCGACCATGGGCAGCGCTCGCAGCTCGTCGCGATTGAACACGGTGAGCGAATTCGATGTCTGTCTGCTGTATAGGGGAACCGATGTGCTGTGTAATTCTCGTGATAATATCCATTGTGTCCTCCTTCCCACTCTCAGGTATGCCTGTGACTTCAATATTCTGCAATCTCGCCCACTGTTGTTGCTTTGAGTTCACCTCTTCTAAGATCTTAATCCTGGTAGCCTGAGTATCGATCTTGTGTTTCAGAGCTGTATTCTCTTCTCTAACGCTCTTCAATTCTGACGACGTGGTTTTGAGTAATTTTTTTAGATCAACAAGCTCTTTGTGCAGGTTATCATACTGACCACCCACGTACGTTAGGGACTCCTGAAATCCGGTGCATTGTTCCTTAATTACTTTCAGCTGATCGGATAATCCGTTGACACATGTTTCAATAAAATTTCTGGTTTCCAACCTATCAGCCATCAAAATCTCTTGCAGTTTACCATCTGCTTTATAATTGGTCTTGATCTCGGGTCTCCCACGATGAATATTGAGTATGATGCTATCATCGGGCGGCACATCACAGTCAGAGTCTTTCCTTTCTGTTACCAATGACGGGTCTGACTGGCGCACAGGAGTATTTGTGTTATCAGATTTAGGGATTTTACTCCTACACTCGACACACTTCCATTTACGTTTAGTTTCGTCATTCGTCGCCTTATAGCGTTTAGGTGAAAAGTTAGCACACTGGAGATCATATTTATGGCCACAGTCTGAACACTTCATAAATTGTTTATCTTTTATTATGATTCTGCAACCCCTACACTTCTGT
The DNA here is from genome assembly GCA_947507595.1 of Pyralis farinalis. Lineage (NCBI taxonomy): Eukaryota > Metazoa > Arthropoda > Insecta > Lepidoptera > Pyralidae > Pyralis > Pyralis farinalis. Next base: position 31,742,112 of record OX382274.1, on the reverse strand, counting down.
CCGTCCATAGTAGTCGTTATAAATAAATATAATGAATATTTACGAGCTCGACTGTACTGGGTTCCGGATTTCGTACCACGCGTCCTCCGCCGTACTACTCGTAGAAAATTTATTTATGTACAAAAAGTGGTAGTGTGCCGGGATTTGATACCAGGTTCGACGAGATCACAGTCGAATTTGTTAGTCAATCGACCAAGCATTCGTTGAGAAATCGTATGAAAATAGTTATTACTACTGGAAGAAACACAGTTTTAACGTGGGTGGGTATGAAATTTTAATTACATATATTGACCTCACGATTATTTATCCAAATATTATTTTAATAATTATACACTTTAAAACACACAATTGTTTTCTGATTATTATTTTTTTAAACACTGAGTCTTAATAATATAGTCTTCGAACGTCAAAATTGTATGCGATTCAATGACTGCTTGTTGACGTTGAATATATTGTTAGTAATTCGTAAGTTCTTAGTTTTTATTCACACACTTATAACATTGCACAGATGTTTCAGATAATATTCACTGTTCTCTGTTGTTACGTTTTGTATTTGTTTAATGCACCTAAATACTTTTTCTCCTACATAAACTATTTTTAATCAAAATAAATGCAGACACTATGTTTACTCACTGCGCCCTGCGCTGAGTTTCTCGCTAAGTATGAATATATAGACAAACAAGAAATAAATAAAACTTTGACCTGCTTTATTTTAATTTGCCTGTAACCTTCCTTACACAATCATTGCTTCACTTCGCAGTATTCAATAGAACATTCAATGTCATTTAAGAGTCTTATCCAATAGGAAAGTTCAAATAATAACTGCGTACAAACAAAAGTCGGAAAAGAAATGGTGGATATGAAATAAAGATAATCTGCGTAGAAAACACTTTCGGCCAAATCCTCTGAGGCTGTGAATCTATCTTAATCTTAATAAAGAGATTTAACCTTCAACTGTAACAACTGAATAGTTTTTATATTCAGTATTTTTTTTTATAATTAGGTATATACTACGACGTGGCCCACCTGATGGAAAGGCCGTAGCCTTTTAAAGCTCGCGATACATTAAGCGCCACCTCTGCTGCTAGCGCAGTAACTCCTTAGGAGCTTACTAGTGACCTCACTCTCGCGTAGGAACACAACAAGCCTCTAGGGAGTTGTTATTTAACTGCGGTTTTCTGTGATGTGGAGGTACTGCCCCTGACGGGCTGCATTAATGCGCCTACCTCTCTTAAAAACACCCAGACCAACATAAACAGACATGTTCGTACACAAAAACGTTTGCCGTGTGGGAATCGAACACACGAGCGTTGGTATCAAAGTTACGTAACAGTGTCTTTTAGCCACTGCGCCACCGAGCTCGTCAAAGTCACGTCAATAAAATGCTTTTGTTCCTTGAATCCTTAGTACTTTAAGTACACATGTCATTCGGCCTTTTAACGCAGTGGTTAGTAACGCTACTTTGACACCAACGCTCATCGGTTCAATTCCCACACATCACAAACATTTGTATACATGAACATTGAACATGTCTGTTTGTATTGGTCTGGATGATTTTAAGAGAGATAGGGCACATTAAAGCAGCCCGTCTTGGTATGTACGTCCACGTCACAGAAAATTGCAGCCAAATAACAACTCCCTGGAGGGTTGTTATGTTCCTGCGTGTGAGTAAAGTCACCAGTAAGCTCCTAAGGAGTTGGTCTGTTAAGACCAGTAGGGTTACTCTTGACACTAATTCCAATGTCAATGCAATTCCAATGTCAAAGTTTTCAGTAATATTTCATAATTCCGACTGTAATTTGGTCAACCTGCGATTGCATCTTATTATTATTGCCCAATGCGACAATCGGGGATGAAGATTAAACTAATCTGAGCTTCATGTCGTGATTCAAGAACTTAATTCCAATAGCGAGTTATTGGAATTGGTTTCCAGAGTAACCCTACAGATGTGGTATCGCGCTTGTGATTTTTAATGTACTTGAAGTGTTCATAGGCCACGGTAACCGCGTCACATCAGGTGGGACGTATGCTTATATGTCTCCCTAAGTAGTATGAAAAAAACTTTCGTGAGTAAGTAGTATGAAAAAAACTTTCCACTGACGGCGGTGGGTGAGTGCCGGCCGGCGCTAGTCCACATAAACTAATTGGTGGCGGCACGAAGCAGGTTACATCAAATTGCATGTAAATTTGACTTTCGCAAAATAACGCCTGAATCTATTAACTATTTAACGGATCAATTAGTTAATATGGGTACAACGAATACTCTGCAACGTACGGCGAGCTCCAGCCATGATTGATGATCGCCGCGACGGGGGCGGTTGGGAAATATGAATGTAACGGTGTTCACAGACGACGGGCTTGGACAAAAGTAGGGCAAAGCGATGTTACACAAATAGCCTCAGTGGGGAACTGCCTCCACCTTGCAGAAAACTACAATCAAATCAGGTACGGTCGACATTGAAGATTATATCCGAGGTATATCCACCAAAGTTATTTTTATACAAGTTCGGGTGGCATACAAGCATAAAGTCCACCTGTTATTTCCGTACCCTATGAACGCGTGCAATACATTAAGTGTCGTTCGCACGATGCCGTCTCTGCTGCTAATCCAGCAACTCCTGAGGAGCTTCCTGGTGACCACGTTCACTCGCAGGAACATAACATTCCTCCAGGACGTTGATATTTTTCTATGGTTTTCTGTGAGGAGGAAGTACTTCCCCAGACGGGCTGCTTTGATGCATCCTACCTGTCTTGAAAACACACAGACCAAGACAAGAAGACGCGCACACAAATGTTTGAGTTGTGCGAGAACCGAATCCACGAACGTTGGTTCAAATTAATTTGTTAGTGACGTTGGTTTGACATAAACGTTCGTGGGTTCGATTCGACAGACATTTGTGTGCATGAACATGTCTGTTTGTCATGGGCTGGGTGTTTTTCTGGTATCATAAGTATGTATTTACAAAAAAAAAATGTATTTACGTAAGTTTATAAGTAGTCTAGTACCCATAACACAAACTTCGCTTACTTTGAAGCTAGATGGCGATGTGTACTTTGTCCGAAAACATATTTATTTTTGTTTATTTCTATAAATTTTAATTATATATTTTATTATTTTTTATATAATTCTATTTTCACCTGGCGTGAAAATATACATATACATACATATTTCTATAAATAATTTTGTAGACACAAAATGAACATTTTGGGCTTTTTCTTTGTAAAAGGGCTATTAGATTCTGATAAAGATAAAGATATATTTATTTGTTAACATGTGTTTACATGCAAGGTGTTCAATAAATTAATTATATCAACATGTTATGCCTTTACAAACGTACAAAATTCTCTGATGTTTGCTTAACTTCGTTATTCTCTGTGCATTGAAATTATCACATAGTGATATCTGTTATTTCTTAAAATACATACTGATAATAACTCACCATAAAAATGTATGAGTGAAATAATACTTTCCACGATGCTTCTTTTTCTTCCTAGCAATATCCCGTTTCCAAATCTATTAGGATCGGCGAGTTCCACTACCTAAGCCTAAAGATTTGGCGAAGATACTGATTTTGACATGGAGCGATTGCCCTCAGACCTGTATTTATTTTTTTTGACCCAGAGGGAAAACCAGATCTTAGGTTAGGTCACACGTTTATCGAAATATAATTTCTTGTACGCGCGGGTTTCCTCATGAAGTTTTCCATCACCGCCGAGCAAGTGACAATTACAAATGTGTACATAAATCCGAAAACACGAATTAAGTGGTACACGCCAGGATTCGAACCGGCGACCTGATGATCATTAGGCTGGTTCCTTATCCACCGGGCTATCACTTCCCACCATGTTTATTCTCTCCGAATAGATTAGGAAACAGGACACCGCTAGAGATAAGAAACATACAGATTGACAATTAGATGATATTTTTTGTACCGATTACTAAAAAGATAAAACGTATGTTTAACTCAAACAAGTGACGACTCCAAAGATGATATTGAGTCACACTCCGGAAACTAATCAAGAGAGGTAGGGCGCACCAAAGCAGACCCACTGAGCAAGTACCTCCACCTCACAGAAAACCGCAACCAACTGCCAAGTCCCTGGAGGGTAGTCTTCCTGCGTGTGAGTGAGGTTATCAGTAAGCTAACGAGTTGGCGTTTTAGCAGCAGAGCTGGCATCTATACTGGCATATATTGCAAGCGTTCATAGATTAATGTAATCGCTACATCTGTAACTTTAGAGCTACTATGTCCTAATTCCTGAATATATCTATTTTTTTTATACCAAGTCGAGAGGCATACTTGCATATGGCCCACCTGATGTATAGCGATGGTGAGCTTACTGGTGACCTCACTCATACGCAGGAAAACAACAACCCTCCAAAGAGTTGTTTTCTGTAAAGTCCACTTCTCTTAAATCATCGTAGAGAAACTCCATCGTACGATGTGACCACATTTCTGTGTGTAAGTGACATAAGTAATTAAATAAGGAAGGAAGGAAGTGGGTAAGTAAGTAATCACTGGCGATAAACACTGATCTTACAGTTTAAGACGTTGATGTATATAGGTCAAGAAGATCTTACGCAATTTATTCAATTACATATACCTAGCACAAATTCGTAACAAGTTGACATTGTTGATAAAATATACAGAGAAAATGTTCTTACTTTGCCCCTTCTTACTTCTTAGTAAATATAAAAGTTCATTCAAAACATTCAAAGAGCTGTATTCAAGGTGATGTTGCGTAAATGCTTTCGCTTCGCCACTACATTACTGTATGAAGAGGCACATGTCCTAAGTATACGTAAGTTGTACATTTTGTGGGTATTCTCTGACAGGCACAAGCAAGTTCTCGGGTCGTCTAAGTACAGCACTATGCTCAAAAAGCGAGTCTTTAAAGTGGGAACCCCTTATACAAATACATCTTTTGCCCATCGTTTCAAACCATTTGCGGGTCCATTCATATGCAACCGCATAGCGAGTACCTTCAATATTAAAGAGTTTTCACTTAGAAAGGCAAATAATATTGTTCGATCTCATATTTTATCTTGGATTACAATAATACTGGTCAGTTTTTACATGTAGCTAAATAAGATTCGATTCTTTTGCCTTTGTATTTTCTACTAAATACTACTTTGTACTAATCGTATGTTTATTTATTATCAAAAATTAACTTGTCTTGACGCTCAAAGATTAGCCGACACTGAAGATTAGCCGACACTGATTATCATTGCAATTTATAATTCGGCCACCACAGGCATTGCCTAGTGTGGGTCCAATGGCGATCCTGTGACCATCCGGTAAATAATGTCTTTCACAAATGATCACAAATAACGAATTTAATGTTCAATTTAGCATTATAATTATTTTTTTAGTGTAATTAGAGTGTATTATATATAGATATTTTTCCTTTTTTGTATTTCAAAATTAAAAATTCATCAAAAATGATAACTGTTTTCACATTATTAAATAAACTTATTATTATATCTCTTATTTCACGGGTTTTAATCCCGGTATTATTATATCTCTTATTTCACGGGTTTTAATCCCGGTCATTTGATAGGCGTGCGCGGAGATATGAATCCAACGCGTAGAGCCCCCTTCGAAAAGAATGATGTAATGTATTATATCAGCTGTGACCTGCTCTAAGGGATATCAATGGGAGGATATACCCACGAACAAGTCACGGCAGGTATTGGGACTATTGCAAATATGTCGGACATAATTGAGCTATTGAAATGAGATCTGGAGGGATTATTAGTACTGGGCTAATACAGAAGAAGAACGGACACCTGCCATAACTATCCTATCTGATGATACTTCGGCAGGCGGTGGCTCGCCACTCACTAGATGGACCCCCGAAATGCCAGAGAAAGTCGGCCGTGGGCAACACCGGTGTGAGTGACTCAGGGGTGTCGAGAGGTGTGCTGCGCTTTCTCCGAAGTTACTCGCGGCGTTATGCCCTTTAACACTTCCACCACTGGAGCATATCACCTGCTAGTGCAATATACTCTATCGACTCCTCTCTGGACGGCCAATGAAGGCAAGCCAGAGCTGAGAGTCCTGCGGGCCTTCTTCACTTTTCACTCCGACCGATGAAGAAACGCCGGAGGCGTAGGCCCTGATCAACTCTCTGGAGCACTCGGGTACCCGTGGTGTCGTTAGGCACCATCAGCTCGCCACAAGCTGCCCTGCGGGGTTATTATTATTATTATTAACCCTTTAACAGCCATCACCGTAATATTTCAGGATATGAAAAATGTGCTCCACGCGCCACAGACGTACCTAATTTCACGTCAAGTTTTATAAATTGTTTATTGGTGCATTTATATTAAAGATTAAGTTGCAATAAACGTTGTACATTACAATCCAGGATGTATTCTTAATAATTAACAAATTTTGCTGCGTTTCATTATGATATTTATAGAAAATTGCGAAGTTGATTATGTAGTATTCGTTGTAAGGTGTTACTAGTACCAACACGAATCGCCAATATCGTGATATTACGTGAACTAGGGATGAGCAAATCAACGTAATCTAAACGAAACTTTATTGAATAATCATGGTGTCAAAGCAAAAATATTGCATTGAAATCCAAATTATTTCGTCAAACTCGAAGTACGAATAGTCGTACTAAGTAGAAGCATGTTAAAACAATAAAAATGATTATTTTAATGTGTGTTAAATATTAGAGATAATTTATTGTTTCTATAAAGAGGCGATAACTGAGAACTTCACTAGTTCAGATTATCTCCGATCGCCGTCACCGCGATTTTACGTGCGGCTCAAGGCCAAACGACGCCATATTTGTATCTTGATGGCTGTTGCTCAGGCGCCGTCACCGTAATAACACGTTCCTTGTACAAATTAGTGTTGTTCCCTTGCCATGTTAGAAGACTACGAATTATTAAATATTTTAGATGGAAATAATGACTGTTCGACCTGAGGTACGATCAGAATTATATATGAAAATTATTAATTTGATAAATCAAGCTCGAAGAGATGCATCAGAAAACGAAGATGTTATACTAGATTCATTGCTAGAATATTGATTGAAACGTGGTAAATGTTTTTTTTTTTATACCACTAAGGTAGCAAACAAGCTTACGGCCTGCCTGATGGTAAGCAGTTACCGTAGCCTATGGACATTTGCAACACCAGGGGTGTCACTCTTGCGTTGCCGACCCTGTAATAACCTCTTCACGCCTTTCTTGAATAACCCCATACTGTAGTCCCTTGATACTTGATTAATAAAGACTGATTTAATATTAATTAAATTTTGAACTTTTATTCATTTAAACTAATCGATAACACTATTTCTCAACCCTATTTGAAATTACGCCGACAGGCCGCTGGCGTTAGGGTGTATGATGATGTAACAAAATATGGCGGTTAAAGGGTTAAAAATTATTATAATTAATTATAAACATTGGAAAAAAATTTGCCCATTTTATTATTAATTTTAGAAACTGCAAACAATAAATAATAAAAACGTACAAGGCTGAAATGAAAAAAAAAATGTTTCTACTACATTCAATACAATTATACGAGTATAAAAGGGCATTCCAGATAGGTAAACAATATATATATTTTAACATCTTTTTATATATGAAATATCCTATTTAAAAGTAATTTAAATGAATTTCTATTAAATTTTTGAAATGGATATCTCATACTTGAAAATATGTTAAAAAATATTTTGACCTTATTTTAAAAGTATTTAATAGGATTTTAATAATGACATTATTAAAACTATTGAAACATAAGTAAACAAAATATTTTTTAACTTCTTTTCATGTGTGAGATATCTATTTCAAAAGGAATTTAATTAAATTTCTAATTAAATCCTTGGCAAGTAATATATTAGGTCCTTACATATAAAATTGGCATTTTATATGGACAAATTAAAACGAAAAAAATATTTGAAATTATATATTTAATCAATCGAAGTAAGTATCATTATTATCTATGTACTTTCACCATTTTATAGGCAATTCATTGATTCCATTGCTGAAAAAAATTGTGGGTGCGAGAATCAATAAAATCTTTTAAGGCGATTTGGACTGCCATATCAGATATGTATTTTTTTCCTTGCAAATAGTTGTACAAATTGCGAAAAAAGTGGTAATCTGTTGGAGCAAGGTCTGGGGAGTATGATGGGTGTCCGAGACATTCCAATCGCAGCTCCTCTAATTTAGAGACCGTCTGTCGTGATTAACTAGCGTATTAACCAATGGGAGAATATTTTCTATTGGTAAAAATAATATATTGGTAAAATATTCTCCCAATAGGCTGATGGCAAGATGTTGTTTCGTGAACTAGCCAATAAGAGCCGCGCATTCTACTCTTCCTCTGACCAGTAGATGTGAATTGAGTTACTACATAATATCGTTCTACACAGGTTAGGTGGGTTATGGAGTTCATTCATTTATATTTCACCAAATCAATTGAAAAATAGTGTATGTGTACATATAATGTATATAACTTCTTACGTAAGTTATATTTCTTTCGCGTAACAAGACAAAAACAACGCCATTGTACAAACAATTATTTTTATCTGTATTTTTTTCCTTGTAGTACAATAAAGATTATACAAACAAACAAACTTTCATCCCGCGTGTCAGTACTCTATGATTGTAAAACAAAACGTTAAACATAATACCTAATTATTCGAACAACCTTAAATATACGAACAAAATATGTGAGACATTTGTCAACCAACTTTGTGGTACCGTTTTTGAATGTTCGTGTCGTAAAAATTCACTACCATCATTTTTCTCTGATGCGTTAAAAGAAGTATTACTTCAAAAATCTTCCACCTAATTACAGATGGTTTCAGGTTTCAAAGAAATGCTGGAGGATATTTAATTTTGTTGTCATTAAAACCTTCCATAATAATAAAGGCGGGTTTCGCTTAAAACTTACGCAGTGAGAGTTGGTAGAACAGTACCCTAAACGTTTTTTTTTTTATACTACGTCGGAAGGCATACAAGTATACGACCCACCGATGTAAAGCGGGTACCGTAGCCTCCGCTGACAATTAGTTAGTAGAGATTAGTTGGTAATTACTAGATAGTAGGAACTAGAGCCGGTATCCACGCACTACCGTTAAGAGGGGGTAATATAAAGCTAAGTGGCGCCCTCATTTTGTTTTTATTAATAACGCTGAATTTAAGACCAATTCCAAAAAACGCACAATACTGGCACTGAAGAAACATGTTTATATTTTTTTGAGACATATTCTGTTTTTATTATTTATGTACAATTAGTCATAATTTTGATTATTGCTATAAGTGGCTGCAATAAGCAATAAATAAAATTTTGGTTACTTGTACATAGATAATAAAAACAAGATATGTTTAAAAAAAATACAAAGTCAAAGTCAAAATCTTTTTATTCCGTAAAAATGGCTACATTTGTTTGGAATCGTCACAATTTTTTTCCCTACCGTGCATTTCATGACTAGGTGAGCACTGATAAAAATACTGCCAAAAAACTCAGGCATCCCTCTTTTGGTATCCAAACAAATTTACATATTTTATTAATTACATTATAATTGGATCGACTCACTCCCAGGCATTTTTATCATTAATATAGTCAGATACTTTATAATATGCCCTGCTACACAATTTGGCTTTAATAGTAGTTTTAAATTTGTTTATTGACAATTCTCTTATATTGCAAGGAAGTTTGTTATAGAACCGTATACATTGCCCCATAAAAGAATTACTTATTTTGTGGAGACGGCTTGCATGTAACACAAGATTAAGCTTATATCTAGTATTTATGCTATGAGTATCACTCTTTTTACAAAATGAGTCTATGTTTTTATGGACATACACAAGATTTTCATAGATATATTGCGATACGACTGTTAGAATATTTATTTCTTTGAATTTTTCTCTAAGGCTCTCCCGGGGACCAAGTTTATAGATAGCTCTTATGGCTCTCTTTTGCAATAAGAAGATGGTGTTAATGTCCGCGGAGTTACCCCAAAGAAGAATTCCATATGATACCTACATAAACATGGTTCTCCAGTGCATGTATTGAGCATTTTTTTGTAATTGGTCTGAAATTCAGCGAAAATGAGGGCGCCACTTAGCTTTATGCGCCCTCTTAATAGATGCATGATTTTGCTGCCACGGCTACTCTGGTCGTCTTTTCCTCGGCTGCTGCAGTCATCCCCACGATTGTCAGCCATCTGGGAAAGGAACCGCATTCACCGCCTCCGTCCTCTGCTCTTTGGCTCTGGACGTCTCAGTGACGTGTTTCGTGACGGAGACGGAGCGCCGTGTGACATTCTCAGGCGCTATAGTATTTAAAATAACATATTTATATCAGTGCCATCGCTTATAAAGTGAAGGTAGGGATGAGTAAAAGAATATTTAACAGAGGACATTTGTTTAGGTCCACGTGTCTATTTATTCATAGAAGTAATTATATGTTCAATAATTCCTAACTCGACAATCTCTGCAAGGCTAATATAATAATATTTGCAGTTTTTTCGTAATATAACTAATCTGACCATAAATACTATTACATATAAACTTTTTTCATCTTTTTCAGTATTTTGAATTTGGAACGCGTGTATTATGTTAAAAACTTCGTTGGTTTTCCCGTCGTATTAAAGAAATGGGGTATTAAAGAAAATTGATTCTTTTATGTACAATGTCGGGAGGCATTCAAGCATACGGCCCGCCTGATGGAAAGCGGTTACCGTAGCATATGATCGCTCGCAACGTATTAAGTATTACTCGCGCGATGCCACCTCTGCTGCTGGCACAGTAACTCCTTAAGGGCTTACTGGCGACCTCAATCACACGCAGGAACACAATAAAAAAACCCTCCAGAGAGTTGTTATTTGGCTGTAGTTTTCTGTGAGATGGAGGTACTTCCCCAGACGGTCTTCGCTGCGCCCTACCTCTCTTGGTTTTTCAAATTTAGTTTTTCAAATAAATCAATAGTTTTATCGTAATGGTTAAAACGTTTAAATATTTTGAATATTGAATTAGTACAGACAATCGAATATTGTGAATTTAAATTATCGGCAGACCTACTCAAGCATGCAACAAAGATATTTGTAACTTACAACACTTTACAGACTATACAATTCATAATTTCCTGCCATTTCCTTGCCCGCTAAGAAAAGCAAACATGATTTTTTTTACACAACGTCGGGTGCCATGCACGCATACGACCCACGTGATGTAAAGCGGTTGCCGTAGCCTATGAACGCGTGCAATACATTAGGTATCATTCGCGCGATGCCACCTCTCTGACACGCAGGAACACAACAACCCTCCATGAACTTGATATTTAGCTGCAGTTTTCTTTGAGGTGGAGATACTTCAGCCGACGGGTTGCTTTGATGCGCCCTGCCTCTCTTAAAAACACCCAACCAAGACAAACAGACATGTTCAAGCACACAAATGTTTCTCCTGTGTGGAAATCCAACCCCTGGTGGGTTGGATTTCCAATTTGTTGATGTCAAAGTAATTAACAGCGCGTTTCACCACACTGAGCTCACATTTAACAATGCCTTTAAAATTTTCCTGATCGATCATGATGATATGAAACATAAACTCAGTGATTCAGAACCACGTTACCAAACTCTAGGAGGGCGGAGCTGTGTCATCAGCCGGTATTATTACGAAGTTAGTATTATTACTGTAACAGATCCTGTTGTTATATGAAACTTTTAGGACTGACAAAACACTGGAGGCGAGACAGGAGCTTGTGCCCATGCTTGGATTCTGTTGCCTTCAACTAAATAAATACTTTATTCGTTTCCGTATAGGCAGTTTATTTAGGAAAAACATAAGATTAATCTGCGTTATCATCAGGTAGCTCTTACGTTTGTTTGCCGCCTTTGTGTAGGTATATCAAAAAATAGATGTATGATAATAATAAATAAATATTGTCGGACAAATTACACAGCGTCATCTAGCCCCAAAGTAAGCGAAGCTTGTGTTATGAGTACTAGACAACTGATAAACATACATAAATACATTTTTTTTTGTAAATACATACTTATTATTCATAGAAAATACCCAGACCAAGATAAACAGATATGTTCATGCACACAAATATTCGTACTGTGTTAATCGAACACACGAGCGTTGGTGGCAAAGTGGCGTAACAGCACGTTTCACCACTGCGCCACCGAGTCCGTCAAGTGTGAGGCTTAGTACTTTCTTTAGATAGTTTATTAACAATTTAAAGAAAATACATACAACTTAATCCAACCTGTCTGCGTGCTTCCGCCGTCAATTAGTTATGTATGGCTTCCCGTACCCGCGATTGCTCGCCGTCTGGAACAGGTATCCCATACACCCGGCACCACCTTTGCTGACCTCTGCTCCTACACAATATACTTAATGTGTTGCACGCGTTTATAGACTTCCGTAACCTCTTCAGTCAGGTGCGCCGCATGCTTGCATGCCTCCTGAAAAAATGTTACAGCAGCGGGAATCGTAATTATTTGCGTCCCAAGCATCGTTTAATAAATTAAATTACTATACATCTTGGTTCGGACATGTAGAAAGAATGCAGGAAGAAAGTATTAATAAACAGGTGTACAACGCGAAAGTAGAAGGACGTAGGAGCTCAGGAAGGCGAAGACTTACCTACCATGACCAAATTGATCGTGTTTTATCAGAAGGTGATGTCAGGAGTCTTAAAAACTGCATGCATGAGAAGAACAATTAATGTAAAGAAGCGAGTGACGTGTGTAAGGATCGAGTCGCGTGGCGCTCGGTTCCGTCTGCCTGCCCCGCAAGGGATTTGGCGTGAAGTTATAGATAGACGTATCTAAAATATTATATGACGGATAGATTTATTATTACACCAGTTTATATTTGTTTTCAATAGATTTTGAAACCCTCCTCTCATTAAGAAGTTTCTAGCGCTTAATTGGTATCATATAAAACTGGAGAAGGTCTAGATTCATTGAAATCGAATTTAAGGGGTTTAGAACTTTCGTAATTATACGTTTCAAGTATTTAATATCATCCTTTGAGTTTTCGTAAATGTTTTCATTTTGACGAGCTCGGTGGCTCAGTCGTGTATTACGCGACTTTGACACCAAGCTCGTGGGTTCGATTTCCACACAAGGCAATTTTTATATGTCTATATCGTACATGGCATATTTAAATATAATTAAAGAGTAAATAAATTTCCTTTCATATGGACAACATATATTTATATATTCATCTAGTCCAGACGATGATTGTCTCGCTTTAAGCTAGATCACACATACACTGAAATTTACATACTGCATTAGGCCTATGTAAGTGCATAAAGTCGCATACTTTATAGAACAGGTGTCCATTTGTACAGATCTATTACTTTTTGCAGCGCATTATCGGGTCAATGTCGGTAGAAGATGGTTGGCAAGTACCACCTGCTTGGGATCCAGTCCTAAAAATAATCAAGTCCCAATCCCAAAGATCTAAAAAATGTTCTGACACTGTGAGCGATTTTTGTGTGAATCTGAACATATATAATTAATCCATCCATGTCGGTAGATGTAATAATTGAATAACTAATTTAAGACAAATACCACCATAGTCTTCCTGCGACCACGGACGCTGCAAAGCGTTCGAAACGTCAGGTTCAACAAAAATAAATAAAACACGCGATACTTCCGTTAAAAATTGTTTAATTCAATGTGTAACAATCGCGAAAACCTAAGACAATACTAAATTAACTTCACATGTTGAGAAAATACAGGGCCTCTACGCCAAGCCCGAATCTATATCTATCCAATCCAATCTATTAGTCGACAAACAAAGAAAACAAACAAATATTGAGAGCGCAGAATTCTAGAACTGCTGTAACAACAAAAAAAAACATATTACAATGAGAAGCAAAGAATTAAATTAATTAGAAGCGACTACAGGACGCCACCTAGCTGGACTGAAAGCGATCGATCCATCCATGTATTTCTCATCAATATGCAAGTGTAGATTCGCACCGTAACAACATCAGGGTGATTGTATGCTTTTTTTTTTATATTGGCTCAGCATAGTGGCTCCTCTTCGCCTGTTGGTAAGCGAAAAGGGGAGCCCAAATTGCAGCGGCAACTGACAAAGGACTACGGTGTCCTGTCAGTTGACGCTACCATGCTGGCTCGCAAGGTGCTTCTTCATGCTTCGTTTAAAGGATCGCATGTTGTAGGAAGGTTTGTATACCGATGTTATATTACGCAAACCAGTGTGAAGCACATTTTCGATTGTCATGCAGTATCCACTCCTTGTGACAAGTGCCAATGCAATTCAAAATTCGCTCATTTGTTTCTCTCTGTACCAGAACAGGCTACTATGAATCTTATATTGCATTTGTCACATCTCTGTTCAGTAAATTATATCATCTGTTAACGGATATGGGCACGGTAAGGCGATTAGGGGCCGAATGTTAATGAACCGGAGATTGTTAAAGGATAGATCCTTTGGGATCCGTAATCTGTTGGTAGTAAGGATGGTCTCTCATTCGAACTTTGCAGTAGCATATAATATATAATAGCCTAAATACTGTCTTCATCAAAAATACGCTCTATAAAATGGCGTATTATAGAATATGTAACTGGCAAAGATGTCTGGAAATAATACACCACATTCTATTATTATTATTATATATAATACTATAAATGCGAAAGTTTGTATGTATGGATGTTTGTTGCTCTTCACACTTAAACGGCTGAACGGATTTGAACGAAATTTCGCACGTAAATAGATTATGATCTGGATTAACACATAGGCTACGTTATTTGAATCCACGCGGGCGGAGCCGCGGGCAGCAGCTAGTAATCAATAATTAGGAGAAGTAGGGCGCATCAAAGCAGCCCATCTGGGGAAGTACCATCATGTCACAGAAAACCGCAGCCAAATGACAACTCCCCGGGGGAATGTTGTGTGCCTGCGTGTGAGTGAGGGCACTAGTAAGCTCCTAAGGAGGAGAACCGAGCACCACGTGACTCGATCCTTACATACCTCACTCGCTTCTTTAACATTCATTGCTCTTTTAACATGCATGCTCACCGGTTTCTAGAGCTCCTGACATCATCTTCTGATAGAACACGACTAATTTGATCGTGGTAGGTAAATCTTGGCCTTCCTCGGCTCCTACATCATTCCACTTTTCTATTGTATATCTGCTTTGTCATTCTTTTATCCTGCATTCTTTCTACATGTCCAAACGGAGCATGTCTCTTCTTATTTTAACACCGACGCTCTCTTTCAGACCAACATAATACGTAACGGAATATATAAAATAAACAATAAAAGTTACATAGCCAATACGCAGTTAGTATATCAACAAACCGAAAGCGTACTGAGTCCATCCTTGTCCGGAGATTTACTCCTATTCACGCCCTTAATACCCTTACCCCTAAAGCTGATTAGATTCTCGTGAGCCAGTGCCCATGACTTTACCATGATCCAGAAATTTCGCCTAAAGTTAAATAAAAAGTCTGCGTGTTCTACTGATTGTACAATGGGTTGTGTTCTGAGGAGTTGTTCGACATCATACCAACAGCCTCGTTTTACAATCGCACAGCTCGCCGGCGGCTGGGAGTTCATCCTCATACACTGGAACCGCAATGGTCACGTACTGTGCGGTTCCTGTGAAGTTTTCTATCGAGAAATATTAAGTTGTGGAATGAGCTTCCTACCGAGGTTTTCTCAAGGGACTACAGTATGAGATTCTTCAAGAAAGGCGTGAAGAGGCTCTTACAGGGTCGGCAACGCAAGAGTGACACCCCTGATGTTGCAAATGTCCATAGGCTACGGTAACTGCTTACCACCAGGCAGGCCGTACGCTTGTTTTCCAACTTAGTGGTATAAAAAAAAGTAAGTTATATGCATTGAATTAAACAATTTTTAACGGCAGTATTGCCTGTTTTATTTATTTTGTTGAACCTGACGTTTCGAAGAAGGAAGAAGTCTTCCTGCGATCACGGACGCTGCAAAGCATTCGAAACGTCAGGTTCAACAAAATAAATAAAACACGCGACTTCCGGTAAAAATTGTTTAATTCAATGTGTAACAATCGCGAAAACCTAAGACAAGTAATATGCAATTTGAACTAACCTGCTTTGTGAGTTTCCGCCATCAATTACGACGATTATTTTTGACGAGCTCGGTGGCGCAGTGGTGGAACCCACTGTTACGCCACACACCGATCTATTTTCGGCGATTTGTGTATATGAACATGTCTGTTTGTATTGGTCTGGGTGTTTTTAAGAGAGGTAGTCTCTTCAGGCTCTTCTGAGAAAGTACCCCTACCTCACAGAAAACCGCTGCCTAATAACAACTTCCTAGAGGGCTATTGTGTTCCTGCCTGTGAAGTGAGATCTCCTGTAAGCTCCTAAGGAGTTGATGTGTTGACAGCGGAGGTGTCGTTGCGCGAGTAGTACTTAATGCAAATTTCTTCTGATTAAATTCGTTGTGAGTTCCAAGGCAGCAGTAGTTTAACCCCCGGGACAGCGATGGACTTCACTGTTCATTGCCTTTTTGTGGTCGCCGCTGTTAATTCCGGCTACACAGGAGACACAGTGGTGGGAATGACTGGTGGGCCTGACCCGATAGAAAAACAAAATGGCGCCATAATACCGACTGGACTCTGTCCTCAAAGCCCTGAGATCAAGGAGGACATATATACACAGAGATGAATATGCATACACCGGTACGACGCATATTAAAATGCTGGAATTCTTATTCTAACCCAGTTAGGTGTGACAGACAACAATTTGCATCTACGCGACTTGAAGGTAACACTGAGTTGATGAGCTCGGTGGCGCAGTGATGAAACGCGTTGTTACGCTACTTTGACACCGACGCTCGTGGGTTCGATTCCCACACAGTATAAACATTTGTGTGCATGAACATATCTGTTTGTCTTGGTCTGGGTATTTTCTACGTATAATAAGTATGTATTTAGAAAAAAAATGTATTTACGTATGTTTATCGGTTATGCTTGTGTTATGGGTACTAGACCCATAACACAAGCTTCGCTTACTTTGGGGCTAGGTGGCGCTGTGTAATTTGTCTGACAATATTTATTTATTTATAGTTTGGTCGGAGTTCGAAAGACACCTTAAAGTTTGACAAGCCACCGGTCGACGACCACCGGTCGAGTGATTAGCAGCGGCTACTTTAGCACCAACGCTCGTGGGTTCGATTCCCACACAGGGCAAACATTTGTGTGCATGGATATGCCTGTACGTCTTGGTCTGAATGTTTTATAGACAGATGGGCCACATCAAAGCGGCTTGACTGGGGAAGTACCTCCGCATTACAGAAAACAACAGTCGAATAAAATCTCCTTAGAAGATTGTTGTATTCCTGCGAGTAAGTAGGTTCGAATTGCGCTGTCGGTATTTAAGGCTTTGGGACGATGAGATGTGTATTGTATACCCGTTTAACATTCATCAAGGTCATCACAGCCCTTATTCTTTTTCTATTTTTTATACAACTAGATTGGCAAACAAGCATGCGTCCCGCATCAGATGTTAAGCGGTCACCGCAGCCTATTGACGCTCGCAACACCACGGGGATATTACTCGTGCACTGAAAATCTTGTGACCTGTGCTGTTTCGTCACAGTACCCAGTAATTTCCCTGCCATATCTCACCCTTCAAACCGGAACACAGCTATATATATATATATACATATATATAGCTGCTTGGCGGTAGAAATAGGTGAGACACAGAGGTACCCACGCAGGCGACTTTTGTACAAAGTCTCCCCCTGGTAAATTTCTATTATCTTTCTATTATTATTATCTGGTAAATTATTCGTCCACTGCTGGACAAAGACCTCTTCTATAGAACCACTCGTCTCGATGTCTCGATCCTAAGCCGCCTGCATCCATACATGTTGTTGACGCATTGATGTGAATACTTGGGATTCATACGTTTCTTGAAGAAATTTATCACGTATTATTAATTTAGTATTTAATCTATATTACAATTACTACCGGATGCCGTTACCATAATTTAAATCTGGTTCCTGCATAAATTTTATTTTGTTTATTTAATTAATGTAATTCACAATGTACCTAGTAATATATTATATTATTCTATATTTATCTAAGCTCTAAAACAGTTGCCTGTATCGGCCCGCTAAAGCGCGCGAAGGCAGTCGTCATAGAGCCGCGCAATGGCGGGGCGACACCGGGGTACGGAAGTTCTTTTATAGTATATTGTGCAATTAGTGCGATAAGTTGTCAATTACTCACGAGTGCGAAGTTGAGCTCATTCGCTCTCGTGGGTAATCGACAACATCGCATGAGTTGCAGATATTATTTTTTATTACGAATGCGGAACTATTCCGTTGTCCAAAATTGGGGTCCAGGGGCGTTATTTTTTTTTTCTCGTCAATTTGCGTGCGCCAAATATACTTGTCGCGGACTTCTTCCCGCGCTTTTGACGAGTGACATTGTTGATATAATTGAAATTTTTACTATTCAGAATAAAATTAGTTTTAGGACACAATTTCGATAGTATTTTGTAACATAAGTGCTAGTGAAATTATACAGTAATGAAAAACTCAAATATAACACGTTTATGCACTTTTTGAAAGACGTGAATAAGTAATCAAGGAAACCTTGTAAAAATCACTATCGTTTTACGGGTGGTATTTAAACTGGGTTGATTGGATCGGGGTACCCTTCCCAAGTATTTTTTCAGCACAGTTCCTGAAACTGGAACATAGAATTAAGATTTTCAAATGGTTCTAAACTGAAGACTTGGCTGTATGGGCTAGATCCCTTTGCCTTTTCCCTCGGGGATAAAAAGAACCAAAAAATATATACTTGTCGCACTCAAATGGAGTGAAGGCAAATCTGCGTGCGCCAAGTTTACTTGTCGCACTCAAATGGAGTGTGGTTTACTCTAAACTCATGTTGTAATTCTAAAATGGGCAAATAGCGACTTATTACCCGTAACAACGGGCGCAAAGATATTACTTATCCCGCATGAGTAATAAAAACGACGCCATCGGTACAGTGCAGACGACATCGGAAAAAAGGCTGAGGAGTGTAAGATTACTTGAGCGTCGTGAGGGTATCGTTTAGAAACTAAATTAATATGTTGGTATATTTACGATTATAGTTAATAATTAAAACTGCCCTGTACCCTCGAGCCACCGGGTTTGAGCCGTTCGGATGGCAAGAGGCCGGACGGGCTCACTCTCATTCCTTGGGAGAAGGGTCGATGTTTGGTGTGGGATGCCACTTGCGTCAGTACTTTCGCATCCACGCATTTGGCTAGGACAATTCGTGCTGCTGGGGCGGCGGCCGATTGGGCGGCCACCCAGAAACACGCCAAATACGCGCGCTTGGTGCGCGCTTGGTGTGCGGAAGCCAAGTTATTTGTGCGGCAGCTGGGAAGGCGCTTAAAGAATAGTGGTGCTGACCTTCGAGCTGAGTCATACTTGACGCAACGCATATCCCTCGCGATACAGCGGGGGAATGCTGCAAGTGTTATGGGCACTTTTGCGTCAGGTACGATTCGGGGCGGACTTTTTGACTAGAATAAATAAATAAATTGACATGTAAAAAAAAAAAAAAAATTAAAACTGTGTATTGATATAAATATTTGCCTTTCATTATAGTAGAAACCACATAAATACCCTAGAAATCTTTCCAAGTGCCGTACATACTCTATATGATAAAATGAGGTAGACACGAGTATATGTTTATGTAAATCCAAACATAAATATTATGCCGAATGACAAATTTCTTACATTAGCACAGTTGCTGTATATATTGAACATAAATTATTCATAAATGGCATTTGTATCGCATTATCATATTTGTCACTTGAGCGGAACCCGTTTGCAAAGACGTGATATTTTGCAAGGTATATTCGAACTGCTTTAAATTGTTTTTTTTTTATACTACTCCGGATAGCAAACTGGTTTAAAGCCGTTACCGTAGCTAGCAACAAAAAGAGTGTCGCTACCGCGTTGCCACCCCCGCTTTCAACACAGCAACTCCTCATCTTCTGGTGACCTCACTCAGTCGCAGGAATACAACAACCCTCCAGTGAGTTGGTATTTGGCTGCTGTATTCTGTGAGGTGGAAGTACTTCTCCAATAGGGCTGTTTGACTGTTGATAAAAGGGGCTCTAAAGGGGATATACGGATCTAGATATAAGATCTAATTATTTCCTGACTGAGGAGGTATTTAACGAAATTTGGATTTGCAACGATTATATTTTTTTATACGAAGTCGGGACGCGTATAATACGGCCCACCTGATGTAAAGCGATCACCGTAGCCTACGAACGCTTGCAATACATTAAGTATCACTCACGCGATCCCAACTCTGCTGCTAACACATCAACCCCTCAGGAGCTTACTGGTGACTCCACTCACACGCATGAACATAACAACCCTCTAGGAGTTACTTCGCCAGATGGGCACCTTTGATGCGCCTTACCTCTCTTAAAAACACCGGACACAAATGTTCGTCCTGTGTGGGAACTGAACCCACGAGCGTTGGTGTCAAAGTAACGTAACAGCGTGTTTTACCACTGCACCACCGAGCTCGTCGAAATTATGGTGTAGTAAGTGTTTAGATTTGACATTGCAGGTATTGAATGATGAACCAATTAGCGGTTTTTTTAATTATGATTGTCTATGTGCACTGTGTGTGGTCTACCATCCTATCAAAAGCCACGGCGTTCTTCAACGGTGGCACGGATTGCAGTGATTCTTTTTCGTTGTAATCTCAACATATTCTTTTCAATTTTTATCATCACATCTTTTATTCTACGCCGTTCTTACTATATCAGTCACCCTAGTTCTACACATAATTCTCTGAGCATTAATTTCTATAACATTCACTCCATTCTTAATTTTATTCTGCCATATATATATTTTACTACCATATATAAATGTTGGGGTTAATAACTCCTTGGATGACGCGATAAACGCTTTGCTAGATATGTTGTAGCTTGCCAAGATTGAGTATAACACACCGTTGATACGGTATTCTACTTTCAATCAATAATTCCCTCACGTTTTCCATCACTTGTAAAAAGGAACCTGTGATATGAACAAATTCGATCAACTATTTCACTTTATCATTTCTGATTGCCATCCTGGTTTGATGTTAAAATTGCTATCAAACAGCGTTGCATGTTGTCTGCTAGGCTGTTTATTCTGTATTTCGATAGTTTTCTACAGTTAATAAGATCGACGAATGTAACATTACGCATGGGTGACCTAGTGGCGAACTGTCTGCTGTATGCAGCTGATGCCGTCCTATTAGCAGAAACACCATCTGAACTGCGAACACTAGTCACAATGATGAAAGACGAATGTATGAAGGAAGGCTTACTATTGCTATTATTGAATGTGCTATTGTTTACTATGCGAATGAGAAGAAAACAAAGATAATGGTATTTAAATCAGAAGAAACCAGGACCAATGTAAGGATTACGATAGATGATGAAGTATTGGAACAAGTGGATGAGATTTTATATCTTGGATGCGCTTTCAGCAGGAATGGAAGGTACACCGCAGATGAAGAAAGGCGAGTGAGTGCTGGGAATAGTGTGAATGGAGCGTTGGGAAAACTTTTTGGCAGTAAAAACCTGTGCCAGAAGGCACAGTTGGCTATTCACAATGCAGTGCTGGTCCCAACGCTTATTTATGAAAGCGAGAGCTGGGTATGGCAGAGAGATAATGAAAGGAGGATAAACACGATTGAAATGCGAGCATTGCGCAAAATTTGTGGCGTAACGCTTATAGACCGTATCGCAATGATAATGTTCGAAACAGGGTTGGTCTGAAAGAGAGCGTCGGTTTTAAAATAAGAAGAGGCATGCTATG
Organism: Pyralis farinalis; assembly: GCA_947507595.1. Classification (NCBI taxonomy): domain Eukaryota; kingdom Metazoa; phylum Arthropoda; class Insecta; order Lepidoptera; family Pyralidae; genus Pyralis; species Pyralis farinalis. Next base: position 31,720,274 of record OX382274.1, on the reverse strand, counting down.
TTGGCAACGCTAAACTGTAGGGATGTAGGATCCGAGGAAGGCCAAGATTTACCTACCATGACCAAATTGATCGTGTTATATCAGAAGGTGATGTCAGGAGCCTAAGAAACAAGCGAGCGTGCGTGAGAAGAATCTAATGAATGTTATAGAAGCAAGTGAGGTTTTCTATGCCTGCCCCGCAAGAGATTTGGCGTGAAGTTATAGACAGATTCAATAATTACTGCTAAACTATAATTTTTATGAATAATGTTCAAAAATTGGTATAGATTTTAAAATTTCTTTATAATAATGATATGTCATAACAGCATTTTTTTATTTGCTCCTTTTGTAAATCTATCATGTTGTTTTTCCAAAAAATGTGTAGACTATGTAACAAATAGATTGATACCCTAATCATTAAAGTCATATTAAAAGTAATGTTATATAATATTCTCGCAGACTGTGACTCGATTCTGAAACTTCAATGGCATTTCTGTAGATCATTACACCAACGAACGATTCAAGAAAAAGTCTATGCATAACAAATCTTTTCGCTAGGGCGTCATGACACGCCGCGTGGAGTTCTCAATCATAGTTTAGTCTACCCGGCATTTTCTTTTTCATAAAATATATATTTGTAGACGCTCGCAGGCTAAACTTGCATATGTTTTTATAGACATTTTTTTAAACAATAAACGGCAACTTTGATTGACCTTGTATTTGAACTTGTGATCTTTTTAACAGATATGTTATGAGCATTGATAGCTTAGTGACAGAACATCAGCATACGATCCCTGGTTTCAATTGTAGCATACACTACTAAAAACGAAGACGTGAGAGAAAGAGTTGGTTTAAAAGAGAGTGTCGGTGTTAAGATAAGAAAGGGCATGCTCCGTTGGTTCGGACATGTAGAAAGAATGCGGGACGAAAGAATGACGAAACAGATATACAATGCAAAAGTGGAAGGACGTAGGAGCCGAGGAAGGCCGAGACTAACCTACCATGACCAAATTGGTCGTGTTTAACAGAACGTGATGTCAGAAGCCCCAGGAACCGGCGAGCGTGCATGAAAAGAGCTATGAATATCACAGAAGCGAGTGAAGTATGCAAGGACCGCGTCTTATGGCGCTCTATACATACTACTAAAAACGTCTCATCGGATTTATGTCAATATTTGTAATTATCACTCGCCCGGCGGTGAAGGAAAACATCGAGAGGAAACCCGCACGTCCGAAAAATTATATTTCGAAAGACGCGTGACCTAACCTAAGGAAGGTCTGGTTTTTCCTCTGGGTTGCGTAGGTCTGACTACAGTCGCTCTATGTAAAATCTGTATTTTCACCAAATCCTTAGGCTTAGGTAAGGAATACTGCCAATCCTAATGGATGGAAGAAAAAGTAGTGAACTTCAAAATACAGTCTCTTCCGTGAGCGTTAGCTTGTTTAGTAATACAGAACTCTCTATTATCGAATACTCCAATTTAATTAACTCACATGACTTCCATGCATTGCCCCTTGCACCCGTTAGGAATGGCGATATCCGAAATCCTAAGCCTAAGGATTTAGCGAAGATACTAGAATTTTCGTCGTCAAACGTCCACAATCCAAAGAGAGAGAACCGAACTTTTGTTTAGTTCATTTACACGTATTTCAAAACGGAATATCTGGGACGTGCAGGTTTCCCCACGATGTTTTCCTTCACCGCCGACCAAGTGACAATCTATAATATAAAAATGAATCGCTAAATGTGTTGCTAAGCGCAAATCTCGAGAGCAGCTGAACCGATTTCGCTAATTCTTTTTTTAGAATATTCCTTGAAGTATGAGGATTTGGTTTAAAAGAGAGTGTCGGTGTTAAGATAAGAAAGGGCATGCTCCGTTGGTTCGGACATGTAGAAAGAATGCGGGACGAGAAAAATTAAAAAAATTGCCTAAAAACGTCTAAAAAGAACACTTTCCTATATTCGCATACAAAAGATTAGTCATAATACTTAAAAGTAAATTTGAACTTTTATACCATACCATAAAGTTTAAGTGTTAGTGGAGAGGTTCCGGGAAGGAAAAACAATAAATCTGAAATTGTAATTTCAATTGTGATTGTTTAGTGACTATTGAGAGAATTGTAAGTGTTTTATAATTTTTATTTTTTGACATAATGTAATTATTGACTTATTAACTTTCTTTTTTCATTTTTTATCTTACTAGCTGACCAGGTGTCCCGAATAGCAGAATAAGTATTAAAAAAAAAAAATGAATCGACTGTTAGGCGGTACGAAGTTCGTCGGGTCAGCTAGTTACAAATATATACATAAATCCGAATACACGAATTTAGTGGTACACACCCACACCAGGATTCTAATCAGGGAACGTGTAATACATTGGTTCTTTATCCTCTGAGCTACAGCACTGGAAATTAATTCATGTGATATCAGACTTCGAATATGGCTTTCCGAGGCAATGTGAATTCGCCTCGGAAAGCCATATTCAAAAAAGATTCGAAAAATTTTCACTCACATACCATACATTTTGATAGGTAACTTTTCGATTCCAATTCGAATATGGCTTTCTGAGGCAATTTGAATACCCTCACGAATTCAATTGTCAGGATTTAATGTATAATCTCGCAGATGGTCTATAGGGATTCGTAATATTTCTTAGTCCTTGTTTGTACTCGCAAAAGTGTCAAGAGTATAGTGACAACAGTTCCAAAACAAACAGCATTTTATCGGAATCAGAAACTTTGTATTTATTTAGATGTTTCATTGGCACTGATCTCGCCAGTTCTCTGAATTTCTATTTAGAAAAGTACTTATCGGTAATAGGACCCGACACAAAGTTGGAGTTTGTACAATTTAATTCAATTGAATCGTTTATTTACTTAAAATATGAGTACCTAATGTACAGTTATGCGTGAAGTTTTAGAATATTCTGTTATTTCAATCTACGTGCAAAAATTACAACATATTCGTTTATAAAAAGGAAACAAATACATAAATAAATAAATAAATATTGTCGCACAAATTACACAGCGCCACCTAGCCCCAAAGTAAGCGAAGCTTGTGTTATGGGTACTAGACAACTGATAAACATACGTAAATACATTTTTTTTTTGTAAATACATACTTATTATACATAGGAAATACCCAGACCCAGACAAACAGACATGTTCATGCACACAAATGTTTGTACTGTGTGGGAATCGAACCCACGAGCGTTGGTGTCAAAGTAGCGTACCAACGCGTTTCACCACTGCGCCACCGAGCTCGTCAATCTTGTCCTAGTGTAATATGTGAGGTATATACTGGGTCGTTAATTTCTTGTACTTCCAATTAATTGTAAATGGCATACGAATTGTAGACCTACATTTTTTTCCCATAATTTTCGCTTATCTTAAATTTGTTCGGCTTATATTTAATTCTCCTAAGTTATATCACCGTATTTTAATTTCCCAAATCAAATGCACAAAGTCTATTGAATTGCTTCACAAATTGTGTACGTTGATGATACGTTACTGTAAAGAATGGGTTTTAAAGAAAGGTGGACTGTATGTAATAAATAGGTAAAGACCAGATACCAGAGTATTTTCTATTTATTAAGGATATAGGAGTTATAATAATAATGCTTACCAAAAGACGAACGATGACACCATAAAAATGACAGCAGAAAACAAAAGCAAGAATAATACCAAAGTGTAAAAACATAGAGTTACAAAAGTATAAAAAGGTTATATATAAAAGCTATCCTCAACAGTTACCATGATAGTAAAAACTGCATCGATAGTTACAACTTGTTTCACATGTACGAAAACGAATTTTTGCAATTTCCGGCAAAAACCGTATGCCCAAGAAATGATATTTCAAAAGACATTATCTAAGAAAGGTTCGTTTTTTCTGCAGGTTAAGGAGATCAGACGGTAGTCGCTTCATGTAAAAATTAATATCTTCGCAAAATCCTTAGGCTTAGGACCCAGCCAATCTTAATGGATTAATTAAACAGAGAGAACCGAGCGCCATAAGACGCGGTCCTTAGACACTTCACTCGCTTCTTTCACATTCATAGCTCTTTTCAAGCACGCCCGCCGGTTCCTAAGACTCCTGACATCACCTTCTGATAAAACACGACTAATATGATGATTTGCCTTCAGGATGTCGTAGGATATCAGCTCCTCGGCTGATAGGCTCAAAGATGTTGTATGTGCGGGTGGTATGTCAGCTCCCTTGCTGATGACGAATGTGTAACGGCGGTACAGCATTACATACAGGATACGGCACTTTGATACTGGATATAGTTAAAAAAAAAGTTCGCTGGAGGTACCTACATCATTCGTTCGTTAGACACTGTAAAAATAAGTTCAACAAACTTGTTTCGTAGTCTTTACACGTATCTTTGACGTCTTCCGTTTCCTTAAGGATGATAGTTTCTAAAACCCGGATTTTATGGATGTCGTCGTAGTATAAATGTGCCTTTTGTAGTTCTTCTGCTATTATACTTTCGTTTTGTAACTAATTGTGCTTATTCACCTTTTAACATGTTGTTTTTGTGTAACCTTGGCAACGTGACCATAGTAGGCTTGGGTAAAAAATATCGATATATATTGTTGTTACATTTAATCTCAAACTAACAATATTCAATATATATTTCAGAATATCGAATTTGTATCTAATTCGATATTTCTTTAAGTTTTCTGTACATACGACGCATGTATTGCAACCGTGTACAATACTTATAAGTATTACCATGTCCCCCTAGAAAAAAATTCGATATATCGCAATTTTTTATTGTACGTAAATCGATATATTTAAAAATATCCATTACGATATATATTTTTGATTTGCCCATCCCAAGATCATAGACAATACAATCTCTGCCATTGTTATATATTGAATTAAACAATTTTTAACTTTACTGGATATAGGTTTCACATTTTTAGAAATTTTTCTTTCACTTCACCGGTCACTATGGTGATTTAGATTTATGTATGAGCCTGGTTACGTGCATGCGGCACTTGGAATCATCCGGATGCCAGCGCTGCCACCAAATGTTATTATTGGGAGCCCTCAGGAAAGGTTAAAAAAAGGATTTTAAACAGCTATAATTGAATCATTGAGGGATGATCCTTGGGCAACCTCGCATTAAGAAAATCGGAACCAGACTGAAGCGTAGCGCGCTATGCAATCCGGACTCGGACTGAATTGCTGACAAAATCATGAGGGCAGCATTATAGTATACATTGCTTGTTTATAACAGTTCGCTCTATCTACCCCGCAAGGGATTTGGCGTGAAGTTGTAGATATAATTTATTCCCTTGATTTATTAATTGCAATTATCAATTATACACGACTCCGTCTTCTACTAAGCGTTCATTTGTTTCTCAAATTTACAGAACCATCAATGACCAACAGTAAATTGAACGAATTTAATAATATCCAACAAAAGGCGGGCCTTCATTAATGAACTTTACATAATGATCAGAAAATGACGGATGTTTAAAACTTTTCTAATTGAATAAATCGTCAATTGAACTGTTGTATTGATTAACAACTCAGAGGTTACATTATACAAATATACATATAATAAAATTATAACGAAGTAGAATTTGTACATTAAAATTAAAAAAAAAACTTTTTTTTCTGTCTGTTTGTTACCGCATTAGACGAAAACCATTGAATCTTCTTTGATGAATTGATTATCAGGGGCAATATATAGGATACTATTTATTGAAAAAATTACATGCCATTTCCACAGAAAAATCATGCTAAAACTTAAAAAATTTCTGGAGAAGGCACGTTGCTGGTGTGGACCTGTGCACCACACCAGTAGTTTTTCGTATTATACAACGTCGGGATGCATACAAGCATACGGCCCGACTGATGTAAAGCGGGTACCGTAGCCTATGAACGCACGTAATCAGATCCATGTCGGTAGATGTAATAATTGAATAACTAATGTAAGACAAATATCACCTTAGCCTTCCTGCGACCACGGACGCTGCAAAGCGTTCGAAACGTCAGGTTCAACAAAATAAATAAAACACGCGTTACTTCCGTTAAAAATTGTTTAATACAATAGATCTAAGTTATAACACAAATTTTTAAATTTCGAGCCAATAATTCAGCAAATGCAAATATCCAACTTTCCCGTCTAAGCTGAATAAAAAAATAATTGAAATTCGAAAATCAAATGTTGCACATTTTTTAAAAGAAAAACCTCATAGGTATTATGTGAAAAATATTTCAGTCGAAAATCTCACACCATGAATATTTAATGTCGAGGAAATCCGGATTTCCTGATGATGTTTTTCCTTCACCGTCGCACATACCGTATATCACACATAAAAACATCTAATAAAAAATTATCCTACATTTATGATGATGTTTTTATTACTGTATGTAGCTAAACGCCCCAACCTACGAATGTACATTCAATTATGTTGCTTAACAATGGAATTTCTCAGAAAATAACAATTTACGTACAATTAGATAAGCCTTTAATTAGCTTTATCCTTAATATAATAATGGATTTGTACTAATATGTACGTATAAATATCTTCACACCAGGTCTTTTGCAGGGTAGGCAGAGAGGACCGAGCGCCATAAGACACCTCACTCGCTTCTTTAACATTTATAGCTCTTTCATGCACGCTCGTCGGTTCCTAGAGCTCCTGACATCTGAATTTGGTCATGGTAAGTTAGTTTTGGTTTTCCTCAGCTTCTTTCTACATCCTGCCATTTTCGTATTGTATATCTGTTTAGTCATTCTTTCTTGTGATGATTAATTGTATATTAATTATTTATATAATAATGAATGAACTTCATCCATTAAAACATTAAATAAACTTTAAATTTTCCATCAAAATTAAACGGACCCCTAGAAACTTGTGAGTGGATATTATAATCTTCTTCATTTTCTTGGCGTTATGCCATTTCCTTACCCATTAGGATAGGGCCCGCTACCTAAGGCTAAGGATTCGGTGAAAATACAGATTTTTACATTGAGCAAATCATATCATTCTTAGGTAAGGTCACATGTCATTCGAAATATTTTTTTTTTGTTACTACTATGTCGGGAGGTATACAAGCATATGGCCCACCTGACCTCACTCACACGCAGGAACACAACAACCCTCTAGGGAGTTGTCTTTGGCTGCAGTTTTCTGTGAGGTGGAGGCACTTCCCCAGATGGGCTGCTTTGATGCGCCCTACCTCTCTTAAAAACATCTAGGCCAAGACAAATACACATGTTCATGCACACAAAATGTTTGTCTTGAGTGGAAATCGAATCCACGAGCGTCGATGTCAAAATCGCGTTATTCAACACTGAGCTACCGAGCTCGACAAAGGTTTTCCATAACCGCAGTAAGTGATAATTACAAATATGTATTTCGATACTGTTGGTTGTTGGCGCTTGGTGGAATTTTGAAGACATCTCGTTAATTGAATTAAACAATTTTTAACGGAAGTATCGCATCATTTATTTATTTTGTTGAACCTGACGTTTCGAACGCTTTGCAGCATCCGTGGTCGCAGGAAGACTAAGGTCTTACATTAGTTATTCAATTATTACATCTACCGACATGGATGGATTAATTATATATGTTCCGATTCACACAAAAATCGCTCACAGTGTCCGAACATTTTTTAGTAGATCTTTGGATTTGTGACTTGATTATTTTTAGAACTGGATCCCAAGCAGGTGGTACTTGCCAACCATCTTCTCTATTGAAATTGGGGTGTTTTCTTAATTCAATAGCCTCACGTCAAACGTCAGGTTCTTCAAAATAAATAAAACACGCGATACTTCCGTTAAAAATTGTTTAATTCAATGTGAAACAATCGCGAAAACCTATGACAATACATCTCGTTAATGTTAATTCTTGCACTTGTAGAGTTTCCACAATTTTATTTATTAATTATGTTTACCGACCGGTTTGTCCTTTACGGTATTTATCACAGTGTTTTTTCAATAATATAAAACAATTAATAAATAAAATTGTAAAATGGAAACTGTACAAGTGTGTTTACGTTTGTATTAACGAGAAAACACAAATTTAGCGGTACATGACCGGATTCGAGGCGAGTGTACATTAGAATATGTATGAATATAAAAGATGTATGAGTGGTGTGTAAGGACCGAGTGATATGGCATTCGATTCTCTCTGTCTACAACACAACGGACTTGGTGTGAAGATATAGATAGAAAAATAAACGACTACAGAAATATGCTATTGATATAAAATCCAATACGGTAATTTTTTTTTTCAGGTTGTTTTTTTTTCATACTACGTCGGAAGGCATGCAAGCATACGGCTCACCTGATGTAAAGCGGTTTCCGTAGCCTATTAACGCTTGAAATATACTAAGTATCGCGCGATGCCTCCCCTGCTGCTTACACAGCAACTTCTTAGAAGCTTGTGACCTCACACACACGCAGGAATACAACAACCCTCTAGTAAGTTGTTATTTGACTGCGGTTTCCCGTGAGGTGATGGTACTTTCTCACACGGGCTGCTATGATGCGCCCTACATCTTTAAATCATCCAGACCAAGACAAACAGACATGCACACAAATGTTTGTCTTGTGTGGCGATCGAACCTACGTGCGTTAGTGTCAAAGTCGCGTCATTCGCGACTGAGACACCGAGCTCGTCAATTGTATCACGCAAAACCTACTGAACGCATTGTGAAGAAGTTTTTCACTAATTTAACTCATATCCCGGGTCGTATTTATTTGTAAAATATTATCGAGGCACAAAGGCTGTATATTTTAGCCTTCTTTTTTCCCCCTAGTCAATATCAGTTTGAAATTGAAAAAAAGTACCACGCGGGCGTAACCGCGGGCTAATGTAGAATAAACAGTAATTTTATTTAAATAAATTTAATTAAAAAACATACTTGCTTTTTTAAAAACAGCTCAGTTTTAAAAACACTCGAAAATCGAGATATTGTAGGCGGCCACGTAAGCGTAGGAGGTAAATGTTTCTATTAAAATAAAAGACATAGATTTTTTTAAAACAGCACGTAAGGCGTAACGCTGATAGACCGCGTACGCAATGACGATGTAGGAAACAGAGTTGGTCTGAATGAGAGTCTCGGTGTCGAAATAAGAAGAGGCATGCTCGGTTAGTTCGGACATGAAATAAGAATGCATGAAGAAAGAATCACGAAGCAAGTATACAACGCTAAAGTGGTAGGATGCAGAAGTCGGGGGAGATCAAGACTTGCCTATCACGACCAAATTGATATTGTTTTATCGGACGGTGATATCAAGTGTGGGTATCTTACTCACTATCTTGTTTAATATACTTGTTCGTACATTGGGTTTTAGTTTCTTAACTCCGAGTTATGTGACGCTCGGTTCCCTCTGCCTATTCCGTAAGAGATTTGGCCAGAAGTTACACAGCGCCATCTAGCCCCAAAGTAAACGAAGCTTGTGTTATGGGTACTAGACAACTGATAAACATACGGAAATACATTTTTTTTTTGTAAATACATACTTATTATACATAGAAAACACCCAGACCAAGACAAACAGACATGTTCATGCATACAAATGTTTGCACTGTGTGGGAATCGAACGCACGAGCGTTGGTGTCAAAGTAACGTAACAACGCGTTTCACCACTACGCCAAGTAAGTCTTGTAGGAAAGTAAATCTTTTCTTACTTTAATGTTCTTATGTGAGAAGAATATATTATTTTCGACCAATTCTTCGGCGATTAATATGATTGATGTACGATTGATTTGCTTAAATTAAATTTAAGAGAGGTAGGGCGCATCAAAGCATCCCGTCTGCGGAAGTACCTCCAACTTACGGAAAACCTCAGCCAAATAAATACCCCCTAGAGGGTTGTTGTGTTCCTATGTGTGAGTGAGGTCACCAGTAAGCACCTAAGGAGTAGCTGTGTTAGCAGCAGAGGAGGCATCGCGCGAGTGATACTAAACGTATTGCAAACATTCATAGGCTACGATAACCGCTTTACATCAGGCGGGCTATATGTTTTTATGCCTTCCGATGTAGTATAAAAACCATCTTTACATGTAAATTTACTTCTTAGCTTAATGTTCACTTACCATCTTCTTAAATACAGTATACCTATTTAAATGAAAACTTCCTGATCTTGTATGAAAGCAGTGAGAGCCCAGTGGCCTATTAACCAAGCGGTTCCCAATTTAAATACTGGTGGACCACCACATCAACCCTTACTCATCCCTCTGCAAGGATACGAGCCTCCCTTCAATCAAAAGGTGGATTGGTGGAGATACTACCACTAAATTTAACAATAACCTTTTAACAGTACTTTTAGCAGTTTTCTACTTATGAGGATCTTTTATAATGTATTTCCTAGAATCAAAATAAAAAAAAGAATCTATTTACACAACTTCGAATTTTCGAATTTAAACAAATTTAACAAATAATTTAATATTTGTAATTGTCACTTGCTCGGCGATGACGAAAAACATCGCGAAGCAACCATCACATTCCAGAATTAATATTCTGAAAGATGTGTGTTGTAATCTATGAAAGATCTGGTATTTTCTTTGGCTTGTGTAGGTCTGACTGCAGTAGCTCTAGGTAAAAGCCAGTAAAACTTGTAGCTTCTCGAAATCTTTAGGATTAGATAGCGGATCCCGTTGATCCTAATAGATAGAAGAATGAGAACGCCAGGAAGAAGGAAATTTGTATGATTGTGGCAATGCATAATTTTTCTCAGTGTAATTTCTAACTGAACTTTCAGAATTATTTCGTGAAGATTAGTGATCAAAGTGTGATATTAAGGGGAATAAGGAAGTTGGGAGGAAGGCGTCCACCTCCATACTTTTTAAGGATAATCTGTAGATCTAATAATATCCTATTCCAAGTATTGGAAATCTGACAACTTTAGAAAACTCGGGGGATTCAACTTGACAATGTTTCACTTTGAGGGGAACTAGACACGAAAAATAAAATACATGGTTTTTTTCAACGCGCTCAGTTGATCTCATCATCATATCCAGAAACACCCAACCTATTTGGTTGCGGTTTTCTGTGTATTGGCTAGTAAGCTCGAATTGCTCAGATATTTAGGTGCTACAACACCAGGTTTTTGTGAGCGTGGAGTGTTTAGATTCCGTTAATTCGGGCTGATAAGTGATCGCCAATGTGGCTTTCGCCGTGGCCGCTCAGCTGACGATCTCCTTGACCCACCGCTGGGCGCAGACAGTCGAAATCAAAGGCGAAGGTTTAGCTGTTAGTTTGAAGATAGCGAAGGCCGAAAAACTTTGTGCGTGAGTTGCCATTTTTCTCATTGGGCGAAGCATCAAGGTCGTAGTTGACGGTGCGTGCTCGGATCCACTGCCCCTGAACGCTGGCGTCCCATAAGGTTGTGTGTTGTCTCCCACTCTGTTCCTTCTGCATATCAATGATTTATTGCAAGTGCGCAACATTCATTGCTATGCAGATGTCAGACGATCTGATTGATGATTGACATCTCAGGCCCGTCATGTCATCACTAACAACAAACACAGTTCGAGAACTCTCGACGCGATGTCTACTGCCATCATCCATCGGCATTCTGCAATCCTGGTGAGGATCTTCGGGTCATCAAGTGGTACGACTAACACATGTCTCCACACAAATAACCTATATTGGTGTAGTTCTTATTAGTTAATATTTTACTCGAAACAAAAAACTTTTAAAATTTGTCTAAGGTTTTCGCGATTGTTATACATTGAATTAAACAATTTTTAACGGAAGTATTGCGTGTTTTATTTATTTTGTTGAACCTGACGTTTCGAATGCTTTGCAGCGTCCGTGAATGCTGTGTATGCCTGTATGTCTCCCGACGTAGTATAAAAAAAGGCAAACGGTTTACATGATCTAAAGCGGTTACCATAGCATATAGCTTGCAATACATTAAGCATAACCCAAGCGCTGCCATTTCTACTGCTAACACAGCAACCCCCTGATATTTATTGGTGACCTCAGTCACACGCAGGACAAGCCCCTAGTGAGTATTTATTTTGCTACAGTTCTTTGCGGTCTCCGGTAAATTCTTTTTCTTCTTCTTAGCGTTATCCCGTTCCCCAACATTAAGATTGGCGGGGTCCGCTACATAAGCCAAAGGATTTGGCGAAGATACTGATTTTGACATGGAGTGACTGTCAGACCTCCACAACCCAGAGGGAAAGCCAGATCATTCTTAGGTTAGATCACACGTCTTTCGAAATATAATTTCTTGGATATGCGTTCGATTCCCACAAATGAAAAAAATGTGAGTATGAACATGTATCCTAAGTATATATTTACAAAAAAAAATATCTATAATATCAGTTTTATAGTACCCATAAAACAAGCTTCGCTTACTTTGGGGACAGGTGGGGGCTGTGTAATTTGTACGATAACCTTAATTTATTTACTTATAGGTATAGTACTTAAGTGTAACCTGAAACATGGCCTCTTAAATTATAGAGTGTTTGAACGAACTCATATTGTGTCGAAGACTTGTCGAATAGGAGACCCTTTAATAAACTGAAGTGATTTGGAAATTTGTTCGTCCTTGACAGCCTCAAACCTTTACCAGAAATCTTGAAGCGCTTGATAAAACTTGAAATATATTTGTTTGTACTTGTTTAGAGATGAAATAGGAAATTAAAATTAAGGTACTTCATAAAATAAGAAGAGTTCATTGAAATAAAAACTTTTCATTTAGGTAAGCGACTTATTATTATGCACTTAAATAGCTTATTATCGTGAACCAAAGTTAGTTTTTATTTTTTTACAACGTCGAGAAGCATTCGGCCCATCTAATGTTAAGTGGCTAGCGTAGCCTATGAACGCTTGCAACACAATATATCCTCTGCTGCTAACACTGCTGAGGACAACAACCCTCGCGGAAGTTCTTATTTGGCAGCTGTTTTCTGTGAGGTGGAGAATTTCCCCAGACGAGGTATTATATTTACAACAAACAGACATGTTCATAGACACAAATATTTGTCCTGCGTGGAAATCCACCCCGTGAACGTTGGTGTCTAAATCACTGCGCCACCAAGCTCGTCAAAATGCCTGCACGAATCATAGCAACATTATGACCCCAAGAAAAGAGCGTAGTGTTTTCAATGTCATATACACTATAAGTTTATTTGCTCCGCTATAACTACAAAACGTATTAATCTATTCAGATGTAGACGAGGTATGATCGTACACATGAGCTATGTGACGTCATAATAAAAACAATATGGCGGATTACGCACACGGAATGACATCACTCTGCTCTCCGTTTTAGTACTTCATTGTGTGGTGTAGTTTAATGAAGCATTTTTCAAAGCGGGCGAACACAAGCTCTTGATGAGACAGGTCGCATTTGGGCGCGAAAATAGACCCACAGAAAATTGGTGACACGTTGAGCGGAACGCTCTTTCATTTATTGTCAAGTCAAGACGTCCCCTTGACAGCATACTTGACAACCAATGGTAAAAGTAATGATTACAAATCAAAATTAATCACCTGCAAAGTCGTAATAGTACTTTAATTGTAATAACTAGTCTGGCCATAAATAATGTTACATAGAACCATTTCTATTTTCATACTTCGTAAAATAATAAATGCTTATTCATTTGTAACAGAACTTATGGCCGGACTAGGTAAGTATTTTAAATTATGGCACATATATCGCTCAAATAGTGTTGATGTGTTGAAAAGGGCAAAAATGAAAAGCAACCAAAACCAACAAGCTTTCACGAAGAGGAATGTAGGAGAAGCGAAAGGTATATTTTGATCGATGCACCTGGCGTCCCATAGTCTCTGTCGTAGCGTATACATAAGCAGCTACATAGCGAACGTATCTCTCAGGTCGGTTATGCCCATCGTAAACAATTTTTTTTTAGATAAATATCTATGGTATATATATATCCTATCACTATAGATATCCTATACTCTCCTCTTCTATTTTCCTTAATTATCAATTCAATTAGTTCTGAACCTCGCTCCTCCTACCATCTTTATGCAGATGATCTCCAAATTTATGCGTATACACCCATAGATCAAATTTTCTTATCCTATTTCCACACTAAAAGGCGATCATAGTCTTATAGCCCGATGGAGCAAGCCTCGTGGCCGTACTGTTAATCCGGCCCAAAACACAATGTATCATAAGTACCACTCAGTTAATATCTAAAATTAA